>CAWUFW010002479.1:0-1200000 GCA_963921515.1 Calotriton arnoldi
CCCATGCTTCCTTCCATTTGACTCTGCTTCCCTGTGGGGTGGGCTGGCTGTGCTGACAGGATGGCTGGGAGTGTTGTCCTGGCAGTTGTTTGGCTAAGAGTCCCAAGAGTGTCCCTGTGCTTCACACAACATAACCCAGGGTGGTGGTGCTTTGTGGGATCTTGTGTTAGGATGGAGGGCATTGCATTCTACCAGGTGGGTACTGTGGAGTTTGTGTTGGGGGGGTGTGAGGGGAGGTGCTGGTGACTATGGTCAGTGCTGCAAGTCCCCCTTCCCACCCAGCCAGCCAGATATCCCACCATGGAACGTGCTTGCATTGCAGGGAGTGTAAGTTGTCTCTCAGGATGTCAGTCAGTGGTGTCCTGCTGTTTGTTGGTGCACAGTTGGCAGCAGGGCCTTGTGCTCCCCACAGCAGTAGCCAGTGTCAGCCATCTTGTGAGTCCTTCTCCACTCCCTGTGATGTGAGCATGGTTCAGGGTGGTGTTGATGGGCCAGTTGTGAGGCTGAGCAATGTCTGTGACTACGACTCCCATCATGCTATTGCCTCCACCCCCTTCCCAGCATGCCCATGCTTCCTTCCTTTTGACTCTGCTTCCCTGTGGGGTGGGCTGGCTGTGCTGACAGGATGGCTGGGAGTGTTGTCCTGGCGGTTGTTTGGCTAAGAGTCCCAAGAGTGTCCCTGTGCTTCACACAACATAACCCAGGGTGGTGGTGCTTTGTGGGATCTTGTGTTAGGATGGAGGGCATTGCATTCTACCAGGTGGGTACTGTGGAGTTTGTGTTGGGGGGGGTGTGAGGGGAGGTGCTGGTGACTATGGTCAGTGCTGCAAGTCCCCCTTCCCACCCAGCCAGCCAGATATCCCACCATGGAACGTGCTTGCATTGCAGGGAGTGTAAGTTGTCTCTCAGGATGTCAGTCAGTGGTGTCCTGCTGTTTGTTGGTGCACAGTTGCCAGCAGGGCCTTGTGCTCCTCACAGCAGTAGCCAGTGTCAGCCATCTTGTGAGTCCTTCTCCACTCCCTGTGATGTGCGCATGGTTCATGGTGGTGTTGATGGGACAGTTGTGGGGGGGGCAATATGTGTGACTGCGACTCCCATGATGCTATTGGCTACACTGACTTGGCCAGCATACACAGAATTCCTTCCTTTGAGTGGTCTTCACTGTGTGTTGGTGTTGTTGTGGTGGCTACATGTGTGGATGTGTGTGTTAGTTCTATTTGTGCCACTGCCTAGCTGTAGTTGTGGTTGTGTTTGTACATGTGTTGGCACAGTTGGATGTGACTTTTTTGATGGCATGTGTTGTGTTTATCTGACTGACATACACATTTTGGGATGATTCTGTTCTAGTTGCTGTGTAATTGCTATGAGTGCATGGTTTGACTCTCCCTTGACAGTGATGTGTGTGTTTTGTGGCAGTTTATTGTGTACATTTGTTGTGTACTCACCAGGCTCTGGGATGTTCTCTAGTCCATATACGCTCACTGGCGGAAGGATGGCCCGCACCTTCTCCTCCCAGGGCCTGAGGTATATTGGCTTGGCAGGAGGGCCACTGCCGGTGTGTTGGCTGTTGATGTAGTCTATCTTCAGCAGGTCCCGTACCCTCCTGCGCACGTCATACCACCTGTTCTGGATGTCCGTCTTTGTGCGCCGACATGGTGATTGGGCGTTCACCCTGTTGATGATCCTCTCCCACATCTTGGTTTTCTGCGACATGGGGGTCTGTTGGACCAGAGTGCCAAACAGCTGTGGCTCCACCCTGAGGATCTCGTCTACCATGACTTCCAATTCACTATCTAGGAACTTGGGATTCTTCTTGGGGGGCATGGTGATGGTTGGTGATGGTGGGTGATGTGTGTGTTGGTGTGCAGGTGAGGGTGTGTGGGTGTGTGTTGTGCTGGGTGTATGTGAGGTAGGTATTTGTTGGTGTGCTGCTGGTGTGTGGCTTGTGTGAGGGATGAGCTGTGGGTGTGTGGTTGCTTTCTCTTGGGTGCTGGTAGTGGAATGGCATTTGCAAAGGCTCATGGTAGTGATTTGTGTCCTTTATATAGGTGGAGTTGTGGGTGTGTCTTTGTTCTCTGTCCCCACCCCCCAGTATTTATTGGCTTGGTAATTGCTTGTTTGGCCTTTTTTTGGTTGATTTTTCCTTTGTGCTGTTTGTGTATGTTGGAAACGTTCTTGTGACCGAGTCGGACCCTGCATTGGTCTCGTACGGTGTTTTCCGTTTCGTTCACGCTGTGTTTGTGCAGTTTTGTATGCTGCGTACGCGTCGGTCGCGGTGTATTGTGTTGCTTCGGCTCGGTTTTGTATGCGTGTCGGTCGTACGGCTTGTCCTCCGTCCGACTCGGTCGTGTTTTTCGCGCCTTGCATCGTACTTTGCGGGTTGGAGTTGGCGGGTACGATTCGGTCGGATTTGTTCCGGGTGCGTGTCGGTCGGTTGGATTCGCGTGTTTTCCGGCCGGATTGCTATTTTCCGAGCGGCTCGGTCGGTCGGCTTGGTTTCCTGACGTGTCGGTCGGATTTATCGCGGCTTGCATCGTACTTGGCGTGTCGGGCGCCACTGGTACGTGTCGGTCGGTATTTTTCCGGATCCGAGTCGGTCGGTGCTTTTCCGGCCCGAATCGGAATCGACCCCTTGGTTGTGCGAGGATCAATACTATGGTTTTTACTGCCAAGAATATGGGTAAGCAATTGGAAAAAAGATACTTTATATACTGTCAAGTCAAGAAATACTCTATTGCGGTTCACAAAACCATAAACGTTTGACAGAATAAAACTTTACACTTTAATTTTTTTAAAACAAACACAATAAGAAGGATGAAAAGACAGTTCATAAAATTTTACCATTAAAAAGGTTCATTATTGAGAATAAAACATTTAGTACGGCATGCTGTTCCATAAGTCAGACCAAATTCCAGTAATATAGAAATTAACGAAACCAAAAATTGCATCATTCTTGTATAGCCTCAAAAGCTCATAACACTTTCTAATAGCCATCGACAATTTATTATAGTTAGAGACCGCAGAGCAGATAACAGGGGTGGCCAATGTATACAGATAATTAAAACCATCAATATATGTACAAGTGGCGAATTTTTGGTAATAATGGGGCTAAAAATTTGCTCCTCGCTTCTTTATATAAAGTGCAAAATAAGATAAAGTGCATGGTGCTCTGGCTGGCCAAATTATCGCATGGGCATGGCATAAGCTTGTCAGCCCACCCTATTTGGCGCGGAAAGGCCACTAAAAAGTGTAAAGTGCATAAGAGAAATCTGGTTAAGAGAAATCTGGCCTGAACATTAGTGGTAAAAAGTTAAATAATATTGCTGTAACATGGGCAAGGTACATGAAGGGCCCGTCTCCTCTTGTTGCAAATAGCGCATGGCAGCCTTGGAGTGGTATGCCTCTTTAACAATAGCTTTTGCGTTTGTGAGAATGCTTTCTGGATTATGATAAACGTGCCCCAATCCTATTGCTAAAAATTTATCTCTCACAAATCGAATCCAAGGAATCGTTAGGGCACTATCCAGATTAATACAATCTTTGATTACTTCCCTCGAGAACCCTAGTTCATCGGTCAGCCAAATCTTTGCCCATAGAAGCAAAGGGCCGCTGTCTTTGTAGTCATCTATATACTCTAGCCCCAGTTCTTTATGACCGAAGCGTGTGGGGGCACTAATCGGAATCATCAATAGTCTTTTTATTTAAAAAAATCCAAAACTTGTAATTGACGACTTTTATAGTGTCCCTACACCCCTGCCCCATATGTTGCAACAGACAAACATTTGGCTTTGTAAAAGTTAATCAGCTCTCTCACCGGCTTGTGGCCTAATTTGGATGCAAAACGAAATAACCCCTCTACAACCCTATTTGTTTGATGCGCCCTTGCTGTGATAAGTGGTTTCCAGTTCATATGATTATTAAATAAGTTCCCCAGGTAGGTAAAATTATTCACTTTTTCTAATCTTATTCCTTTTACAGCAAAATTCCTGGTTTTTGTCAACTTGGGGCGCACACCATTATATAAGATTTATTAAAATTAACTTTTAAGTCGAGCGATGACATAAATTCGGTAAAAGCACTAATTGATTTAAGGAGGCTATTTGCTGTCAATGCCAGCACTGTGTCGTCTGCATATGAGAGTAATGAAACAAAATTTCCACAAATTCGGGGGAAATCAATCTCCTTACCTAATAGGCAAGCCTCTAACCCGTTGGTGTAGATTAAGAAAAGAAAAGGGGCCAAGATGCAGCCTTGCCGAACGCCTTCTGTGGACATGATAGGTTTGGTCTTTTCCCCATGATGGCCGTATCTTATAACAACTGAAGTATTAAAATGTAACCTACGTAAAATGGATATCCATTCTTCTTCTACACCCATTTTTCCCATCATGTCCCACAATTTGTCCCGATTAACCATGTCAAAAGCACTAGACGAGTCGATGAAGGCCAGTTGAATAGAACCCTTCCTGGCCTTCATGTACTTGTTGACAATTAGGGACAAGTTAAGGCATTGCTCAGTAGTGCCCAATCCTTTCCTAAATCCATATTGTAGTTTAGACATAACACCCGTTTCGGACGCCCAGGCCTCTAAACGGGCAAGGTGCACCCTACTCAAGATTTTTGCTGTGGTATCAATGAGGAGATTGGTCTATAGGATGCCCTTTTTAAAAACGGGAACCACAATAGCCTCCTTCCAAGACACTGGAATACGGCCGATAACTGCTGCGTTAAAAACATTTGTCAATAAAGGTGCCCACAGGTTAGGATTCTTTTCAAACAAATCAAGTGGGACCCCATCCGGCCCAGGAGCTTTCAGACAGATTCCCTGAGCTAACAACTCTTCAACCTCGAACACTGTAATGGAAGAGCTTAGACGGGAGGCTGAAATTAGGTCTACGGGCAGATCCCCTGAGTTCTCCTCTAGCTGCTTAGACTACTGATTAAATATAGCAGTAAAGTTACTTTCCCAGGCGTCTCCCGGATCAATGAGCCCATCTGGGTTACTTCTTCCGTAAATAGCGGTTGATTAATAATTTTCCAAAAGCTTTTGGAATCTTTGAGGAACTTGCTCTCTCCAAGTCTTCCCATGCCTGTCTCCTCAATTCTTCTTTTCTTTTCCCAATGGTAATTTGATAGGTTTAACCACCTTGCCCTTCTAATTAAGAGGCTATCTCTAGGGGTAGCATGAAGTGCCTCTTTAAGATTCTTTAGGGCCCTTTGTACATTCAGTGTTAAACCACTGTGCCTTTTGAGGTTCCCCTAGGTGAGCGGGTCTAGTCAGCCTCTTAGCTACATCTGAGCAAAGCTACCCAAATTCCCAAATAACCTCGGCTGGGGGGTGGGGGTGGGGGGTTATACTGCAGACACCTCATGATAGAGTGATAATTTACCTTAATGGTGTCTGCCTCGAATTGTAGAAGGTTTATCTTACCCCAATTCAATCTTACCCCTTTATTTGAATTATAAAAAATAGGGCGATTGTCGCCCTCCCCCACCTGGGTAATTGTATATAGAGAGAGACTATAAAATGATTATGGTCACTAGCACAGTTAGGCTCCACCGTAAATTCATGAATAAGCGAAGCAAATGTCCTATATATTAACATGTGGTCGATAAAGCTTTTCCTACCTCCACCCACATAGGTAGGGTACTGTGAGGAGGGACCACAAACCAAGTTGTTAATAATAGCTAGATCATTACCAACAAGGATAGAGTTTAAAGCTTCGCCTTGAGGGGAATGAATAAAGTGTGGCTGTGGCTGATATTCAGTATCCGCCAACCCACAAACTCGTTGGCCGCTATGCTTACAGGTTATGCAATTAAAATCCCCCACCCATAAAATACATAATGGTTGCCACTTCCCAGTTATTTTTGTAACTTCTGCCTGTAAAGAGTCAATAACATGACAACTATTTGAATCAAAGATATTTTAATACCAATTTACCACTAATATCTTAACCTTGATTAAATTGGATAAGATAATCAGTTGGTACCAGGGTGATGAGATTATACATGAGGCTTTTAACATTCCATATCTCACTGAGATGAGCAATGCAATCCCTCCTTTGGCTCTTCCTGCTGAGGAGGGTATTGCGGGTACTGTGAAAGAGTGATAACCATCTAGAAACACGTCATCCCTAGACCCAGTTTCTTGAAGACAGATGATGTCAAACCCTCTGATATAGGGGGCGTGGCCAAGCCGTTCAGCATGGTGGACGTGCTTTAGACTTGCTCCCGTAAACCCTCATTAATCCGGCAATAATCCTGCCGTTTCTTCGGCTCTCACCTGTCCTACTTTGTGGGTAGTGATCTGCTAGCCGAGCGGATCCTGGGAACCTGGTCGCGACCCGTCTTGTGGGTCTGGCGGCCTCCCGAGCCCGGCGGCGATCTGCGGCCTGGCAGTCCTCGCTCTTGCATGGTGGGCGGTGCCGAACGGGCCTCGGCGAGGTGCCGTGGGAGCTGATCCCTGTGCCGCGTTTTGGAGGCGGAGGGGTGGCGCCTCTCTGTCTGCCGCCTAGAGACTCAGCGGCATTATCGAGCCGCGGTAGCAGCCCCGGTGCGCCCCTCTGGAGATGTGTTGAGGGGGACGGCGACTGCGGCGGGCGGCTTCCTTCCCTCCTGCAGGACTGCGGCGCTGGTCTGACTCGACAGCCACGCCGGGCCGAGGTGCTTCCTGAACTTGCCCGGTATACTGCCTGCTTCGTTGGACTAGGGGCCCCACAGCTGGGTGAGTGAGCCTCACTGAGGATTCCCCTGCGGGCGGCGGCTGCGGATCGGTGTGGGGTGGGGCCAGGCTGGTGCGTTAGCGGCCTGCCCTGGACGAGTCGGACCCCTCGCGCTGCGGTGCTGCCGCCAATTGGACACCTGCGGAGGACCTGCGTGGATGCCTGCACTGTATCCTTGAAGTACAGCCTGCACCTCCGCAACCACCAATTGAAAGAAGCAGCGGCAGCGTTATTGCTTGGAGGTGCGGACATATTGTGGCAGACAACTCGGCGGCCTTAGCGGGCTGCGGCGCGCGCCTTCGGACCCTGGGGGTCTGGCCTTGTGCTTCATTCCCTATGTTGCCGCCCTGGAACCTGCTGACGTGATACACCGTAGCCGACCCAGCCCTTGCCTACTTGGCCCTTTGTGTTCGGGTGGGCCTGTTCTGGCCGACCGCTGCGGTGCACATGGAGGGCGGATACTAGAGGGCTCTGCCACAGGCGTTGTGTGAAACTTTATCTGCAGGGTAGAATCTGCGCATCGACGGTTGTCTAAAGTTGCTGTACTGGCGTGGCCCTGGGCATCTGAGGTCTGCGCATCGGCCCCCTACTGAGCTGGGATATCTACGTAGGCACACTGCTTGGTCGGGGTCCTGGCTCCCTCTCTTTGTTTCTCGGGGTCACCTCCCCCCTGTTCACATGCTGCCCATTGGACAGGCGTGGCCTGACACACGGAGCGATACCACACCATGTCTAAAGATAACACCTCTGGCCCTTCAGCCCGACAGAGCACCCTGGACAAGTTTACTGGCACGACTGCTCAGCCCCCTGCACTGGGCGACGCGCTGATGAATATGCCAGACAACGCCGCTATTTTGGCCCCTATTGCGCAGTCCCGCGACATGCTCGAAGCTAGGATTGGGGCGGTGGGTTCTGATGTGATGCTCCTCAGACAAGACCTCCGCAGCGCCGTACAGCGTATCACCGAAACCGAGTCCAGGATATCCACGGCGGAAGACTCGATCACGACGCTCCAGAAGAAGGTCTCGGCCTTAGAGTCCATCGCCAAGGGGCTGGCGACGCGGGCGGAGGACGCGGAGGGACGCTCTAGCCGCAATAATCTACGCTTTGTTGGCTTCCCGTAGAGGTGCGAGGGTAGAGATGTGGCTGACTTTCTGGCCAAATGGCTGGCAGACTGGCTTCCTCCTGGTCTTCTGTCTCCCTGCTATGTCATTGAACGCGCACATCGAGCCTTGCTGCAGAAACCGCCGCCGGGCGCGAGGCCCAGACCAGTGATTGCGCGATTTCTAAACTTTAGAGACAGAGACAGTATCCTACAGCAGGCCAGACTTAAAGACCCCCTGTTGTTTGCTTCACAAAAGATTATGATATTCCCGGATTACACCAAAATGGTGCAACAACGCAGACAATCCTTCACCGAGGCGAAGGCCAGGCTGAGGAATCTTAAGGTCCAATACTCTTTGCTATTCCCAGCCAGACTACGGATATCGTATAACGAACGAACATACTTTTTCGACTCCCCTGAAGAGGTCTTCGCGTGGACCGATGAACATGTCAAGCTTCGGCCGCACACTCCACCCAGACTCGACTCTGACTCTTCTTCTAGCGGGCCAAACCGGGAGCGATCTCAGGTCCCAGGCGAACAGCGCTGGCGATCTTTATCGAAGAAACGCTCCAAAACATGCACTAAATCGCATGTATGACCCACATTGTTCGACATGAGAAGCTTCTGTACTCCTTCGCCCATCATATGTGCGAACTGGACTTGTTGATTGATGGCATTTACATATGGGCTACACCTCCAATTGCTCTTCCTGGACTCTGAAATATCGTTGTGTCTAGGGGTTGCAATTTAGGGATCCATTGGCCGGGAGTTTCTCTTGACCCCCGTTGGGGCCTGGAGCCCTCTCATGCCGCGACAGATGCTTCTACTGTTTTGAGGTATTGGGGTGGGGGGTGGGTGGGAGTTGTTTGGGTTCATTTTTGCTGTTTGTTTCTAAGTGCCATACATACTTCCATTCTGTAGTAGTAGTAAAATCCATGCTTGTTACAGTCTGCGTCCCACATGTCCTCAATGATGTCTGCCCCGATCATTGCTATGTCTGGAACGGTTGAGAGACGGCTCCGAATTCTCAGCTGGAATGTACGGGGACTACTGGATAAGGTCAAGAGAGAGGCGGTCTTGCGCCAAGCTAAACGATATGGTGCAGACATTGTATTTCTGCAGGAGACGTACCTGCTTGGCAATAAGCTTCCTTGCTTAACACGCTTTGAGTTTGTTCAAATCTTCCACTCTGGCTTCACTCGAGGTTCGCGTGGAGTAGCTATATTAATCCACCGTAGGGTCCCCTTCGTCTATGAGAAAACGTGGACCGACTCATAGGGTCGATATGTGGTCGCCACAGGTTCAATTCATGGCAAGTTGTTTGTCCTGGGGAGTGTCTATGCCCCCCGCCCCTTACATGGAGTCTGACTGAATGCTTGCTGCGGCTTTGGGTGGAGATTCCTCAGGGACTGACCCTGGTTGGGGGGGACTGGAACGACACACTATGTCCCTCCATTGATAGGTGGCGGGCTACTGGGAACCTGGCCGAGACCCGGGAGTCTAAACTCGGGACCTTGCTTCTGGGGTTGGATTGGGTGGACTCTTGCAGGCGGCTGCACCCCAACGCACTGGGCTACACTTACTTTTCCAGCGTCCATGGCTATTTTTCCCGCATGGATCACATCTTCTTATCCGCCGCACATACACCCAGCCTGGCGACAGCCGAAATCCTGCCCGAGGCCTTTCTGACCACTCCCCGTTACAGGTAGAATTGAGACTGGACACAATGCCCCCTCCATTTCAGTGGCGCCTTTCAGCATGGCTCCTGCTGTATGATAAATATCGGTCACATATACACACATCCCTTACAGAATACTTTCTATGCAATATCGGATCTGTGGACTCACCTGTGACTGTGTGGGAGGCGATGAAACCCACACTGCGAGGGATAGACATCGCTTACTGCACAGCGCAGCGTGGGTTGCGTCGGGAGCGGCTGACTCTTTTAGAAGCCCAGCTAGTGGTTGTGGAGCGCACATGTCGGGAAGTAAATGGACAGGATTCGCGTAGACAATTACTGTATACCCAGCGGCTGTACGCCGGGGAATTGATGGATGAAGCCCGAGTGGCCTGGTTGGCTACCCGGAGCAGAATATATCAGTGGGGCGACAAATCGAGCGCCTTTCTCCACCGCCTTTGTCAGAGAGAGCTCCGCCCTGTTTCTATCCCATGTGTGCATGATCCCCACGGCAATGGGCTCACAGACCCGTCCCAGGTAGCCGCCAGCTGCGCAACTTACTATGCGGAGCTGTACGCCCCTCGTGAAACTATCTCGCCGCAGTTAGTCCAGCAGTTCATCCATGACCTTCCTCCCCATGCTCTCACGGACCAGACTAGAGACGCACTTGATGTCCCGATCACGACTGAGGAGGCCCAGGAGGCACTTGCTGAGATGTGTTCAGGTAAGGCTCCAGGCCCTAACTGTCTCCCCTGCGAATTTTATAAAAAGTATCAGTCCCTTCTTATGGCTCCTTATCTTGCCGCTCTTCAGGCTGCTTTCGACTGTCGGTGTCTTCCAGCTGATTGGCGACATGCAGAGATTGTAATCTTTCAGAAGCCGGGTAGATCCCCTTAACTTCACTCCTCCTATCGCCCGATCTCGCTCCTTAATGTTGAGGCTAAACTGCTCGCCAAAATTATAGCCAATCGTATAGTTCCACATTTACTTGACCTTGTCCATTCTGATCAGGCCGGGTCACGCTACGCGACATAACATTTGACGTGCTTATAACGCCATTGCGTGGGTAGATAGATTGGGCGAACCTGCTGCCCTCCTGCTGGCGGACATAGATAGGGCGTTCGACTATTGAAGTTGGACGTACCTGTTCGCGCTGTTGAACCGCCTTAATCTTGGTCCTCGTCTCTTGCGATATATTGAACTCCTATACACTGATGTTACCGCGTCGGTCCAGGTGGCAGACTCTGTCTCACATACCTTTTCTATTGGATGCGGCACCCGCCAGGGCTGCCCCCTCTCCCCATACCTTTTCGCTCTCGCTATGGAGCCTCTTGCGGCATGGGTGCGGATAGATGCTCAGTACCGGGGATTTGAGTGGCCTGGGGCGACGTCGGATCGCATAGCACTGTATGCGGACAACGTATTATTTTTCCTTACACGTCCGGATCGTTCCGGGCCTCAACTCCTCAGGATCATGCAGGTCTTTGGCGAGACCTCAGGACTGTATATGAACCCACGAAAATCCTTTCTATGGCCCTTACGTACTACGGGACAACTTGGTCCATGGTCCAAGGAAGTTCACGGTGGTGTCCGACGGCTTCAAATATCTTGGGGTGTTCTTGGCTGATTCGCAGCCTTTGTCCTGGGAAAGAAATTTAGAACCGCTGGGGGTACAGATCAAAGAGCAGACTCGCGTTTGGTCACATCTTCCTCTTTCGTTGTTTGGTAGATCCGCCATCTTTAAGATGGTCTCCCTACCTCAACTACTGTACCAGCTTCAAAATCATCCCTACTTAATCCCACCTAGCTGGTTTACACAGCTCAACTCTACACTCCAACACTTTCTCTGGGGAGGTGGGTCTGCCCGGGTCGCCTTGAAGACCTGTTTTCAATCAACCTACTGCGGTGGATTGGCAACGCCCGATATCCAAGCTTATTATGCGGCCTCACACTTACTCATTTTATATGACTGGTGGTACGGGGATAGGTCAGATCCCGCCTATACGGTCGAGCGCTGGCTCATGGGCACCCAACCTCTGCATTCTGTCTTATATGCGGGCACTGTCCATAAGGCATTGCCCCCGGCGATCGCCACGGTCTTTAGTCTCTGGAAGCGCACTCTCCGGCAACTCGGGTGGTGGGGCAGAATAACGAAAGAAACTCCCCTCTGGGGTAATGGTCTCCTGCCGCAACTGGCCGGACTCCCGGGTTTTTCGGGATGGGATAAAATAGGCGTTTCTACCATCGGAGATGTCCTTACCGGACAGACTCTGAAGTCCTTTCAGGAGATGCAACAAGAGTATGCGATGCCTAGGTCGCAGTTCTACAAATATCTGCAGTTCCGTCATGCCCTCGCGCCTTATCTAGCATTACAGGAGTCCATACCCGAGTTCAGCCCCCTTGAGGCTAAGGTGTTCATGGGGGAATTGGGGGAACACAAGATTGCAAAAATCTATCGCACGCTTGTCAATAATAGTCACACAACACTTCCCCACACACGAGAAGCCTGGCAGGCCGACCTGGGCCCACTGGACGATGAAGATTGGACCGAGGCGCTTGCGTCCCCGCGCGGTGCTGCCATCGCAACACGACTCCGATACATACAGTTTAAATACCTACACAGGGTGTACTACACAAGGCATCGGCTATGGCGGGCAAGACTCATTGCCTCCCCACTTTGCTTGAGGTGCCATGCGGTCGACGGTACATTCCTTCACACTGTATGGTCATGTACATCTCTTTCGAAATTTTGGCACGGTGTTATTACCTGTTTGTCACAGGTACTGGGGTGGGACGTCCCCTATACGCCCAGATTGACCCTCTTACATATTACAGATGACATTGGGGGAAACGTGTACAGACGACGCCTATTGTTACTGGGCCTCACACTTGCAAAGCGTGACATCGCGAAAAAATGGAAAGACACCTCCCCGCCCTCTTTAGGGGTCTGGAAAAAGGGCTTAGACTTCTGCATGGGGCTGGAGATACCTATTTTTGCTGCTCGGGGCTGCCCTCGGAAACATCCCAAGATATGGAAGAGATGGGCGGATTACCGGGTATTTACTTAGAGCCCATTCCTGATCCACCAACAGAGTGATTTGAACATAGTTGATATGTGGGGATATATAGATGGTCGTGATGTAGACCTTTCAGTTTCGGATGGACCTTCTACGCTCTATATTTATTGTAGATTGATGGCACTTTTGTTACTTGTTATTATGACAAGCTGTTATGCACAGGATTCTTTATTATGTAACCTGATACAAAATGTCGACATCAGTATTCGTGCTATGTACTTAACGCTGTTTTTGTGCAACGCCCTGTCGGGCGTCTTTTGGCTGTTGACAATAACATTTTGTAGTGAAAAAAAAAACCTCTGATATAATCTAACCATACCTCATTCATAAGCTTAGGGCGGATTCCTGCGATGTTCCAAGAGATAATTTTAAAGGGAAGTGTAGTAAAGCCCTGACTTGGTGAATCCTCAAGAGAACTCTTTCAAATGGGTGATATCTCATGTGCCAAAGGTTCGAACCCTTCCACTACGGGGTCGCCTACAAAGGTGTTATCAGAAATTAAAATGTTATCCTCGTAATTGTCTGGGCCCTTGCTAATATTTATGACTATATCTGATGTTACATCAGCTGAGTGTTTGCTCCCTATACTTCCGGGCACATCTTCATCGGAATCGGGATTGCTCCCTAAATTATTGCAATGTTGACCCAACCCTGTCTACGATGAATGTGTAGTCAATCAATATCAGTGAGGCCTGATAATGCCTCAAAGCGGTTGCGGTGGACAAAAGAGGGAGGCTGTGTGTGTGGGTATGGATTTACGCCTGTCGAGAGGGCCCTTGTCTTACCCTAGATCCCCGATGAGGGGGATAAAAGAAACCCAGTGGGTAGGCCCTTATCGATTCATTCTCATTAGGTGTGTGTTTGAGGTGACTTAAGAGAAAATGCACAGTTCTAACGTCCCTAAAATTTAGGACCAAACAATCCCCTTCAACAGACTTAGCCGTATGTCCCAACCAGTTCACCCGCCTGGCCATGATGATATGATCAAACCAGTTTATCTTGGATGAAGTTTTACCAAGGCACCAATGGGCTGATTTGTTAATTAAACTTTAGCAACTTTCTTGACTATCGTGAGAGAGATAGGGAACTCCCGTCAGGATCAGTGTATAAGGGGTGCAATCTGGTGGTAAATTTAATATATCTTTTAAACCCACCCTTCTTGGCGGACTATGTGCTGGTGCGTTACTACTAGAATTTCCTTGATGAGATCTACCCCCATTTACCAGGTCATGTCCCAACTGGTTAGAGGCCCCCTGCCCCAGCTTATAGTTATTCTTCTGTGGTACAAGTTCACAGGGGGTCAAAGCTGGGGAGTCATTTAAAACCTCTCGAGGGGAATCGCCACTACTCTGAGTGTGTTTAGTCTTTTTTGGGACAGGCCTATGAGGGATGACGCTACCTGTGCTACTGCCTGTCCTACTTAGTTGAATGGCCTTGTCCCTCTGCAAGTTGTCAGTATTGTTTGCTAAGTTCTTGCTGAAATCCTGCATCACACAAGAAAGCTGATCTTCGATGCAGGTTAGTCGAGCGGAGATAGGGGCCAACGCATCTAATACAATTTTACAAATTTTATCAATAAGAATATCTGAGCTTTCAGATATGGCCCCTTTTCCTGGTCCCCCTCGGAGTCTATTTACTCTGGCTATTGCGTGATCTTGACTAGATCTCTTGCCCTTGGGTGACTGACCCTTCGATTTGAGACCAGCCCCTGCCATCTCGGGGCGTTACCTCTTTCCCCCCCACTAATTGCAAAGGTCCATTGTTCTCCAAAATTGGGTTAAAGACCTGCTTGTTTCCCTCATGTATGGCATCTAGTCATGCCTGGTTCACAATTTTGGCAGTAGGTGAAAGGGGTACTTGGGGTCTAAGTTCAAGATCCGTCTCAATCGTGTCATTGCCAAGGTCAATAGTAGGGGAGGGAGGTGAGGCAGAGGGGGAGGGGGGACTAGCGAAAGTCTGCGCTCTGCCAGCTCTATTTCTTTATTAATGGCCCCACCGCTTTTTGGAGAAAGCCAACCAACGTAGTGTCAGTGAGTTTTACAGCGGGCGTTGTTTTTCATCTCCCCATAATTTTACTAAATCAGGCTGGATTCCAGATGATGTTTGCCCCACAAGGCCCAAGAAAACCGCAATAAAAAAAGTTATAATAGAGGGATAGCTGTTTTTACCTTCTCAATGTATCTCAAAGCAGGTGTTGTCCAAAAACCAAGAGAGTAGGCCCAGCCCAGTCTCCTATGGGCGTGGACCGGCCCGCGCTTTGCCCGGGCGCGACTGCGAGCGTCCCGCACTGCGGGAGCCCCGAGCTGATTCAATACGCCTCCTGGCGTGTGCTGAACATCGGCGGCGGTGCCGCAAAGAATGTCTGGGACCTGGAGTCCTGCTCCCCCTGGAGCAGCAAAGCAGCAGAATCGACGGTGATGGGCTTCCGCGCTGCGGGAGCCCCGAGCTGATTTAATACGCCTCCTGGCATGTGCTGAACATCGGCGGCGTGCCGCAAAGATGCCTGGGAGGTTGAGTCCTGGGGTCCTGTTCCCCCTGGAGCACCAAAGCAGCAGAATCGGCGGTGACGGGCTCCCGCGCTGCGGGGGCCCGAGCTGATTTAATACGCCTCCTGGCGTGTGCTGAACGTCGGCGGCAGTGCCGCAAAGATGCCTGGGACCTGGAGTCCTGGGGTCCTGCTCCCCCTGGAGCAGCAAAGCAGCAGAATCGGCGGTGACGGGTTCCCGAGCTGCGGGAGCCCCAAGCTGATTTAATACGCCTCCTGGCGTGTGGTGAATGTCGGCGGCAGTGCCGCAAGGATGCCTGGGACCTGGAGTCCTGGGGTCCTGCTCCCCCTGGAGCAGCAAAGCAGCAGAATCGGCGGTGACGGGCTCCCGTGCTCCGGGAGCCCCAAGCTGATTTAATACGCCTCCTGGCGTGTGCTGAACGTCGGCGGCAGTGCCGCAAAGATGCCTGGGACCTGGAGTCCTGGGGTCCTGCTCCCCCTGGAGCAGCAAAGCAGCAGATTCGGCGGTGACGGGCTATATACTGTCATAATTATCAACCCATACTTATCGAGGACACATCAAAAAGTGTCCCCTGTTTGGTCTTATGGGACAACCAAAGTAAAATTAAACATTCATGGGAGATTATACTATTTCTGTGGGCACCAACAGCTTACCTCTTAATAAGGAAACCAGTAAAATAATGGAGATATTTCCGCAAGCAAACACTTATTTCTTAACGGCCGGGATCTACAGGATCCCTCCTGAGCTGGGAGATAATCAGCTAACTCGATGAGGACACCTAGTAATCACTTGAAGTACTGTAGATTGTAAAAGAATTTTGAGGGATATTTCTAACCGCAGATTCCTCACCTTAGGCTATCCCCCAGGTGTTAGGCTGAAAACAAACCATTTTGTAACAGTACACTTGCATGCTACTAAATGGCATTGTGTGACTTTGCGCTAGCTCTTCTCCACCCCGGAAGTGATGGAGTTGAGCCAAATATAAGCACAACCCTTGCACACTGATCTCAGTTATTTTTTTTCCACTCCTTCTGTGTTGCCAGTTTTTTGATTACTCCGAAACATTTTCACACTGTGCTAGGGAACAATGTCCCCACCGAAAACCACAGGTTTCAAGGACGACTGTCAGAGACCCGCCCAAGGTGTGACTTTGGTGCCTGTGCTCCGGGCGCAACTTAAAGTTGCGTGATAATTACACCAGAAGGTGATTCAAGACCAGGAGGCAAAGTTGTATGTCTGCTAACACAAGAAAACGTTGCTGCCTTCACACAGATCCCACTCCTGTTCCAAGTCGTGAGCCTGGTCTTGAGCCCGATCATGTGCCCATTCCTGTGACCTCTCCATTGCCCACTCGAAATTTTCTTATAAGATGAAGTCCAAGCACAAGCATAAAAAAGCAAAGCAAGACTCATAAACCATCACACTGACTCCAAAGAGAAGGCACATTGGTATCAGGATGTTATTTGCACTCCATTGAACCTTCAATTAGTACTGTCGCACCCCACGTTTCCTGGGCCGTCAACACCACAGTAGATCAAGGCCTTCAAAGAAGCTGTGCTGCAAATTTTCAGTGGACTGCCAGCTTCCTCAGGCACACCTTCAGGCTCCAGGGAGCAAAATGGGCCTCCAGTCAGGTTACCGCCAACAGGTATTTCCTCAGTGCCAAATGTCCCCTAAGAACCAGTTACTGGGCCTGTAACAACACCGGTACAGACTTACACCCATGTCCCAAAATCCATGCTGGTTCTTGACATCTTGGCACTGGTGCCAAGGCCGCTGGTGGATGATCTGGTGCCGACGTCCATGTCAGATTATGACCCGAAGTCAGCTTGAGCTCGACTGATGTTGTGCTGTGAGATTACAAAAACTCAATTTGTTGTTATACACCCAGATTCTAACCCTGTGCCTGTACCGCATTGCAGCTATCAGCAGAACCTCTATTATCTTTTTGGCTCTGACTCTCGTTCTGTGCCAGAGCAAGGTGCTCCTCAAGAAGAAGGGAACCCTGTATGCCTTCCTTCTACTATCTATGCGCCTTCGAGATCTGAAGAACATCAAGAATGACCTGCCTCAAGACATCCTGGTGGCCCTGGATTGGGCCGGGAGAGTATGGTCCTTGGAACTTCTGAGCATCTGCATCTGTCCTCCGATCAAGCTACCCCTTTGTTAGGACCTCCTATCTCAGTAGCAGGGAGGGTCATCCACCCAAATCTATGCAACTTACAGTTCCATGAGTGGATATTAAGCAGTGGCAATTACTGCTTTCAATCTACCACCTAATGCTGTAGATGTCATTCTCAGCACAAGATGCCCCTCATTAAAACTGATTTGTTCCGGGTGCTGTGGCAAATTTGTAGCCTGGTGGGGTGCTCAGGCAACTGACCTTTTAAAGCCAAGGCTGTTGGACATTCTTTTGTTTGTTTTATCTTTAGCCCAGTAATGGCTTGGGCATTGTAAAAGACTATTTGTGGAGCCTTTCTTCATTTGCTGGACCAAGGATGATTCTTCAAATCACCTATTGTGATGTGATTTAATAAATGTTTAACATACATATTCCCCCACAAGTTGTGTGTAATGCTACAATGAGACCGTAACTCATCATGTGTACAGCTTTTGAGCTTCTGCAAAGATGCTCCTTGCATTTCTTGACCTTGAAGACTGTCTACGTCACTGCGATTACATCAACGCTTTGCATGAGTGAACTGCAGGCACTGTCTGTGCAACCCTTCTACACCACGTTTTTCCAAATAAATTGGTCCAGAGGACTCGGGTGGCCTTCTCACGAAAAGTTGTTACTCCCTTCCATTTTGGACAGTCCATCATTCTACTAGCATTCTTAGTTCCCCCTCACCCCTCAAAAGAGGAGGAGGTGCTCCATAGGTTGGAGCCCAAAAAGGCTCCAAACTTTTACAAAGCTCATATTAAGGTTCACTGTGTGGATGATTAGCTTTTTGGCGGCTTCTCTTGAGGAAAGAAATGGAAGGCTGTGCAGAAGAGTACGTTATTGAGCTCGAAAGTCCTCTGCATGGTGATCTGCTAGGCACTAACCAAGAAGGATCCCCTGGAAGGTGTGATGATGCATTCCACCTAGTCCAAGGCCACTACCATTCCCTTGGTGCGAGGGGTACCTATCCTTGATATCTTTCAGGCTGCAACATGTGTGTTGGTACATGTGTTCAGAAAGCACTACTGCTCTGATAGCTAAGTCTGGCGGGAAGGACAAAGCCCGCTCAGTTTTGCAAGACCTTTTCAGCTGAGCCCATTCCACAGACCGTCCTCTTTAAGGGGCAGGTAGCACTTTGGTATCTTTTCTAAGGTGAGGAATCTGCAATCAGAAGTTTCCATCAGAATAACAAGTTACTTGCCATCAGTAACACTCTTTCTGGTGGATTCCTCACTCCACTCCCAACTCTATGGAGTGGCATCCCTTTAACATCTGGAGAAGGTCTTAAGTTAGTGCACAGCACACTGTCACCAAAAAATGTTCACACATGGTGTCCAAGGGTGTGAGAAAGGAAAAGACAAGAAGCTGATGTCAGTGTGCATGGGTAGAGGTATATGTGGCATCGCTTTGCAACTTCTGGGGTGGTAAAGAGCTAGTGCAGAGCTGCACGATACCACTTAGTAGCGTGTGGTAACACTGCTACAAAATTCTGCTTGTTCAGTCTGGTCTCTGGGAATATTATAAAGTGAGGAATCTGCAGTTAGATAAAGTATCCAACAGAAATAGCATTACCAATAGGGCAACAAAATAAGTAACTTGTTTGTTTTGCAGCTGTTTTGAGAGGGACCTCTAGTAACAACTTGAGGTACTGCAAGTTTAGAATCTCTTGCCAGCCTCAAGAAAAATACATAGGGGCTTATTTACAAGAGGCCTGTGCCGCCGGAGCGTCACTTTTTTTGACGATCCGGTGGCGCAGGCCTCTCAATCATATCTATGAGGCGAAGCAAAGCCACCCTGCATTGCATGGCCTCATAGCTATGGCGTAAGGCAAGGCAGTACAAAGCGCTGCAATGCCTTACTCTGCGTCAAGGAGGCGTTCCATTAACACTGTGGTGGGTCTTCCCTCACAACACCAATGGATTTTGACTTTGCCCCAGATGTACAAAATCCCGTAAGCCTGGGGCAGCGCTAAAACCTTATGCCTCCCCAGAGCAGGCATAACGAGGAGAAATATTTTCATTTCTTTTTGTTTTTGGCTCTTTCCATGTGTTCTGCATTCTACAGCACACATAGAATGAGGAAAACGACTCACTGGATTGCTTTTGTGCAGGAAGGTGCCGCTTGCTGCACAAAAACAATCCTGCCAATAACACAGACACCCTTGCACCATGGTACAAGGGTGCCTGCGTTGGCACTAGGCACCAATTTTTGCGCCGGTGCTGGTTGAAAGGACAGTAATGCACCTTATTTTGTAAATACAGTGCATTCCTGCCCTTTTCAAATTGGCGTAGAGCAGCACAGCAAAAAGACTTGCGGCACTGCCCTACACCAATTTTTAGTATTTCACAGAGTGGCAGTCTCCATTCTATAGTTATAGTTAGGACCACGTTTCCATACCAAATGGCTTTTTTGGTTTGTTAATAACTTTGACGAATCTTCACAAAATATTTCAAAAAAGTGCTCTTTTTTCCTCAGCTTCCTTTTTTGAAAGTTTCGGGGTGATCTGTCAAGCAGGGGCTGAGAAAAAGGGAGAATTCCAAAATGCAATTTCCACATGCAATTTCCTTAGGGATTTTTGGAAAGGGCTACAGACAAAAGGCTCAACAGAATTCCACCAAATGTGGCAGAAAGCTAGATCATGGTCCATAAAGGGTGCTTTTTTGTGATTTGATGTAAAACGATTCAGAAATTAAGGTTCAAAAAGTTTTTTATATCTGGACAGTTGGGTCTGCGAGAGGCTCGCAAGAGTCTTGCGGTCAAAGGGCATGCGCTGTGAGGCATGGCGTAACATATGGTAATAAAATATTACTTTACGTTAAATTCATTAAAAAACAAAAGTTAAAGTAACATTAAAGTTAGGTTTGGTAATATCTTAATTTGCATTAATAAAAACCTTAGAAATTTACTGAAAAAAAAGAAAAGTTAAAGAGACGTTATAGTTAGGTGAAAGTGTCAGTTAAAACATACCATTTTAAACTAACAAAACCACTGAAATTAACCTGTTATAGTTATCTCAAGTAACTATAGCTCGTGCCCTGAATTAACTATAACTCGCGCCCACGCCATGCACTGCTAATTACCTCACATATTACATCACTCATGACATGTTCTATTATACCATTGATAACATCAGTGCAACATCTGAAATGACATAATTCATGACAACACTGCATGGTGGAGGTGGGAGTTCTAGTTAATTTAGGGCACAAGTTATAGTTACTTGAGATAAACTATAACTTGTCAATCTCAGAAATTATGTTTGTTTAAAATAGCTAAATCACCACTCTGACTGAAGTTAAAGCGCACACGGAGATGTGTAACTGCTGCGCACGCTCTCACCCCAGGGGAAGATGGGGTTAGGTAAGAGAGCGAGAAAAACACTTGAGCTGCTTCCACTGGTCTGGTCTTATGTTGGTCAAATCCAGTCTTCTCCCACCAGGGCTTGACTATGGCTTCTCACTCGTGCAACTCTTAAATAAAGCACATGTATTAAGATATTGTCACCATATGTTTGTAGATAACTTTGTTACAATGCATGGTTACCTAATGCTCTGTTAACAGGACAGTTGATTACCCCAGAGAGTTCTAGGAATCCTCCCCAGACTAGGTAGTACAAGCAGCTAAGAGATGTGCAGAACGGCAACTGACTTGAAGAAATAAATATATAAGTTGTATGTAATAGAAGCAAACTTAAAAAAGCTGCAAATCTGAAAGGAACCGGGAAGGGAAGAGGGAAACACAACAAAGTTGAAAGGGGATGCTACAGGTGGATAAACTATTGAGCAATGGGGAGTCCTACAATGAAAGCTGCAACACAATATATTTTCCTCCAGCCGACTTATCCTTGAAATGCTGACCCTGCTCAGTTTGTTCTTCTGTTCGTCAGCCACCTGCTTCTGACCTGACCCCTCCTCCTGTTCTGCCTCCCTAGTCTACTCAGTTGCATGCTGTAATATGGAATTTGGCTACCATGCTTTCTTCTGTTTGCTTCACTAATTGCGGCACATGCACAACAGAAGCAAGCTCCCATGACCTATCCATGATATCAAACACCTTCCATCAGATCAGATATTGCAATTAGCTGCTTCTGTATCTGGAGTCCAATATTGCTTCACCCTTAATCTCTGATGACACTGCAAGAGGCTTTCAGGCACATGCATCAAAGCTTTTTGCGATCGCAAACGGTGCGATTCGCAAAAATCGGCCGTTTGCAATCGCAAAATTAGCTTTTGCGATGCATCAAGGGTCAAGGCCCTCGCAATTTGAGAATTCGCAATTAATTGTGAGTTCTCAAATTGCGATTGCATTTAAGGAATCGCAAATTGAGATTCCTTAAATGCAATGCATTAAAGTAAAAAAATTAGCGATTTCGCTAATAGGGGGCGCAAATTACCATGAAGTTGAACTTCATGGTAATTTGCAAAAACTTTGAAAAATGCACCAAAGTGCATTTTTCAAAGTTCCATTTTACACACACACATGCCCTTGGGGCATGTGTGTGTGCAAGATGTACTCATATGCAGATTTCAGGGTGCAACAGGGTGTCCTTTTGACACCCTGGCACCCTTGAAATGCATTCTCAATTTGCGATTCTCTAATTGAGAATCGCAAATTGAGAATGTCTTCCCATTCATTCCTATGGGCCTCTAGGCCCATAGGAATGAATGGGGAGGTATTCCTTAATTGAGACTCGCAATTAAATTTGCGAGTCGCAATTAAGGAATGTTTAGAAATCGCTATTTTTTAAGCGATTTCTACATGCATAGGCTTTTGCGATTCCTTAATTGCGATTCCTTAAAAATCGCAATTACGAAATCGCAAATTCCAACATTGATGCATGTGCCTGTATGTCCCTTATGTTTGAACTGCCAGTTTAATCTTTGATACATAGAATACTGCGTGTATCTTTTACTTCTCAGGCAACTGTAGTCTTATGGCTGCTAAACCAACGGCGTCTTGTGTGGAGAAAGGACCCGCAAACCAAGGTTTGAATTTGGATTTTACAAGTGAGCTGTGGATAACTGGACCTTACCTTCTATTTTATAATATGGAGTTGGACCCTTATGGTGGACTGCAAATTTCTTGTATGAATCTTTTGCTTGTAAAAATTACATACTGCTGTCTTGTGTGTGTTTAAGAGGAACTGTACAACCAAGGCCTGTACTGAATGGGCATTTGTGGGTTCAAATTTGGAATGCCGGATTCTTGGGTGATAACCAAATGTGCACTAGAATGGTGAAAAACCTAACGAGCTGTGCAGCGAATTGTTGTATGCAAATTCTGCTAGAGACAGCTAGATGTGAGGTGGATTAACTTTTTTTTTAAAGTTTCATGAAGATTCGTCAAACTGCGAAAGTCATTAGCGAAATAAAAAATGATCTTCCTATGGAAACTCTGACTTATGTATACATACACAGTGGCAACGGACACTATGATATATATATATATATTTATTTGTTTATTTTATTTGTAGGTTTTATATAGCGCCTGAATCACCCCCGAAGGGGTATCTCTGCGCTTTGGACTTTGCTGCTAGACAGGCTGACGGGCATTATTAAAATAGAGCGGTCTTAAGAAGTTTCCTGAAGCGCAGATAGTCGGGGCATTGTCTCAGGTGAGTAGGGAGCTGGTTCCAGTAGAGGGGAGAGAGATAGGAAAAGGATTTCCCGCCTAGCCTTGTTTTCCTAACCCAGGGGACTAAGAGAAGCGATTTGTTTCCTGACCTGAGGGTCCTGGTAGGGGCGTAAGGCTTGAATTTCATAGAGATATAGAGAGGACCTTTGCTATGCAAGGCCTTGTGGACGATGCAGCAAACTTTGAATTTAACACGCTTGCGGATTGGAAGCCAGTGGAGCTGTTGAAGAAGAGGAAGGGAGGCAGTTCTCGGCGGGGCATTCATAACAAGGCGTGCTGCAGTATTCTGGACCACCTGCAATCTGCTAAGCAAGGACTCATTGGCTGAGGCCAGGAGAGCGTTGCAGTAGTCTAGCCGGCTCATTACCATAGTCTGAATGAGGGTTTTACGAGTGGAATCCGAAGGAGAGGAAAAACTCGTCATAGCAGGCCCAGCACATAAAAGCAGGAGCCGGCAGTGTGAGCAGCATGCTCCTTCAAGGACAAGGCGCAATCAAGGCAAATACCCAGGTTTTTAACAAGGGCCTTAGGGCCAGGGGGGGAGCCAAGGGCTACCGGCCACCAGTCTGGTGACCACAGCAAAGGTACATCTCCGAAGAGCATAATCTCCGTCTTCCCTGCGTTGAGTTGGAGAAAATTGCTTTTCATCCAATTTGCGATAGCTGTCATTCCCGTAGAGAATGTAGACTGAACCGACATGGCGGATTTGTTAAATGAGAAGGTTCCAAGGTCCCTATGGAAGAGCTTTCCAATCTCCGCCCCATCTCCTTACTACCTCTCCTGAGCAAAGTATTGGAAAAATACATTAATAAACAGCTGTCTAACCATGTCGAAAATACAGGTAGTTTGGATTCCTCTCAATCTGGATTCAGGCAAAAATACAGCACGGAGTCTGCCATGTTGGAGGTCACGGACAACATCAGGATGACCTTAGACAGTGTCCATTCAACGATTCTCGTGCTGTTGGACCTCTCTGCCGCGTTCGACACGGTATCCCACCAGATCTTGCTCAGGAGATTGGAGGAGAAGGACTTAAAGGACCTGCTCTTCAGTGGATGACGAGCTTCCTGTCCTCCCGTTCCCAGACTATCAATCTTGGCCCTTTTCGGTCGAAGTCGATGGAACTGACCAAGGGAGTTCCCCAGGGCTCATGTTTGAGCCTTACTCTGTTTAACATCAATATTGCTCCCTGGGCCAACCTTCTCAGATCCCGTGGCTTTACGCCTATTTCATATGCTGACGACACCCAGCTCCTCTTCTCATTTATTTAATATATATATATATAATGGAGTAAACTAAATCTGAACACTTACTTTGGGTCCGTGTCCGTCTGTTTGGGAAGTTTACTGTCCTGATACGGAAGAAAAGTGATATATATATATAACCTACTGGCAGTTGCCAGCAGGTAGTTATAGTTAGGACCTAGTTTCTATAGGAAAAGCATTTTTTGACTTGTCTATAACTTTGGCGTCGTTTGACCAATCTGCATGAAATTTCTGCCAAAAAAGTGTCACGATGGGTACTATTATGGCAAGTTTGGGGGTGATCCTTGCAGTGAGGACCGAGAATTTGAGGAGCGAAATAAGGTTGCGTTTGTAATGTTAATTTCATCCCGAACTGCTGAACGGACTTACACCAAATTTGGCAGGGAGGTAGATGTGGGTTCAAGGATATGCCTTTTGCTTATTTGGTGTAAATCTGTTCAGTAGTTTTAGAGAAATGTAAGTTTAAAATTATAGTGATATCTCTGGCTGCCGATATTTCGCAAAGGTTTCGCGATGAATCTCAGATGCACGCGCCAACGGGAATGCTCTGATTGGCTGGACGCAACCTGAACAGAAAAATGCGGTCACCATTTTATCTATCGGGAATGGTTCCCGGGGCTGAAAATCTGTGTGAAAGTCCACATAAGGGGTCAGGGTGGAGATACTGGAGAAATGGAGGTGTTAGTGACACAAGTTATGTGTCCATAATTGATTTTTTTTAATCGCGCACAATATTTGCGATGACGCTGCGACCGCCAGTGCAGCCCCCCCAGTATACCAACGCGGGGACATCGCAACTATCAACGTCGTTGTAAATATTGGTGCAAATATTTAAAAAAATCAATGAATTATTAATACATTGTTATTGAGATATTGATAACTATTTTTATACAGTTATTTATGTTGTGAGTTATGTATTATGATGGTTAGAATTAATTATATAGTTATCATTTTTTAATGTGGTGGTGGCTATTGAATTGCTGCTTTTGCTTTCTGCTTTCGCGACATAACTGTTGGGATCACGATTACCGCCATCATCGCGATCTCTGTCATCACCATGGAAACAGAAAAAAGGTTTTAGAGATGGTTTTTATATAAACTCTCTAGAAAAACATGACTTTCGAGAATACTGTAAAAAATGTAGAGAAAAACAACCAACGCTTATTAATCTACTGAAGAAAATACAAGCTTATAAAAATACCCCTTATAGAGCAATTTAGATAGAAAATACAATTTAAAAACTTTAAAAATGCAATAAAAAAATCATAGGTTACATGGACGTTATAGTTGGGAAATAGAATTTGAAAAACTTTAGAAATTCACAGAAAAACCAAAGGTTACAGGGACGTTATAGTGAGGATTTAGCATTTAAAAAACCTTAAAACTTCACTGAAGAAAACAAAGGTTACAGGGGTGTTATAGTTAGGAAATAGAATTTAAAAAACCTTAGAAATTTAGTGAAAAAAAACGAAGGTTACAGGGACGTTATAGTTAGGCTAATATCTCACTCGTACAATACCAGAGAAATTCAGCAGTTATATTTAGCTGAGCTAACTATAACTCGCTCCCCCGCAATGCACTGCTTATGACCTCACATATTAGTGTATTGCGGGGGCGCGAGTTATAGTTAGCTCAGCTAATTATAACTGCTGAATTTCTCTGGTTTTGTACGAATGAAATATCAGCCTAACTATAACGTCCTTGTAACCTTTGTTTTTCACTGAATTTCTAAGGTTTTTAATTCTATTTCCTAACAATAACGCCCATGTAACCGTTGTTTTTTCACTATATATATATATATATATTATCTACTGGCGGTCGCCAGTAGATATTTATAGTTAGGACCACGTTTCTATAGGAAAGCGTTTTTTGATTTGCTTATAACTTTGGCGTCGTTTGACGAATGTTTATGAAATTTTCCCAAAAACTTCTCTTTTCAGATCAGCTCCTATGTTGAAAGTTTGGGGGTGATTCGTCAAGGGGGTGCTGAGAAAAAAGGGGGGTCCCAAAATGTGTTTACTCCATGCAATTTCCATAGGAAACTTTAGACAAGGCTACAGGTCAAACTGCTGAACGGAATTACGTCAAATTTGGCAGGGAGAAAGGTCTTGGTCCAGAAAGCACGCTTTTGTTTAAATGGGGTAAGTCCGTTCAGTAGTTTTAGAGAAATATCAAAATTTATAGTTATCGATATTTGAGAATTCTGACATCTGATTGGCTGAGGCATTGCGAGCACGAGCGTGCGGCTCATTGGCTGCGAACTGTTGAAACTAGGAAGTGTTGGCAGCCATTTTGTGACTGAGTTGAAAGGCGTAGGGGGAAAAATAAGAGAATAATTGTATAAGAGGGTATAGTAGGAACACTGTGGTCTTAGTTTAAGCAGTCTGTACGGTGCAGAGGCAGAGGCAGGGAGTTTGAATGTTGCGTAGGCCGTGGAAATCACGTCCGCAGAACAACGGTGCGTGGTATTGCGGTAAGGTTGCGTAGGCTCTGGAAATCCTGTCGGGAAAACAATGCGCCGTATTGCGGCAAGCAGTGTGTAGGGTGCACACACAGGTAGTGTGAATGTTGCGTAGGCTGTGGAAATCACGTCCGCAAAACAACGATGCGTGGTATTGCGGCAATGTTCAGTAGGCTGTGGAAATCATATCGGGAAAATAACAATGCGCCGTATTGCATCCTTCCTTTACCTTCCTTTAATATAATGCGCAGTAATGTTTACTTATAATGCAGTGTTCACTTTTATCACGGACAGTGAACAAAATTAACGTTTAATTGGCTGAGGTGTTCCAACAACGAGCTCAATGTTCATTGGCTGCGAACCATTCAAAGTAAAAGTGTTGCCAGCCATTCCCTCCCCTGCGCGGAGTAGCAAGTACATCTGATTGGTTCACATGTTCCAAGCAGGACCTTCCAGAGGTTAATGTTCATTGGCTGCGAACCATTGAAAGTAGAAGTGTTGCCAGCCATTTCCTCCCCGTCCGCGGAGTAGCAGGGACATCTGATTGGTTGACGTGTTCCAAGCAGGACGTTCCCAAGCTTAATGTTCATTGGCTGTAAACCATTGAAAGTAGAAGTGTTGCCAGCCATTCCCCCCCCCTCCGCGGAGCATCAGGGACATCTGATTGGGTAATGTGTTCCAAGCAGGACCTTCCCAAGCTTAATGTTCATTGGCTGTGAAGCATTAAAAGTAGAAGTGTTGGCAGCGATTCCCTCCCCCTCTGCGGAACACCATGGACATTTTATTGGCTAAAGTGTTCCGAGTACAACTTTGCTCATTATTGGCTGGGAACGTTTCACTGTTGTGAAGCATTTTGTGACGCACTTCAATGGAGTACGGGAAAACAAAGTAGTAGCGGGGAGGGTAGGAACACTATTAACTCTGTAAAGTCGTCACAAGGTGGTGAACAGGGATTGTGAAGGTAAAAATATATCAAAGAGGTGACAAATAAAAATGCAATTCATAAAATATCCCTTAAGCGTGGCCACACCCTCCCTTTTTTTTCTGCTATAGTTTGTAAAAGTGTTGCCCCATATTCTTGATAATATAAGAGGGCATGAGTTACTTTTAGATAAAGTAGAAAAGAAGTGCTACAAGAAACACTCCCGCACTACATCATCTCAGGTCACAAGAACAATAACAAGTAAAAAACTGTTAATCACAAATGACTTTATATTACATAGAAATGTACGCTTCATCATTTCTTACAATTTCTATTCTGTAGAACTCTGGAAAGTTCAGTCGTAGTGCTTAGAGGTCGCTCACTGCTCCGCTAACAGATCACGGACTCCTTTAAGAACATATAGGATAGTAGTAATATATAGACTATTATTCCTATCAATTCTATAGGGAGAACGAGAATAGGAACCACAACAGAGAAAAAGAGAAATACCAAAAAATCATTAAAAATGTAGGGTTTATCAAAGGCATTCAGTAAGAAAGTGTCTATGCAAACAATCTTTTTTAAACTGCAATTTCGAAAAATATTCTCACTGTAAAAATATCTGATCAAGTAATTTATAAAGGTCAGTAAGCTGTATTTCAGATGGTTTACTCCTGGCGGCGACAAATCTCCAATTCCTGTTGTGTGAAAATATGACACTCTAATACAATATAGAGAGTGACACTGATTGCACACAAAAAGGAAAAGGAAAATAAAGTCATGAACACAAAACAAGATCAATAACGAAATACTTTCCAGCAGTGAATATGTTAAGAGCTTCTTTTATCCGGGACTTCGAAATCTTTCAACTTTGCGCCGACGGGTCATAAACTCTTCTGAGAGCATAATGACTGTGAATATTACAATATACATACTCACACTATATGATCCCAAGGGGAAACAGAGTAGGAAGCAGAAGCTGCTGACGTTATATATAAATCTTTACTCTTCGCGCCGACGGGTCATAAACTCCTCTGAGATCACAATGACTGTTAATATTTTAATATACATATTCACAGTATATGATCCCAAGGGGGAAACAGAGTAAGAACCAGAAACGTTACATATAAATCTTTAGTCTTCGCGCCGACGGGTCACAAACTCCTCTGAGATCATAATGTGTGGTTATTATAATATACATACTCACACTATATGATCTCAAGGGGGAAATAGACTACAAACTAGAAGCTGCTGAAGTTACATATAAATCTTTAGTCTTCGCGCCGACGGGGCACCAACACCTCTGAGGTGAAGTACAGTGTCAATATTATAATATACAAAGTCACACTATATGATCTCAAAGGAGCCAGAAAAGGAACCATGTTTGCTGTATTCTGTCTGTTTCTGAAAACAAGCTGCTGACGTTACATATAAATGGCAAAAACAACCAATAACACTTTTTTCTAAATACAAATGTTTAAATATTGACAAATAGCTACGTATTATAAATATCTACTATGCCATAATCAAACAACTTACAACTCTGGAATATGTTTTGTTGCCGCAAAACAAGAATCCGACGCTAGAAAAGGGAACGTGCATCACAGAATGGCCACGCATAAATAACTCGCATAAACGAAACTAATCAAACAATGGGTGTGGTTTATATACTTTTTGGTTATTGAGTAGTCTATGGAAGGAAGATGCGGCTCCGCCCATTTAGATGTCACGTTTACAGTTGACACATGCTCACGTTTTCACTGTTTAACTTGTGCACGTGTTGGGAAAAGTTACAAAATGTGAAGCGGTAAAGGTTTCGATTTCGATCCTAACACGTATAAGGTCCTTAATATGTACATACGTTGGAGAGCTTAAAAACTGTTACCCGGCAAACCGTGTCATTTCCATTCTCATGACTACAAACATCTATTAATTGCCGTAATTCTAAATAGAAGACATAAAAATGTTTTCGTTCAGAATAGAAAAAAAAAATGCGTGCTAATATTTCTCATCACTATGGTTTTGAATTAAAAAAATGCCAGCATTTGTAAGCGTACAGCTTCCCCGGAAAGGTGTGCCGGCGCTCGGGGCGTCGGGAAGATTAAGCAAGGTGTTGCCCACAGTGACATAGTGGTGGGCTAACGTGCCGCTGGAGCCGGGAATCGAACTGTGAACGCTGTTGTTCGAAGTCAGGTATCATAGCTGCTGCGTCACACATTTTCCACACTTAAATGTTAATTAGTGCTAATTAAGTTTTACACATTGTTAAATTATAACTTATAACTGACTACTGTTACAGCTAGTTTTTCACTACAAAAAGTATGCACGTCTTTTTAAAATTTACTTAAAAACAATACAGGTTTCAGGGACATTGTAGTTAGAAATTAGCATTTATAAAACCTTTGAAATTCACAGAAAAAACCATCGGTTTTACAGACGTTATAGTTAGAAATTAGCACTTAAAAAACTTTAGAAATTCACTGAAAAAAACCATAGGTTTTAGGGACGTTATAGGAAGTTGGACATTTCACTCATATAAAACCAGAGAAATTCCATCGTTATAGTTAGTTCAGCTAACTATAACTCGCGCACCCGCAATGCCCTGCTCATGACGTCACATATTACATCATTCATGACATGGTCAGTGACATCACTCATGACATCACTGATGACATCTCAAATGACATCACTGATGACATCACTGATGACATCATCCAGTGACTGTGTGTTTCTGTAATTTTTAAATATGTTTTATATATATTCCTAGGTGTATTGAAGAGTGAGTGGGTGTATAAGTGTCTGGATAGAGGATTTAGTAGGAGGGTGACTGTCTGTATAAGTGAGTGATTAAATGTGTCTTACTGAATGCATGGGTTAGTGACTAAACTGTGTGAATGTCTGTATCAGTCTGTCTGTTGTTGTGCAAGCTGCTGCATGGGTTGGTCAGTAGCTAAATGAGTGTCTATATAGGTTATTGATTGGTTGTTTGAGTATTTTTGGGGGGAGATTGAGTGTGTGTGGGTGGGTCTGAGGTGTGTGACTCTGTGCATAGATGTGTGAGTGGTTGATTCACTGGATGTATGGGTTCAACAGTGCATGTGGAAACACGTGTATGGGTGCGTGAGTGTGTGTATCGGTGTGTTGGTGAGTGAATGGATGTCTCAGTGGTACATGTCCAAGTAACTACATATGTAAAAGGCAGTGTATGTGAGAGTTGAAGTATATAAAGGACTCTACATGATAGTTGGTGATTTTGAGACTGGCTGTATAGATGAGTCTGTACTTGTATCACTGATTATATAATAGAGTAAGTATGCGTTAGTAACTATGAATAAGTGAGGTGGTGTGTGTATACTTGTATAGGTGAGTAAACGGGACTGTGATAGATTCTTTGCATGACTAAGTAGGTGTGTGAGTAACTGCATGGATGAGTGGCGATGTGTGATTGTCTGTATAGGTGTATGAGTGCATATGATAGTGTTGTATTTATGAGTGACTACATGTATGAGTGATTGTATGGATGAATGAGTAGATGTGTGTGTAGATCTAGCAATCAGTGAGTGCGTATGTAGTAACTGGTATTGGTGTGTTAACGATTTTGAAAATGGTTGTCTGTATTTTACAGTGGGTGTATTAAAGGTTATATTAGAGTGTGAGGAGATGCATCAGTTTTTCACGTGGATGATGTCATCAGTGATGTCATCCGTGATGTCATTTGAGATGTCATCAGTGATGTCATGAGTGATGTCACTGACCATGTCATGAATGATGCAATATGTGACGTCATGAGCAGTGCATTGCGGGTGCGCGAGTTATAGTTAGCTGAACTAACTATAACGGTGGAATTTCTCTGGTTTTATATGAGTGAAATGTCCAACTTACTATAACGTCCCTAAAACCCTATGGTTTTTTTCAGTGAATTTCTAAAGTTTTTTAAATGCTAATTCCTAACTATAACGTCTGTAAAACCTATGTTTTTTTCTGTGAATATATATATATGTGTGTATATATATATATATAGCTTCTAAGTCAGTGACTGCCATCCCAATACCATCTTTGGAGCAGGGCTCCAGATCACAGATCAATACATCAGCATCTGACCTTAGCTTTGCTGTTGATAGCGGCTCTGACACCGAGCAAAGACAAGCGCAGAGGTTGGGGTTTCACAAGTTTTCTCTGGCGCAAGAAGTCGACTGCCTGCGCCAGGACAGGAGGGAGACACTACGCCCTCGTGCTGCAAATGTAGGCGCCAACAAAAACTCAATGTCATACGCTGGAAGAGACGCAAGTGCAGCAACAGACGCAAATGCGAAGCCAGCCAACAGAAACAACAAAAAATCAAAAAAACAATGGAGACACAAGTAACTGACATGGGAAATTCTGCAGATTCTCTTTCTGTTATCAACTTGACCAATGAACTTCTTTCTGAGAATGAATTAGCCATTTTGTCACTTGGTTTGTCTTTCTGTCCCAGGAATGACTTTGATTATGCTAATTCCTAACTATAACGTCTGTAAAACCTATGTTTTTTTCTGTGAATATATATATATGTGTGTATATATATATATATAGCTTCTAAGTCAGTGACTGCCATCCCAATACCATCTTTGGAGCAGGGCTCCAGATCACAGATCAATACATCAGCATCTGACCTTAGCTTTGCTGTTGATAGCGGCTCTGACACCGAGCAAAGACAAGCGCAGAGGTTGGGGTTTCACAAGTTTTCTCTGGCGCAAGAAGTCGACTGCCTGCGCCAGGACAGGAGGGAGACACTACGCCCTCGTGCTGCAAATGTAGGCGCCAACAAAAACTCAATGTCATACGCTGGAAGAGACGCAAGTGCAGCAACAGACGCAAATGCGAAGCCAGCCAACAGAAACAACAAAAAATCAAAAAAACAATGGAGACACAAGTAACTGACATGGGAAATTCTGCAGATTCTCTTTCTGTTATCAACTTGACCAATGAACTTCTTTCTGAGAATGAATTAGCCATTTTGTCACTTGGTTTGTCTTTCTGTCCCAGGAATGACTTTGATTATGCACAAACAAGGATCGACATGTTTAAATACGTGCGTAAACTGAAATTGCGGAAATATTATCTTCAACAAGGACCACCTAAAGTCAAAGCAACGACATCGGCTATCAATATTAGCCCATCCATACTAACTGCTGGCGATGCTGACTTATTACAAAGTCTTCTGCAAATGCAAAATGAAACTGAGGATGCACAAACCAGTTGTTCCCAAGTTGTCACTGTGGCACCTACTACGCAATTTAAACCCAAATCTATTTTTTGTCCAGTCATGCTGCGGGATAACATAGATGTGTTTCATGAGAAAATTTCACAGGAATTAAAAACGGTATACAAAAAACTAGGAACTGGCAAGAAATGTTACAGCAGTCAGGACGATACATATTTCAAATTGATGAAGAAATTACAGGCCAATGACAGCATAATTGTACGCCAATCTGACAAAGGGGCAATGTGGTGTTGTGGCCCAGAGATATGTATATGGAGGAGGCAATGAGTCAACTTAACGATAGAGATTGCTATAAACGCAGCACTTTGGATGTGGCTAAGGCTTCATGGAACACCTTCTACTCCAATTTAATAGCATGGAAAAGTGCGGGACTATTATCAACTGACGAATTAAAGTTCCTAAAAAATGATTATCCTATCATGCCAGCTATGTATTTCATCCCCAAAATACATAAGGATAATCGCCAACCGCCCGGTAGGCCTATAATATCGGCATGCGGTAGTCTAATGGAAAATGCCAGTAGATATGTTGATTTCTTCTTACAGGAACACGTGAGAGGGCTTCCTTCATTTATCTTGAACACTAATGACTTACTTAGAAAATTGAATGACATTGTTTGGGACCCTGATTATTTGCTTATTTCCCTTGATGTATCGTCTCTTTATACTAACATTCACCATAGGGACGGTCTCAAAGCAGTAGCACATTTTTTAAATTCCAGACACATTTGCTTCCACAAACACAACAAAATGTTGCTTGCAATGATCACGATGTGCCTGGAAAACAACTTTTTCTCATTTAACAACCTTATATTCCAGCAGGTGAGGGGTGTAGCGATGGGGGCTTGTTTTTCCCCCAGCTATGCCTGTCTGCATATGGGTCTATGGGAGGAACAGGTCCTCTCGCTCACCTTTGGGGATATCATAGAGAACAACATAATAAGGCTTTTTAGATACATCGATGATTTACTAATAATCTGGAAAGGCAATGAGAATGAGGCTAGGTTGTTCATTGAGCAAATCAATGACAACCATTTGAATCTCAAATTTTCTGGGCAAATTAGCAACAGATCTATTTACTTTCTTGATGTGGAGATCTCAGTTCTTGACAACCAACTGAACACCAGGCTTTATAGAAAGCCGACGGCTGGCAACACACTGCTTCATGCAGGAAGCCACCATCCAGCCCATTTGATTCGTAGTATCCCCTATGGGGAGATGCTGCGAATAAGGAGAATCTGCAGCCCAGACTCAGATTGCCATTTAGCGCAGACGGAGTGTGGCGACAGATTCTCGAGAAGAGGTTATTCACCTGAAGTTATTAAGAGAACTATGACCAATGCCAATAAACAGAGCAGAGTGCAGGCTCTAGCTGTAAAGAATCTTACCGCCATACCCAAAAACAGGGAGTCAGAGGCATTACAACCATCTCGGCTCATACTTACCTATAGCAGTCAACACAAGATTATTCGCAGGATTGTGAATAAGAATTGGCCCCTTGTACAAAATGACCCTATTCTAGGGACCAAATTGACTAGCTCACCGCACATAGCTTTCAGGAGAGCACGCTCCATGAGCAATTCGCTTGTAAAATGTAGCCCTGAGGTGAAAATCAATACTACCTGGCTTAATAGCAGCAAGGGTTTTATCAAATGTGCTGTTTGCAAAGCTTGTAAGCAAGGCACTAACAAAACTGAATATACCACACCGTTCAGTAACAAACCTATTCAGATTAAGAAAAAGTTGACGTGCAAGACAGAATTTGCCGTATATGTGCTGGAGTGTCCATGTGGCCTGCGTTATGTTGGTAGTACAAAACTGCAGGTCCACAAACGGATACTCCAGCACATAAGGGCAATCAACAATGGTGATATGTCCTACCCGGTGGCACGCCACTTTGAAGAAATCCATGCCAAAAGTTCCCAAGATCTCAGATATTTTGTAATTGACACAGTCCTCCCACTTAGAAGGGGTGGAGACCGGGAGGGTCTTTTGCGTAAACTTGAGACTAGGTACATATTGGAATTAGATTGCAAGACACCATTTGTGTTGAATAGCAGTGAAGATTTTTACACACATTTGTAGGTACAATATATATGAACATCTCAAAGGTTTACACCTCAATAACATTTTTTATGATATCAGACTTAGCCGCTGCCTCGTTTTTATTTCTCAGTATTTTATGGTTTTTATCTTTGCACATTTTTGCACGTGAGAATTTATGGTGTCGTTGGATGACACTTTTTTGCACAAATGCACTGACACTTTACTTGTTGACATAGAATTTCAATTTGTTGGCCCACTTGGGCTTTATTGTTCCTGCATGATTTATTTTTAATATGAAGTTGATCCAATGTTGCCAGTCCCCATTGCAAAATACCATTTGATACAAATTATAGTAGGCATTTATCTTACTGGTATTGTATGTATCTATTTGCAATTGGTGGCATTAAGGTGTTTTTAACATGTAAACATCCTTTTTATGAGCTAATTTTATTAGTTAATTATATATGTATTTATTTATTTATATATTTATTGAATTGCTTATTTGCACTTGCCTGGCTTTTATGACTTTGATCATCAACTGTTTCATGCCAATCTTATTTTTTCAAAAAGGAAGAAATTTATTTCAACTCTTCTATGTCTGTTGTAAAATGCAGTTCACCTTTTGAGCACTGTCACTTTAAAAACACAACTATGCTCCCCATTCGTGTCATGTGATCAAGGCCCCATGAGGGCTGAAACGCGTAATGGCGGTGGTGCAGGGGTTTGAATAAACTACTTTGCACTGCATCTGGGTTCGCTTCGTCTTTGCTGACCAATCTAGCGTGGAAAAGATGTTTCCTGTTTCTTTATATATATATATATATATATATATATATATGTTCCCAAAAGCCTCCGCGCTTTAGAAGTGCACTCCACAAGGAAATGTTCATCTGAACCTTTATTTCAGGAAGCGGTTTAAACAGCCCAAACAATTAATATCCCTTACGCGTTTCGGTGCCACCTGCACCTTAATCATAGGGTTAGGCAAGTTGGAACACCGGCATTGGATTACCACGTATTTATCCCTTTCAGGCATGTGTCCTCCAGTGAACAGCATGCCGGGGCGGTAGTCCCGATTCTTACCCTCAGGTGAGGTCCGTTTTTTCCAACAGTAATTCATCTGCCAATTTTGAAATATTTGTGATCATAGCCCTCCAGTGGGCCTCAGGTCCGTAAAACCGCTTCCCCAAATTCAAGATTTCCTCGTGCCGGTGTTCCAACTTGCCTAACCCTATGATTAAGGTGCAGGTGGCACCGAAACGCGTAAGGGATATTAATTGTTTGGGCTGTTTAAACCGCTTCCTGAAATAAAGGTTCAGATGAACATTTCCTTGTGGAGTGCACTTCTAAAGCGCGGAGGCTTTTGGGAACATATATATATATATATATATATATATATATATATATATATATACATATACATGTATATGGTGGTTTGTAAATGTCACCATGTCACTGGAACCCAAATATATATAAATATGTGTGTGTGTGTGTGTGTGTATATAATCAAAACAATACCCTTGCAGGCATAGAGTGACTCATAAATTGTGCAAAAAAGAAGCAGAGAACTCTAGGTAGTTCCCAAGTTTAGGTGGAAGGCAGCTCCTGTATAGAGCACCCTCAACACCATGACACTCTAAATTTGCTCACCTCAAATGTCTGCTTTTCTATCAAAGTTTTCAAGCATAGGATTAGCTCAGTGCTATCCACGCCGAGATAGAAAGGGACAAAGTCTTTTGCCATTTCTACAGCAAAGTCTTTAAGCATAGGATTAGCACAGTGCTATCCATGCCGAGCTGGAAAATGACAAAAGCCATTTACCACTCCAGGCACAGTATTACAGCCTTGGATTGGTAAAATACCATCCAAGACAACCTGAAATAAATAAAAGCAACCCTTGACACTTGTTTCGCTGTCATTACAGCTCTTCAGAGAGGTTTAGCTTTGTCCAGACATATGGGAGCACCCAGTACAAGTCAAAACAATACCCTTGCAGGCATAGAGTGACGCATACATTGTGCAAAAAAGAAGCAGAGAACTCTGGGTAGTTCCCAAGTTCCATAAAAAATAAATTAAAGTGAAATGTGAGTTCTGTGTTTACAATTTTTATTTTCACACACTGAGGAGGATTTATTGGCAGTTGCTTGCATCAAAGATGGATTTGCAAGGATGGGCATGCCGGGTGCGCCTCTTAATGCTCTGAGAGCAGCACTGTCATTGTGAAAGTGTGTTTTTCTTTACCATAGCAGTTAGTCTGTCAGTGCTGGAAAACATCTATTTAACTTTTCTATTTCTTTAGGGAGGCTAAATAGCCTGAAAATTAATTTCACTTGCAGTCTTGACCTTTGTCTCCCTACACCATGTACTCAGAACACTTCCACTAATGTTATAGTATAGGAATCATCTAGTTGATCAAATGTCCATGTGAACTCAAACTATGTGGGCATGACAACACCAAACATTAAGTCACAAATCTTAGAACATAGTAGCAATATTAGATATGAATGGTCCACAAAACTCACTGAACACCTCTTCAATATGAAGCATCAGGAGGATGATGTTAACTGGACTGTCACTCAGGCATCCCTTTCATAAGTATTTTTCAAGAAGAAAAAACAGTGGGTTTTTAGATTCCAAACCCATATACATGGTCTTAATGACGATATTCCCTGGATGTAACTAAACAATAATCTGCTGGTCCCTGCCGTTCTCCAATTACCGTGAGCAAGAATGTTTTCATTATTTGGTTCTTGTTTTTATAGCATCATCACAACTATCTTTTCTCCTTGGAGAAATGTGATACAGGACTCTTTTTTTCTCCATTGATCAAATTCATATTTCTACCTATGATTAACTCCATTCCTTTTTTTCTTACAGAATGTAACTATGATGAACAATGATTTGTGGCCACTATGAATAGCACAGCATCTTCTAATGATAACTCATTAACACTTGTTCTTTTTGAGTCAGACTTGGGAGTATACTTGTAATTTCCACTTTCACTGTCTCCTAAACCTTCATACGATGCTAGTCTGAAAATTTGAACTTGGAGTACCAAAATACCTTTCTTTGGACGTAATGCTACAAATATCAATAATCATCACTATTATCAAAACGATTAAATGATTATTACTAAGCATGGGTAATGCAACTGGTGCTATGTAAAGCGCTCTGATACCCGATTCGGGTCAAGTTCGCGCTATATAAAACTCTGTAAAATAAAAAAAATGGGTATCCTAGACGTTCTGCCTAGAAATCCCATGACCATTGGTATTTTTCACTGAACACGTCGACAGTCAAGAGGTCCGACAATACACATGTTCATAGTTTCATTTTACTACTTTGCTATATACCTCCGATATGAGTACACGCTGCTGACTCCACACTTGCATTCCTTGCATACAGCAATTCAAACACACATTTACAATTGAGAGCACGCAACTGACCACAGGCGTTAAAATGCCCTCTCTGGAATAACAATACTGACTCCAGTAGTTAAATGAGAAGGAGGAAAAAGGGCACAATCAGATTTTCAATGTCAGCATGTGTGTACCTTTTTGTGTTGGCTACCACTGATCTTGATAATGCTGGGATGTAATTTTATTGGCCAAGTAGGCTAATTTCTTTTGTTGGGTCCACTCCTTGTCCTCAACATTTTTAGTACTAAGCATTATCAATAGAGACCTGTCCTTTTGATGCTATTAATCACGATTTATAGGCATATAATAAAGGAGTGTTCTAATGCATTCCTTGTTACTTATAATGCAACTTTAATGAGCAGGTACAAAAAGGCTATATTTTGTAGACGTTGGTCTCTGTCAGCACCACTAGGCCGTCCTTTCTATCTGCCTCATGTACGTGAGAACCATTACATTAACAAGTTGATCTAATAGCGCACAAGTCTACCCATGTATTACACTGGCATTACATTTACCTTCTGTCCGTGGCAACATCACATAAGTGAGGTGAGCCCATTATTGTACAAGTATGTCCACATTATACATACTTGTTTCTTTTACCTCCTTTTCAAGGCAGGTTTTCATGGGATAAGTTGAAGAACCCAATCATTTTGGATACTTTTTTATTTTTTTATTTTTTTTATTTTTCAAGAACCTTTATTGATAAAGATATGTGTCACGACACAGTACAGGTTGTCATTGCAGTGTAGATACAGTCACAATTACATTAACACTTTATATTCTATAGCAGGAATGAAAAGGATGTTGGATCTGAAAGACACAATGCCTGGCCTAATCCACGCAGGCGGAGTTTAGGATGGATTGTTGGGTGCACGTGAAGGCAGGTGTGACGATGGGGAGTTGTCAGTAGCGCTACCTCCAGCATTCAGCCCATCTGTAGCGTGAGAACCTGATGGTGGGCTGTCGGGGGTGGCTAGGCGCTGCAGGTAAGAAACGAGAGGGGCCCAAATGTCAGGAGGTCTGCTGGCCGCCGGCATTAAATCCCAAAATTCACCGAGCAATGTTTGACAGTGGACAGAGTCATCCAGCCAGTTTTTGACCGTGGGCGCCGGTTTACGCCCCCAGTGAATTGACACCCTACGTTTTGCAAGAACCAGGAGCATGGCGGTTAATTTGCGGCTCGCGTCCGATATGTTTTTTACATAACCTAAGAGGCATACCAGGGGATCGGGAGTGATGCGTACAAGTGTGATGTCGCTAATAGCTTCGCATACGCCCTGCCAAAAGGCTGAGACTTTGGGACACAGCCAGGCTAAGTGGGTAAAGTCCGCATCAGGAGCGGAGCACCGTGCGCACCTATCGCTTGTGAGCAGCCCCATCTTGTGTAGTGTAACAGGAGAGCGGTAAAGTCTGTGCAAGTATTTAAAATGTATGAGCCGCAAGCGATAATTAGGAGATAAGCGTTTGGTCTGATTGCAGCAGTATAACTATACCTCCTGGGGAAGGTCCCTGCCCAAGTCCTCACTCCAAGCAGTGCGGGCTCGTTCAGTGTCAGTAGGTGAGGCGGCTAGCATAAGAGCATAGAGTCTGGTGACCAACTTACGCAGGGAGCTAGAGGAGTGGACCAGCTCGAGGGCAGCATGCGCCTGGGGGGCCTGTGGAAACGTGGGGTTTGCCTCCGTACAGGTCGCTCTAATCTGATAGTACAGTAACCTATCCATTGGGCCGGCATTACCAGATAGGGCGAAGAATGTCTTGTCTGGGTAGATGTCTGCTATGGGGTTGAGGCCAAGGAGGGCAGCGGGGCGCGCCATGCCTGCAGTCTGTAGCGGGGGAAATGCAGGATTGCTGGCTAGGGTCATGGAAGGAGCATAGAGTGTGCTGACACCGGCGTATTTTCGAAGCCCATCCCAGGCCCATCGTAGGCACCCAACCCTGTTGATCTCGCCACGCGGAGGTTTAGGTGGAATGAAAAGCGCGGTCCGGAGCGGCCATGGGGCAGCAATGTCGGCCTCGACCGCCACATGAGGTTGGAAAGGCGTGGGGTGCAACCAGACGTGAAGGAAGCTGGCCTGGGCGCAGAGCGCATACAGCTTGAAGTCTGGGGCGCCCATCCCGCCACGGGTCAAGGGGAGCGTGAGAATGTTGTATGCAATTCTAGGTTGTCGCCCTGCCCAGACCAATGTTATAATGTGAGAGCGTAGTTTGCGAAAAAAGTGTGATGTGAGTGGGACAGGGACGTTTAAAAAGAGGTACAGGAACTTCGGGAGCACCACCATTTTTGCAATGGCAATGCGCCCTGCCAGCGATAGGGGGAGCTTTTGCCGCACACGGATCTTAGTCTCCAGCCAGTCCATCGCACGGCCGAAGTTGGACCTCCAAAGTTCATCCACGTCCCTGCTCAGCCAAATACCAATATACTTGGTAGGGCCAGATGCCCACACGAAGGGGTAGAGTGGGGTGAAGGGCTTTGTGGCGTCTGTAAGGGGGAAGAGGACCGACTTGCCCCAATTCACTTGGACTACGGACAGGCCTCCGAATCGCACCACCTCCTTTGTCGTGGGTGCCAGGTTGTCCTAGGAATTGCGGATGTAGATCGTGACATCATCCGCATACATGGAGATGACAAGAGCCCGGGCTGCAAAGCCAATGCCCCTCTGAGTGTGATGATGACGCAGCCGGGCCGCTAGGGGTTCCATGGCAATGGCAAAGAGCATAGGGGAGAGGGGGCACCCCTGCCTGGTACCTCTCGAGATGTGAATAGGATCAGTGACCTGCCCATTTATTCTGATGCGAGCCGTGGGGAGAGTGTATAGGAGCTGTATTTTGCGCACGAAATCCGGACTGAAGCCCAGACGCGGGAGGAGATAAAAAAGGAAAGGCCACTCAAGAGTGTCAAAGGCTTTAGTGGCATCTAATAGTGCGGCTACGGCCGGGAGAGTGGGATTAATTTGGTGGAGGACAGCAAAGATGGTCTGAAGATTGTGGGAAGTGGCGCGCCCGGGAATGAAGCCGAATTGATCCGGACGTGCGATTAGGGGCATGAGTGGGAGGATACGTGTAGCCAGCAATATAGCATAGATTTTATTATCGGTGTTGATGAGTGACAGGGGGCGATATGAATCACAATACTCAGGGGATTTATCGGGCTTCAGAAGAAGGGTGAGCAGGGCTTTGCAGAGAGACGGGGGAAAGCACCCTTGTTTGAGAGAGTCGTTATACATGGCGGCTAAATGTGGGACCAGGAGAGACACAAATTGTTTGTAGAGAGGCCATCTGAACCGGGAGCTTTATCACATGGGAGCCCCGTGATCACCGCGGAGATCTCCTCCTGGGTGAATGGTTCATCCAGGTATTCCCGGTGTCTGTTGCTCAGCCAGAGGAGTTCGATGGTCTCGAAGTATTGATCGAAGACCTCGCGAGGGGGCGCCTCGCCGGCAGCATATAGCTGTGAATAAAAGGTATAGAATTTGGCGACGATCTCTGTAGGGGAGGTCGTTTTATCAGAAGCCCCATCCTGCAAGGCGGTGATGTATGAGGAGGCGTGCGGTTGCCGGAGAAGGCTAGCGAGGGTTTTGCCGGGCGGTCGCCCTCGCCGTAGCGACGGGCTCCCGCCTCCCTGCCCAAGAAGGCGATCTCCCCATCTGCCTCTTCATGAAAGTCAGTGATTTTCCCCCTTATCTGTGCCAGAGTGTCAGGGTTGGGATCCTGGGACTGTAGGAGTTCCAAAGTCTTAATCTCGTTCTCCAGGCGCTCTAGGGTACCCCGGATAGATCTCAACACCCCGGACTGTTTGGAGATGCACTCCCCCCGAATTACAGCCTTGAAGCCTTCCCAAAGAGTTGAAGGAGATTCCACAGAGCCCACATTATGTTAAAAAAAAGTCAACAATGGCAGCGCGGATCTCCTCGCGGAAAACCGCGTCACGGAGAGCGTTGGGGGGCAGTCGCCACGCAAACATACGGCACATGGTGAGCGGGAGTTGCAAACGCAACCGTACAGGAGCGTGGTCGGAGAGGGTGCGGGCCATGTGATCTACGGATGTGGCCCAGGAGGAGATATCACGAGTGGTGATCCAGAGGTCCAGACGGGACCAGCAGCCCCGCGTGCCAGTTACACATGTGCCCTTGTGTCTATCGAGGTAGGCATGTCGCCACGCATCCAGCAAGGAATTGTCGGACATAATAGAGCGTAAGAGTGAGGTGGCCAGGGGATGTTGGGCGCGCTCTCCAGAGCGGTCGAGTGTGTGTGAGGGTGCTATGTTAAAATCACCACCCCAAAGCAAAGAGCAGGGTCCCAGAGAGGAGATGAGCTGCCAGACATGTGTGAAAAAATCAGGATTGTCGGAATTTGGGCCATAAATTGCCGCTAGAATTAAAGGCTGGTTAAAAAGGGTACCGGAAAGGATGACGTACCTGCCCTCGGGGTCAATGAAGGACTGGATTGTGTGCCAGAGAAGCCCTCTACGGAAAAGAATGGAAACGCCACGGGAATAGTTAGAATAGAAGGACGAGTGGGTCTCGCCCCACTGCCTCGAGTGCAACCTAGATGCGGTGGCAGGAAGGAGGTGAGTTTCCTGGAGGAAACAGATGTCCATCTGGTGCCTTGTGAGGTGGGCGTGCATGAGGCGTGCCTTACGATGGTCATTTAGACCCCTAATGTTCCAGGTCCAGAGCGTGGTGTCCGTCATTTGATGGCATAGTGGTGTTGCATGACGGATAGCATCGGGTGTGTTGGAATAGTGACAACAGTAGGTGTCGCAATGTACGGCATAGTACGAATTACACATCACAACAACAGGCCTAAAACAAAACCAAACAGTAATAATAACAAGCCTCCGACAGGAGGTGGCAGTCCCATAGATAACTTCCCCCCCAACCCGCCACCCACTCCAACCCCCCAATTAGGTTGAGCTTCCATACCCTCCCCACCCAGGAAACCCCAACTTGGAGAAGGAGCAACATAAATCGAAAAGGGAATCATCCCAAGGGGGCATGGTTCCACCTGGCATACACCCCCGTCACTTGGAACAGGGTGGCCAAGCCACAGTAGTGGTCGGACAGCTCTATATCAAAACATTAATAGGCATAAAGGCACCCCCGCGTCCAGGGAGAAGTCGCTGCGGGACAATAACTGAGAGAGGTATCAAGACCCGGGGGTCACAACAGCAGTACAGTGAAAGAAACGGTGCATGATGAGTTCCAAGTTTATCTATGGGCGGTCCAATAAGGTACATTGACCAAGCCAGGTGTCAGGGCTGCAGGGGCGACTTGGCATCGTAGAAAGCAGTGGTTGGTGAGGGTCACAGGCAAGACAGCAAAGAGACAATGCAATTTGGCAACAGACAGGGTAGGCGACTAAAACTTCCACAGTGGATAGCAAAAACAGAGCAGAAGAATTCCTCGTTAGTCATTATCACTTGCACCACCTCCGTCATCTTGCTGTGAGTTGGATGGCGTTAGACGATGTTGCTTGTCCAGTTTTTTCGCAAAAGCCAGGGCAGTTTTCGGGTTATTAAAGAGTTGTGTTTGTGACCCAGCCTTGATCCTCAGTTTGGCCGGGTAGACCAGAGAGTAGGAGAAGTCGTGTTTCTGGAGCAACCTCTTTGCCGGGAGGAATTCCCGCCGAGCGGCCTGTACCGCTAGCGTGAAGTCTGGGTAGAAGGCGAGAGTGTTCCCTTGGTGTCGCACCTCACCTCTCTCTCTGGCGGCACGCAGAACCGCGTCGCGATCGCGGAAATTCAGTAGTTTGGCGATAATCGGGCGGGCAGGCGCGCCCGGGGGAGGCCTCGGTCCCAGAGAACGGTGTGCCCTCTCCACGATGAAGACCGGTGAGAGTATCTCGCCAAAAAGATCACGCAGTAGTTGTTCAACGAAGTCCTCCATTTTCGTGATGTTGGAAGACTCGGGCATACCCGTAATGCGGAGGTTGCTCCTACGGCAGCGCGCCTCCAAATCTTCATTTTTGTTCTTTATTAACTCCAGTACTCTGTCCATTTGGAGCAGCTTTTGCCTGTCTCCGGTCATGCTGTCCTCAACGTCCGAGACTCTCGACTCTAATTGCGCGATCTGCGCATCATGGGAGTCCACCCTGGTTTTCACAGTATCCAGACTGGCTGACAATTTATCAAGCTGGGTTGCGATGCCACTGACGTTGGCCTTGACGTCTAACATAATTGCCTTCAGATCATCGTCCCGCGTTGCGCCAGGTTCAGTCTAGGTGGCGAGTTCTCCTGTCTCCGGCAGCGTCCCCTCCTGTCTGGTCTGCCTGCGCTGTTCGAAGGCTATCTTGGGCTGCTTGGCGTCCACTTTACCCATGGTTGAGCTGCCACAGCAAGGCGGGCACACCACTTGACGCCTGGATGCCCAGAGGAGGACAGATGGTGCCTGGTGTGTGAGGGCACAGGAGGTCCTAGGGCAGCAGGCGGAGTGACACCAGGGATACACCTGGGAGCATCAGCGAATGGGAAGGTGTAGGCCACGGGGCGGCAGCCGCCACACAGCAGGCAAGACAGCGGAGCGCCCCCCCACTGGGTGTAACAGCCTGCTGGTCACCGTGTCATCCAGCGTCGATCGGGTGGAAAAGGGCGTCGGTGCACTGCCACCTATCTCCCCAAGTGCGGTGGGCTGGCAGCATGGATCAAGCCGTCCCTCAGACGTGTAGCTGGGCCTCTGGAGGATTCATGTGCGCAAAGGCCCTGCGCGCAGGGGCAGCGTGAGGAAGCTGAGGCTCAAGGGTGGCAGCGGGCCAAGGAGGTATTTGGACGGTGGCCCGGCGGATCATGTTTGGCTCAAAGAGTTGGGCGGCTCACTGCGATGGGGCGCCGGGGTTATATTCACGCTCGTGTCAGGAAGTCATGCGGGAAGGGCCACGGGGAGAGCTCGCCGGACGGAGGCAGCCAGCGGCGGGGAGACGTGGGGGGCGTGCCGCCCACGTCGCAGGGCGCAGGACTCGCAGCGAGGGGCCGCCCTCGGCCGTTGTGAGAGCGAGGCACCCGCTACCATGCCGCGCAGTCCCAGGCCCCGCGGTACGGCATTCGCGCCCCCACCCAGCCGCAGACCACCCTCCAATGTGGCACCGCACTCACTTGGTGTGCGATGCAGGCAACGATCTCCGCAGGGGCCGCGCCGGCAGTTCCGGTAAGGCCGTGTGCGTGCGGCGAGCGCACTCCGCTTCACCTAGCGCTGCCTCCTCCACCACGCCGCAGAGTAGGCCCCTCAGCCGCGCGCAGGCCCAGGTCACTCCGGGTGCTTTCTTTCTTCGCCGCAGCGCGGCTTTACGCTGGCAATTAAATCAAGCTGTGCCCCTGGATGCAGGGGGCCAGGATCACTGCGCGTGGGGTATCAGAACCACGCAGGTCAGCAGGATTTTGCTGGATTAGGAGCTTGGCCGTCAGAGCCCGCTCAGACGCCCACCCCCCCCAATCATTTTGGATACTTAGTTTTACACAGTTGGTATGAAGTAACTATATTTCCAGTTTGACTCCCATCCCTCTGACATGCATATGAGGATGCAGTGATATAGCTTATGCCGGGATAAGACTGAACATCAGTGGTGGCCGGTACGGTATGAGGGGTTTGGGGGGAGTTGAAAAAAAAAAAAACACGTACCTGATCTTGCCACGTTTCTTCTCCGTCTCTCCCACGTCGTGTTGCTTCTAGGAAGCACCCAGGCTCCCCACAGCCAATCACAACGCTGAAATGCAGCGTTGTGATTGGTAAGCACCCAGGCTCTCCTGAGTCAATTACAATGCGGCGTTGTGATTGGCCTGAGCGCCGTGGTTCGGCGCCCAGACATGGGCTGGGGACCTGGGCATATTCTCCACCCAGGCTATAATGCAGCCTGGGTGGAGAACATGCGAAGTGCGCATGACGCATGACGCTTTGTGCAGCAACCACTCCTCCTCCCTTACGTCAGGGAAGCCAATCCCTGCCCCGCCCGTGACGATACTAAAACTAAAATGATCATAACTTTTGTTATCATCATTTTCTTTTTTCTTTTACACTGCTCCGTGAGCAGTGGGGTGATGCTCCTCCGCGGAGCCGCCACTGCTGTACATGATGTAAAGATGATATACTATCAGGGGTTTATCCGTGCCTGTTGCATGCTCTCTTCACCTTCCTTATGTGCATTGTGCAGTGACACTTACTTCGGTTTGACTTGTGCAACGCAAGTAATTTTGTCTCTTGACTTGACTTACACTGTCTTTTACCAGGTCCACACTCGTGGCTGAGGCCTAGCAGTCCTTGCTGGGCCTCCATACTGCAGTTACTCATTGCGGGGTGACCTCCGAGACAGCAGGGCCACCGCCACGAGTGCGGAGGCCCTTTGTGAATCGGCCCATGTGTTCTTCAAATGGGCTTACATACACATTGATTTTGTCACTCTAACGAGTATTATAATCAGAGACGTCTGATCCTGGAAAAAAGCCCCTGACACTTTTTAGGGCATCTAGTAGTGTTGAAGCATGCCTATCAAATAGGAAGGATAGAATGATGCCCCTTACACATTTCTCTTAATCCTACACACTAAAGGCATAAATAAACATTGGTAGTCTCACAGTAGGTAGTTTCATTGTACCTCTTTCCTCGCTGCACTAATAACACCTCACGCCAGTAACTGTGTGTCGCCCACAACCACACTGTGGCTATGCTTCCATCCATAGAGCTCCCCTGTTTCCCAAGGTTGGAGCTGACATTGGTAAAATCCCTCTATGAATCTCAGCGGGGGCCCTATAATGAAGCATACCACCTCTTGGTGGGTCAGAGCCTTCGTCCTTTAAGAAACTTTACCATGGAACAATGTTTACTACAGGTTGAGACTTTCACATTTAGGTCTCTTTGGAACTATCCCCTTGGCACTATGTCGTTTATGTGAGTAATTGACGGGGAGCATGTGGCCAGCACTTTTCTGTATCCCTCCATTACCCCTAGTGATATTAAGTTTTGGAAAGAAACCATCTTTCTCTATACCCAGTCCTTTTAAATGGGCAGATACTGTTTTGGAATGCAGTGATTGAGGATGGTTGCCTATGCAAATAATGGATCAAATCCAATGAATGAAAGCAAGTGCAAGCTTGGAAAATGAATGGCAAATTGAGGCTTTATTACTAACCCCATTTATTAAACTTAGGCCCATATTTATCAGGCTGTCACGCAATGCAACGCAGCAAGTCACCTTGCACTACGTGAAAAGGAAATAGCAGGAATGCGCCGTATTTACCATTATTCAGTGCATTCCTGTTTTTTCCTAGTGCTAGCGCACTTTGGCTGCCTAGCACCAATGCAGGTACCCTTGTGTCATGTTGCCACTGTGCCTTCGTTTAAGCAGGATTGCTTTTGTTTGGGAAGGAACACCTTCCTGCCGCAGATTAACACAAGGCAGAGATTTGCGCTGCCTTGTGTTACTCTAGATTTATCAAGCCATGCAGGGCCACGCATGGTGGCCTTGCGTGGCTTGATAAATCTTACTTAGGTTTTGTGTCGCCCTTGCGTGGCTCAAGGGTGACGCAAAGCCTTGATAAATCTGGCCCTTAATTTCTTTGTTTCCATCACTGTCACTGGTCAGTGGTGGCATAAGCAAAAGGCATGTTCTAGCTGATACCCCAGTCACTCATGCACAGATATGTAAAGTGGTCCTCTCAAGATCACAAGGAGTGAGCTTTTAGGCTTGGAATTTAAATAGCAGCACAATCCAAATGCATGTTTTCTATTTTTATTATGCACTGTCTGCAAATCAATTAAACATTGACTTATACCGGGGTGTAAGATTTACGCCCGGGAGGGTGAGAGGAGGGGGGTGTTGGGGAGGGATAAAACTGAACATGATAAGATATTTGTATTGTCTCTCTAAAGACTGAAAGTTGAATCCGTTGAACCTTTCTCATTATAACAGGCCTTGGAACATGAATTTAGTCTGGTGTAGTTTGTTTGGGATTTATTTGATTGTACTAGCCACAATCCCTAACCTGAACACAGCATAACCTGGCATCCAAAATCGAGAGGCATTCAAGCACTAAAAAGTGTTCTACATTGTGATGATCACGATGAACTGATGTTGGTAGTACTGTTTTTTAAAAATGAAAAAGATCTAGGAATTGTGTGTGTTTTGTTGTTAGAACAAGCTGTGAGCTGATTAGAACTTGGGCTGGCGTGGGCAATATGGCTAGACTTTCTTCCCATTGCCTTGAGAGTCTATGATTTGGTGTTTGGCCCCAGATAAAAAGCCACAGCAAAGTGAAATTTTATAAAATGAGCACAGAGTAACCGTTGGTTTTGACGGCTATTCACCAAACTTTTAAAGTTCTTTTGTTGAAAAAAAGTGACATTACACCGTCCACCCTAAATAGTACAAGCAGTGAAATGCCTTCGGACCATCGGAGCAACTTTCCATCAAGGGAGCCAACAGAGGCTTGGTCAGAGAAAGCTTATGGTCCTCCCGTCTCTAAATGAGGCAGGTAGACCGAGAGTGTAGCGGACAGTGTACTCCCTCCTGTTTGCGATAGAGTAACTTATGTGCCAGACTCTAAATCAGGCCCTTTTTTCTACTTAAAAGGGAACCGCTGTGACGGTAGCTCCTTTCAAGGAGGAAAGATTACCACTGGGCTGGCGTACCACCCACTATATCAGGCCCTTAGTTCTATTGTCTACTGTCACCCTCAAAAAATAGCCAACCTATCCCCTCAAACTTGGGCACGGTCACAAGGCGTTTATTGATTTGGGAGGGGGTGACCCTACTAACTTAATAAAACACAATCACCTAAGGTAACAGCAAAGTTCACTAACAAACTGTGCTAAACTACTGGTTCCAGTGGCACAAGCTGCAGGTGTTTCCCCTGACATATCATTGGTGTGTTCAAGCCAATACCAAACTACATTAAAGTTAAGAAAACAATACAGTAAAATTCCCAAGCTAATTTGGAAAACTCAAGAAAAAATATATATTGAAATGACACAAAAATGCTTGACAAATTATGGGAACAGGAAATCTTATTTCCTTTTATCAGAAAATTTCAACAAATACCCATGGGAATAATTAAGGTATAAAAGTCACTGTCAGTGTACGTGCATTACCCAAAAAGCGCAACCAAAGCCCCCTTTTGCACGTAAAAGAAAACATTATCAGAAAACTGTTTTGCCTAGCAGAATCAGTAAAAGGCAAACTGATTCCAACTGGGTAACTATATTTCCACAAAGAATAGGACCATTCTTCAACCTTTTGTGTCCCTGAATCAGTCAACTGGAAGCCAGCCATCTGGCCCTGAGAGAGCAGTTCCAGCCTATGGTTGCAAATGGAAAGCAGAAGTCCTTCAGGCATCTTCATTGGCGGGTCATCCAGGCTTTGTCTTTCATATGATATTTTCTTCTACATACAGAAATGTTCTAAAGAGCTGGTGGTGGGATGCTATCCAGTGTACTAGCTGGTGATTGTAGACTTCCTTATGCCTAATGTTTGCAGAATTACCATCAATTTTCAACTCTCTTTTTCAGCATTTCCTGTTTCACCTTACTCTTAACTTTCCTAGAGGCCTCTATCCAAATTGGCGATCAGGCTTCCCTCTCAGGAAATTTGAGTACCCTCCCAGATCCACCCCTCTGGAAATGAGGAGTAATCACCTCTCCTGATTTGGGAACAGCTTCCCCGCCACCTTTGGGAAGAGACAAGTATCCGAGAGATCCTTCAGGATTGAAAGGCTTCTATCATTTGGGCCTCCATGTGGCACCTTCATATGAAAAGGAAGGCTGTAGTTCTGGTACTTTGTGATGCAATGTATGACTTTCAAATGGTTCATTCGATCTAAATGTTTCAGTATTTGCCCCACAACATTTTTCATGGCTTTAGAAATTGGTGGAGTTTGGCAGCACACCATTGACACCTAAATGGAATGCTAATTATTGGCACTGGAGGAAAGGAAAGCCAGCAGAAATGGTTTAACTCTGCTTCGATTGCAGACAGCATTTTAAACACTTCTTTTCCACTACTAGTATAAAAAATCTACTTTCAGTAGTGCCCTAGATGTTTGATAAATCAGCAAAAAGAATTTTGAAGACAGCTTATATGACATTCTTAGGCAACATTTTAAAAATAGACTCATATTTTTAATTGGTCCCGCTCGAAGGAAAGCGAAACTTTACCCCTACGCCGTGGTAGGCAGCATTTATTAGCTGTTCAATGTAGGGACATACTTTTCTTTAATATCTAGCATTTTCCACTCTTAAAAATTAAATATCCAAGCTTTTGAGCTTACAGGGCACTCTTACCTTCAATTAGCTAATGTATAAAGGTGGGTTTATCTAAATGGTAGAGCATTTTTCTCCAACATGTGTTACTGTTGGAATTTTAAAAAGCAGCCATCCAAGACAAAAATGACTCTGGAGCCATACATTTTTAGCCATACATGTGAGTAGTGTAAAGATACAGTGGAGCCCGTATATATAACATGTACTCGCCACACCTCTGGTAAATTTCTTGCACCATCTTATCATGGTCTTATTGGAACATTAAATATGCCAAAGAGTTTAACCAATTAAACCTCATGTTGATAACGAAAGTGCACCTGTGATGCGGCACTGAATGTCAGTCTCACAGCGCACAGTCATAATGCCAGCAAACATATTCCTTCAAAATGTGAACAATCTGCAGAAACCATGAGGAAACTTGACATTGCTTCAGGGATCAATTAGTGTGACTCTGCCTCACATTTAAAAGTGTGCAAGGCTCTTTGGCTGATTGATGCATAGATTGTGTGTTGATATCACCACCTGGACGTAATAAATAAAAGATTTTTGTAAAGGCTCAAAGGTGGAGGGAAGGATTTGGGTTTACGTGAGGGCTAAATTTCTCTTGTAACTTCTGGAACAAAGTTAATTTTCATGTAAGCATGTTGGTTATTAGAATTACATGTTTTGCAGCTCTTCTAGCACAAATAAAGTGGGTTAGCCATGGTTATTCTTCTGTAGTTCTCAGATATAGAATTCCAGAGCAGATACGACTGATTGGAGACATTTCTGCCTGCTTTACAGGACTTCCAGAATCTGATACTTTCAGATAAATAATAAGGACGGTTGGGGACTTAATGTGATCACCTTTGCTATTTTCCTTCTGTGCATTCTGCCATTAAACCAAGTTCAACCCAAAAGAGAAGACTAAACCATCAAATCCTTCAAAGACTTCCCCAAAGACAACCTAATGCTTGAACTCATCTCTCATGTTCTCAACGCCATATCCGACGTACATGCCAACACCCTTTCAGACAAAGTCAGCATTTTTTTTTAAACTATGAACTGTGAATATCCATGCCCCAAATAATCATGCAATTGAAAGCGAAATCCATAGCATCCTAGTACACTAAAGACCAGGTTGATAAACAATACATTCGCAGACAGCAAGAACATGACCTCATGAAACTGAAGTCCCTCCGTGTGTCGTGTGTTTTCTGCATAGCCGATTGTAGTTTTCCCTATGTTGGCCTAACTGTGCAAGTTGTAGGCCTCATTCTCTTTTGCACATGCTACTATATAAACATGCTTGCTTTGTGCCACATTGTACTTTCACACGGAACCTGCATATGTTTTCGCATACTGTTCTTTTCCTGAGATTTAGTCCGAACACCACCGACATGGTCAAACAACAATGTCCCTTGTTATTCTTTCTGGCCAGGCACTAGCACCTAGACATAACACAGAAATGCAGCTGTTGTTTATGTGCACGTATGTATTGTCATATAGACGAGCACAGGAGCAAAAAGGCATACATGGAACGAGAGTTCTGAGACAAGAGCACTGCTTCTGCTGAGATGTAGAACGTCCATCTGTGTATGCTAAGGTAACGGCGTCTGCAGGTAATCCCAGAGATCTTTAATATATATAAAACTATTTAGCTTTATTAGTGGGAATGGGGGTTTAGGCAACTCTGTGCTATCACATGACAGGGCTTTTCATGGTATAGGGTTTATTAACCATGCTAACAGTATTGTTGGTATGCATTTGTGGTACGTATACTGCATTTAGGAGCACAGTAGTTTGAATACATATTCTAAACTTCCTTCGTGTCTCCTGGTTATCTTAGTGTTGACAAGTACGAGTGAGAGAACGAGAGAGTGTGTCCTGTTACCACAATCCCTGAGAGGGTCAAGAGTGTTGTGTTCTGGGGTGCCAATTTATTTGTTTCTCTGGTAAGGTTAGGAAGGCAGATGAGGCACTATAGCTAGTCGGACTCATAGATACTAAGGTGGTATGGTGACTCAGTCCCTACATACTGATGTTCTGTGGTTCCAAGCAGAGTTCTGTTCCTGAGTAGAATCCCTGCAACACGTGCAACTTGCAGACAGCCATAATATCAGCCAAAGCAAAGTACTATTTCAACACCATCAATGTTGCCACCAGTAGAAGCAGAACACTTTTCAAGATAATCAAGCACTGTAGCAGCCCCCTGCCAGACCTACCTAATCCTCACGCCACGAAAAGTGCAATGTTGTCAACCTCTTCTTCAGTGTAAAAATACAGAAGATACAATTGTGCATTGATAATACCAAGCTTAGTTCAACATGAAAGCCCACCCCTTCTTGTAGAGTCCTGCAGTGGTCATTCTTCAAAGCCCTATATCTTGTAGATCTTGCTGTCATACTCAACTCCCTTAAAGCCACTTCTTATAAAGATGATGCCTTACCATCGTTATTCATCAAAGCTCTTTCTGGGAACACTCTCTCACCCCTACTCACTTTCGTCAATGCCTCCCTCACTCTAAGCATCTTTCCAGTAGCTCTCATGGCAGGCCAGATCCTACCACTTTTGCAGAAAACTACACTAGACCCTGATGACCTTGCCAAGACTTATCCACCATTTTACTTCCATTCAACTGCATGATCACTGAAAAAGCAGTCTATGTTCCAAGATCATAATAATGCTAACCATCTACTGCATGACTACCAGTTTGGCTTCAGATCACGCTGCAGCAAGGAGACCACTACCTCACACATTATTGATGATGGCCCCCTGACCATAAATGAAGATTACCCCAGCCTCCTGCTATTGCTGGACCGCTCAGCTGCTTTTGACACAGTCCCCCAACCCACATGTATATACATTCTGGAGACTTCAATGGGATTCACTAGCAATGCCTTCACTGACTCTCCTCCTATCTTTCCAGCTAACCCCAGTTCACAGGTCAAAAATGATCCCTATCACCTGCAGGTTTCCATACTGCCTGTTCCTTGTCATCTTCAGCGTCTACATGACATGGAACCTCTTGGTGCTCTACTCACAGATGACAGCACAAAGATTCATGAATATCATGATGATATACAACTCCACTTGATGTCTCCTCTGCTTCAGACATCCAACATCTCAAACACTGCATGCACATCATCCAGAACGGGCTGTCCAGCTCTTACCTGATGCTCAACCCAGTCAAGACAAAATTCCTGTTATTTGCCAGAAACAACAAATAATACAAACCTGGCACAATGGCATTAACCTTCGTGGCTTCGAACTCCAACTTTCACTTAATGTCAAGTCACTTGGATTAACTCTAGACACCATCCTCAACCTTAAGGAGTACATTGTCAAAAAAGACAGATGGCCTGGCACCAGCTCTCTCTTCTAAAGAAAGTGAAAGCGTTTTTTCCATATAACTTCAGAAGTTCTGTTATGGCGCTCCTTTCCCCATATCTGGATGGTGGTAAGACTCTACTCGATGGCCTCCCATGCTCCACACTGACACCCCTTAAGGACATCCTACATGTCTAAGCACATCTTATCCAGAGCCAGAAGCAATATCACATTACCCCATCCTGGTGGAACTCCATTAGCTCCCCTTGTTGGCCTGCACCATCTTCAAAACCAGCTGTATCAGTTACAAAGCCATCACAACCAGCACCCCTGCTTATCTTGCAGACAAGCTCACCATCTGTGGTGATACTCAGCACACCTCTAGCCAGGACACCATCAAATGGCAGCGTAAGAAGTGTTAAACAAAAAAAAGAAAAACCTGCAGGCCTTTTCCATCTATGCACACAGGATCTGGAACTTCATCCCTGTGTCCATCAGGACTATCACAACGCTTCTCCAATTTAGTAAAGAGTCCCTGCTGCTGCTCCAGTCTCTTCTGCTGCTCCCGTTCCTGCTGCTGGGGTGGCTCCTGTTGGACTCAGGGTTCCTCCCGGTACGCCTCCTGCCAGTAGCAGTTGCAGCCCCCGTTCCTCGTGTTTCGTGTCCTCCTGCTCCCCTCCTCTTCCTCCTACCCCTGGTGAACTTTCCCTCCCCGCCGCCGCCGGGGCAGTGCTCGCCCAGCCTCGGTGCAGACTGGAGATGTGTGTTTATGTGTGAGGGAGACACGCCCCACAGGCAGCGCCGCTGATAACACGCTTCACCCTTCACGCTCCGGCGGAGCCCGCATTCTCTCACAGCAGCACCCGCTCCACTACAGGCATTCACCGAGCAGGGGGCGGAGCCACCAGCCGTCCTGTCACTGGTGTTAATATCACTACACCAATGCCTGAGCGGCACCCGCAGCCCCCACTCTTCTTCATCGTAGCGCCAGCCGTTCCGGCGCCGAGCGTACCGCGGCGGTACGTGAAGGGAGCAGAGAGTCAACCTGGGAGCAGGGCGGGGCCGAAGAATATCTATCACGATCACACCAGGCTCCCACAGCCCATGCAACTCCCGTAACTCCAGCAGCCCCCACGAATGAATAACACTAGCCGGGGGGCCGACGACCAGAGCGAGTGCTGACGCCATTAGACGGCGGAAGCAGAGAGTGCGCCCCAGGTAGGCGCGGAGGCGGTCCGGTTAGTTCCGGTTGCAGCCTGCGCCTGCCTGTTGAGCCCCACTCGCTATTTGGTCATACATCATCAAGCTTCATCAAACTGCCGAGGCAGAAGCAGGAGCAGATAAAGAGAGTTACCTGTAGTAGTGCAACAGCAGCAGCACGGGCCAGTAGCAGGAGCCAGCTACGGAAGACTCACAGCGAACCACAGTGAACTATAGTGGAAGTGGAGGTAAACCGGTTTGGCTCTCTGGCCACCCAGCTTCTTTCCCACCTTTTTCCCCCCTCCTCTTCCTAAAACCTGACCCTTGTTCCTGCCCTACCGGCGCATTCAGCGGCAGGGAGAGGTCTGAGGGGGGAGGTTAGGGGGGGGTCACAATATTTTCGGGTAAACCTCAAAGGAAGGGAGACGCCAACAAGAGACTGTGACCGGTAGCCTCTTTCAAGTGCCTGTGGTTTGCCTCCTACTAAATATCCCTAGTTAAGACAGAACACATTACATCGGCTTACAACCGACTTTAATCAGGTAACCCGGTGTTAAGTGAAAATTGAAGCAATAGTACAGTCTAACCAGGAGCTTCTACTACCTGTCATCTGTCATTTCCCTCCTAATGGCTTATAAAAAATTGCGTTCACGTACAATCCACAAAAAAGACTGGGCACACAGCAAACATCACGAAATTGCCCAGGCAAGGCGGTCCACATCGGATTCCTGTCTGGGAATGCTGAAATCTCAAAATTCTTCACAAAACCTGTTAAACCTGTCAAACTTGACCAAGGGTCCTTTCAAATTGAACAAATTGATCAGGGCAAAGCCGAGGACAAAGAAATAGACAAAGCGGAGAAAGGCAATTCTTCTATACAAAATATTAAAGCCTGCGACGGAATGCTGATAAATGACATTACAACCTTAACACCAGCGATAGACGATGATCATCAAGGATGCGCAGATCCATCTTCTAGTCTAAACGATCATAAGATCCATCAAATTTCCGAAACAGACTTTACTTTACCGGATATAAAAATCAACGAAACACTATTCCAAAGGGTTGATAAAGTAACAGCGGAGATCTCGGCACCTCTAAATAGTACTCCTCAGAGAACATCTGCCCTAGAAGGGAATTATTCTCATCTCTCGGAACTTCCATTTTTAAATAATATGCTATCAACTAATGGCCAAATCCCAGTGTCTGACTCATTATTGACCCTTCAAAACATCTTGGGAATATTATGGAAAATTCCGATCAGATGTTGGACACACAAATAGGAATGCTCCAATACCTAGTCAACAAGAAAAAGAAACATCAGCAAATGGACCAGCAAGTCTCACCACTGAAAAGCAAAGGAGAGGTGGTAGGAAAATCGGACATTCCAAAAGATAACCCTTTAATAGAAACTCCTTCTCCACTAAAGAAAGAAAAGGCGACTCAAACCAATGGGAATTCTAAAAAAGGAAAGATCAAACAAACGGACAATGGAAAAATGTTCTCCCTTAGAAAGCTATTTAAAGATCCAAATAAGGAAAAATTCCGAAACAAAGTAATTCCTTACTATCCAATCTTCTATCAATGCGGACCCAAGGACCCACTTCCATCTCCTAAAGTAGAGACAAGCAAAATAGTCACAACAAAGAGCGAACCCTCGACAACAGAACCTCCGGACCCAGTTTCAAGCAAAAAGGAAAAAAGGACAAAAAAAGACCAGCGGCAAGAGACCAAGAAAAGAGCTAGAAGAAGATTCACGAAAAAGAAAGCACAGAAGTTGAAATTTCTGATGCATTTAACCCATGAATGTAAAATCTCAGAAAAGGAACAATCTCCAAGATCAGTAATAAGAGTACATGAGATCGGTCATTGTAACCAAGATCTCAAGGAGAAAGTAAATCAAAAACAACTAAATCCTTCTGCTCCAAATTTTTCTATGTCTGGGTACGATACAGAGCAACCTGCGTTATGCTATGCCCAAAACAAAGAACAGACTTCGGGGGCAATAAGTTTCCAGGTACAGCGGAGTCAATCATGCTTTTTGGGATTTTCTGACTTATTTCCCTAAGGAAATTATCCACTAAACCGAGGGAGAATAGTGAATCTAATCCGCAAAATCCCTCAGTTACATTCTCTAACAAGCTCCGAAATAAAATTAGTGGCGTTCCCGATAATGTCTAAAAACACGGTGGCTATTGTGGAATTCAGGTCGTGTGTCATCCTAACAATAATTTTACATGAAAGTGAGATCCTTTATAAAAACGGATATGACGTTGCAGTCGCAAACAGTAAAGGAATTCAAATAAAGGGGAAACTCGAGGATAAGAACAGTATAAAAATACAGTCTTTTGACGATAAAATTAGTAGCATCAAAAACCCCGTTAGTATTCCTAATGAAAATCTTATCATCTCGATAGAAAATGGAGAGAGAGTGATCTGGAACAAAAACAAAGTTAAGCAGGAGAGCTCCCCAAAAGAACATCATTGGTCCTGGATACCGGAGACCCTAAATAGCCACAAACAGGGAAGGGAAATCAAACTCCCTTTTTATCAGTAGGCTGTCCATCGCATCTTGGAACATAGCAGGAAAAAATAAAGAGAAACTGGCGCTAATACTGGAGGATTCCCCGGCGATGGTCACACTTCAAGAAACCTGGGCAACAAAGCCCTTCGATCTAAATGATTATTTCGTTTACGACAAAACACCAGAACCGGTGACTCGGGGTCACGCCAAAGGAGGACTAGCTATATTGCTGCATGAGGACTACTTTTGGGATCAGGAAGTAATCCCCAAGTATCAAAAAAATATCCAATGCTTAAAGGTTAAAAGCTGGCATGTCGCCATGGACACTTCAACTGACCTAATAATTTTTAACGCTTATATTCTACCAGGTCCCTCGAATGATGTTCTTATGATAAAAGCATTTGAAGAAATAGAAAAGGTGGTGGAAGAAAGAGGATTCCCTCCTGTTTTCCTTTCAGGAGACTTCAATGGGAAAATATCCAATGATCACCTAGAAAAATGGGAATATGGAGAACAAGTAGAAGCTCTATCAATTCCAACTCCACTATTCCCCCCAGGGATCAAGGCAGATAAATGAGGGAAAATCTTCTTATCTTCTCTCCCCATAATAAACGGTGTCATCCTAAATGGACGCACTGAAGGAGACATACCGGCAACCTTCACAAGAAAAGGCAACTCCAGCTCTTCTATTTTAGACTACATGATCTGCTGTCAAGATCTGTTTGGCAGAGTCGCAAAATTAAGTATCAAATTCCAACAGGGAAGTGATCATGCAACACTAAGACTCGAAACGGAAATAACACTGCAACGCATCTCTCCGGGGCCCATTATGCATCTACAAAGTACTGTACTCGTGAATCAGGACCAAGGGCGATTAATATGGGCATCCACCGCCTTTAACAAAATCAACCACGAAATCGACAACGCAAAAGTATTACAATTCACGTATTCCTTGGACCCAATAGCAAATTTTGAATTAGTGCTTAATAAAATAATGCAAGCTCTACAAGTGTCTCTAAAACAGCGGGACTCTAGAGCAAAAACTCACACAAGAAAGAACCCAGATATAAGAGCTTCCGCGTTAAACAAACTAATTCGCCTGCAATTTCTACATTTTTCAGAAACAAGAGATCAAGAAATTAAACATCTAAAAAAATGCCGGAGGAGGGAAAAAGAAAAAATTCTAAATCGCAACAGGATAAAAACTGGGTCGAAATCCAAATTGCAGCAAAACAAAACAACACTCGGGCGTACTGGAGCTTAATAGCCAAACAAACAGAAACTAAGAAATCCTTGCAAGCTTCACCAGTTCCCCCGATCGAATGGGAAATATATCTGCGTAATCTATATAAACCAAATTTGAATCAAGAAAAACTGAGTCAACCACCAAGTATTCAGTGGGAAAATATTCAAAATACTTCTCCCCCTGTTGATCGCCAAATAAAGTATCATATAAAGAGAGCAAGATCGTCTGCTGCAATGGGCCCGGACCAAATTCCGATGAAAGTACTACAAAGTAAACCCGAGGAATGGAGTAAGTTTTTGGCACCACTATACTCTCATTGCTACTCTACCGGGAAAATCCCAAAATCATGGAAGGGGAGCATTGTGATCCCAATTCACAAGAAGGGTTCTCGGCTGCAACCAGGTAACTATCGATAGATCGCATTGTTGGACGCAATAGGGAAGATCTTCGCGGCAAGTGTCTTGGACCATCTTAAAGATTGGGCCTTCTCTGCCGGAGTGATCCCCTTTAATCAGGCTGGGTTCAGACAGAAACACTCGGTAATGGATAATATTGCAGTGTTACAGACAATTATCAACAAATACGTGGTCTTAAAATCGCAGGTCGTTTATGCCGTCTTTGTCGATTTTTCAACAGCGTTCGATAGAGTGGACAGACCGACACTCTGGAATAAACTCAGAAATCAGGGAATTCCGGAAACTCTTCTCCATTTAATTATTTCATTACATTCAAAAACTTGGTGCCAAATACAAATGGGAAAAGAAAAGGGACTTACTCGCCAAATAGCCACACCAAATGGTCTTAGGCAAGGTTGCCTACTGGCTCCCCTCCTTTTCTCATTATACCTCAGTGACCGCCCGGTCAGTTTTTTGCAGGTTGTCAATTTCCCTCCGAAGATTGCATCATGTAACATACACATAATGATGTATGCCGATGACATGGTAATTCTCGATCTTACCCCATTCGGATTACAAAGGAACTTAGATGTGCTAACAAGATATACAAAAAGAAAACTTCTTGGTTCCAAATATAATAAAAACGAAAGTAGTCCCATTCAGAGGGAAAAACCATTACACAAAATTCAATTGGACATTGGGAGGAGAAACGATAGAAGTGGTAAAAGAATATACCTATTTGGGGCGAATATTTACTCAATCATTACAAAACTCCCCTCACCTGCAGCACTTGAGTCGTAAAGCAGACATTCACGTGGGGCGCTTCAACGATTATATTCTTCTTCCGGGCAAAGGCACTCTTTTCCTTACTACAGGTTTACAGTTCTAAGATTCCCCCTATCTTATCGTACGCTGTGGAATACATTCCAATTACCCAGTGGCATCAAATACAAACTAAAGAAGGGAAAATCCTCCGCAAACTGGCTAAGGTCCAACAAGCTGTCCCTGTACAAGCACTGCGTTTGGAATTCTCTCTAGTCAGCTCCTTCGCCAGAGCCATCACCAATATTTTAAGATGGGCTTACAATCTTTTACATGCAGATCAAGGTACCTTAAGATGTTTACTAAAAATGGAGACATTCGAGCCCGAATCCACAAAATATATTTTTATCCAAAATCTGATTATTGCTTTTAAATTATCAAAATGCACAACTGTACTCTTGAAATCATGGACTCCTGCCCAATTGAAGCTTTTCCTGAAACATCTGGCGCAGAGGATCAGCTTCGAACTGGACATTTTGCACTGTTCTAAATTGCATCATTATGAACTTTATGCACAATCAATCAAATACAAACAGGTCCAACAATATATTCGTTTTTCCTTAAGGCATGGAATCCGGCGTTGTATAATTTTATTGCGGCTTGGGATACTCCCTTTTAATTCATTGGCTTTTAAATGGACCCATAAAGAAAATGCTACCAGTATATGCGATCTCTGCAATGGTGGAGTGCAAGATCTGAAGCATGTACTGTCGGTATGCCCGAACTCGACATTGGTTGAGGCTAGAAGGAGCTACTTAAAAACAATCCAATTTAGATATAATAGCGCATCTGTGCAGAGTCTGATCTCGCTTTTTAAATCTCCCCCAGACGAACTTGTGTGTCATATCTTGTTTAAATTTTTAAAAACTTTTTAAAATCTGTATTGAATGTTTTTACGTATATTGTCATAACAAATGTTTTGCTTGAAATTTGTTGTTTTCAGTAGAGAACTAAATCAAATAAATTAAAACTTGAAAACTTGTAAAGAGTTGAGGACACATGTCTTTAAATAACACTACATCACAGTGCATTAACAGCCTACAACCCAGATACTTTTATCACTTGTTGACTATATGCTTATCTTTGACCGTGTACTGTGCTCCGTTGCCTTTTGGCTAGCTTTGCACAATAGAAATACCTCATGCATGCACGCAATGCTGAAACCTAGATGACATTAACGTTTGGCCAGGAATATAGGTGCTTGGTGAACCATGCGGAAATACTTCAAGTGGATTACTTGCTCACATGCAAGGAGCACACTTACTCCAGAAATGCTCTGTTTTTCACCCCCTACACACATCACTAGCTTATTAGTGGCATTCTGAGGATGCTGATGGTGTTTATTCAGGATTTTTGTTAGCCTCTGGTAGAATTTCACATGACACTCGTGATGTGCTGGAGGCAAACCAGCATCAGTGAGTACGGTGTTGGAGAGTATGCATCAATATGTTCATTTGGAAGAAAGAAGGCTGTGAAAGGCTTTAGTCTCAAGAAAAAGTGTCAGATCTTCTGTGAATTGTACTAAGGGGCCAATTACGAGTTTTGGCGATGCGGGAATGGGTGGTACGCCAACGCTGCGTCCCCGCACCACCGAGACTCGCCACTGCCTGCTCGCCCGCCCACCAGATTACAACTTTAAAGTGGTCTGGCAGGCAGGTGGCGTGGCGGTCCCGCAGCGTGTCTCTTTCAAAGGCGGCAGTGCCTTTGAAAAATACACCGCAATAGGACAGCACAACAAGGTTCCTGCACGACATGGACTGGAAAGCCCATGCTGTGCAGGAACTGGTGTGCATGCACACAGGTGGGCACATGGTATGCCCCCCTGTGTGCATCCACATGCAGTGGAGGCACAGGGCGCTCTGTAGGGGCCCCCTTTGTTTCCTCTCTGCATCGGTGTACATTGAGGAGGAACCTCCATGACACCGCCAGCAGGGAGGAAACTCGTAATATGCTTGGTGGGACTGCGGCGGTCCTGCCAAGCATATTGCAGCCTCTGACCGCCACAGCACCGCCAGGGAACGGCGGTTCACTGGCGACAGTGCCAGTCCCAGGGCAGTCCAACTGCCCAACTTGTAATGGGGCAGTCGGACTGCCGGTGCGGTAGTGGCTGGACTGCCACCACCGAGCCCCCGCGAGTCTGGCGGTCTTTGGACCGCCAGACTCGTAATTGAGCCGTAAGAGTTTTCAGACCTTGAACAGAACAGAACACGGTCTGAATTTGTTGATACAAATTGCAGGATATTCGACAGTTGTGTTTTGCCATCAAATATTATCACTTCTGTTCTAGTGCTTCTGGGTTTTAGACATTTGATTGCATCATGCACAAAGTCAGCTATTGCTCCACAGTAAACAGGCCATAGATGCATAGGTGGATAAAGTGGCAGGCAAATAACGAGCCAGAGTGCTTTTTTATTTCCGCCAATGCTCGTGTTGAGTTGAGTGCTGTGAGTTTTTGTCAGCGCAGACCAATCTTAAAACGTGCCTTGTCTTTTTTAGATTTGATATAAAAGGAAATGTTACTGTGCAATGTTTTGTTTAGTCATGAAAACACATTAACTAATCGAAGACTTACATCTAGCAAATGACTTGGACATACTTCTGATGCATTAAATTTTTTTAGCACGAGCCAAAAAGGTGTTGCTTTTTTCACCATTTTGACAACTTACAAAGGAATGGATCAATCTACTTTTAGCCAACATTATTCATGAACTTTTCAAATAAAGTTTGGGTGTTAATGTGTTTGCTTCTGTTACTTTTGTATCTGAAAAGTAAAACGAATCGCTCTGCTGAATTAGTTCCCGATGCAAAGTATTAGTGTAATATTATGGGCCTACTCTTTTTTTAGCTGATTTGCTTTTCCGGAGATATTTTGTGCGTTTTATTTTATGCTTTTGTCTATATTTCCATGAATTTTATGTCTGCGACTTTGTGTTTTCTTTTTTTTTTTTTTAAGTCGCCGAGCCTTGCAAGGTACGTTATGTCCAACCGTGGGGTGTGTGTGGGTGTGCGTGTGTGTGTTTGGAGAATCACAAATAACACTCTCATATGACTGAACAGGAGTGAACATGGTAAACATGGTACGTCATGGTAAATAGTAGGGGAAGCAAAATGCACATTGCGTACCAGTCAAATAAGAAATGGTGTATTGAATCATCAAATAAAGATTATACATAACTGTAGGTACCAGTGTGTGTCTGATCTCAAGACTTTCCCTAAGTGGAATGAAGAACCCTTGGCCCAGTACTTCTGTAACTTCTCTTCAACTGTCCACCTCTGCTCATCTGCTCCAATCGCCCACTTCCATGTTTTAGATTACTCTTGGCTTAAGTTCTCTCTCAAACCCTAGGATGATTATTTAGTACTTTGTCCCTGTACTGAAGACCTTTCATTTTGTGATGGGGTTTAAGAGGTCCCTTCGCCTACACACAAGCTGCCCTTTAATTACCCCATCGTCCGCCACCATCCTGTGTCCCAGATAGAAAACATTGCACCTCAGCATGGTAGTCCGTGGATAGTGAGGAGTGTGTGGCAGCTCCTCCTCAAGATACCGTTCGGAAATAGCCAGCACAAAAGTATCTTGGTATCATTCTGTTAAGGTGGGGGCATTTTTGTGCCCCCTTTTGGCACAAAGACTGTGATCGAGATACAAACCCACGAAATCCAGGTGAGTAGTTGGGTGCAATAGGTGGTTTCTGGTTAGTTAGTATGAAGACATAGGAGAACACTTGAATGAGATCAATGCTCAAATGGAACTACTCATGTGTTGGTTTATGACATGGGCAGAAATGTTTTTAGCATGGGTTTTAAGTGTATAGTATATTATGAATCATGTAACTCATGTTTTATGGACTACGGTCTAAAATGAACATATTTATGATGATGATTTGTATTTTATACATTTCATGTAGTTGGAATCAAATAGTCAGAATGCTGATGGTTCAAAATGGGCTTCCACCCCAAAGTAATGTCCTCCGAGATTGCTGGGGTTGGAAATACTGTCACAAATGTATGTAGAAATGTAGAATTATTGTAATGTAAGGAACCTTCCTGTTTGGAACTGGATATACTGTCTCAACTGCTTGTATTTACAGAGTCTACGGATATTTGTTGTAGTATCCTTGTCGTCATGTACTTAATAAAAAAAATGGGCTTACACTTCAGAAAACACATTGGTTCGAATCATTTGGTTTAACTCTATATTTGATTTGAATTTTGTTTCACAAGAACAAGGGTTACCCACTTTTCCATCTTCTTTGTCATCCTCTACTTGCACTTTAGCGTTGTCTCTTTATTACTCTAGCTTTTTACTTACTCTTCTCCACAGTGCCACTTTCTTTTCTCTCTAACAGAAAAAGAGGTGGTGGCCCTCGTGCATGCCTTTTTTGTTTACACCTTGCGTTCAATCTTTGCTTTTTTCTATATCCTTTCATTGTTCCCCAGTCGTAACTCTCTTCTTCAATATGTCTCCTCTATCGTTTGTTTCTTCTACCTGCTTCCATTTTTTACACCACTCTTGCTTTCTGCTTACTGCCTCACAAAATGTATTTTCAAAAGTTTTAGTCGAACAGTATGTAATTTGAACCCGTGTCTGGGGGCCTGGTCTCTGAGTCTAGTGAATGATTCTGATTGCAAATCAGAACAAAAGTAATTTAATTGATTTACAAAGTCCTTTTGACTTTGTGTCTTGCATTCGACCAAGTTCGACTTTTAAGATTCCATTATGAGTTCCTAAATGGGTGTTGTGTTTAGACATTATTGCCCGCATCTGTGGCTTAGAATGGCACTTACCCCTCACCCAGCAGTGAATTCAACTCACCTTGGGTGAGAGGATAAACAATTCCTGGGGAGTTCTGGCTCTTTTAAAACAAGTTGTTCTCTGCTGTGAAATCTCCTCCACTTCCTTCACTTATAAGGATTAAAAAACCTAATAGGACGTAGAAAAAGCACAAATATATCAGTTTGTTGATTTTTATACTTTGCTACTGGCCATTAGCGCTTACATTCCCCGGAATTGAAGGGAGGCACGGCCTGATTCATAAAACGACTTCCCTTAAAAGAGCAGAGCAGCTTGGGAGTCCTTTATTCCATCCCCACAGTGTGTTAAATTAGATACTGGGAGAGTGGAAGGGCAAGGCGGCTGATCATCTATAGAGAGTAGAGACAGGGAGCTTGCAGACCCAAATGATCTTTTCTGCAGGCCTGTACTAGTAGCTTTGGCCTGAAATTGAACATTCTGATCGGCTGTCCAGCACCCACCATCTCATAAAGCCTGCTAATTAAGGCTATTGTTATGTATGTTGATAACGTTGTTTCTAGAACATGATGCAATAGGTGGTGAAACATTTGTCTAAGATTCTTTGTTTGGCCTTCCTCTGACTTCTCATCATCTTCATGTCAAAAGAATACGGATATTAGTGATTTGGACTGGTATGTCTAGGTATACGTTCAACCTATTTTCTGTCAGATAGTCTTACACATTAAATTTGCGGATGAGTTGGCTGAAAGGTCTTTAGGTTTCGAGGCTCTTGTAACAACAGGAAGCTATGCTGAATGTGCACTTTGGGATACCACAATCCCAGGGAGCAAGTTGCAGGTTATTGCAATAATTTTGCAAGTTTTGTTGTCATTTTCCTGCTTTGAGGGACTGGGTTATTAGTTGAGGAGATGTTAACCCTTCTCAAGCAACAACCACAGTCAGGATGAGCCACAAATAAATTAACCTGTGCTTAATCCTCTAGTAATTTTGCACAAAAGCAGTCAGGCTTAATTTAGAGGCAATGTGTAAAGTATTTCTGCAGCACACCAACAATCATAGAGTAAAAACACAACACAAGAAAAATCCCAAACCAATTTAGGAAAAACGTAAAACATTTAATAAATAAAATGAGACCAAACCGTCAAACATCCAGTTAGTAGAACTGGAGATATACAATCTTAAAGGTTTATGTAAAAATAGCACCAAGAAGCAGAAAGCGCTGACTGTGGGTATCTGGTTGCGCTGGACCGGGAGAAAGTTACAAGTTTAGGCGGACCACGATGGAGTGCGGGCCAGATACAGGGATCAGGTTACTCCTGCTGAGAGAGTTACCTTTTTAAAGTCCAGCATGCCGAGTTAAAAACTTCAGGATTTCACAGTAGAAGGTCAGCTGATGTCAGCCAAGGGTCCAGAACCTTGGGAGGCACCTTTTGGGGAACAGGAATCACTCCAGCAGAGGCCAGCACGGCTCAGGCAGGTCCAGTTGCAGGTCCAGACAGGCAGGTCCAGTTGCAGGTCCAGGCAGGGCCAGTTGCGGCAGGTCAGCTGAGCAGTTTCAGGGATGCCTCTGAAGTTTGTTGTGTCCCTGTAGGTCAGAACAGGAAGTTAGCCAACTGACCGTTGTACTCACACTGGTAGTCCTGTATTCACGAAGATGGTCCTCTCTTCAAGCAGAAAGGCGGGCCTCAAGCAGCAGGGCAGTCCGCTGAAGAACACGGCAGGCCTCAAGCAGCAGGGCAACAAAGGAAATGATGTCCAGGGATAAATATACTGCTACAGCAAAAGGACAAAAAAATTGATCCCTTGCAAGGGAGCCTAGTCCCCAATTTTAACTTGTCAAAAGTTTACTTACTCACGAGGGCGTCCTCAGTTCTTTGGCATATCTTTACTTTATTTTAGATATGAATTTCTGCACAATTATAAATCTTACATAACAAAAGCATTATACATACAAAAACACATAATCACAACCATAAATTGCTAAAACTTTTTTAGTACCCATCCATTTAAACCCGGTTGCAAACAGATGCATATGTCTCAGCAATCCGAGGGGAGGTAATCCTTTTTACACACTACATAAACTGAGAGATACTGCCTCTCTATTCAATCACTTGTTTAGTGTGTGTAACAAATGTTCAAAAATCCACATTTCAATTAAATGGACGACTCTTCTTCATCTGGTCGACGCGTTTCAGCCCACTGAGTTGGGCCTCATCAGGACAAGGGTAACACAACTCAACACAAAAACTACCTACAAAACAATATTACAAAATTTAAAAACCTGTACATTTTGTCTTTCTCACGAAAATGGTGCCATATATTAAACATGCATGGTCCCATGCACGTACGATGAAATAAACTAAATCATGGAGTGACCACCACAGGAGAATATTATACAACTAAAAACAAAGTCGAGATGATAATACATCCATTAAAAACACCACATGTGCCCTTATATAGTGATTCAACTAAAAACCAAAATCATCTTCTCTACACCGACCGTGCTACGTGTCAGTGTTGTGCCCATGCAAATGTGAGTCAACATGCACTACATGCCCAGTTCCCAAGCTATCGAACATACAGAAAAACCTACTGGCAATGGAGCCAGTCACTGCTTTACATATCTGGCAACAGACGCCTCAATTCATCTGTACCTACAGGGATGAAAACATACCTACAATAAACCACCTGTCCTCAATGGAAGCTTAGACAACCCCTGTGCCGTATCCAAAAAACAATTAGCAAGTACCTCACATCTGTCCCGGCGGAGGATCTCCAATGATCTCCAAGGATAAATGCCCTTCGAAAGGAACCAAAGTCAAGAACTCTGCGTCTTGATACGAATCAAGCAATTTCCGTTCTGTTAAAAAAGGAACACAGAGCCGCAAACCCCATTACTTTATATTTTATATATAGGCGCTACCGCAAGGTTTCTAGTCACCATACACTAGCAACGAGGGCAATGTCCCCCAAGCAGCTATAATCTTACCTTTCGGGTTTAACTGCGTAGTCTCCTCTTGCCATCCAAAGACTCACGTTCCGCTGCGGGTTAATCAGCCGCCTCGCGGCCAACTACGGACGGGAGTTCTCAAATCTCCCAGATATCCCGGGCGCGTATCCAGAAATACCTAAGACGTGTTTCTGCGTGCCATACTTGACAATACACGCCCCCCTCTCTTAGATCAAGGGGATGTCAATAAACAAGCAGCAGGGCAGAACAAGACAGGCCTGAAGCAGCAGGACAGTCAGCCCTCTGGAGTTCAAGGCATTCCTTCTGTAGTCTTCCGCAGGTCCTGAAGAATTGGTCTGAGGGCCCACTATTTATAGCTGGTGCTAGAAATTTCAGGACCCCCCCTCCCACACACACACACACACACAAATGGTTTTGGAATTTCCTTCCTCCCTGCCCAGGTCCCAAGATGTCTGGGTTGACAAAACCTGGTGTCAAGTTCTTTGTCTGGCAAAAGGTTTATTTATCCAGGTCCAATTGGCAGTTTAAAACTGCACACAGGTTGCAATGGCATGCCTGGGATATGTTTTAAAGGGCTACTTAAATGGGTGGGTCAAAAAGTGCTGTAGGCCCACTAGTAGCATTTAATTTACAGACCCTGGCTCCATGTAGTGCCACTGTACTAGGGACGTATAAGTAAATTAAATTTGCTAATTGGGTGTCAGCCAATTTTACTGTGTTTTAAGGGGTGAGCACACACACTTTACTGCTGGTTAGCAGTGGTAGAGTGCACAGAGTCCTAAAAGCCAACAAAAACTGATTCAGAAAACAGGAGGGATGAAGGAAAAACGTTTAGTGGTGACCCTGCAGAGAGGGCCAAGTCCAACAACGCTGATGCAGTCAGTTCTCAAAATCCAGTCTGTCGACCCTCATGCCTCTTCTCTTTTCTTACTCTTCTGTGAATGTGGAAGAGATGGGTGTTGAATTGGTATTATCACACTGTGAAAGGCCAGCTCAGAACTGCAAAACATTCAATAGCAGGGTATGACATTTGTAGGAAGAGCGGTTGATTTGCTGTTGGTTGTATGTATGACTCTCAAAAATGGACTGGCGTGTGTGGGTACATGGTTGATATCCTGTGATATCCAAGTCATAGAAAGGCAATGTGTTCCACTGCTTAGAAAAATCCTGTTGAAGGAATAAATAGTATAACACACAAAAATAAGCTAAGTTCTTACTGCCATATTGTTGCTGTAAAGACGTCCACTTTCCCCTGGAGAGGAGGGGGGGGGGGGAAGGGGGGAAACAGGGCGTGTTCCATTCCCCTTATCTCTCTCTCCTTCATAGACACTTTTACATTTGGCTAATCGGTAATGGCAAGGTAGAGGGAAACTAATGTTATTCTTTTTGATGAAACCTCACTTTCAGAATGTTTTTTGGGGAATGTAAAGATTTCAGACACAAGCTGCCAATATAAAGGCGAGAAGACTCGGTTTGTCAGGGGGTAAGGACAGTCAGCCTCTTGAGGTAAACATGAGTGTTCAGATTTGGTCTGCATCTCTTCTCTTGGTTAGCACAATGTTGCATAATGTCCTAGTTTATTGTAAAGTTATTGAGTCAATCTAGGATCAACTGTTTTTATTCTCTCTTAGATTTTTAATATCATATCTGTCAGTGCTATTGGTGCAGATGTGTTTTTTCTCTGCTTTAGAGCCTGCTTCTTGTATAAACAGCAGCACTATTTTGACTGACAAAATTAGCGTTGTGTGGCAATTGCTTTAGTATAGTATGAACTACATTATTTGGCTAGCAGGTGTACAAAATACATTCTGCACCTTTTTTTAAAAACATTTTTTTATCATTCAGTGCACCTTGATGGACATTTCTAGATCTCACCTGCAGACATCTTATTTTTCTTCTGATAAACATATTTTATTGATTTTAAACCACAAAAGTGCAAGAATTGATTGACACACTTCCATGTAGACATCTCTTAGCTGTTTATTGTCAAACACCCATTGTGCCTTTTGGGTCAAACCACTGCTTACAATTGGCTGGCTTACTTGTCGGTTTTTTTGCTTCCATCTTATTTAATAGCCTTCCTGCCTCTTCTTATGCTTGTCCCTCCCATTGAGCACATTTTCTTTCTTATCCTTTTCATTGGATGACTTGTATCTTTCAGTGGCTGCACACTTTGAAACTACTCTTTTCTTCTGTCTCAGCAGACACTTAGAATACCTGTGTTGAACCTGATACTCGTCCGGTAGCTGTTCCCTGAACTTTTTTTGCTTTTTCCACCTGGGTCTTGCCTATTCTCTTATGTGGCCTCTGGGCTTTAGGCAATTTCCCACCACATCTGTGGTGGGAGATTCCACGCGCTCTTCCTATCCATGTTGGGAAATGGCGCTGATTGTTGTTCTGAACTCATGAGCATCTTGCCAGTGTAGGGCGCTGTGAGTGCGCACCCGCACCTGCGATGCCTGTGTTTGCGTGTGCCGCCTGCCAACGCAGGTTAGTGTGTGCCTAAATATATATATATGTGATCATGTGATCAAGCTCGCTGTGTCGAGTGAAATGCGTCATGGCAGGCATTATGCCTGTGTAATTCTGTGGTTTACTTTGGATTAAACTGCAGTGCTTTTTCCACGACATTACGTCTGAAGCCTTTCTTGAGTTTGGTTGAGGTCCGTGCCTGTTGGTTCTGCCGAGGATTGGCAGACAGGAATTCTGTGCGTGAATATATATGTATATATATATATATATAAGACCTACTATGTTTTGGATTTTGAATCATTTTGTTTTCAAATATCAGCATATCTTTTTCTATCAACTATGCACTTTCCATATTAATGGCCTAATTTAGGGGCTCATTACGATGGCGGAACGATTGGTTCCGCCATCATATTGAGATTTACCCACCATATTAGGATGGCGGTGGGTATCGCGGCGGACGCAAAGTCCGTCTGCCGCTTTTCCGCCGGTGGCAATCGCACTGATTGCCTGGCGGGCGGAGCAGGGCCACTAATATGGTGGCGGTGCCTAGCAGGCACCGTCCGCCATATTAGGATGTGTGTGGCCAGGCGCCATGGAAAGGCTGGCGGGTATTGGGTTGGGGGGCACATTGCGGGCCCCCCTTGTGTGGGGGGGGGTCGCTGCATGGGTACCCCCCTGCATTTCCATGCACCAAGTGGCATGGCACCGCGTGGTGTCTGCCACGCGGTGCAGGGAAATTCGGTGCAAGCACTTTCAACATTGCGGACGGTGCTGCAGCCAGCAGCACCGCCCGCAATGTTGAAAGCCCAGGATACGCCCGCCAGTATGGCGGGCGCATCCTAATTGCAGTGGTGGGACCGCCGCATGTCTGGCGGGCGGTCCCAATCACCGCTACGGTGGCGGGCGGACCAAGTCCGCCCGCCATCGTAATCAGCCCCTAAGATCTTGGCGGAGAGGAATACTCCGTCACAAAAGTGACGGAGATCCCGTCTGCCATATTACAATCCCATTATATCCTATGGAGATTGTAATACGGCGGACAGAATATCCGTCACATTTGTGACTGAGTATTCCATCCGCCGAAATCTAAATAAGGCCCAAAGTTAATACACTCAATGAAAATCTTCTTTTTTTCTGAAGAAATTAAATTTACCTCGAAATTCCGTTTTCATCCATTGTCCCCATATGCTGGCTTGTGATTTCCCTAATACAAATTCATCATATTGACAGATTCGGCTTCACCTGCCCAGGTGTTATCACAATATGCCAGGGATGCCCACCTTTATGTCAAGGCTGCAATTGTGCCATTTCTGCCCAGCATAATGACTAAGGACCACCACATCATGTCAGTAATGGACATTATTCCATGGATGGCCACAGTTGTGTGATAGATGGCCACAATTAGGTCATGCATAGTGTCCAGGATAGCTGGCATTATGCCATGTTTAATCAAAGGATGCTCAACATATGTCAAGTTTTAACATTTCTGTGCCAGTGCCATCACTGTTAGGAATAGTCATAATTGTGACAGAGATAAATCCCTTATATTGGGGTCGCCATATATATTTGGTTTTCCCTGACACTAGGAATGGCTTCCAGGGTGAGATAATGTCTTTCAAAGAGGGTCTCAATACCAGTCACGTACATAACACATGCATAGTTTCGCACACATACGTACATATGCACAGAGAAATGTTTAAACAAATACACATATATACATGCACACACCACTCCCTCAGTGTGAACCAAACAAGGCCATTGCCTGTCTCTACTCTCACTGCAGCCTCTGCTGTCCTTGGCTACATGGCTGCTAAAGCATGGTTTTTGCATACTTCCACTCTGTCTCTGGCAGTCTCACACTTTACTGACGCCCACTCCAACTTCTGCTGGCACCTCATTTCTGGCAAATTTTCCCTAGCACCATATGAACAATAGAGCGAGTCTTGAAAAGTGGCCAGCCTCCAAGTAACTTTGCTAAATTGAGAGTGTAAACAAGAGGTCATGTTGCAGGTACCACAGGCTGTCACAGTGTGTGTTTGTGTGTGAGCATGTGGCCCTGCCATTGTTTTGGCTGGTGGATACAGAGATGTGTAGCACTACCATCTTAAAAATGGCTAGATCCTCTGAGTTACTTTCTGTGCTGGGCTGCATTTCAGGTAGCTACTTCCAGGGAACTGGTGAGCTGCTAGTAGCCCCCGAGCTACCTGATGGAGACCCCTTGTTTAGAGGTTAGGGGTTGTTCAGATACATAGGTCTCTTATTGATCATTACAGGTGGCCAGGTCTTACACCCACTCCTGTTTACTTGGAACATTCATCGCTACAAATCGTCGAGTCCCACTTTATGTGTTATTTGACATAACCTAATAAGTAGTTTATTTATTTTACAACAGTAGACCAAATTATTTTTAAAAAACAGTAAGTCTAAAAAAAGAGTTCCTCTAAAATTTAACATTGTTGTTGTCTTATGTACAGATAAGAACAATCATTTCTGCAAAGAGAGCAAAAGTTCATTCAATATATAATTCTTGCTAAGCATCTGGAACTTTTCAGCAATGCACCAAAGCTGATTAAACAGTTTTGTTGGTGTTACAGTGCATGCTTTCGGATCATGAATGCAGTTCTGGGGTCAATGAGATCAGTATAAAAGCAACTGGAGGATAAAAAATAATATAAAATAATATCAATATCAGCGAGACCCCAGGACCTATCCCAACCCTATGTTATCAAGAAGACAGGATTCAAAAGCATATGCTTACAAATAGGAGTAGTAAGAAAGATAAAATACATTCTTCCAATAATTATTGAAAGCCTTGCCTGACCTCAGTCCTCAGTGAATTCTTGTAAAGGTCTTCATACTCTTCGGGGTAGGAGTGCCGTCAGGCCATGGGCCCAGCTGCCACTCTGTTCAATTGAACATGGAGCTCTTTTCCCCCACTCCTCCTGGTCTTCCAGCTTGTCCTCAGAATGTGTGTCTGTCAATTAGACTCCTTTTGGCTGTATTCAAATGTCCCACAAGGTGGCAGTTTAACTGAAATCCTCTGTGACAAAGCATGAACAAGAAGCTGTTTTCCTGACCCCTCCTGGTCTTCCGACTTGTCCTCAGAATGTATCTCTGTCACTTAGTCTCTTTTCGACTATGTTCAAGTATCTCACAAGGTGGCAGTTTAGCTAAAAGTCCTCTTTAACAAAGCAGGCCATCACCGCCTGCTTGCAAGTGCGAATACCTTTGTGAAATAAAGTGGGCGAAACATTACTCTGCGTTCACTCATAAGTTCCTTGCATATGCATAATAGGTGAGGGATATCTTCTCTCTGCCATGCACAGATGGCAGCAAGGCTTGGCTGAATTACGTTTCCAAGGTGGAAGATGGATCAACGAGGGAAGAATACCAAGACGATAGCACAGATACTTCTCCTTAGTTGCGTTATAAACCCTTAACATAGATGGGGCTGAGGAGCTGCCTTGGAATAGCTGTGAAGAACGAATCAGCCGTGTGCTCTACCTGTCTGTGATGCCTTGTCCTCTAACAGGGAGACACGTTTGATGGTCTTGTTGACTAGCTGTTTGAAGCTTTCATGTGTACACAAGCCCTGTATGCCCAATTGCTCAATTGATTCTTGAAGATAGGCCCTTGCTAGGCAGTTTTCCCTGATCGTCATTTCAGCCCACAGATGAGCATTCAGGGTCCCTGGCTGTGCCCCCTTGATCTTGTGCCAACAACTAATGTATGCACCTCTACAAGCCAGCCCCTGTTTTTGCAAGCCGAAGTCAAGTCTTATTTCAACTGGTGATGTATACTTAGAGAGACTGAAAATTATTCTGAATGCACCAGCTAATATCCCATTTAAAGTAGCCGCATCTCTGCCCCTCATTGACTCACTCCCGTAGGTTTTTGTTGGGACGAGCTTTGCCTGAATCACTTGAAGTAATGGAGTAAAGCTAGAGCTGCCTACTTGGTTCATTGGATTTTTTAGTGCCAATGCTAATGCATTTCCATTCTTCCTCAGTACTTCTTTCTGAGATGAAAATGAGCCTTTGTTATCTATTGTCACACCCAAATATTTATACTCTTTTACTGTCTCCAACAGTTGTTTGGCCAAATCCAACGGAGTGTCTCTTTTGCCTTTTTTTGGTTCACAACCATGGTCTTAGTCTTGTCTAAATTTATGCTCAGGCTGTTTTCATCTAAATAGGATTGAGCGGCATCTTGTAGATGCTGAAGGCCAACAGGGTTATGACTTAAGAGTACCAAATCATCTGCATATAGTAAGTTCGAAAGAACCAGGCCCCCACCTTCGGGGCATGCAAATTAAAGCTGTCTAACCTTGATGTTAAGTCCGCCATGAAGAGGTTAAACAGGGTAGGAGCTAAGAAGCAGCCCTGTTTCAGCCCTTTAGTGGTTGGGATGCGTCTAGAAAGTTGGGTTCCTGACCCCAGCTTTACTTGTACTCAGGTGTCTGATTATGGCAAAATCCGCTCTTTCAAGAGAGCAGATGGACTCTTCCAGTTATTCAGTTTTCGCCACAATTTACTCCGTCTATACGATCATAAGCAGCTCTATAATCAATAAAACAAAGACAAAAGGGTAACTTAGCCCCCTTCATAGCATCAATTAGTAAAGAGAGGGTTAGAATATCGGTAGTAGTGCCGGTATGCTTGCAGAAACCTGTCTGGTTAAGAGGGATGATGGCATTTTTTGCTGGCTTAAGAAGTGAGCCCAGCAAAATATTTGGCATCATCATAAATAAAGACTACCAATCTGTAGTTTTTTTGCATTGTTATTATTGCCATGTTTATAAATCTATGAGATGATCGAGCCCCTACTCAAGGCCAGGATTGCCTCCTCCTTTATAATTTGGTGGAAGACTGACACCAGGCCTTCTGTCCAATAAGACAGGTCTAGTTTGAATAAGGCAGGGGGTATGCTATTAGGGCCTGGTGTCCCCTCCCGTCTTCCTTTGGCTCTATGCCTTGTGATTTTCCTGACGGGATTGCTAGCATAGATGTTACGGAGTTGCTGTGAGATTTATGAGTTGGTGTCTCTTCGGCAACTCATGCACTTGTATTCGCTTTTGGATCGCCGTTGAAATGTTCCCACAGAAACCTTGCCCAGGCCTCCTCCTTTAGGTGTGAGCTGACTCCACAATAAGTGGGGTTTTGGAGTGTGTTAATCATTTGCCAAAAGCGCGCGCTGTTATTGCTCTTCACATCATAGAGAAGTTTGGCCCAGAGTGATTCTTCCTCCTCTTTTTTTAAAGACCAGTATAGTTTTTTCTGGCTCACTTTAAGTTGTCTCAGCTCCCTTTTGCAAATTGACATCCGATGCATGAAACTGGAGCTTTCTTAGTGTTTTATTTATTGATTTCTTGAAGAACCTGATTTGTTTATACTGGGCATTAGTACTCCTCCCCTGTCATGGCCTCTCTCCCTGAGGGTGGGGCACCTTGAGAGGCAGCCATTAAAGGGTTAGTTGATTGCTTTGAAGGTTTCCAAACATAGAAGGCAGGTTTCCCCACAATTGGGGCGCAAGTACAGCTTATTTGCGATAACTGTGTTTCGGTTTGAGCCCGCTTGATAAGATTGTTTAAATTAGCAAGTTTCCCATCGATGTTGGAGACGAAAACAGCAAGAGAGTTAAGGAACAAGAGTTGAATATCCATTTTACCTGATTGGTACTGTAAGGCATTGACTAAGAGTTGCATGGTATTGTTTCTCCTGTTTGAAATCACTTGTAGGAGTCTGGCTGTTTTTCTCTGAGAGGGGATTAGGTGTATTTGAAGCTACCAATTCTTTTCATTCTTGCATTGTGAGGTAGTAAATGTCGCAATCTGAGGTCTGAGTATTAGCCTTGCGTTGGGACGGATCATTATTGGTGCTACTGAGAAGAGCAAAGTTTGGACCCTGAAGAGCTGCTTATAATATGGTTTGTCTTTAATGCTGGCAAAAGAGGCTTGTCTGAGGCTTATGTGTAAGGTGATGGAGTTAGAGAGCTTTGACGTGAAAGTTGAAGGGTTCTTATTTAGTTGCCTATTGTTGTGCATTATTAGCTCATTTCCATCAGGCTACTTTGTGGATTGCCCACTTGCCGATGTGCTGGGTGAGAGGACAGGAAACATCAGCTGATAAGGCCATTTTTGGATCCCTGCCCCCTGGTGAGAGTCCCACATTGGGTTGGACTCCAGCTTCCTCAATTTCTTTGTTAGATTCCGCTTTTATGCCAGTCTCAGCTCTGTCCTCAACGTTCTCCCTATTTGCTTTCCTTACAGACACTGCCGTTCCTGCATATTCATTGTTTCCAGCAGAAACCAGTAAAGTAGCTACTTCATTTTTTATCGGTCTTGTGAGGCCTTCAGAAACCGAATTAGAGTGGTCCACGACCACTGGTTGTAGTGGAGATGGGAGCCCATTTACACCATTGTTACTTGAGAAAAGCAGTGAGCCAGCATCTATTTGAAAAGTGAATTTGGTGTATATCTTTGGCTGATAAATTAGTGTTACAGTTGTTGATGCTGTCTCCGGAGCTGACTCTTGAAGAGTTGGGGCAAGAACATCCTCCCCTATGTGAGCTTATTTTTACTAGTGCCGCTTGCCTCCTGGCGGCTCCCTTTTCTTTTGTTTGCCGCTGAAGGGGCCTGATGTCTTACTTTGCCCAATCTCATTTTGCCCAACATGTACCCTCCTGTGCAAGATGTAGCTTTTAACATATGTTATCCAATAACTGTGCACTTAAAAGCACGTGTGAACAGCTAGACCCACTAATCCATGTTAATGGCTGTGGTGGCGATATGGCTGGCGGTAGGGCAGAGGCCAACCCAAAGGGCCTAGGAGTGCAGAGCCCTGTCTGTATATTAAGAGTGTCCTGACGATGATAGTTGCCAGTAGTTCTCACAAGTAATTAGTTTATATTTATATTCTGGCACTGTTGGTGAAACCAGGTGAAACGTGTGTAAGCAGGTGGTGTTGCTCCCGACAGGTCTGCCCCCCGCTGGCCGCTGACTGTAACCAATCGGGATTCAAGATTAAGGTAGGAAGGGGTGGGAGCACACTGCTTCACTTCCCAGCACAGTTCGCCCCTTAGCATTGTTCGCCTCCGTTATTACAAGTGAATCCATGCGGTTCTTCCTGCCTGCACAGTACTTTAAAGCACAGCTCTTTCTGCCAGTAGGTCCCCTCCACCTGAGCTGCTAGTGGAACTGCTGTGGGGGTTGTAAAGGCACTGTAGGGGCACTGCTTCAGACAGGGGGAATTCTCGGCAGTAAGCTGCACCGCAACCTCGTGCGACCGATTCTGCCACTCACCACTATCTCCCCCTAGTCACATGAGCTGTATCGGCAGCTGCACCGAATCTCTCCTCTTCCCCCTGCCTTGCAGGGAAGTAACTCACTGTCACTGTTGTGTCTCCCCCCCACTCCGTCACTCCTCAGCTCACCTCTGCTCAGCCGTCTGAAGTGTCCCAGCCTGAGTCATTCTGGCATGTCACTGAGCTCGGGGGGAGCGGGGGCTGTGATATTAATAGTCAAGCGGGGCCGCGTGGGTCAGAAAAGGCTCGGCCCCCGCAACATAGCTTCTGTGGCCCAGCCCGAGGCCTCGACCGTGGGGACATCGATAGGTGGCTAGTCGGGCCGCAAAGAGGCGGGCGGGGCTATGTGGGTCAGGAAAGACTCTGCCCCCACAGCACAGCTTCCGAGGCCTTAACCGGGGAAGAGTGATAAATGGCCGGGCCGCGAGGAGGCGGAGTAAGGCAAAGCAGGATGGAAGTCGGCTCCGGCAGCGCTACAATGCAACAACGTCACGTCCTGTCACGTGATAGTGACCCAATAAGGCTGTTTCTGGTTTCATTTTAGTCTGCCATCAAAGATTTCTCACACCAGTATTCCAATTTAGGAGGGCAGGACCAGGCCATATGAAAGAGGCCTGCATGTGCTTTATGGTTTAAAGGGATCTATCCTGAACTGTTTTCAGGAGTCAAATAAACTGGATGTAAGAACTTAAAATGAAGATCTAATGTCTGTGGTTCATAGCTATCAATTTAGTTTGTGAGCAGTAGTACTTCCATACCGCATCGGTGATCCTATTGCCTATGTCAATCCTACAGGTGCATCTATGGTGCCTTAGTACCCACTGGCCATAGATCTTAAAATAAGGCATACAACCTGGACACCCATTTGGTAGCACCTGGTGATTTGATTGGGTTAGTGACAGACTTATTGTGGCTCTTCAGGTAAACCTGGCAGTCTGTCCTGTGTAGTGTGCTAGAGTCTCAGGTAAGTGAAAATATATAGAGGGCGGGCAGTGCAGTCTGAACTGTTCTAATGTCATTACACTCCCATCTACATAAAGGTGGCCTAGTTCTGTTAAACCGGCCACTGTCAAGGTGCACAGAACTCTACTTGATTTGGTGAGTGGTGAGAGCGGGCTCCCGGATAACCGCAAGGCGGGGGGGACTGCCACTCTTGGTATATCAGCTCTGGGCAGCAGCAAGCCAACTAGTGTGTCCTCAGTCTGTTCCTTCTCTCGGGATGAGGTAGCATAACCAACCACCCGGTTGGTACCAATACCTCATGAAATGGCCCTGTGCCGCCAGGTAATAGGTCTCCAAATCGGGGATTTCAAATCCACACCTCTCGTATGCTAGTATCAAGGTCTCCCAGCGAACTCTCGGCTTCCTGCCCAACAAAACCAGACTAGTGAGGAATGTTTTTAGAGGGAGAAAGAAAGCTCTGTTCAAGGGTATAGGCATATTTGTAAACATAAAGAGAAATTTGGGGAGGATCCCCATTTTAATAAGTGCAATAAGGCCTGCCAATGAGAGAAGGACTTAATCCCCAAGATTATCTGCTGAGTCAGCTTGTCTATTTCTGGCCCAAAGTTTAATTTAAGTACCGCTATAGTCTCCCTATGCGGGATGGCTCCTAAGTATTAAACAGAATCACTTGTCCACTTAAATGGAAACTCCAACTCCAGTGGCACGGTGCTCCACGCTAGCAGGAATAGCTCAGTTTTCTCCCGACTTATAACTTCACCAGAGTGTATCCCAAATATGATTACTCCCTGAATCAAAGAGGCCAGATTCTCAGTCAGGTGGTGTAGGAAAGTAGGATCTGCTTTCATGGTTACCCCCACTTTTTGCTGGTGTTCTACTGTTTTTCTGAATAGTCTAACTGGGATCCTGCTAATCAGGACCCCAGTCACTGTGCTTCCTCCCTAAATTGATTTTGGTGAGTACCTTGGTAAATTCCTATTTGGCTACTGGGGCACCTTTGTAAGTCCCTAGTATATGGTACTAAGGTACCTAGGGCCTGGGTACCTCAGGGATCCCCTATGGGCTGCAGCATGTATTATGCCCCTCATGAGGGACCCTCCAAACTACGACTATGGGCCTGCCATTGCAGCCTGTGTGAGTTGGTGCATGCACCTCTCACGAAAGATATAAGTTCCTTATATCTTACATCACTGTAGTCGAAACCTATAAGTCACCCCTCTAGAAGGCCTTTCAGTCTCAAAGGCAGGGTGCTCGGTTCCGAGTGTGAGGGTGGCCCTGCATGAGCAGACCACCCCTACAAACCCCGGAGTCCATTCTCCAGACTTTGTAAGTGAATCAGCCATTACGATATAGAGAGGCTAAGCGTCATTACGCGATGACCATCTCTAAACTGGCTGGGACGAACCTGGGCATGTTTGGTATTCAACATTTTGGAATCATACCCCAGCACCGTATCCGGTGTTGGAGGTATGATTCCATCCACGGTAGGGCCCCTACGGGAAGCGCTCCATGCTCCCAGGACCGATCTTACAGAGCCTGAGAGCAACCTAGGGCTGCTGCCGACCACAGACACGATTCGGCACTCCTGCTGCTGGGCCAAGCCCGAGCAGGGGAAGGTAGGGCAATAGGTTTCCTGTCACAGGGAGGTGTGAACACCTCCCAGACAGGATTTAGTGTATTAGGCTGGGGTGGGGCACTTGCCAGCGCCACATAGTCTGCTAGAAGAGCACATTTGGTGCCCTCCTTGCATACTCCAGCTCAAACCAGCTCAGGGAGCCGTTGGCTCCCATTCTGGTGCAAAACTGGACAAAGGACATGGGAGAATCCTCCCCTCTGTCCAGCCCCTCCTCTGGAAGGGACCCCTGAATCCTCCCAACCCTCTCCTGAGGGTTCTTAAGCACTTACCTGTGGGTGGGACCCTAGATTCGTTGTGGTATTCGATTCAGATCCAACTCCACTTCTTCTTTGACCGTCTGGACAACCTGGCCGAGTCGTGCTGACCGTGCAGGACTGATCACATCGTCCTTTGCTTTGGGACCGAGACTGCAACTGAGAGGCTCTGTCTGCTCCTGACCTCGTCGTCCTGCAAACCCATCTGCTCCATCAGTGTCCGTTCTCCATACAGGTTCAGTCCTGGGCCTGTGGACATCTTAAGACATCTCCCTTGGAGTGAAGGAGTCCGCAGGCACCACAACATGATCGACCAGTCTGCCAAACTTGGGCTCCAACGGACTCCAAAAGGCTCAGCAACACAGGTGGTGGTTCTGCATTGCTTCGAGGCCTGAGTTGTCCTCTCGTCTAGTTGAGGCCAGCATCCCTCGTAGAATGCCCTGCAATCGAACCCCTGTGCACCGTGTCACTGCATCGCTTCATCACACGGTAACCACATTGGTTACAATGACCGACTCGTATCAACGGAGTTGGACGCATTGAAAGGTTCAGTCGACGAGTCTGTCCCCGCTATAACTGACCCGTGCCGACGCGGTCGGTTGGACGGACGGATTCTGTTGTCCTCAGCATCACGGTGGCTCTGGCAGAGCTACCGATTCGGTGTGTCTCTTCGTCAACTGACCTGTTTCATTGAACTCGAGTGGCCTTAGCCTTCCGTAACTCCTGGACATCCCGGAGTGGCATAGACTCTGTCCCCTCTGCTTTCAGGTACTGTTCGACACGAACCCGCGTCCGGGTTCCAACAGACTCTTTCATCCTTCTGCATTAGCGGTCTCATCCTGAAGTCCTCGATTGTGCTCGACAGTGGTTTTAGGCATCATGATTCCGGGGTTATCCATGGGTGGGGTGGCTTCTCAACCGTCTGTCTTCCACAGGGTATCTTCGGGGTCCACTGGGAAGGGTTTTCCGCGTGAAGACTGCAACTGTAATGTACCCTGAGTAGTATTGAGGTCGCAGTCGTGTATCATTGGCATACGACTATTGTGGGGTACCTAGACTCACACCTGGGGTGGTATCTTGGGTCCCCGACTCTCTACACCTTCTGGATCCAGTCTCATCTACTGCTGTGGTTCGCATCCCACTATTTTGATATATGGTTTTGGTCTCCCCTGGGGACCACTGTGTATTGGTGCTGCTTACTGTTCTATTTTGAAGTATTGTGTGCATTGTCAGTATAGCTTCGGGTAGGAGATATTGTATAGCGTTAGTGAGTGACCGTAATAAATATCTATTTTTATACGTACACTGTGTGGTTCTTTTTCACTTAGCCTATACTAAAGATTGGATATTGGTGCACCGAGCAGCTTTACACCCCTCCTAGACCTAGCCTGAAGGCTGCTCTCCACAGCTACCACTTAGAGAGCCTTTTCTAAGGTTGTCAAACCACTAAAATCACCATAAGGGTCGTCTGATAGCAGGGTGCTACACTTACACAAGTGAAATCATATACTAAGCCAGCCTCTCAAAGGTGGTGTACAAATAAAAGAGTATCATCTGAATACATAAAGAGTAGGATACGACCAGAGTGGAAATACAAACCTCTGTGTAGGTGTTGTTCTTGTAGCTGTCTAGCTAGGGAATCCATAGTCAATACAAAGAGTACAGGGGGCAGGAGGCAGCCTGTCTCGTCCCCCTGGTCACTGTAAAAGGATCAGAAGCTAAGCATGTGGTGCAAGGGGGCGCTAGAGGGCGCGCGGCAAGATGGCTGCGCTTTAGTGCAGCTCTGCCCGGCTGATCCTCTATCCGACAAATATCTGCTGTAAATCGTGGCATCAAGTTAACAAACCCTGCAGAACAGACAGGCAAGTCGTCCCTGAACCGATTGGCGCCACTACGGGCCGAAATTGCCGCTGCAAAGCAGTAAGAATCGACTTTGTGAGGCCCGGACGACGAGGACGCAAGATGGCGGCTGCCACATTGCTGCGCTGAGCTGAGCCGCGGCGCCGCTCGGATGTAACCCGGAGGCGGACGGTGTCTATTGCTCAGCGGTGGGAGATCGAGAGCTGCGCTGTTGATTGCTCGCGCTTCGCTAGCGCATTACGAGTTGAGCTGCTGTGGGACTCACCCGGGAGGCGCCCGGCACCCCGAGGCTGACTGAGTGGGACCTGGCGGAGCGGTGCAGACACGAGGCGATCCGGAGACACCGGCGGAACCTGGTGCAGGCCCTGCACACTGCTGCGGACTGATCGCGCCGCTGCTGCTGGCTGTGGTGAATGGGGGCGCGGCCTTGCCTGGGCCAGCAGCTGCAGCGGCGGGTGTGGGTCTCAGTGTGGGGCTGCGGCCTGCGAGCTGCAGCTGGTGGGCCGGCGTGGGCATTGTTGGGGCCTGCGAGAGACTGCTGTGGGCCTGGATCGGGCCCCGGGCTGAGTGGACGTCCGAGCGGCCCTGTGACGCTGATTTTATACGCTGCCCGGAACGCGCAGAGCCGCCACCACCTGAGAGACACTTCACTAATGGAGCCTGTATCCCCTGCCGGCTCGACGAGTGCATAATTTAGGGGTGCAGTGGAGGCCTAGCGGGCGCCTGGGGGCCTGGGACCCGCAGACTCTGTGGGCCATTACAGTGAACCGCTTTGCATCACATCTTGACGCTGGAGTGAGCCCTGACAGTGGCTTATCTACACTGCATTGGCGCGGGCACAGGTACTACAGGCCCATTATTAGGGATACGGCTGTCTGCCTGGGCCCATTCGCAATCTGCTATGCTGTGAGCCTGCTGCACGCTACTCCTCATATATAATCTGACGTCTGTTGCGAACTTGCCTCGTCGCCTTACAACAGTGGTGACAGCTGGAGTGCGTGGAGCTGCCTTCACCTAGGTGCCCATCTGCTTTCGGAGCCTGTACCCCTCTGTCTGCCCAGCACGTACATAGCATAGGGGTGACGTGTGCCCGGCGTCTTGGGTCTGCGGACCCCGTTGGTCACCGCGGGGCCCACCTGTGCATTAATCCTCACGCTGGGGTGAACTCTGGTGGTGGTATCTTCACATCGCACCTGCGCAGGCATTGATCCTGCAGGCCCGCCATCAGGGACATAGCCTAGACCTTGGGCCCCTTTGGACTCTGCTACACTGTGGAACTGTTGCACGCTGCTTCCAATACACCATCAGACGGCTGTGCGAACTTGCCTTGTTTCTTTTCTACAATGGGGAAAACTGACAAATCACAGCCTCGCCTCACGTTTGAGGCGCGCAAATCTGGCAAAGCTCAGAATAAGGCAGCCTCCGACTCAGAGGCGGACGCCCTGGGGGATAGTAGATCCACACTGGAGACGGCGCTCTTGGCCATGCAGCGAAGTCTTCAATCTATTGAGGGGACAATGTCGGCCCTAAATCACAGATTAGATCATATGTCCGCTCAACTAGAAAAGCAGAACACGAGGATGGGAGAGGTCGAACAGCGGGTCTCTGCCACGGAGGATGGTCTTGGCCGAAGTATTGGGTAAAACGCTCAATATGGAAAAGGTGTTAGCGCTCATCCAAGCCAAAAATTAGGACTTAGAAGCCCGGTCTCGCCGCAATAATATACGAATCACGGGCCTGCCAGAGTCCACTAACACAGGTAGGAAGGAGACCTTCATTAAGACCCTGCTGAAAGATACCTTTGGCCCGGAGAACTTGTCCACCATGTTTATTGTTGAGCGGACCCATCGTTCCCTTGCAGCAAGGCCGGTCCCTGGAGCTCCGCCCCGCCCTATAATTGCTAGGCTTTTAAATTATAGGTATCGAGACACTATACTGCGCCTGGCACGAGAAAAGGGCACCATTGACTACCAGGGGAATTCACTGTCCTTTTTCCCTGATTTCACGGTGGCAGTTCAGGCGGCGCGGAGGGAGCTTGGCACGGTTAAAAAATTCCTCCAAACTGAAGGCGTTCCCTACACTATGCTGTACCCGACCCGCCTAAAAATTGGCCAAGACTGAGACTGCAGGATTTTTACCACTCCTAAGGCGGCGATGGAGCACGCTAAGAAACTGAAAAAGAGGCGACGTGCGACAACAGTTGATTCTGGGGAAGATGAACAGTAGGGCGGTTGGGCGATAACAAAATGTGTGTTCACCTTCTGTTTCTACAGGGACAATGTCTTCAGCTCATGTTGTAGACTGTGAGGATGCTGCAATTGTCCTTAAGCAATGGGATGACCTTTGCCTGCTAGTTTCATTGATGCATTATTTGTAATTACTTTGCTTATAGTATTCTAGCACAGATACTAGACCTGATCAGCCACCTCCTGCATTGTAGGAGGCTAGTAGCACTCTGCGCTCCCCATATGGGAGTTCCCCACAAGTTGCAAACTAGATGTTGTTTAAGTTGGGGATTGTTTATTCGGTGGAGGGATGGCTTTAGCAAGTTGGGCACGCTGAAGTGGGTAGGCGGACGGGGGGGCGGTGGGTTGGGGGGCACCTCTTTTTAACGGTATTGTCGCGGATCCTTTATTGCCTGACACTGGTACTAACTCTTAAACTATTCTTTAGTCCTTTATTTGATATGACTCGGTGGTAATATAAAGTTCCTCACTTGGAACGTGCGTGGTTTAAACAGTCTCAAGAAAATCCAATCTGTTTTGGTACATCTGGACCGCTTAGGGGTCCAGGTGGCCTTTCTGCAGGAAACGCACCTCATGCAGTATTCCGAGAAAAAAGATGGCGCACGTTGGGTTGGGGTGAAGGTTGCATCCTCCTATTCATCCTACTCAAGAGGGGTGATGATTCTTATCAAACGAGGGGTCCCATTCACTGTGCTTAGTACGGAGACAGATGAGCAGGGCCGATTGGCAATAATACATGGCAAGCTTGGTGGTGTGGGAGTGCTCCTGGTTAATGTTTATGGCCCGAACATTGATGACCATGCTTTCTTTGCAGACGTCTGGCGCCGTGTCTCTAGATTTCCCTCTGCGGAAATATTGTGGGGGGGGGATTTCAACACCTGTTTGGATGTAACCATAGATAGGCTGGGCAGCGGGGCCGCGTGACACAGACAGTCGACTGACGCTTTGTTGGGGCTGTTGGATGCTGGCGATATTCATGATATTTGGCGCCTGCGTCACCCTGGGACACGAGAGAGTACCTTTGTCTCTACTGTGCATGGCACATGGTCCCGTTTGGACTACTGGCTTATCTCGGCGGCAGCATGCACATGGGTCGTAGATGTCAGCCATCTGGCAAAAACTCTATCTGATCATTCCCCTGTAATGCTTGAGATGCGAGTGCCTGAGTGTGAGCGTCCTCCCTTCATGTGGCGTATGCAGCCGTCCTCTCTGACTGACCAAGTCTTTAAGTGCACAGTGGGCGAGGGGATTCGAAATTATTTCAAAGAGAATGAGGGCACCGTTGAAAGCGCTGATGTCCTCTGGAAAGCCTTCAAAGTTACAATCCGGGGGGTATGTATAGGAGCGCAGGCTGGAGTTCTGAAAGATCTCCGACGCAGAATTACTAGGCACTCCACGGAGATCACTGCGCTGGAGCGTGAATATGAACGCAACCCTGCCCCAGAAAAGCTTGCCGATATTAGAACTCTGGTGACAGAGCATAATGACACAGTTGATCAGGAGATGGCGCACAGGTCTCGAAGGAGTACTGCTCGTTATTACGGAGAGAGTGGTAGGCCCAGTCGCTCGCTGGCCCAGAAACTGGCGGCACCCAGGAGCCAGGAATATATCACTGAGCTGCTAGATAGGGAGGGGGGGGCCCACTTTAACACGCCTGACATTAGCGGGGTATTGGACTTTTACTCTGAACTGTATGGTGATCGAGCGCAGGCTTCGGTGACAAATATAAACGATTATCTCGATGATATTGAGCTGGGGTGGCTATCAGTCGGCCAGCGTGAATATGTCACGCAGCCCTTCGATGTAGAGGATGTTAAACTAGCCATAATGTCACTCCCCACCTGTAAGGCAGCGGGCCTAGATGGCCTCCCGAGCGAGTTCTATAAGGCCTACGCTGAGGAACTTGCACCTAGACTTTTGGATGTGTTTGCGGAGGCGTATGACTCTGGAACGCTCCCCCCCTCTCTGAAAGAGGCGCTCATTGTCATGCTTCTTAAGCCAGATACGGAGGCAAATAGGTGCGACTCCTATCGACCTTTATCTCTCATCAACATTGACGCCAAAATTTTGTCCAAAATGATAGCTAGCAGACTCCAGCCCCTCATCCCTGAATTAGTCCTCCCGGACCAGTCGGGCTTCGTCCCCGCTCGCTCCACGACACATAATCTGCATACGGTGTTTGCAACATTGCATTATTTTGAGTCGGACTTTCAGGCGGTTGCAGTGCTGCTCGACGCAGCGAAGGCATTCGACTCATTGCTATGGGAGTACATGTTTACCGTCCTACTTCGAATGGGCTTGCCACAGTTTTTCCTTAAATGGATCAAGCTATTATACAATGCGCTGGTAGCGCGGGTTCGTGTGAATGGATGGGTTTCAGACACCTTTCCCATAAAAAGAGGCACGCGACAGGGATGCCCCCTGTCGCCGATGCTATTCGCGCTTGCACTGGAGCCCTTGGCTTGTAAACTCCGTCAGCGACATGCACAGGCAGCGTTGTGCTTTCGACAAAGGCCCCTGGTGGTCTCGTTGTATGCTGACGATATGTTGCTATATGTCCATGAGCCTGCAACGTATCTCCCAGAACAGCTGCGCGAATACGTGAAATTCGAATGCTACTCTGGCTTAGGTATAAACTGGGCGAAGTCGACGACGGTGTTTCCACTGACGGCAGGCACGCAGGAAGTGGACCTGGATTTTCCACTGGCATGGTCAACTGACCCCGTGAAGTACCTGGGGATCTGTCTACATCGTGACCCAGATGTTGTGATAACCAGGAATTATGGCCAGGTCGTCACAAAGATCACTGATCAGGCAGCGCGCTGGACCAAGTTGCCGCTCTCTCTAGCGGATCGTATTGCAGTCGCTAAGATGTCGATACTGCCAAAATTGCTTTGTTTGTCAACATTCCAATCCTCCTTATTCTTGCATTGTTTAATACGCTCCAGTCAGCACTGCTAAATTTTGTGTGGGGGGGGCAAGAATCCGAGATGTAGCTGGGACGTGCTGGTGCAACCATTCGAGCGGGGTGGCTTTGAGGCACCTGATCTGCGGCTTTACTACCTATGTGCACAGGCGCAGTTTGCTCATTTTTGGTACTTTCCACAGCGGTTCCAACCTCATGTTGCAGTGGAGGCGGATTCGGTGCTCCCTGTGCCACTTGCGGCGGCTGCCCTGACTGGCGGGGGTGGAGGGCCGAGGACTGAAATCAACCCTGTCCATTGCACGGTGTGGGCATGGAAGACGCTTGCAACTAGGGCGCAGTTAAACTATCTTTATGCCCCGGCATTACCACTTGCGGCGCACCCGGAGATATCCGCGGCACAGGAGCACGCCGCCTTGAAAACGCTGGGGGCTGTAGGTATCAAACAGCTGGGTGACCTGTATACACATGGCCGGTTTCGATCGCTCTTGGAAGTGCAGGGTGGATGTGCCCAGGGGATGATGCTGGGATTCACGTATGTGTGAGTGCGGCAGGCGATTAGAGACATATATCCTGATTTCCCAGCAGAACCGAAACCACTGCTGGCACTGCAGGCGGTGCTAACAGGAGAAGAACGCAGGGGTCTAATAACCAAAGTGTATAATGCGTCCCTTAGAGAGCGGGAACCTCCTGAATCTCCCTTATACACTAAATGGAATGCCATAATAGGTGACTCGCTGACGCCGGATGTCTGGCGGTTCTGCTGCACACTGACTGGCCGCTTGACGGCGAACTGTAATCTCCGCATCATACACTTCAAGTACTTGCATCAGTTATACTATACCCCACTCCAATTGAAGCGTTTTGGACTGCAGGAGAGTGCATGCTGTGTGAGGTGTGGGCAAGATAATGCAGACTTTCTGCATCTTGCCTTGAGCTGTAAAAGAATAAACACATTCTGGCTACAGGTCACGAGAATGCTCGCGGATGTTGTGATGGAACCGGTGGTATGTGCGCCAGATGTGTGTCTGTTGGGATGGGTGAAGAGTCTCAAACCTTGCAATAGGAGACTGATAGCTGTCTCGACTCTACTTGCCAAGCGGGCGGTAGCGCAATGTTGGGGAGCAAAAACTGTCCCAACACTGAAAAGGTGGGTCCGGGACTTGATCTACTGCAAAGAACAGTTAGGGATATATGCTGAGGAACTTCCAGAGGCATCTCGCCCCAGGGACTTCTGGGCACCACTCACTATGTATCTACTAGGTAACCCTGACTTGCAACAGATATAATGTACTAGGATGCTGTTTGTATATGGAGGAGGGACTGGGAGTGTTGTCTGACAACAAGAGTAAAAGCCACCACCGAGATGCATAAGATGCTTTGGGTTCCTGAATAATATCTACAGTGCCGGGTAGAGGGGGGTGGGGAGGGCTGTGGGCTGTTAGTTTATGTTTTTTTTTCTTTTTTTTCTGGGTGTTGGGTTCCGATATAAAAATTGTTTGTACTATTATGTATACCAATATACTTCTGAGTCCCAGTGTTGGGGCATGTATGCTCTTTGTTCATATACAAGGTGTTTAATAAAAAAAAAATTTTTTAAAAAGCATGTGGTGCAAACTTTAACTATCGGTTGTGAGAACAGTACAATTATTAGATTAGGAAAGCTCTCCAGAATGTTGTAACTCTTTAATGTGCCCATTAAAAATGGCCATTCCAAAGAGTCTGAAGGTTTTTCGACATCTAAGAAAGATGCAGCAGCCTTTAATTCTGGGTTTAATTAGTCAAGAGCTGTAAACACTTCGTAAATTGATCGCTTTAGAGCTGTGTGGTAGAAAACTGAACTGAACAGGAGATACAATGCTTTAAGTGAGACTGTGGCTTTGCAATTGTTATTTACACATTAGGCAAGACTCCAGGATGGTATATCGTTTCAACTACCCAGGAGCTTGTATCAAACAATGTCAGCCAGTAATCCATGCTTGATAGTGAGTTGTTTAGTGAGGAGTAAAAAGAGTACTCCATCTCTATGAATTTGATGTTCCCGCCATATATTGATCAAGTTATACATGTCTATAATTTATCCCCATAGCTATTTCTAATTGTGTATTTCGGGGATCTTTTCTGCTGGATCGGTCTAGATCGGGGTCTACAGCCAGATTAAAGTCTCCACACCACAGTCTCAACCTCTGTCTCTCTCAAATGGCAAATATTTCCCAAAGAAAAGTTTGGCACGTCTATATTCAGTGCTTTGGTATTGATCAACACTACCTTTATGTTGTGTAGCGTCCCCACAAGTATAATGTACCTGCCATCATCACCAGTCAACTGCTGAATTAACCTAAAGGTTACATGACTATGAATGAGAATGCAGACTTCCCCTGGAATAGGTGGTGCAAGGAAAAATACCTATGTTTGCCCCACCTCCTGGGCAGTTTATTAGGTCGTTAATATATGTCTGTACTCGCCTGACCTTATGAGAATTGTTTAGTCCTCTACTGTTCCAGGATAGGTGTCTTAACATTGTCTTGCTGGACATTCAGCTTAAGCTTATCATCTTCTTTGAGCCATTGCTACCTTGCAGCCTGTTGCATATGTGTACTAATAAACTCAATTAACTCCAACATTATGCTCCACGCCTCCACTCACAATGAATCCTCCAACTGTCAGTGCCAAGAAACCCAGCAAATCAAAGCCCCAACTCATGTGGGTAATAGTCTGGTTATACACACCCAGGGGAGAGGATGTGGCCTAACGACTAGGGCGGTCGACTTTGAATCTGGGGAACCGGGTTCGAGTCCCGGCAACGATGTTCAACATCCTATGGTTCTGGGCAAATCACTTAATCTCCCCATGCCTAACAATAAAGAAATTGTGTCTGTCTGTAACACAACTGGTGCTCATGTAAAGCGCTCTGATACCTTTGGGTCTAGTTTGTGCTATGTAAAACTCCCCCCCAAAAAAAATTACTCCTTGAAGAAGGCACAATAAAAGCATATTTTCTAAAGTCACTTGCCTTTAGATAATAAATCAGTAATGTGGATTGTTATTTTTTATACTCTATGCCTATATAGCAAGGACCTGATTAGTTACAGGCTAAAGTCAGTGGAGAATGAGATGCAGGCCGGAATGTATTCCATGCCACCGATGTCACCGGTGGGGCATCATTCCTCTCCACTAGTGGCAGCTGCTCCAGTACCAGCTGAGATTTTCCTGCATTGAGTCTCCCCCAAGCTTTTGTCGCTTCCGCCACCGACATGAAAACTCAGACCCTCCCTATCTTACAGCTCCACTCTCAGTCTGACCAAATACAGCATGGCATATTGTATACTTTTGGACCCCAACTCGACAAATTTGCACCTGGCCTCTTGCACTTTAAGGGTGAAGTCAGGGTATATGGATATGTCCGGACGCTGGTTCTCTACTGCAAGTCAGAGAATTGTGTCTTAGTCACAAAAATTAAGAGCCCTTGCTATAAGGGGCTACGGAGGTGCCACAACGGTGACCTAGGGCCCAAGAAAAGGCCGCTCCACCAGAAATGTCTCCGAGAACGAAGCTCTTCCTAGCAGCTGAGATTGGAGAGTCTCCACAAAGGTATATGAGCATCCCATGTTGGTTGATTCAGGAACTCCTGTAATTCTGACGTTGTTTGGTGTGAGCGCTCCTCCAAGTCTTTAGTTTTTTCCCGCTATTATATGAACCAGTTACTCCAATATACTCAGTTTCTCTGGAGCTGTCGTGGAGTCATCATCTAGATCACTAATCCCTCTTTCAGCCCCAGCTCACATTATATTTTGGCGATCAAATCTTTCTGTTAGACAGTCCAGTCTGGATGCCACAAAGTCAGTTTTGTTATCAATTGTAAGTCTAGCCTTAAAGCCCAAAACTATGACCTCTGTGCTGTTACTGGAACTGGGGCCATCCTTCAGTTTCTCCCTGGTCTTTGTCACATTAGCAGTCTGCATTCGCCCCATTGACTTGAGGTGTTTGAACGTTAAGTTGTGTAGCTCTTTTTTTTTTTACTTCCCCTGACAACAGGGGTCCAAAGGCTTCAGATCTGCCTCACACCATCAGCATGTTTGGAAGTGTTATATACCACATAAAATGGGTACAGCATGGACCACTGCAGACTGAGGGCCCGAGACTTCCGGGGGGATCTCCCAACGGCAATTCCTGAATGTGAGGGGCCAGATTATTAAACATTACGGGGTTCCCAGCAATCACTAGAGCCACGCCTGCAACTTCACTGGTGAAAACTCTGAGCTCAGGAATGTATCTGCACAAGAGCTCTCAAGCAGGAGAGGCTGAGGTACGTTCTGTGCAGGGGCTCATATGTCAGTCAACATCCCCAAAGACCCCCAGGGCAGTTAGAGCGTCAAGACAAACAGAAAGAGGTAGATGGATGGCTTTCAGAAGCAAGCGCTGCGCTCAGCCACACCCATAAGGCCTACCATGCCCATCCCACGATCATGCGGCTTACTGCAAGTCATTTTGGAGGGATCCTCTTTTGAGGCTGTAGGCACAGTGGAGCGGTTTGTGTATGGAGGCTTCTCTTTGGCCAGCTGTCTCAGTGGGAGGGCAGTGTTTGAGGCCACTGACTCACCGGCAGCCCGTGTTGCTTCTGGGCTTCCGATGCACGCCCACGGGTGAGGGATGGGGTTCTACATCACTGCCTTTGCTATCGGCCTTGAGGTGCCAATTCACAAGGGGCCTCCACACTTGTGGCGGAGGCCCTACAGTCGTGGCGGGGGGGTCCGCACTTATGGCAGGGGCCCGCACTCTTGGCAGGACCTCAGCAATGAGCAACTGCAATGCTGGGGTCCTGCCACGAGTGTGGGGGCCCTGCCAGGAGCCCAACTGCCCGTTGTGAATCAGGCCCTAAGTCTCTTACTGGGTCCATTGAGCCAACGGAATACAGTACTCTTCACACATTCATTCCCCTTGTAAAATCTTCCAGGGCATTGCAGAAGAAAGAACTAATGAAGAGTTGGGTTGCTGAGCTGATAGGTACGGGGACATCTTTGCTGCCAGTCAGCCATTCCCCCAATAAATACAAACTTTAATAACGAATCCGCATAATTAATATATTACTCAATTATTATCAATTTAAATATACTTTACTTAACCACTATCCACCCAATCCACAATTTAGCCCCACAACCTGAAATTAAAATGTATTAGATCTTTTCATTTTTTTAAAACATGTAAACAATAAATAACAATTAAAACATTAATCAATTAACATTAACATTAATTAATGAATTATTAAAAAAATACACTACTCACACAAACCACCAATAAACCTCACATCCCGAAATTAAAGTTTAATAAACATGTAAATCAATAAATAAAAAAAAACAAATAAACCAATCAAAATCAATTAGTCTATAATTAAAAAAACACTACCCATCCATCCCCAAATAAACCCAAGAACCTGAAAAAAATGTATGCATCACTATAAAATTAGTTACAAATAATTAACAATAAATGAAACAATGAAATAAATACATAATACAATTCAAACGTGCATTTGAGATTTTATGTCCATGATATTTTTGTAGCCACCCTATTTTTACCATGATATTATGATCACACAATATTTTCAAGTCACAGTTTAGGTGAAACACCAGAGCCACCACTTAGCTCACCCATTTCCAAGGCTTCTCCTAACACAGTCTATATGTAAATAGGACAGCCCTGACCTACTTGTAGGAGCATCATTTGGAATAACTGTTAAAACTAAGTAAAGATATTGAGCATTATTTTGATGGCCAGCGGTCGGACGGCCGACCACTATTGCGGCGGTCAGGAGACAGCTGACAAGCATGTGGGCGGGCTGACCACCATATTAGGATGTACCCGCCGGACTGGCAGTCGCAAACACTTCTGGGGCATGCTGCGGCCATGGTAAAGTGTCTCAACACATGCTGACTCCCTACTGCACCTCCTGCACGTCCGTGCACCGTATGCCATGCACCATATCGTGCATGGCACACTGTGCACAGAGGTTAGTGGGGGCACTAAATATGCCCCCAGGCCAATTTTCAGTGGCCCGCAACAGATGGGAGCCCTGTTTGGAGCTCCCCATATCCCTTTCTGACAGCCTTTTCATGGTGATCCCGCCATGAAAAGGCTGCCAGAAAGGGATATTGTAATCGCGATGGTGGTGGCTGCCTCGGCACCGCTGCAATTGTAGGACGCTTCTCTGACCGCCGCCCTGTCGGTATCATGATCCTGGCAGAGTCAGGGGTCTTGCTTCCGACAGATTAGGGTCCGATAGCCAGCATCGTAATGCGGCAGTCAGACCGAAGGGATGTTGGGTGGTCGGACCGCCATTGATGGAATGTCGTTCATCCGACTGCCCGACATCCTAATCAGGCGCATAGTCTCTTTATCCTTGGTCCAAACACCCTGTTTTCAAACACAATGAGCAAGGCATAACTGCCCTCTCACCCTATGGTGTTTGCTCATGGCCTACATCCTCTACAGGTACACCTTTTTTTCCTTTGGAAGGTGGCAGAATTACACACTTGTTCTTGTGGCCAGTACACATGTAGCCCAGTCTAGATATCTGCCATGTACTCATGAGCTGCCTCTGTGAATACTGCAGTCTCTTCTTGATGCACCTATATGAAGGATGTTCCTCTGCCCCAGACTGCCAGCGAATGGGCTGTATCTGGGTGTGTACAAGCCTTACTTCCAGACTGGTAGTGCTCCTCTCCCTGAGCTCACATGATTAACCTAACTTCAGGGGTCACTGTAGAGCGGGTCACTGTACAGCTGCATATATAAATATATGTATGCATATATAAACGTTTGACCTCTGAAGAACCTCACTTAATCATTGCTTGAACCCAGGGACCCCCAATGAATCATTAGTGGAATCCGTGGAACTCCACTGCCTTATTACTGGAAGTCCGGGACCCCGGCATTGGCATTTTTGATTATTTGAACTGCAAAGCAATACACAAAAGATACAGAAACAAGCATTCTTCAAACAAATACACAAATGATGAAAATGTTCATTTCATTCACAAACAAATTTTAAAAAACAGCATTGTAATTTTAATGGGAAGGTCGGAGCCTTTACTAAATTCAATTGAGGCCACTCATCGTCCATCCTGTATTCTGTTTAATGCACTTGCACTGCTCCCACAATTCAATCTGAGCATACTAACTTAATTTTAGCCTCTAATTTCAAATTTTTTCACATTTACAGAACGTTTTAAAATGTTTAATTTTAATTTTTGCCTCTTTATTTACACTCTATTAAACTGTTAATAAAATTGAACTTTCTAAGCAATCACGGACCTCCTGAGTAGGTTTCGCGTTTCCAAGGGGTCCCGGATCACAGATTAACAGCCACTGATAAAGAGGATTTGCAGGGCTGTGCACAATGTAAATGTTCGATAGGAGTCTCCCGTTTTAAGACATCTGCTGTTTCCTGCACAGTGAAGTTTGCAAAGTCATAAACAAGGGTTTTGATCTCCTCTTATTCGAGACCTTCCCATATAGGCAGAAGGCCTATATGGGAAGGAGAGGATGTGGCCTTACGGCTAGAGCGGTCGACCACGAAGCTGGGGGAACTGGGTTCAAGTCTCGGCAACGACGCTCAACATCCTGTGATTCTGGGCAAATCACTTAATCTCCCCATGCCTACCAAAAATGAATGTGTCCGTTTGTAACGAAACTGGTGCTCATGTAAAGCGCTCTGATACCTGATATCTTAGGGTCGAGTTTGCGCTATATAAAACTCTTAAAAAAAAAAAAGGCATTCCTGGCCCTGTTAAAACCCTCTCAGCTGTAAGCTATGTGTTATAATAAATGAAGAAGACCCACTCATGTCAATGCAAGCATAAGCAGAAAGTTGTGCGCAGATGTATGTATTAAAAGAGAAATACAGGCCTAAGCTAAGTGCAATGGTAGAATAGAAAAACAACACAAATTGGAGTCAGGTCCCAAGGTAAAGGAAATAGAAACGAGCTTCAGTAGAATAGAGAATGGAATTAGACACAGCAGAAATGGAAAGTTACAGGCCCGCATTGCGAGAACACATCTCTAAGAAAATATGTAGATAAGGTAGCACAGAGGCACAGGATATTTATTTATTTGTTTATTTGAAAAGTTTTATATAGCGCTGGCTAGACCCGGAGGTATCAGAGCGCTTTACATGAGATAGGACATTGTTTCAGAAACATTGTTACATAGTTACATCAGTTACAGTTACAGTAAATGCTTAGGAGAAAAACGTGAGCTTACACAATAATATAAGATATTAGCGCGTAGCATATCCAAGACACACGTCATAATGGGAATGGAAGGTAGTGGGGGATAGGTAAACAGGGGAGAGGAAAGCAGACAGAGTCAGGTAGATCTGAAGACGGGAAAGTACTCCAGGGAGAACAAAGCAGTCGAGGAGATAGACAGATAAAACTGTGAAGACCCGTGAGAACCAATGTCCGATGTCCGGCTGGGTAGGTGACGGCCGAGGGGATGACCCAGAGCCAGACTCCGCTATAGCTGCATAGGACAGCTCCTTCCGGGCAGCGGCCAAGGGTACTCGGGCTCCGCGGTAAGTACAAACAGTTATAGTTTCAGCCCGTGGGGCATCGTCATAGTTCCATAGAAGGCATCAGTCGCGGTGTTACTGGGAGGCGCCGTCCGCCTCGTCCTCCATCTCAGGGTGAGTGCAGACGAGGTATGGATGGGGAAATTGCGGCCACCATTTTAAAGGCAGGCAGGTACCGGCAGCATCTCGGGACCGAACGCCGTGAATGGCAGGTACAGTGCAACAGTCAGCAAACAAATGGTGCCCCTGGTGTTCCATTTGGAGTAAGCCTGTGGGTCTTCTCACCAATGTGAGAGTTGTAGCTCATTGTGGTAAAGAACCACTGTGGCAGCCATCTTGGGGTCAGGCAAGAGATTCTGCCCCTGGTGTTCCATTCGGCGGGTCCCCTTTTTCTTTCCCCTTTGTTTTCTCAGGGGCCCCTAGGGTATTCATGCCGCTTCTTCAGGAGTCTCCTGGACTGTCTAAGGCGGAAACTCCTCAATGATGTCTTTCAGCCCCCATTGTAGGGTCAGGCGGGGGGGGGTGGAGGAGAGAAAACCTCGTCACTCTCGGTGCAACCGTGCTTTCCTTAGAGCACTGCGCTGGTTTGGGCGCCAGACGGTTGCTGCACCCTGGTGGGGACCACTCAGTCCTACTCACCCCCTCCGCCGCTCTTCGTGAAATGGTAGGCCCGGAGAACACAGTCTCTGAGCTCTATGCTTGTACCCACACCTCGGGGGCCAGCCCTGCCATTGAGGCTCGTGCTTGGTTGTAAAAAAAAAAGGGGGGGCTCCAGGTATTCTCGTTGCTCCCAGCCGCCCAGCCCGCCTACCGCTGCTGACCTGATTCTAGATGTGCCGACCGGGTCCTCTCACCTCCTTAGGCCTGGGTGGGGGATAGGTGGGAGATTAAGCCTTGTAGAGCAGTAGACATGTAGGGAGTAGAGCATTGCTAGGCTTCAAAGAGACAAGCCAAGGACAACCGTTAGTTCAAGTTGTGGTTTAGAAGCGTAACTAAATAACACATGCACACGTATCGCATTTCATAAACACATGATTAACCTTTTTTGCAGAAAGTATTATTTTTTGATATAATATTGTGTTTGAGTAATGCCTGATTGATTATGCAAATATATGACGTATTTACGCTCACAAGGGTATAAAAGAAACTGGCCACCTACTTTAATATGAAGCTCTGATTCCAGTTCCACGGAGCTGTCTGACCTTCCACGCGCATTATTAAACTTTATGCTATATTGCCAAAAGAAGTTGTGTCGTCTTTTTCTTTCGTCCGGCAACAGGTTTCAGGTTGTCAACTGGCCCATTTTGTGCGATGGGCCATCTCGCCCATAAGAGTGCAGTATTCCCATGGCCTGGTCCTGGTGAAGGCCTTGGTACCCCAGTGGAAAACTAAAATCCGCCATAACCTGTAGCTCTATAGATGTATGATGCTTGAATAATTATTTCTTCTATGTGTCACCATCAGTAAAGACATAATTGGCGATGCCTATTGGGTAATTTTAGTGACAATTTCTTTGTGATATCCCCCACACTTGTAATATCAACAGCGCACTGTCAGGTTGAGCCCATCCAGGTGCATGGTTTCTCAGGATGAAGGTCTCCATTGTGACACATACCACAAAATGTGAGTGAAAATCCCTTTTGAAACACACGTAGTGGCATTTAGTACTGTATAAAGCGACCCGGATCACTTTTATATCCATTGTGTTTAACATATCTTTCGTAATATTTGCATACAAATAAATGCTCAGAACATTTAGTTACCTTTTCCTTAAAGTACTAGTCCACTTAACAGCCGTCACCAGTGGTGTTCTACCGAAATATTTATCTGCAGCAGTATCAAGTAAAGATATCAACTTGCACAACATAGTCAAGGTAAGCAACAGTTGAGTTAGAATAGTAAATCTGTAATCCCCTGTGTGTGCCTACCATGCCGATATTGCGCAAGTCAATTGTTTTTCATTCGATATTGTTGCAGGTCGATATTTTGACATACAGTCATTCACCATATGCTGTTGAACTGTGTGTTCCTCTAGTCCTGTAGTTGAAGGAAGCTGTTGATGCAAATTTCTGTGAAATCCGTGATGTAAAATAACCTAGGTCTTAAACTGTGTGCGTTACATAATGCGCGTGGTACATTTTGTACTCGAGGACGCTAAATCACCCATTACGTACAAGTGCCAAAATTTGTAAAGCATTCTGGGAAATAATTTTCTGCTCCGGGGAGCTGCTGAAATATGTTCAGATTAATTGCCTGCACATAAGATCAGGAGTCCACAGCTTTTATAATGGAAACTCACTATGAAAACGGCTGGTGTCAGACGAGGTCATCGTGTACGTACTGCTGGGTAGAGGCATTGATTTAGTATGTGAGTTTTATTAAGATGATCCAGTGTAGAACAGCATTTAAAAAATAAAAATAAAAAGAGGCTTTAGCTTTAAACCAGCAACTGTTAACGGATTTCACCCTCGCTGGCATTAGCTTTGCTTGGCTGCCTTTTCCTCTTGCAAATGTCATTCCCGAGTCTGTTTTTTTTCCCTCTTTGCAAGCCAGCCATACAATTTAAGTGCTGAAAGTCAGATAAGAGTGGTTCTGCTGAAGTTTATGAGAGTACTGACCGCATTCTGAGATGCCTGTTCTTCTCGAAGGAAGTGCTGCACCCAGGAAATACTGAAACCTGAGAGAAACCCCTGAATGTGGTATTTATCAGGTGCTGTAGTCGCTACCATTCTGAGTTCACCACCTCCTAATGGTATGCGGGGGAAAATTCGGTGTTTCTGCACCAGTTGTAATTCTGCTCACGAGGTCAAGTATAGCGGATGTTTGTTGCTTTGAAGCGGCAAAAAGTCCACATTCGAATGACTTCATTTAAAGAATACTGAAAACTGCAAAAAGTAATCAAATAAGCAGTCAGCAGATTATCACATTTATCTTGATTTTGCTGTTTAAAGTAACGTTTAGTGAATTTCAAATGCAACTCTATCAGATTTGAGTCTGGAAGTTTTCTCTTTAAAATAATTTTACTTTTGAGCATTGACTATAGACTGAGTCAGTAGGACCCCCCTAATGACATGGACTGGAAGCCCACAATGCCAACACAGTATGTCATCACAATCTTCAGATTCTTTCTTCTGCTGGTGGGTGTGGAAGCTGAACTGTTGAGTAATTTTGGTTATCACTTTCAGCAGCAAGGAGTTAACAGCCAATAATGGATTTTCTAGAACAGAAGTCAAGAAATCATTAGTGATGTCGGCAATGAATTTTACTTGAAATCTTCGTCCATAGGATGTCTCGTTTGGAACATGACTCACTGCATGTGTGTTTCTTCAGGTGTTTTTTTCCTGCTTGTACTCTGGGTTTTGTCAACAATGTTTTTATTGAAATTTTTCCAAAAGCTATCATCACATAGTGCCATTCTAATCCCATCTCTTACATCATACAATATGAAGCTATAGAGAGGTACATTTGCTTCCTTTCAGAGACGACGTGTATAGACGATCTCAGTGTAAACAGTAAAATAGAACCGCTGGTCATCTTCATACATTAGTCAATTAAAACCAAAATCCCTCACAACTCCCCCCCTACCTCCCCTCCCCTCCCCCAAACATAAGAGATGCACTGAGTTCTGTTGATGCCTGTTTAAATGTAAGGATTACTTGGCGTGGTCAGAGGGTCCCAAGAGACCCCTACCCTACGTCCACGTCTCAGGTTCCCTTCCCACCCCTTCGAATGCTAAAATTGAAAGAGGTGTAGTGCCCGGATATGTGTAGGGCATGCAAACAGGGAGAGGCCATGCGATAAGTACTCCACCAAGGGTCCCCATGTGTACTCGAAGTTCTTAAAGGTGTCCGCTAGCACGCGTGCTATTCTTTCCATGGTGAGAGCATGCCATAGGCGAGCGTGCCATTGGGTCAGAGAAGGATCCTCCTTCTGCTTCCATGCCGCTGCTACTGCCGTTTCTGCTGCCCCTAAACACAGTCAGAGGATGGTTCTATCACTAACTGTCTGGCATTTGAGAGCATCAGACCGAAGACCCATCAGTGTTGAACCCAGATCGGAGGGAATGGGGTAATCCAGTATGTCCTTGCTTTGTGCCAGAATCTCTGACCAGAATGGCCGGATTGTAGGGCACTCCCACCAAATATGCCTAAAGTCCCCTTGAAGACCACAGCCTCTCCAGCATAAGTCAGACATCTCGGAGAAAATTCGTTTAAGTTTCGTGGGTTACAGATACCAGTCATTAAGTACTTTATAGTGAGCCTCCCTTGTTCCCACTGAGTGATTGAATTTGTGTATGTCCATATATAACTTGTCCCACTGTTTGTCTGTGGGGCTCACCCCCAAGGCATGCTCCCAGAAGACCCTGTGTCTGGGCTGTTCAGGATGCAGTGTAGACTGAAGTATTTTATAGAGGTGCGAAATTGTGCCTTTTGTACCCTTCTCTAATTTTGCCAGTTTCTCTATTGGCCTGAGCTCTCTAGTCGCAGCTTCTGGGATTCCCCACGTAAGGACCCAGTGCCGCAGCTGGGTGTAGTGGTAGTGTTCGTTGGCTGTAAGGTTAAACTCACTCTGACAGTGCTCAAATGTGAGTATGTCCCCCTTATGGAACAGCTCAGAGATCGTGAGACATCCCCCTTCCTTCCACGCGTCAAAAGGACCCGGGGCCTCTGCTGGTGGAAATGCTGGATTGTGGTGTATGGGGGTAAACGGTGAAGGGAAAGTGATCAGGGCTGACAGCCTGTGTATGTCTCCCCACACCTTGAGGGTCGTTTTAGTAGGTGTACTTATATAAACATTAGGCGCGTGTTCCGCTTTGGGTTTCGACAAAAGGTCCAAGATACTCCTCCCTGTCACTTCTCTATCCATATGCAGCCAGTGTTTGTCTGACACCCTGGATGACCCTTCTGTAATCACCCGGAGTTGAGATGCTTTGTAATATAGATTCATGCCTGGCAGTGCCAGACCCCCTTTATTTTTGGGGAGCTGGAGTTGGCGGAAAGCTAATCTTGCCTTTTTACCTCCCCATATAAAGCGAATGATCAGCGATTTTGATGCGGTGAAGTACCCCTGTTCAATTTCAATCGGGAGGCCCTGGAAAAGGTATAGCACTTTAGGCAGTATAATCTTCTTAATCGCCTGAACTCTTCCTATCCACGAGAGATACGCGGGAGTCCATCAATAAAGATCCATCTTTATTTGCTGGAGAAGTGGGGGATAGTTTGCCTTATAGAGGTCTTGGAGCTTGGGGGGCTATTCTTATTCCCAAATAAACAATTTCTTTTCTAGCCCATTGAAAGGGCGTGGAATTAACTAAGGCTTTCATGTCCCTCTGCGGCAATGTTAGGTTCAGCAGATAGGATTTAGTCAGATTAACCCGAAGCCCTAAAACCCGTTCAAACCGCTGCAGTTCCTCCATCACCCTCGCCAGTGAGGTTTCCGACGCTGTGACTGACAGGAGCATATCGTCCTCAAAAAGGGAGATCTTATGTTCATCCCCTCAGAACGGAATGCATCGGATCTCAGGCGTCATACGAATTTTAACTGCCAACGTTCTATACTGAGGGCAAACAGCAGTGGGGAGAGGGGGCATCCCTGGCGAGTACCCCTCTCCAGTGCGAACACAGCTGAGCTCACCCCGTTAACCAGGACCCTGGCGCTGGGGCATGCATAATTCGCTTTTATCATGGCTATAAATCCGTCACGAAACCCGTATTTCCTCAAAACCTGGAAGAGAAAGGGCCAATCCACCCGACCGAAGGCCTTCTCGGCGTCTAGCGCCAGGAGGACCACCAGTAACGATTTTTTATTTGACTTTTCCATGAGATGGAAGACCCTCCGCAAGTTGTCGTGAGTTTGCCTGCCATAAATTAACCCAGACTGGTCCGGGTGAATCAATTCCAGCATTAGTGATTCTAGCCTACTAGCCAGTATCTTTGTATGAATTTTTGCGTCCAGCTTTGAGGAGCGCTATCGGATGGTAGGAGCCACATAGTTAAGGGTCCTTCCCTGGCTTGGGCAGCACTGAAATAATAGCATCCCCCATAGAGTTCGTCACCCTCCCCGTCTCCGCCATAGAGTTATATAAATTTACCAGGTGTGGGATAACTTCAGCCACATACGTTTTTTAAAACTGGACCATCAGGCCGTCTGGGCCCAGAGATTTATATGGTTTTAGATAAGCTATAGCTCTACTAACTTCCTCAGGTGTTATCGGTGCCCCCAGATTGTCGTTCTGTGTTGCTGACATTTTTGGGAGTTCTATCTCCTCTAGATATCGTGTTTGCGCCACTGCTTCGTAGCCTTCTGCTTGATAAAGTTTTTGGTAAAAGTGGCCAAAGGCATACGCCTTGTCTGGCTCCGTGGTTACTTTATCCCCCCCTTGTACGTATATCTCCTATAAAGTCTTGTTCCCTTTTTATCCTCAGCTGTCTGGCTAGGTGCGCTCCCTCCTTATTGCCCTTCTCGTATGTGAAGAATTTGAGGCGTAGGAGGGTTAGTTCTTCTCTATTACTATGTATGGCATTTAATTTACCCCTAAGGGCAGAAACCTTTCTTTGCAAACTAAAAATAGGTTGTCTTTTGTGTTCCCTTTCTGCCTCTTTCAGTTCTGCCTCCAACGCCAGTCTCTCTTGTACTCTGCGCTTGTTCAATCCCGCATTAAGCGCGATGCATTGTCCTCTCAGGATTGCTTTGAAAGCGTCCCAATTAGTGGCCTGGGATGTATCCTTGGGGGTTTTTAAGGAAATACTTCTCAATAGACTTGCGCAGTTCACCCCGCAGTAAGCGGTACCGTGTGATAGCCACTGGGAAGAACCATCTTTTATATTTTGAGGGGGGACTATCCCAGGTCAGTATTAAGGTGCATGGGGCATGGTCTGATATAGTAATGGGGTGTATGGAGGTGGCCTGCATTGCTGGAGTTAAGGTTTTACTTGTGAAGATATAGTCTAAACTAGAATAAGACCTATGTGTATGAGAAAAGAAAGTGTAGTCCCTATCGTTAGGGTGCATCGTACGCCACGTGTCTATTAGTCCCAGTTCATTAAAATCTTTTTTCAGGGCTTTAGTGAAGGTGCTAGACGTCGCCCTTTGGTATTGTGTGCTATCCATACCTGCCTCCCATGTTAAGTTAAAATCCCCTAGTAGGAAAATGTCCCCCTCTGCGAAACCCCCCAACCACGATAGGACCTTGGAGATGAACGTAGTTTGATTAGAGTTGGGCGTGTAGATAGAGGCAAAAGTAGAGCAGGGTCCCTGCAATTTCCACTTGACTATCACTATCCTGCCCTCCTTGTCCACTTTGGTACCCTCTGGCTGAAAACTCAGGGATCTATGAAAGAGAAGTGCTACCCCGTTGTGCTTAGTTGTGGTGGATGAGCGATAGACAAGAGGGTATGCCCTGTGTTTCAACCAATGGTCCTCTGCCCTTTTCATGTGAGTTTCCTGCAACACTACAACATCATGCCTTTGGTCCTGGAGATATTTCCATAGTTTCTGGCGTTTACCCAGGGAGTTAAGCCCCTTTACATTCCATGTGAGCAATGTGAGCACCATTTGTGATTAAGGTATAGGTTTTGGTGCCCACTTACCAACCATAGATGCAGCCCATCTCTAGAGCTCCTCCCCCCCTCTCCCCGTTACGAACGATCTCCTACTCATGCTCTCCACCCTCCTCGTGCAAGTCCTGTGTAGTAAAAAGGTCCCTTGTGCATCCCAAACATAACAACATAAAAGTCCCAAAACAGAACATTTGGGGTCAACCTGACCCAACTTCCTAGACTTTAGTGAAGTACATTTGTCGTGTACCTCCCATGAACGTACTGGTCCATGTCCACTTATGGCGATCTGTAGAGGGCTATCATCAAGTCACTTGCTCCTGAGTGGACTCCCACAAGGCCTCCAGTAATGTAAGCCCCCTTCCAGGAGCCACCTCGTCTCTCGCCCTGTGTGACCTCCCCTAAGTTTAATGATGATTCCCTCCCTCCCCCCCTCCCTCTCACCTCAATCCTGGCCCCATGAGACCAGCCACAGCCGCCCTCTGCAGTCAGCCACTTTGAGCCGTTGGATCTCGTCCCATTCCCAAGGGATGTTACAATTCGACCTCCAACTTGTCCTGCCCCCTGGTGGTTATCAGGTCTCTCTCCATTCTGGGATACCTCCAACCTCACAGGTATATTAGTACAACTGTCTCAGACCCTTGTCTGTGAAACATGGCTTCGAGTTCAGGTATCGGTCTGGGTCCTCTCTCATTTTGCTTCTTCTCACCTCGCAGTGTCACTTCCGCTTTTTCGATTTTGTTCTTTTCTGTTGGTGCCACTGTCCTTCTCCATGTGACTCCGCCGTCCCTCTCCTTGCGTCGCCTTGTCTAGCTCCTTCTTCCGGGTCTTCAGGGGGTGCCAGGCCCAGAAGCTCTGCTGCTTCGGCATAGGAGGTACAATGGTGTTGCCTATTGTGTAGGGAGAAGGCGATGCCAAATGGGTAGGTTCACCTGTATTTTATGGGATCTGGTCGCAGCTTCTCTGTAATTGGGTGAAGTAGTTGTCGGCGTGCCAATGTCGCTGGTGACACATCTTGATAAAGATCACATTTGAAGCCTTGGAAAGAGACCTCATCTTTTGATCGAGCCGCCATGAGGATTGCCTCCCGCATCTTGTGGGAGTGTAATTTAGCCAGAACATCTCTTGGACGCTTCTGTCCTCCAGATGGCGGTGGACGCACTGTATGCACCCTGTCAAATTTTATCTTCATGCCTCCCGGGCCCAGCACCTCTCCAAACATTCCTACAACGAAGGCTTCCAGATCCATCCCTTCCGCTCCTTCTTCTAGGTTCCGTAAGCGCACATTATCTCTCCGGGCTCTGTTCTCTAGATCTTCACATTTGAGGCTATTAACTTGTAACTGCTCATGGAGCCCTTTTGTTGCGCTTTCCATCCCCCGCCATTTTAAGCTCCAGCTCCTGCACCTTAGATTCTACTTCTAAAGTACGGGTGCCCACTGAGTCGACATCTTGTTGTAGCATCGTTAGCTTGCCTTGAATGTCGGAACGTAGTGCCTCCATTGACCCCTCGAGGTCCACCTTAATTTCTTCCCTGAGCTCTTTCTTGAAGTCTCTCAAGGAGGCCAGCAGGTCCTCCTTGGTGAGCGCCATCTCTCCCCCTTGTCTGCCTTCTGGCGGATTCCCTCTAGTTTCCGTCGGGGTAAAGTAGCTGGGGACTCTGTTTGCGTCTTTTTGGGTGGCATAGGGTCCACTGTGTCCACTGAGCATCCCCCAGGGCCAAGTGATGCTTCTTGATGTGCTTTACATTAGTCACGTGAACAATACATCCAGTGCCTGGATCTCTCAGCCAACCAGCGAGGTTCTCCGCACGTGTGGCTGTGGTTTCAGTGTCCATATCTAACTGCTTGGGTGCTCCAGATGGGGCCCCTCCGTCCCCTTGTCCCCATGTTCTCTGTTGAGGATCTCCCACCATTTGCCGATCGAGATGCCCGGCGCGCCCCCGTAATGTGTAGCTCCCTGACTGCGTAGCCGCTCCCTCAGTCTGTACATCCACACGGGGGAGTAGTGCCGCTGCGTGCAAAGACCGCCCATGCCCGGTCACTGGGATCCACAAGTGCTTCTTATAATGGCCGGTGCTGCTCTAAGACCCCTGGGGGGCCGCCATGTTGAGGTCAGGCGCCTTGATGCCTGATGACCTTTGGTGTACTGCCCCTTGATAATTTCATTGCTCAGTGCGTGCTTATTCCCAACTCCCCATTCGTGCTGCAGGCAAATTCGTACACTCGGTCTGCTCCAACTGTGCCCCTCGTGTCTCTGGGCCTGTCTCAGCTCACTGGGCCGCCATCTTAACGTCTGCAGCCTCCACGTATTCTCCCGGTGGCCTCTCCGGTACCAAAAAGGGGACTAGGGGGGGGAACAACCCTCTCTCTTGTCCTCTTTGCTCTCCGGTCGTCAGAGAGCCCTTGTCCCGCCTGGGAATGCCCGCTGTGCCTGAGACTCGCCCGTCTCGTTATCTCCTACCGGCACTCACGGAGCTCTCACCTCCGCTCCCGAATCCTGCGCAGCCTCAGTGTTACCGCCGACCGATCCTCTCCCGCAGCCTGGACCGGCTCTCCGACATTCACAGCTTCTCTTGGCTGACTGTTGCTATCGGCGAGGCCCTCCCGCTGCCACTCTGGCTGCCGCGTAGCTCCGCTTCTCCGGCGGCGAACGTTGCCTCTTGGCAGGTCCCTGGTCTCCTCTCGGGGCCTCCTTTACCTCTGGCCTCCCAGCATGTCTTCGGCAGCGACGAGAACCACTCAAGCAGGAAATTGAGTGACTTTGTCCATCGGCTCGCCACGGAGCCTCAGCAGCTTAGGTCCGCTCGGCCATCTTGGTTGGCCACACCCGTACTCTGGGCTTTCGGTGATAGATAGAACCCCACATATGTCCTGCCCCGGTTGCCAACACAAGTATGTAAGTTCAGTTGATCACTTAGTACGTCATTTCTGCTTACCACTTGATTATAAGGTGCAGAGTTGTTGACCGTGTTTTAAACTAAAATTGTGAGGACACAAGTTGAACAAAGGTGGATATTTTATGCCATTAAGAATAGGTGAAACTGTGAATGGTTCATGCTACGCCTACACTACATCGTCGCCGTTAGTCTAGCTCTAGCAGCCAAAAAATGCACGCTCTGAGCCGAAAACATCTGAGGCGCTGTCTTTGACATTGAGGCACGCAACAGTCGACAAAGGAAAGGAAGAAAATGTTTATTTCTCAAGATCAAATCCCAGCCTAACTAGCAATTGGGTATCATTGGCATTCATATAGAATTTAATTCCTCTGGAGTGCATGAACTTTTCAAAGACCGACCCAAAGATTAAAAACATGGCGGAACAGAGTCTATCCCAGAGGAAGCTGTTGCATGCATTATGTATTGTGTATTGTACCTATAGGTATGTTTCTTACCTGTGTTGCCATGGTCACTTTGTATACTTTTGTAGTATGTCTAAGTTTCAGAATGGAATGGTTACTGGCGTTCCAGTAGGAGGCTTGACAGTTACTGCCAGGGCGTCAGGTGATCAGATTCCTTCTGGTTCTCGGCTAATTTCTTCTATTGAAATAAATAGTCTTTCAATCACAACGCTCCAGAGTGGTTTCTACATATTGGTGATGAGCGGACTGCACTGTGTTCCCGCCCACTGACCAACTCGCAGCAGTGGCCGCCTGACTCTGGCTTTCTGCGCCACAATACAGTACAGAGCGAGTAAGAAGGACTTATTCTAGACAGCGAGTAACAGTTCCCTTGGCAGTGGTTTGTGAATATAAAAATATTCTCCACATTTTCATTTGGCCAAAGTTTCACCGTGAGCCACTTCATTGTAAGCGGGAGCTCAGAGGTTTCATTCGAGCACACAAGTTAATCTGGCGGGCGAGGTAGTTGTATGTTACGTCACATACAACGTAAGCATCTAAATTCACATAACGATGAGGATGGGTGAAGCACTTTGGTTATTTTCTACACGCCACGCAGGTATCCAGACTCACATAATAACAATGTGAATTGGTGGAGCATTTGGGCTGTTTTCTTGGTCCTTTACATTTTCAACATTTCAATTAATTTTCCGTTGTGCCTGCACCTGTCAGTCCTTAGCTGACTCGTGGACCAGGTGTCACCTGAGGATAAGAGTCAAAAGTGGCGCTGTTTACGCAGGTATTTTAACCATATTTTTGCAATCTGATGTTCTGTACTTTGTTTCATTCATTTGAAGAAATCTGTCCTGAGGTTTGACAAAGTCTGTGTCATGGCTTCCTTACATCAATTTGCCCAACCCACTCCATTTTTGCAGCATCCTGGTAAACCATAATTCAAATGGAAGCAGTGCATGCAAATTGGTGGTATTGTTTGGCAGTCTAGGCCAGGCTGCACAACACATTTTTGACAACCAACCAGAGGTGCCGGCACCACAAGGTCACACAACGGACAACAATTGGGACCAATATACTGAAGCACTCGAGAGGCTACGTAAACAATACCCTGAAGCGCTGAGCATTAAGTTGGAGCGACATAATTCTTTCAAGCGTTAACAGCATATGGAGGAAAGTATTGAGGAAAATGTCACAACATTAAGAATTTTAGGCGCAACATGCTTGGTGCCAATGTGGATACATATATTCGCAATCAATTCGTTTTTAACTGCTATTCCTGGAATATACAAGAAAGACTATTAAGCTGCAGAATTATTGGAAGTATTGAACTTGGCAAAAGAGATTGAACGTTCAATGGTGTCCTCTAAAGTGTTGAATGCAGATGTTCCTATTAGTGTGGTGTCAGCCATTGATTCTTGTGACTATAATGAGTCTGTACGCCTGGTAAATACTCACACTTAATCAAACAAAAGCTTTGTAAGAAAGGCAGGTTATGCATGTTATAGTTGCGGATCGAAAACTCATCTCACTAGTAGCTCTAATTGCCCTGCTGTTGGGAAACGTTACTTGTCTTTGCAGTTTTCAGGCTGCCTGCAAGAGTAATAAGAATGGTATAAAAAATAACTAAGGTGGATAGTGATGATTTGGTGTGTACAATGAAATTGAGTAATATTGTGCTGACCATTGAGTGCGATTATGTTTCCTTATTGAATACAGTGAAGTGTCCATTTTGTACAGCCAAAATTGGTCATGTCAACCTTCAGGCTTTGGCAGATTCACGTTCTCCTATTACTGTTTTGCGAGATACCACTTTTTATGAAAATTGAAATGAGGGTGTCACTCTTTTACCTACAGATGTTAATTCAAAAGCTTTCGGAGAAGAAGACATTGGCATGTAATGATACTTTTTCATTGAAATAGAATGCTTGGTGAGGGTTATTAGCACTAAACTATATGTTGCGATTAAGATGTCATTGGATGGAGGGACTTGGCTAAAATGGCTGCGCGTGGAGAATTCCTTTGTGTTGGGTCAAATGCTTCTGGCATATTTGGAGTTTGAATCAGATTTTGCAAATGTGGGAGAAATTTGGAGCCAGTTTGTTGATATTTTTTCTGACAATGTAGGAACAGCTAAGGGCTTTGAACATTAGATTCGTTTGAAACCACAAGCCCAGCCTATTGTCCATAAAGTTCGTCTGGTGCCATTAAATGTCAGAGATGAACTTAAATAAGTTTTAAAAAAGTTGTGTGAAGATGGTATAATCAAACCCTTTGAGTCTTCTCAATGGGTTTTCCCTGTGGTTATTGCACTAAAGAAGTCAGATGAGGTTAGACTCTGGGCAGATTTACACTCACTAAATAAGTGTATTTTTACAGATTGTCACCCTTTGCCCAAGATACACAATCTATTGGCTAAATTGGATGGGGCAAAAAGTTTTTCAGTCATTGATCTTCGCTCAGCGTATCATCAAGTATCTCTAATACAAGAATCACAGGAACTTGCAACATTTGTGACACCATTTGGTGCATACAAATATTTGAGATTGCTGTTTGGATTTGCGTCGGTGGTTATTGTTTTTGAAAGACTGATGGAAAATATTTTTGGTGTTTGGCCGTATCAAGATGACATCTTGATTTTTACCGATAATTTATAGGAACACAATGTAGTTCTGAAGCAAGACTTGACTATATTTTCCAACACAGGTATGACTGTGAGCCGTGAGAAATGCAGGTTTGGGACTCAGGAGTTGGAGTATCTAGGGCACACTATTTCATTAGAAGGGATTAAATCAAAGTTATGTCTTATTAAAGCCATTAGAGATGCAGCACCACCAAAATATAAAGATGACCTTCGCTCCTTTTTTAGGTTTGGCTGAATATTGTGAGTGGTTTGTGCATAGTAATGCTCAAATCGTTGAACCATTGAGAGCCTTACTCAGAAAAGGCGCAAAGTTTGAGTGGCCCACTGCGTTGAATGATGCTTTCAGTAACATTAAGTAATGGATTGAGGAGGCACAAGTGTTGAGTGCTTTTCAAGCAAGTCATATGTGCTCTATTACGGTGGGTGCCAGTCTCACTGGGCGTGGGGCAGTTTTATGTCACTGGATATCAGGAAGATGTTCAGGTACACAACGACACATTGGTAACTCAACAGCCCTACTATACAAAGATATGGCGACTGTAGCAGTGCTGTAATACCTGAATAGTTTCCCTACATTTTTTGCCTTTTTGTGGACTATTTTTTGTTGTTGGTATTTTGACTTTCTACGTTCTGTCACTGTCATTCAGCACCACTGTATATGAGGGACATTGGGTACACCCAGTTAGCATGTTTAATTAATGAGGCCAAGGGAAGTTGGCGCAGAAAGTGCACCAGTGGTATGGTGGGCTGCACAGTATGTTCACTCCACCTATATGTATAAATGAAACAAGTGGCTCCAAGTTCATCATTGTGGCCTGGCTGGCTGGAGTTTTGAGATCCTACAGTTATGCATGTCGGAGTAAAATGCTCTGCAGGCACAAAAACCTACTTTTATACATTAGATAAGTCACCCCTAAAATGAATCTCAAAGTACTCTGCTTATCCCACAGATCTTTGTACAGTATGGAGAGTTTTTAAGCAGAAACTTTTGGAGTCATAATATGTCCCCTCATGCTACTACTGGGGTAGCTCCTTTCACATTAATCAGTGGTAGGAAGATTCACATAAACATGTGTCCTACATGGTTGTCAATCAAAGGTAGTTGTTCATTGACTCATGATGTCACTCAGTAAGCTCGTGTTGCTGTGGTCCATAAAGAAGCAGAAATGAAACGTGTTTGACAAAGGTAAAAATTAATCAAAACTGAGTGTTAATGATTTGGCCTTAATGAGAAAATCCAAATCAGTCAGAAAAGGGGAGTCAAAGTTTTCCTTTCCTGTTCAGTTATTGAAAGTAAATAAGGGAGCAGCTTTGCTCGTAGGTAAAGGTTGGTGGAGTAAACAAAGTTTAGTTCAAGTGACTCCAAAATAAGCTGGGATCATAGAGAAGTACATTAAGGTGAATCATATGAAGGAGTGTGGCTGGTCCACTTGGTTCAGAGCAATTAAGTGATTGCTAACAATGTGGGGGATCATCAGTCAACTGGAATTCAGAAGAAGCCAACTTAAGTTGTTGATTCAGAGTCTTGTATACCTGGTCAATTTTATACTTTTGTTTCAGACACCCGGAATGTATACATGGGAGAGGGTGTTCTGACTAACAAAGACACTGATAGTGAATCAAGGTGAGACGGAAAGATGTTGAGGGATGTGAGTCACTTAAACCTACCAGTAGGTTCAATGACAATGTTATGAATAGATAACAGTTTAGTCATTATATGTATTCTGTATTTTTATCTACACACATAAGACTTGAGTTGATATTGTTATTTTATTGTTTTGTTTTGTTTGTTCCATGTAAGGAGGGAAGGTGTTGTTGTATGCATTATATATTGTGTATTATGTATTGTACTTTAGGTGTGTTTCTTACCTGTGTTGATGTGGTCGCTTTGTATACTTTAGTAGTGTGACCATGTTCCAGAATGGAATGGTTACTGGTGTTCCAGTAGGAGGCTTGACAGTTACTGCTGGGGTGTCGGATGATAGGAATCCTGGTCGTGGGCTAATTTCTTTGACTGAAATAAATCTTCTTTTAACCACAACGCTCCAGAGTGGTTTCTAGAACCCCATATTTTAGTAGGACATCCAGCACAGCGAAAGGTGGTAGTCTAACCAATTGTGTGCAATCTGAAAAAGGAGGTAAGCAAGCCAAAACCGAGTTGACAGACCCTACTGCTGTCAACCCACTCAACTGGACGTTATGGTCAACAGTGTCAAATGCAGCTAGCAGGCATAATAATATCGGAGTCCCAACACCGCCCCAGTTTGCCACTATTCTGAGGTAATCGAGGATCACCGGCTTTCTGCTATTGGCCGTAGAAAAACCTGTTTGAGTAGTGCTTAGGAGGGTGGCAGATTACATCTAACTACTTAGTGTTAGCACAACGGTTTTCCAGCAGTTTAGCAGCTGCAGGCAGCAGTATTGAGTGAAATGTTTCATTATAAGAAGATCAGCCCCAAGCTTCTTCAAGATGGGCATGATCAAGGCTGATTTAGGTATTTAAGTACAACACCATGATATAGAGAGGAATCAAGTGCTAGTCTTAGTGGATTTTATAGTGTTCTGTAGCTGTTCTAAGAAAGTAACAGGGTAGGGGTCATACGGAGCACCAGAATCTACACTGATCAAAGCTTCCGGGAAGTCTTCTATAGACGAAAGGTGTTAAATAAGAGAGAGTTTTTATCACAAACACAAAATCCGTATTGGCTGATGATCATTTAGGATGTTACGCAGAGTTTGTCGCTACTCCTGGAGTAGTGTTATTGTATTCTATTCACAAGGATTTCTTAAGCGCATGGCTACGCAGAAAGACCTCACAGCTCTGTGACAACCGGGTATCCTGCTAAGGGATATGAGTTAGAAAAGGAAAGGTTTTAGTAGTTTTCTAAATGCTGGTTCTGATTTGGTTTGCATTAGGTTCTGAGAAAGTCCGTTCCAGAGTTTTGGTATCAGGAAAGCAAAGGATCTTCCTCCACTCCTGGTCCTCATTATCCTAGGAACTACCATCAGTTGTTGAATATTGGCTCGCAGCATTCTTGTGGAACAATAAGGGTCAGTAAATTTTGAATCAGCATAGGACCCTTTTTATGTATTGCTTTGTGGGCCATGCACAGTACCTTGAAGTGTATCCTTTTAAGCACTGGCAACCTGTGAAGGTTTGCCAGGGCAGTGGTGGCAGAGTGAAGTTTGGGAATTTTCAGTAGGATACGTGCTAAGGTGTTTTGGATAAGTTGAAGTCTTTTATAACGGATTTTGGTACAAGGAATTTCCGTAGTTAAGCCTGGAAATTACTAGACCTTGTACTACAATCCTATGCAATGCTTCAGGTAACCATCTGAGCAGTTTTCTCAAAATTCTTAAAGTGCCGGAGCAGGTTGCTGCCACTTTTTTTGCTTGAGTTGCCATTGATATTTTGTCCTCCAGCCAGATACCAAGGATTTTGACTTCTGTTCTTTGGACTAGGAAGGTTACCAAGAGGTTCAGGCCAGTTCAGTTCCATGCATCTGGAGGGATTGTTACCTACCACCAACACTTCGGTTTTCAACCCGTTAAGTTTAAGTCTGCTTTTTGCCATGAGGAGCTGCCCGTGCAGGTAAGAGCGGGGGGGCTGGGTGGGTAGGGAGTCGATAGACGACGACAAGGAAAAATTAATTTAAAAAAAAAGAAAACCACTTTCCTTCTGCTTGCCGCATCACCGACTTTGCATTAGGCTCTGTGGTGGGTGGGTGTTTGCTACCTCAGTGTAAAGCCATCTCCCTCTTGGCAAGGAGCAATGCAGTGGCCACGAAGCAGCACAATAATTTGGTTATGTCTTGTACATAGCCCTTGAAGAGCTAACAGAGCGGCTGGTTCGATAGCGATGCTTGCCATAAGGGCAAGTTTGTCAAATATTTCCCCCCAGTATGGTGTAATTTTACCACACGACCATGTCATATGAGCATAATCCCCCGTCGGTGCTCAACATTCTGGACAGTCAGCCGGTGGAGTAGGGTCTATGTTTGATAATTTAGCCGGTGTGGTGTAGGCTCTTCGCAGGAATTTATAGTGTATCATCTTATGATGGTAGTTAAAGGAAACAAGGCTTGTCTGCGTGCAACAAGCATGCCATATTTTATCAAGCAAAGGGTACCCTGGGTCTGCCTCCCTAGCTGCCCGAAGTTTAAATTCACTGGTTGGTAAAAAAAGTCTAAGCAGTTGTGGTATAGCTTTGAGATTAGCCGGTCTCCATCAAGATCACTGATCACCAATGTCAGAGGTGGGAATTCATCCGAGGCCAGCGGGTAGGATGGAACCTGGGCCCTGAGTGCCCTCTGTAGCCATTGCAGCACAAAATGGTCCATATAGAGAGCTTCCTGAAAACAAACATCTTCTGTTTGGGAAAATACGTGACCATGAATGGTGGCCTCCTGCTCTCGGAGCTCCTCCTACCCCCAAACCGGTGGTGAAAAACCTCGGCATAATAATGGACAGTGATCTGACTTTCGAGACCCATGCCAAATCAGTGGCAGGGAAATGTTTTGGTCTACTGCGAGGCCTTAAACCTATACTGGGTCTTTTTGACGCTAAGACCTGTCAACTGATCATTCAATCTTGTGTCCTTGCCAGACTAGATTATTGCAATGTGCTTCTCTTGGGAGCCAACAAAGCCACTGTTAAAAGACTGCAGTGTGTTCAGAATGCAGATGCGCGTGCAATCTTTGCACTCTCTAAACACAGCCATACCTCCAGCCTCCTCTGTCGACTTCACTGGCTCCCCCTCGAACAGAGAGTGCGCTTCAAAACGCTGTGCATCATTCTGGGGGGTATTGGCCCCAACATCCTGAGTGATCTATGTTCTCGCTATGCTCCCACACGCTTGCTGCATTCGGCTGACTTGCTCGAGGCCAGAGTTCCCCGAATACACAGGGCCAGAGCAGGCGGGCGCTCTTTCAGGTGTTTAGCTCCCGCCCTCTGGAACTCCCTCCCCATCCACCTCCGCGGCACCTCTGACCACCTTACCTTCAGAAGGCTAGTGAAGACATGGCTATTCACCCAAATCTAATTTTCTCCTCTGTTCTGTCATCTCACTTGGTGCTCATTTCAGCGCTGGGACGCCCCGTTGCTGGGGCAGCCATGCGCTCTACAAATATATTAACATAACATTAGGGAAGAGATCCCCAAAGGTATGTAATGCGTATTTTGTTAATGTACGTTGGACCAGTTTCTCATGTGTGATAGATAACAAGAGGGTTGGCGGCCAGGTTATCGCAGGAGAGTACAGTAATGTCCGCCCAGGATCCGTATCAGTATCCTCCAGGCCCAGCTAGTTGTAGACAACGTTTTTATGTCATGCAGGTCCTGCAGTAGACCAGCCGGTAACAGCGCCTTTAAGGGTGTTGGGGCTGCAAGATCTATCTCAGGGCTGGCATGCGGTATGTGCGCGTCTACATGGTACCAATGTCGGGCAAAGCTGCACTGCGCTACAAGAAAATGTAAGTGCATATGGGGAACTCCGAGTCCATCTGATTCGTACGGGAACACTAAGGTGTCTCATCCAATCCATGGCTGTCTGCCACCCCAAAGGAGGCGCGTTAATACACTATGGAGCGCCGCAAAAAAACGCATTGGTGAATGGGATAGAAATTTTATGAAAAAGGCATAAAAATTGGGGAGCACCACCATTTTTATGATAGTAATGCGGCCAGCTGTTGATAGAGAGAAGCGGATCCAGAGCTCGACCCGTGCCGTTAGTTTTTCTAGTGCCGGACCATAGTTGAGGCGTATAACCTGTTCTTTATCCCTAGGGATATAAATCCCCAGATATCGGACGGGGGTGTCGCACCATGTCAAGGGGAATTCGCAGCACACCTCTGTGGTCGCCGCGGTCAGGGGAAACACCTCGGATTTGCTCCAATTTTTATGTAGACCAGATAAGGCTCCGTACCGTGTTATCTCGCGGAGTATAGGTGCCAATTTGTCAGCTGGATGCCGCACATAGATAATGATGTCATCAGCATGAAGCGTAACCAGGAGTGGACCAGGTATGAAGGTGTTTCGCCGTGGAGATGGCGCACTAGGGGATCCATTGCTATTATAAATAGCTATGGCGAGAGAGGGCATCCGTGTCTTGTCCCCCGTGTCACTGCGAATGGGCTTGTCAGCATACTGTTGATCCTAATGCGAGCTGTCGGTTGTGAATAGAGAAGTGCGATGAGGAATGCAAAACTGCGGGGGAATCCCATCTTACGGAGCGTGGCATGCGAAAAAGGCCACTCCAGCGATTCAAATGCCTTTTCCGCATCTAATAAGGCAGCCACTGCTGGGACTGTGGAGGATATCCTATCTAGCACTGCAGAAACCATGCGCAGATTCAGAGTCATTGACTGGTGCAGGAGAAAGCCTGACTGGGCTGGGGATATTATTTGTTCCATTAGTAAGGCAAGGCGAGTCGCCAACATTTTTGCTAGTATTTTGTTGTTGAAATTCAACATTGAGAGTGGCCACCGCAGTTCAGTGGGTCCTTACCCGGTTTCAGGATCAAGGTAATTACAGCTTCCGGGAGGGTGGGTGGAGGCACACCATTTTCCAATGCCTAAGAGTACATTGCAAGAAAGTATGGTGCCAAAATATGCTTGAATGCTTTATAAAATGTGCCTGTATAGCCGTCAAGGCCAGGTGCCTTAGAACCGTCCATCAAAACGATCTCTTCAATAGTAAAAGGCTCACTAAGAAACTGTTGGTGCACGACAAAGAGCCAGACCATGGCTATTTCCTCTAGATAACTAGACCTTTCAGCGTCATTCCCATCTAGCCGTGAAGTATAAAGATCAGTGCAATAGTTATGCACCCCAGTCTGGACATCCACTTTATCCAAGACCCAAGTGCCATCATGGAGCTGCAGGCCGGATATATAGGACTGGCCGCTGAGTGGCTGTAGCAGTCTAGCCAGTGTAAGGCCCGGCCTCTCCCCCTCCCCATAGTGGCGTGCTCTAGCATATTTCCTAAGGTAGTGGATTACCTCCCTGCTATCTCCCTAAAATCTGCAAGTAAAGCAACTCAGCGCTGTAGATAGTTCACAGTGGACTGCTGAGCACTGGCCAGATCCAATGCCGCCAGGTCTGCCTCAGTACGGGACAGTGTTCTGTGCAGATCCTCCAGCACCCCCCGCATGTTTCGAGATATACGCACAACTCTTGCATTGTTATGTGCCTGTGTTAGGCCCATGTAGCAACGCTGCACATTTTCTTACATTGCCCTCTTTCTGCACAATAACATTATTTCTGTGGCCTTTTGCATATATTCGTGTGAGTGACAATGTTGGATTTGTTTCTCTTAAATTGCTTTGCTTATACATCTAGCTTCGCGCAACATTATTATGATGCCTTGACCACTGAGTACAAGGCCTTTACACACGATGTACAAATGTCATTCTATCTTCATCCACGGGGCGACAGGGATCTCTGCATATCCATAACAATGCTAATCTGCGTATACATCACAAGGATGCTGTTTATTATAAATAAAGAAGCATTTCCAGGGATTAGCAGAGGAGACACTTCTGCTGACATCGAAAAGTCTTGCATTCTAAGGCTTCGCTAGGCAGCTGTCTAACATCTCCATGAGGGGATCCAGTTTGTGACCAAGACTGGGTCCTACATTCTTTCCCGCCAGGTAATGGGGTTGAATCATCCCATGGGGGGATTCTTGCCTCTACACCTACATACACTCTAGACATACACAGAGTAGGATTGCATAATAGGAGAATGCCTGATTACTACCCTGTATTATATGCCTGCATATATACACTGTCTTAGCACCGTGCTGGACCTATATCTGCTATTTACCCTTTTGGTGCTTGTAATCACTTTCATCTGCTTCTGTCTACCGATTATCGCAGCACATGTATTTTATACAAGAATAACATTGGTTCAATAAGTATATTGAAAATGTCCCATGTGTATTCTCTGAATACTTCCTTGAGAACAAGAGTGCACGAATGACTGAGCAAAAAGTTTCTAGATCTGTTACCACAATCCCTGAGGGGTCAGGATTGTCATGTTCAGTGGTTGCCAGAAACCATTCGCTCCCTGTTTGGGTTAGGGTGGCTTATGGTGGCACTGTGAGGTACTGGTTTCTAGGCAAACATATAATATGAAAGTGCATGGAATCGGTCTGAGCTCCTCACCCAAAGTTTATGTCCACAAATGTGCAGATCCTATGGATTAGTGGGAATTACACGACATGGTGCTGCCAACCCAACGTTGGTTGAGTTCTAATTTTTCGGATCATCTGAGTAGTTCGATCGTGCCATCTCAGAGACTCCTACTCACCTCTAAACCGGAGACTTCCATGGTGGTAGGGAAATCCACCTCAGCTGAGTAAGTGTACCCTATGTATTGGCTGTAGGTTATTCAAGCTTGTAAGAGGAACTTCCCACATTGTGTTTACCCTATCTCCATAATTCATTGACTAATTTCCTTTTTCTTCAGAACATTTTAAAACAATGTCTGAGAATGGAAAAGAAGCAACATTAAACATAGCAGAAAACTGCAGACATTCAGTTACTCTCAAATTATTAAACTTTGGTCTCTCGGCTACGGGTGGAGACGTTACCTTCGTGGTTGAGGCACACAAAGCATTCAGGACATAGGTATTCTATTCCTGGGTTAAATTCCCAGGTGCAAATGATCGTACACAATTGTTTCATACCTACATTGAGGATGAAACACGAGAGGAATACACTCCATATGATGACATAGAAATTCCCCTCTCTTACCAAGAGCATATTAATTGGTTTAAAGGCGCCCTCCCACACACTACAGAAAACGTGAGACTCGGTCCGCTTAGCAACGAAGGAGCAACATGGCCAGTCTTAGCTGCATACACACCGCATCCAGACACTACTAATTTAGCTGCAGCAGAAATGCGTATACCATACGGAGATTTAGTGAAAATATACAGTAATCTCACACAATTCATAATGCGAACACTTACAGTTAACCCTGCGTGGACACAACAACAGTTGGCTACTAGCGGTATCAATCCACACTGAATGCTGTTATGGAAAGATTCCCACCAGTCAGGAGAAATTTCCGTTCTTGAAGCAGTTTTTCCCCAAACGGGCCCGCAGGGAAAATACAGAATACTGACTATTTGCTTACCAATGGGGATGGCTCCCACACTGGAAGACTGCACCACTTGGGGTACAGACTTCGCTGCCGTTTATACTAGAACCCATGGTACCCCTTCTCTGGCTGTTTTACCGGATGTATTGAAGCGGCTACAGAATGAGTACAGCGCAGCACCAGCCCTGGACTTAGGGATGAAACTGATGGGCAATTTTGCCGCAGTATCCACCATTATGTTAAGTAACATAAAAGGGGAGGCAGCTGCAATGGCTATACACCAACGCCTGAGGGATCTCACTCCTGCACAGCTGGAGTGGGAATCATCTAAGATTATCGAAGTAACCTATGCTACCTTAGGTGGAGATAATTTGGGAGCCAGACCTGGGAAACCACAACTTAAGAATAATGCTGAAAAGGATAACTCTAAGCAAGCACTCGATTCTTTGACGAAGAAGGAGTGGGGTGATAAACAAAAAAATAAAGAGAAGACACAATAACAGGGTGGGTCTCCTCAGCAGGAAGCCACTGAAAAAAGATACAATCTTAGAAACCGTGATAACATTAGGAAGCCTGACAGGTATCAGGATACTGACACACGTTCCTCTAGTTCCTTTCAGGAGTCATCCGATAGACGTTCGGAGATAGGTGGATGGTCAGAGCGCAGATCGGAAGAGCATGTGAAGCTGAAGAAGGAATCACAACACTCATCTGACTACATCATTAATAAAGAAGAAAAAGAAAAGAATAATAAACCTCAATTCAAAAAGAAAAAGGTAGCCGGAATTAAGATCAGGCATGCTCAGAATACTGAGGACTCTGCTTCTGAATGGGGAATAGGCAGTGATGATGCTGGACAGCGCTGCAGAAGTCACAATAGCTCACCGGAACCTGATGGATTATCTGGCGGCAGTAGCTCTGAGTGATCATATCAAGGCGGAAACACCTGATACTATGGTAAGCGTTCCCCATCCTTTATATGGAATTACACTCCAGTTGGAAGGGGACACACCCAGAAACATCAAGGCTATCTTTTGGGAGAACTTGACTTATGGGTACGACATTCTTTTGGCTGAAAAAAACTGGCCACCTGAGTTTGTAATAGAATGTCCAAGCGGGAAAGCTGTAATTTTACCTGCTTTTTCCGACCTTGTTCCAGATTTAGTGAAACATTCTTCCGCCAAGGGTAGGTGTTAGTGCTAACTCATGCATTATACCGAAACCATGTTGGGTGGGATGATGAATCACCTCATCATAAGATCTTGTTGAAATCAACTCCTCAACCCCAGAGACAATACCCAATAAAACATGAAGCTAAAAAACAAGTTAGGGAAATAATAGAACAACTTGAATACCAAGGTGTAATAGAAGATTGCACCTCATCAATATCAATAACCCCTTGTTTCCCGTAATTAAACCAGACAATTCATACCGTCTAGTATTAGATTACAGACATTTAAACACATCTACTCGCACATTCACAATACAAAATGCACACAGTGCCGCACTAATGAATTGTGCGTAAAAAATACAAAACAACACTACATATCTCAAATGGATTTTTCTGGCAAAATATAGCACCTGGAAGCAGATATTTGACAGCATTTTCAGCACTAGGCTCACAGAAGCAATTTTGTTGATTACCCAAGGGGTATAAAAATAGCCCTGGGTTATTTTCAGCCAGAGTGACAAGAGTTACTTCAAAATTTTGATGAAGAGGCATTATCCTATGTTAATGATATATACCTGACGGATGATGAATTAAGGGAACAGTTGGACAGAGTAGACCGCTTAGTTCTGGGGTTTGCTCATCTGGGATACAAATTTAATTTAAAAAAATCAAAGATTGCCCATCTCAATGTCCTATTTTTAGAATACTAGTTATCAATGGAAGGCAAAAGCCTGGTGACACTTTTTAAAAAAAAATATGCGCTGCTCCAACCTCCATTGACTTAGAACGCGCTACAATCCATTATAGGATTTTGAAATTTTGGCAGAACATACATTTTGGATTACGCAGAATGGGTAAAACCATTCTACGATTTGATTAGGCCTGACTTTTCAATAACACATTGGACACAGGAGCAAACAAATAATTTATATTCCATACAAGCTGACATGATAGCTTCCAAACATTTGGACACGTGTAAACACAACCAACCTGGTGATCTACGTAGTCGCTGGATCAACCTGGTACACCTTCATCATATTCAACGAAGGTGATACAGTACCTATAGCGTACAAATCACACTTGTACATAAACTCTGAAATGCATTTTGCACCTACTGAGAAAATACTCATAGCGGTTCAGACTGCTGTAATGAGTGAGAGAGCACTAGCTCGGGGTAAACGCATAATTGTCGTACCAACTTTAGAGGCCATTACCAAAGCGAGTGTTTCAAATGCCAAAGCTTTACATCCACGATGGATACAATGGGCTAACTCACTGGATACAATGGGCTAACTCACTTTCACTGCAACAGACGTAGATTACAGATCCAACTCTACACTACAAACACAATCATTTTTACAGTATGTTAAAAATTTAATTTTTGGTATTTTCATATAACAGAGACGAGCGTCATATAGTGACAAGTTAAATGTTCATATAATACAGACAGTTTTTAAAACAGTATTACCACTCAGCCTACATTGCAGAGAAATCCCCTAATAGTTTAGGGGATTAACACAAAGAAAGAAAGAAAGAATAACATCCCCTTGGAGCGCTAGCATATTGCATCCGTCATATTAAAAAACAATCATGACATGTTTGGTGACACATTTATCTCCCCGAAGTCATCTCACCCCCACATTGAAAGAGTTATTCTGAACAGTTCTCATATTACCTAGTTGCGGACAAAAGGTATGTCACATATGGTGCCCAGAAATCTTTGGGTTTAGATGCTGTAGGTAGTTCTTCTGCGTATGTCTCGAGTTGCGTTTTGCAGTAGGCCAGATCTCGCAACCATTCCACCTGTTTTGGTACCTTTTTCCCCCCAACATATGGCCACTCTGCGCTTTGCCAGTACCAAAGCAACAGCTACAAATTTACGATATGCATTTGGAATGTTTTTGATGAGGCCCAATAACCACAATAACCATTGCCGTTATTGTTTGTGTTATTTGTGACCAATATTGCGTTATTTGGTTACAGGTCCAGGCCAGATGCAGGAAATCAGCGTTTACCTCCCCGCACCTCTTGCATGACGAGCCTGGGTTCAGCCCATATTTATGTAGTTGCTGGGGGGTATAGTACGCTTGCTGTAGGTACTTGAAATGGATGATTTTGAGGTTGCTATTTGAAGTAAGTTTATCTGTTATCCCGCAACAGAACTCCCAGTCCGCTACTGTTATAGTCATGTCAAGGGTTGTATTCCAGCGATCCCTAGCTGCATCTATCGGGTCCTTGCGCTCTCTCTGAGAGGCCTTGTACAGTTTGGTGATCAGGTTTTTCCTGTCAGCACTGTAGGGCCCGCAGTTCAGGTGGTTCCTGAGGGAAGCAAGGGTACAGTGCTTTCACTGCCGACCTCAATCTGTGGTATACAAATCTCTGCATTAGATTACCACTCCGGTTGCCAATGAATTCGGTTAGTGAGATAAAAGATCCTGCAGGGAAGGCGTCCCCCATAGTTCTAAGCCCGCCATCTTGCAGCAATGTCTAGGCCCCAGTTTCTCTAGTGACCGATATGGAGGGGTGATGCAGTAGGGGGAACCTGGCAGCATATACTGGGGTCTTATCCGCTCGTTCGGTGAGCATTTTCCATGCTCTGGTCGTGCGTTCTAATGGGCTCGCAGATTTAAGGTTAGTCATCGGGTTGTCATGTGTTAGTATCGCGTTAAGGGGAATCGGGTATATGTCGTCATGTTCTATGGCTGTATGTGCGATGTATCTTTGGGGGTGATGCCAGTAATGAGCAAAGTGTGCTTGAGCACACAGGTAGTACAGGTAAAGATCCGGGGCATCAAACCCTCCCTGTATGCAAGGGCGTGTGAGTGTCTGCCAGCTTATCCTGGGTTGTTTGCCTGCCCAGGCAAGAGTTATCATGCAGGATTGTAGTGTCTTAAAAAATTCTAGTGTGAGGGGGATGGGGATGTTTACAAATAGGTATAAAAATGTAGGCAGAATAACCATCTTCATTATTGCCAGTCTGTCAGCGAGTGATAGGGGAAGTCTGATCCAGCGCGTTATTTGGTCGCGCAATTTTGTTATGGCGTACCGTAGTTTTGGCAGATAATGATTTCGGGGTCTCTGTGTATCCATACGCCCAGGTATTACAATGGTTCCGTGCACCACTCCTGAGGGAACTCTATTGCGTGGGGCGTAGTGGCCGGCGTAAGGGGGAATACCATGGATTTATTCCAGTTGATGGATAGCCCATAGTGCCATTCGAATTTGATATACTCCCTCACCGTGGGTTCTAGATTTGTACTCGGGTCTCTCATATAGATCACCATATCATCCGCGTAGAGCGATATCGCCAAAGGCCGTTGGCGAAATCGTAGAGCTGCGGACGAGTGTTTTTGCCTTATGATACAGGCCAAGGGCTCTAGTGCAAGGGCAAATAAGATCGGGAATAACAGGCATCCCTGCCTCGTTCCCCTACCTATTTTTATTGGTTCTGATGTTATGCCATTTACCCGAACCCGAGCTACTGGGTCCGTGTATAGCAACCTAATCCATTTCAGAAAGGCTTGTGGCATACCCATCCTGGTGAGGATCATAAACATGTAGGGCCACTGTATAGAATCGAATGCCTTGACGGCGTCTAGAAAAACAGCCGCCGCCAGCATCGAGGGGCTGAGGTAATGCATGGCGGCGAATAACATCCGGAGGTTGTGCGTGGTAGACCTCGAGGGTATGAAACCGGCCTGGTCTGACAGCACCAAGGCCTGCATTAGTGGTTGGAGTCACGCTGCTATAATCTTCGCTAAAATCTTTATATCTGTATTGATTAGTGACAGCGGGCGATATGAGTCTACCTGCTCAGGTGGTTTTCCGGGTTTCAGCGGTGTTATTAGTAGTGCCTCACGAAGAGGGGGGGAAGGAGTTGTTTGTCGTACGCCTCTTGGAACATCGCTAATAGGTGAGGGGTTAGTAAGTCGGAGAAGGTTTTGTAGAATTCCCCGGGAATCCCATCGCTTCCAGGCGACTTACCATTAGGCAAGAAACGAATCGCGTCACTCACCTCCTCCTCCGTTACCGGCTGCACTAGGTATTCTCTCTGCCCTGGCGAGAGCCATGCTAGCGCTATATCATCTAAATAAGCATTTGTTTCACTTGGTGTGGCAGACTGTCGGCCTCCATAGAGTTCCGCGTAAAAATCCACAAAGCTTTTTAGGATCTCTTGGGAGTCGTGCTGACTTGTTCCTCCCTGTACGTAAGGGTCAGCATCTGGGGTATATCTCGGGATCTATTTATTTTGGCAGCAAGACTTCGTCCCGGTCTCCTCCCCTCCCCGTATGATCTCGCAACCCATCTTTTAGATAAAAAGCGGATCTCCTGGTCCGCCGTCTCTGTATACTTGTTCAGGTGTATTCTGATGTCTGCCGTTTGTGGGCTAGAGTCAGCTTCATATGCTCTCTCTAGCGACTGTAACTTTTTTTCAAGTGTGGACATTCTAGTTCGTAATGATGACAGGACACCCGCCCTGAGCCCTAGGCATGCGCCTCGAATTGTGGCCTTGAAGGCCTCCCACAGCACACCCAGTGACTCTACTGATCCCTTATTTTCGCTGAAATATTGTATGATAGCCGTCTTCACCCCATCCCTAAAGATCGCGTCCGTGAGGGCCGAGGCCTGCAATCTCCATTGAAACCGTCGTGCGCGTCGGTTGGCAGGGTCAGCGACAGTAATACTGGGGAGTGGTCCGATAGCGTTTTAGGCAGATGCCTCACAGTATGTGTCCAGTTGTTCACTTTACGAGTTGCCAACCAATAATCCAATCTAGACCACATGTTATGTACGGACGAAATGTAGGTGCCCTCGGTCTTCCCCGGGTTCCGAATTCGCCAAATGTCACTGAGTTCCCAGTCTGCCATTCCCTCTTTTAGGACCTTGCTCGCTTGTTTGACCAGACCTGAAGGAGCCCCGGACTCATCTATTGCCAGGTCCATTGGGAAGTTAAAATCCCCGCCCCAAATGTTGGTGGATGGTTGCAGTTTATAGATTTGGCTATATATCGTGTTAAATAGGTCGGGGTCGTCTATATTGGGCCCGTAAATATTTATTAGCGTTGGTTTTGTGCCCCTGCAGTTCCCCTGCCATATAACATATCTCCCCTGGTCATCTGTTTTGCTATATACCGTAGTGAAGGGGATTCCCTTAAAGACCAGAATGATTACTCCTCTGGAATAGGAGGAGTATGAGGACGCGACTTTTGTGTGTGCCCATCGTGTACCAAAATGTGTCTCTGCTTGCGGTGTGGTGTGTCTCTTGGATAAATGCGATATCCACTTTGTGCCTATCAAGATACGCAAAAACCTGCCTAACTTTTTTAGGGTTGCTTAACCCACGTACATTCCACGTGATCAGGTTAAGTGCATTTGTTCTAGTGTTCATTCAGGGAATGCGGAGGTAAGGTGTGAGAAGGAGTGCTCCAAGTAGTGGTGTGTTCGGACGAGATACAGTGTGAGATGCATGCGCTCGGGGTATCCAAAACATAGCAACAACAACAACCCTTCCCCCCACCCACTTTGGCTCTAGTAACATGCCAAAGCCATACCCAATCATAAACAAAACATTTGCAATTAGAGAACGTAATAACCAACGGCCATATAAGCCCGTAATAAAAAGCATACATTCGCAGTAGGTGGGGTCTTCCTTTGTTGGTGGGCACAAGAGCGCTTTACCCTTCTATGGTACGAAGGGGGCCGGGGATTCTGTTCATGTGATCATGTCTGCCATCTTACAGCCCATGAGGAGAAAACGTCCCCCCTCCCAGTCATACCACATTGTCTCTCTTGTTACGCCCAAGTTCTGGTGAGGGCTGTGACCCCAGTGCACATCAACCATGCTTTTGCTTATTGTCCCTCCATTTTACCTCACTGGGTGTAACACCCTCACAGACTATCCCTAGTGATCCGAACAGCCCATGAGGTTACTTATCTTTATCGACAGTTCATTAGTGCACATCTGGGCTTGTGAGATGGGTTTCTCCGTCGTCTGTTTCGATACTCGGTGGCCTAGTCCGTGGTCTTCCTGCTTTTTTGATGAACTCCATTGCTGCTTTTGGCGTGTTGAGTAGAACGGGACGACCTTCGTAATCCACTCTCAATCGAGCCGGATACAGCATGGCGTATTTAAGTCCCAGTGTCTGCAGCTTCTTTTTTGCTGGGCCAAATTCGTGCCGGGCTGCCTGAACAGCAACTGTAAAGTCCGGGTAAAATGATATCTCATTTCCGTTAAATTTAATGGAGCCTTTCTCTCGTGACATTCGCAGCACTGCGTCCCGATCTCTATAATTTAGGAGCTTGGCAATGATGGGGCGCAGCGGTGCTCCAGGGGGCGGTCGCGTCTGCAAGGATCTATGTGCCCGTTCTACTATAAGTATGGCCGATAGCTCTTCGCTTCCAAAGATGTTTCTCAGCATTTCCTCCACGTAATTTTCCAGGCGGCCAGTGTTTGTAGATTCCGGGACCCCTATTATGCGCAGGTTATTACGGCGCGATCGCGCCTCCAGGTCTTCATTCTTTGCTTGTATGACTGCCAGGATCTTGTCCATATTTAATTGTTTTTGGGTCAGGCCTTGAATGTTATCTTCGGTTCCCGTAATGCGCTGCTCCGCTGTGGTGAGTCTGCTGTCTTGCTTTTCTAGCTTGGAGGCCATGCTATCCATACGTGAGTTGAGAGTGTCTATTTTACCGTCTATCGATTGTAGACTTTGCTGCATGGCTTGCAATGTGGCCTCCATGGAGCCGCTTGGCCACAAAGGTAAGTCCTGCTCAGAGTCCGAGTGTGCATGGTTTTTGATGTCTTCTTTGCCTCGAAGGGGAGGCGCGACTGCTGTCTATCCATTTTCCCCATCTTGTAAGATAGACTATGCCGCTCCGGTGTCTGAGCGTTGTACTTCTTCACCCCTTCACTGCGCAGGGGGTTGGGGAGTGTTCGCTTATTCCTGTTGTTACCCCCCACACTGTGATGGTCAGGGTCGCTGCGTCTTGTGGCTTGCCTCCCTGCCTGTTGCCACTACTTCTTGGGGAGGTAGGTTGTGCACCAAGACAGTGTCCAGTCCTGAGGCACTCTGCACTGTTATTTCTGCACTACCCGCTAGCTTCACATGGCGTATCACGCTCTGTGGAGGGGGGGCCCGACCAATATGCACCTCACCAGGTGTAGGCGGCGCACTGCAATTGTAGAGTGTGGGGGGGTGCCGTCTTGCTAGCGCTGAGCGCTGATAATGTAGTGCTGCTCCCTGCGTGGTGCCTGCCTCTTGACCCACGCGCCGTATCATGTCGGCAGTCTGACTTACACCAGATAGAGCTCACTTATTCCCTGCTTGCCGGTGAGACGCCGTGGGGCCTGATCTGTGTGAGGCGGCTGCGGCCGCGTCGAGACCGCCGCTGCTCTATCAACTCGCACTCCGCATGTGGCTGGCAGACGCCGGTGGGCCCGCAACTGTCTCCGCACTTCCCCCGATCGCCGCTCCGGCTCACATTCATTCAGGGCTTCGGCTCCTCCCTCAGCGCCCCACAGCGCAGGTCACCTGCAGCTGTTTGTTACTCTCTGGGTACGGGTGCGATGACTTGCGGCGCTTCGCTCACCTCAACATCGGTCCTCACTTCGCCCAGCACCCGCATCGGCTCCCATACATTGCGCGGCTGTACCTGTGCAATTCTGCTTGTCAGTCCCCGTTTACCAGAGGGACAGGAGTCCTACCCCCCCGGGGGCTTGTCCCTGTTTACAGGTTGTTTTAGTGACGCCGTGCCACAACTCTGCTTTGTCCGCCCTCTGGGAGAGGGGGCAGCGAGGCTCCATCCTCTGATCAGCCGCAGCCATCCGCCATTTTCGAAGGGGAGCTCCGGACTCTAACTTTTGCTTTTCGGCCTCCAGGGAGGGCGTACGGCGTTTCTGTTCTCCTTATGTGCAGCAATCGTGTTGCATTGTATTTACCCTGCCAGTTGGGCTGTCGATGGCTTCATGAGGTCCGGATATTGAACGGATTCTTTTCCCGGACGGCAGAGCTGCACTATTGTGCGGCCACCTTGCCGTGGGCTCACTAGCGCCCCCCAAGCATTTTTACAGTATGAACAAGAATATCCTCTGCCAAATTAAATAATGCCTCTAGATCCATATGATTACATTATCTACGCTGATGGGTCTGCCCAGCTTGCCATTTGGGCTAAGCACCAGTATTCAGCAGCGTTCACAATCGTAAAGGGGCGCATGCATAATAGCAAGTTCCATCATAAAAAAAAACACACACACAGTTCCTAGGGGACTGTACAGCGCAGCTGGCAGAACTCAAGGCACTGCAGAATATGAATCATGGATTCCCCACACTTATAGTGTGTGATTCATATTATTGTGTACAGTCATATAATGAATACTCCACTATTGGGGCCAGAATAGATTTCGAGATTCCAAGGGTTACACAATAAACCACAAGATGCTTTGGGAACAGGTGGCAAAGCTGAATGATTGCTTGCCACAGACCCATGTAATACACACATTAAGTTGTGTTGGCATTCACGTTGCAGGGAATTCCATGGCTGATGAAGCCACTAATGCAACAGTTTGTACTGCTGCCGTTGCTGCAATCACTCTTTCTAGTATGAGAATAGACAGAGACATCATGGTGGTTGTCAATGTTGCATACAACGACCCGCACCTGCCGAAAGGATTTCCACTCAAGTACTCCTGCAAGTTAGATACACAAAACATACCGTAAGCTCACATTCCAGGAGTGGGGGATAGAGTTATACCAAACACTCATCGCAGATTGGGATTATTACTAGCTGCAACTGAGGGTCTGTGTTCAACACATGCAGGCATAACTGCTACAGTTTCATTACTGAAGCAGCGCTATTGGTGGCCTGGTTTTACTAAACAGATCAAGGACTTTGTCTCAAATGTGACATCTGCCAGCAGATGAAGGGTTCCACCATAGCATGTCCACCACAGGCGCCTCAGTTGATTTCAAACAAGTCTCTGGCTTGTGTGTATTTGGATCACTGTGGTCCCTTACAATGAGGTGGGCTTACAAGTACATCTTGGTGGCAGTAGATTCATGCTCCAGATTCCTGTGGGTATGGCCACAGCGGTCGGCTGACGCCCAAACTGTTATCAAAGATTTGCGGGACATACGCAATTGGCACACCACATTACGACCATGGTCCGGCGTTTAGCTCTCGGGCTTACAAAGAAGCTATGGGAAGTTTGGGTGTGACCTTGCGGTACTCCTCCCCCTCATCCTGAAGGAAATTCGGTAGTCGAGAGGTAAAAACGTGACTTAAAGCTGTCTTTAACAGCGAGGGTACTAGGCCCAGGTCGCAGTTGGGTCCATCACCTATATGGGGTCCAGAGGGCACTTAACAACATGCCAAGAACATCCCTGGGTGGTCGTACTCCATATGAAGTCCTGTTTGGGGTGAGAATGTGGGTCCCAGACCTCGACAATGTCGGCACAGTGGCAGCAGACACACCGTTTGACATCAATTAACATTTGGCTGTTTTACAGGAACTAAATTAATTCCGGGACGGAAAAAGCAACATCCAAGTAAACTGCAGCGCCACTGGTGAAGTGAAGGTAGTTCCGGCAAGACCTGGCTGGGTCCCGAAGTTTGGGGATCTGGTCAGTGAAAAATTTGTGGACAGGAAAGAATTTGGACCATCATACAGAGGGCCTGTCCCTGTCCTGGCTGTCAAAAGTACCAGAACTGTACTACTTCCGTCCCTTGCCGGCCGAAGAGACAATAGGTTTATCTCTATTGATTTGATCAAACCACATTATGTGGCAAATTCTCAACAGTAGGCGATGTGGCATCCTGGGTAGTCACCGCTCTCCTCCCTCTACCATACAGAAAGTTCAGATGGAAGCTTTAATAACTAAAGAAGATTCCCCTCTACAGCAAGAGACAGTAAACAACAATGATCTTATTCTTCTCCCTGTTGAAACAACAGCAACTGTACAATCGACTAGTACACAGAAACAGATTTCAATTCGACAATTCGAAGAAAACAAGATCTACGATCAATATACCAAAGATTGAGTCATCTCCTGGTTCTAAAAAACCTGCTGAGCTGCCAAAAATAGATAAACAGGACAGTGTCTGGCTACTTCGTGGACTATGACGATTTCTCATCAGATTCAACTGAACCTGAGCCACCATTGCCACCGCCTCTCCCTTTCAAGCTACAAGTGCGTGCTCTCTATCTTTGGCTGAAAAAGACATAGGGGCACCTGCATCAAGAAATGCTTTTGCGAGTCCCTAATTGCGATTATTAAGGAATCGCAATTAGGGACTCGCAAAAGCCTATGCATGTAGAAATCGCTATTAAAATAGCGATTTCTAAACATTCCTTAATTGCGACTCGCAAATTGCGAGTCGCAATTAAGAATAACTTCCCATTCATTCCTATGGGCCTACGGGCCATAGGAATGAATGGGAAATTGCATGCGCAATTTGCGAGTACCAATAGGTGCTCACAAATTGCGCATACAATTTCAAGGGTGCAAAGGTGTCAAAATGACACCCTGTTGCACCACTGAAATTGTGATGTGCACCCATGTTGCGCACACACATGCCCAAGGGCATGTGTGTGTGTAACCTAAAACCTTGAAAAATGCACTTTGGTGCTTTTTTCAAGGTATTAGCAAAATACAGACCAGAGTAATTTCTCTGTATTTTGCGGCCCCAAATAGCGAATTCGCTATTTCTAAGGAGTACATGCATTGCATTTAAGGAATCGCAAATTGCAATTCCTTAAATGCAATCGCAATTTAAGAAATCGCAATGAATTGCGATTCCTTGAATTGCGAGTGCCCAACACCTTGATGCATCGCAAAAGGCGTTTTTGCGGGCTCAAACGGCCGATTTTTGCGAATCGCACCGTTTTCGCTCGCAAAAAACGTTGATGCATGTGCCTGATACTTTGTTACACCTTGGTTGCACCTTTGGATAACAATTGGGTTACTTTTCCTGGTCCTCTGGATTGGTTTGGTGACTGTCTTTTTCCTGCTTCTGAACGGACATTTTCTCCCAGAATGCTCTGCAGTCCAACTTGTGAACTTGGTATTGAAACCACCTGCACCATCGCACCATGAACAAAGGGACCTGTCCCTGGTGACATTACAGCAGTTCCAGTTCCAGAAGGAATAGTATGGGACAGGGTATCATATGATGTGTATGGCCCCACTGAACTTTTGCAAATTCCATATTTGTTTAAAATTTCTTTAAAGGATATCATCACCTCTAGTACTATTTCTGATGATTGGGACATTGATACAGTACATAATATGCTAGAAGACCTGGAGCAGTCAACTGTGTTTTCTTCTGATGAATTGTATGATGGTACATCTAATTACGATGATATGTTCTGTTACCAACACTATGGCCACCACTTTTTGCATAAAGCAAGTATTCCACGTGCTGTTTAAAATTAAACCCAAAGGGAACACTGCCTGACACCTCCAAAAGGTAGTTCACAAACATTTGCACTCGCGTTTGCCTATTTTTCTGGTTTTTGACACATCAGAACCAGTTTCCTATCATTATAAGCTTGCACCTACATCTGCAAAGAAAAATATGCTAACAAGCACCAAGCTGATATCCTCTGCTTCCTTTCTTTCCCAGCTGTCTGTACAGGGTTTTGACTTTTGGAAGGACACATTAGATACAAAATCTGTTTGGGGGACTAAGGACTGGCAGGTCAGGGCAGGGAACCAGGCTTTGGTTAGAGCATGCCTAATACCATACCAAATGATTTTCCTGAGCAAAACGGTGCAACAAACTTCATGTCTTGGAATAGCCAAGATGAAGAATTTGAACACACCACATATTCCTGCATTTGCACGTTTTGAGAACTGGCAGCATGTCACACAATACAGTGAAGATACACTAGATATCATGATACGCAACGACTCTTACAATTCTTGAGACCCCAATTGGAAGGGATGGTTGGTTTGGCCTTTTTTTCACTAATGGATGTCAGTCCAGATTCCTGGGTAATGCCAAAGGGTTTAAGATCAATAGGCCTGATCAACGTTATGTACAATCAGAACAATTGGGGGTGGTGACGTCTTATAGTGTTGGGACGTTGTGCCTTGATAGGCTAAAAACCTCGACACCATCTCAGATGAAGCAACACCTGTCCCTTCTGTCTGATGACATGGATCACTTGCTGGGTTCCCGGAACCCACGTCAAAAACTCTTCTTGTATGTAATATACCGTGAACTATGGAAAGTCTCTCAACAGGAAGCTGCTGAAAGGCTGCGTGAGATTGACAATGGCACGACAACATTATCCTCTAGGATATATTGGGCAACCTAGTATTGTCTGCAATTGACATAATACACCAGGCATGTCTATTTTACTACACGGACAGTCACAACTTCAGTCCATTATGTTGTTAAGTTGGACACTTCAAGCCTTGCGTTCAGGCCACGTGCATTAGCATTATATTAACACATCCAATCTGTTTTCTTCATACGATCTCTCTGAGAGACAGATAATACTGGCACATAGGGATGCAAAGTATACCATGTTGCACATTGAAAAATGTTAACAATTGCCTTTCACTGTTACCAAAACACCATCCACGAATTGGATAATCCATGTTTACATCACCTTACCAATCACAACATTCCAATTCCAATATTGTCTACAACATCATCAGGTAGGCAGATATGATGCGTTAGGGACGGATTTTTGCATGAATACTGGGATTTGCCTTTCAAGTTCAGGTGCAGGATTGGGGACACAGACGTTTTTCTCAGCGGTTCTGACTGTGAGAATGCGTTAAGTGGGTCCTTGATTTGCAAGCACATTTCACTTCACAGGAGTTGTAATGCGTCGGATGCAAACTTGTCCTGTAATCTGAAGGGTTCTCCGGCTGCCATGATTCATCTGGTTTTCAAGCTACTCTCTAATGGGAGTTATTTGATGCTGAATGATCAAGGCTGCTGTGGAATGGAACCAGGCATCGCTTAACTTGTGACGGTTAATTACATAGTTACTTGTTGCACACAAGTATTGTTTCTACCGGGCCACAAAGTTAGGAAGGCAACGATGTGGCCTTCGATAAATGTTTCCGACATATGCTTTAATTCCCTGAGCAAACTGTAAGCCATGCTTTTTCAAAAGGATGTGGCCTGAACAGCTGCCCAAGAGACGTTCGCTCTCCAGGTTGCGAGGTCTTCGTCTGAAGTACAGATGCTACTTCATACTAACTTCCCACTGCATTTTGGGGAGCGGGTCCACTGTACCCTTAACATGTCTGATACAAAGGGTGTAGCGCACTTTTTAAAATGTATCGGCTCTGATTGGTTAGCACCTTTCAGACAATTTTCGGAGTTATACCATCATTCATACACTTCATACTAGGAAGCGTTTTTGGTGGTCTTACGCTTGTCCGGCTACTTGCGGCGGGAATTCTATTTTTTCATATTCCTGCTCCGCAATGAACGTCTCATTTCAAACCGGAATGGAAACAGTACTGCCTGTGCTGCAGTGCCGTGAGCACATGATACATTGCTTCAGCACACCTCTGCTTCAAGAACTGAATGAGCATTTGTTCCTATCGTTCAGGCCTGTGTGGCCTCACTGCGTACAACCTTTATTCCGCTGCCTGCTGTGCAGTCATAAATGTGCCCTGGATTTCTGTCTTGGATCACAATTGGTTGCGCCAATGGACATTGAAGTACTGATGGACCATTTAAAGGCCCATGGGTATAGTTGTCCCCAGCGTATTCCATTGCTGCTGAATGCATTCTTCGAGCCACCCTGGAATGTTTTGGCTCCTAGTGAATTGGATATCGGCTCTGTGGAACGTTTACAGGATGTAGTCCCTCCCTCGGCGACTGCTGTGAAAACTGGATGGAACCACCTTTGCAATATAAAAAGACCTCGGACTACTCTTAAATATTTTCTAACAGGGTGTACAATTTAAGAATTAAAAATAAAAATATATGCAATAACAACAGATAAACAAGGCACAAAGTGTATGTGAAAAAAAGAAAGAAAATATATTCAATGGTATTATTCTTTTATTTGTTTTTATATTAATTTATCAATATGTTATTAAGTGTAAAAAGCAATTGCATTCTATAAACATGATATCATTAGAAACATCATCATTGTCCTTTCATTCATCCTTTCGCATCAACAATCAAACCAACACATACACACTAAGAAATAACTAAATCAAATGTGATCAAAAACAATATATACAATACAAATAATGTATAACGTGTACATTAGTCAATATTGGTACAATGTTGTTGGCAACAGTAAATTCTTGTTGTGGTTAGTTGACAAGTGTCTTCCAAATTCATCTACGCGCGGTCGGCACAAAATCGCATTCTTCAGGAAAGCCACTAGTTACCACTGTATGAAAACCTGCAATCATATGTGCCTAGATAGATTGCATCAAATAGTTACTTAAAGATGAAAACTAGAATAGTTCACAATTTGTCACTGCCAATCTGGATACCGCATTAAAGAAACACTGAAATATTCCCAGAAGCTGTAAAGCATAATGTGTTAAGATTAACACAAACGCGGACGCGTGAGTGAGTGAGCCAGTTTTTATTTTCAAAAACAAAAAGCGTATTTTAGCTACCTTTTTAAATTTGTTATTTCTCTTTTGCACTGACACCGTTACGCTGAGCACAGGCACCCAGTCCTTACCTGACACTGCACCAGCCTCATTCCGGCAGCTTCCTACCGCCCCGCTCCCCGGGTCTTCCCGATTGCGTGGAGGGAGCAGGTGACAATTAGGAGCTCACTTCAGGGAGGAGGCATGGGGCAAATCGCACGGTCAGCAGCCTAGCTGCTGAAAACTACTTAAAGCACTGGATTCTACGACGCGCAGCAGACGCGTGAGTGAGTGAGCCAGTTTTTATTTTCAAAAACAAAAAGCGTATTTTAGCTACCTTTTTAAATTTGTTATTTCTCTTTTGCACTGACACAGTTACGCTGAGCACAGGCACCCAGCCCTTACCTGACACTGCACTAGCCTCATTCCGGCAGCTTCCTACCGCCCGCTCCCCGGTCCACCACGGGTCTTCCCGATTGCGTGGAGGGAGCAGGTGGCAATTAGGAGCTCACTTCCGGGAGGAGGCAGGGGGCGGAGCGCACGGTCAGCAGCCTAGCTGCTGAAAACTACCTACAGCACTGGATTCCACGACGCGCAGCGGACGTGCGCAGAGGGCGCGCCAAAGGCAAGTCCGTCTGCGCCCGTCCGCGTCCGGAACGCGTCCAGCGCCAGAAACGATGCCCTTTTTCCTCCAGGTCAGCGCCCCACAAGGGATACCATTCTAGCCTTAAAAAGGAACCTTTCAAACTGTAACAACTCGTTGGATGTAGCAAACTGGAAAGGGCCAATCTGTTGCATGAATTGTAAACAAACTCTTAAGCCTACACAGGATATAGTATCCGAAAACTGCACCAAACTGACCTGCTTAGGAAGTGGTCTAATAAATGCTCGATCAATGTGCAAGCACACCCAACACATCTACGATTTGATAATAAATGATGAACTTGACTGCCTTTTTGTAACTGAAACCTGGCTGAAGGCCTGGTGCAACCCCGACATAGTCAGTGCCCACCCCCCTGGTTACCTTATTCAGAGATTAGAAAGACCAGAACAACGCGGGGAGGCCTGGCAATTATTTATCATAGCTTACTGAAGTGCTCTATATCCCAATTATCAGATCTCAAAGGAGCAGAGGGCATCAGCTTCTGCTTCCAACTAGAAGACTCCTTTGCTTTTGCAGGAGCGCTACTTTACCGCCCACCGGGGCCGTATAAGGCCTTTTTGGACAGTATTGGAGACATTGTGAGCTCACTCACCCTTAGATTCTCCAACTTTACCCTGTTAGGAGATATCAACATCCACCTTGACACACACAATGACCCAGGGGCAACAAGCTTTAAGGAAATTATGGACACACTTGGCCTAGAGCAGCGGATTTCTTCCGCTACTCACAACGCTGGCCACATGCTAGACAGTATTTGCTCCAACCTCAAAACCCTCACAGTCAAGACCCCAGTTAACCTAACCTGGACCAATCACAAGCTGATTCTCTTTGAAATCAGAGCCCAGCACATGCCTAACACCAAGGGGCGCACTCGACCCATTCAACAAGATAAGCCTGGGTGGAAGGAGATTACAGCACACCCAGACCTACATCCAGCTGCGCTAGCCTGCAGCCCTAACCTGTCAGGAGATCCAACAGTAGACAACCAGCTTTTCACGCAGTGGTTATATACCCTAAGGGACCGTTTTGCATCCCCACGTCCACAAACCGGCCGCCCAAAAAAGAAGCCCTCCGCCCCATGGTACACGAAAAACCCTGAAAGAATTACAAACCCACTGTAGGACCCTAGAACGTAGATGGTGATTGAACTATGAGCAGACGGAACTAAGCAAATTCAAAATGGCCCTCAAAAAGTACCACATCCAGATCAAAATAGCCAAAAAAGCCTACTATACAGAAGTGATTAAAATGACCAACTCAAACCAGAAAACTATCTTTAAGATAGTTAACGCTTTCACCAATCCAAAATTATTACAACAAGAGATTCCCCCCTCGCAGTCTCTCTGCAATAGCGTAGCAGACTATTTCGAACAGAAAGTTCTGACATTACAAAAAGGTTTCACTCCACCCCTCTGTCCCTCCACCAACAACGATGCCGCTTTAGGCAAAAATAGACAGATTCTACAAACATTTAAGCCGATCAGCCTCGACCAATCCCGTCAGGCGATCCTTGTTATTAAATCGGGCTCCCCCTTTGACCCCTGCCCTCCTTTGATCCTGCACGACATAATCGACACCGTAAACCCAATCATAAATGAAATAATTAACGCTTCCCTGTCATCTGCCAAGATTCCCGCAGAATGGAAGCTCGCAGCAGTCAAGCCGCTACAAAAGAAACAACTTGCGGACCCCTCCACCCTCACCAATCTCCGACCTATTTCCCTACTACCATGCCTTAGCAAGATCACGGAAAAACTTGTTAACACCCAACTCACAACATACCTGGAAGAAGCAAACATTCTACACCCCAACCAATCTGGTTTCAGATCCCAGCACTCGACAGAATCAGCTCTACTGTATACGTGTCCAATTACATTACATTAAAAGTATGTATAGAAAAGGATAGAGAAACAATAAGGTTGTAGAACTAAAGAAAGCACTAGCGTTCTGAATACAAAGATAGGAGAAATTGAATAGACAAGATCCTTCACCTCTAAGATGGAATAATACTCTTACCCTGTATATGGTGAAAATGATTAAATAACCTCCAAAAATGTTGTATTCCTGTGCTTGAAAGGGAACCTAAATGAACGGCACATAAATATCTTGTAGGTGTACAAAAAACATGTAGGTGCTGTGAACAATCTATATTATGTAAAAAAGAATGCCAAGATCGATCTCTGTTATGTAAAATAAGAGGACAGGATACCGAAGACAGTCTGAAAGAAGGCCATGGCACTTAATTATGACTTTGCATGTAAAGTAATGAGCAAATATATAATTCACAATGTCATGAGTCATATTAATAAATGACACGTTGTAAAAAAACGATGATAAAAAGCCATCTGAATAGTTGCATAGTGTGGCTATAGACTTGAGAGGTGTTTTGGGCCGCTATTAGGAAAGTACCAAACTCAAATCCTTCTTACTCACCATATATAATAGGCTGTACTACGGAAGTCACTGTGGAAATAAAGATAAAAAGAATTTAGCGGGACTGAAGGTTTATCTGATCCTGGGTGTATGGTAATCGATACAAAGTCCACAGCTATAAGCAAAAGAAAGGGATTTTGATTATCTATTTGAAAAATAAACCGATAATGAATGAAGTGTAGAGGAACTGATCTTACTGCTGCAAGATTACGGAACGCCAGGTGGTAAATGCAGGCGGGGACTCCCGGCAAGTGGCAAAACTCTGAATGGAGTACATGAGTGATTGGATTGGGTGGGCACCCGCTATGGGTTAAAAAAGAGAATGTATGTGATAAACATACTATCAAATGCTACATGAGGAATGGGTAAGCAATGGCAGCAGTAAAGCGTAAATTACCTCCTAACTGGTGAGGTGAAGTAGTTACCGTTACTCAATCAATCAATCAATCATGTCACTTATAAAGCGCACTACATACCCGCGAGGGTCTCAAGGCGCTGGGGGAAAAGGGGGGTGGTGCTGCTACTGATCGAAGAGCCAGGTCTTGAGGAGTCTTCTGAAGGCCAGTAGGTCTTGGGTCTGTCGGAGGTTGGTGGGGAGGGTGTTCCAGGTCTTGGCGGCGAGGTGGGAGAAGGATCTGCCGCCAGTTACTACTTCTGCCGCGCCTCTGTAGCGTGAGTGTTAACCACTGAGGCCCTACGCAGCTGTGGTCTCCATGTCTACGGAGTCTGCACCAGTTTAGCATGGGTCCGGACAGGACCCTGCTGGGGATGTAGTCTTCGTGTCCTGACTCTGTCCGAAGTGGAAAACAGAGTCTAGTGCGTGCCAGCTTAATGTAGGGCCGGCCTGCACTGCAACAATTGCAAGAGAATAACAAGTGGCCAAGAACCTTAAGAATTAAGGGCGGCCATCTTGTAAAGGGGAGAAGTCGATGAAAAAGACTGGCTACAAAAAGAATCTAAGAGCACGGGCACATGTAGTGATGTATTGTTTAAAGTCCTCTGAATCCGGAACCACCTTTGCTCCATAAACCTTCTTCGAGGTGCGCTACTGGGAACTTCGTCTCCAGTTGCTGGCAACAGCAATGTTGCGACTACCACTCTGAACACATAAACAATTGGCTTTTCTGTTTGGTGGGAACTATTTGGCCTGTTTTTAAACAAAATGAATCGAAACAATGTTTTTCTGCTTTTATTCTAGACATTGTGGCTTTCTGAGTGCTTGGTGTTTCAAACAGTATAATGGCTTTTATGAGTATTTTTTTGAGACAGGCTGCTTTTAGATGATTTTAGAAGTGGTTTTAGATTTTGCAGCTTTTATGAATTTGAGCAAAAAGTTAGGGAACTACATGACAGCATATGCCTAAAGGCTTCCCACAGGGTTGCCTGGGAGGCAACAGATCCCTTACTCACGTCAAAATATTTAAAAATTGCTGTGCGAAGTTCAGCGTGGAAAAGTTTGTCTTGAAGCGCAGTGTTTGGGAACCGCCATTGACGTTCAGTACCTCCCACACTAGAGACGTGCTCATCATAGTACCAATATCAGAGATGTTCCGATGGTGTAGTACTGTTCTAGCTTGTTTTACTTCCTCCAAATGCTATGGGGCTGGTTTATTATATCAAGCAACACATGTAGACGAAGCTGAAGCATGTATATCCAATGACAAGTAATCCAAGTAGCCTATGCTGATTATTTATCAGAAGTTGTCTTTGTCCTCCACTTTTTGCTGAATTTGTTTTTGTTGGCCTTAGGACTCTTTGCACTTTACCACTGCTAACCAGTGCTAAAGTGCTTGTACTCTGTGCTCAAAGCAGGGTAACATTGGCGTACACCTCAATGCCATATTGAATTTACTTATAAGTCCAAAGTAAAGTGGGACTGCATGTACCCTGGGCCTGTAAATTAAATGCTTCTAGTGGGCCTGAAGCGATACCAAAGTGGATGATGGACGGAGCGCTAGAGCAAATCAAACACTCACCCCCAGTCAACTGATCTGGGTTTAATCCATCATCATTCTTTAGCTCACTCCACCACCCCAGTTCAGACATGGCCATATGCAAATCAGTCTGACCCTGTGCCTCATGGGAACAGTCCAGCCCGAACTGCCAAGCCATGTCTTCCCTGGACCGGAAACAAGCATCCTGGGACCGGTTTCGGGTTCAAAACCCTCATCAGCCAGGCTATCTTGAATCCAGTGGCAAAGTGAAGCACTGATTATGCCACCCATTTAAGTAACCCTTTTAGCCCTTTAAACATGACTCAGCCCTGCCATTGCAGAGTCTGTGTGTGCAGCTTAAACTGTCATTTTGACCTGGCAAAATAAACCTTTTGCCCGGTCCAAACCTTCCTTTTAATACATATGCCACCCTAGGGTAGGCCCTGGACAGCCCAGAGGGCAAGGTGCAATGTATTTAAAAAGTAGGACGTCCTTTTAAGTTTTACATGTCCTGGTAGTGAACAACTCTAAAATTCATTTTTCACTATTGCAAGGCCTGTCTCTCCTATATGATATAATTGGAGTTGCTTTATTACATTTTATAAGTGTAACTTCCAAATGGGATGAGATAACCTGGTCATGTTTGGTGTCTCTGCAATCCTAGTTTTAAATCCTAACTTATGGTGAAGTCGGATTTAAAATTGCAATTCTGAAAATGCCACTTTTAGAAAGTTGAAAGCAACGAAGCCCGGATATATATCCAAGACTACTAAGTGCACTACTACAAGTCACTGAAAAGTGTACATAAATTACAAACAACAGCTCAACTGATTATTGCAAAATGAAACAGTTCTTAATCAAAGTGAATCATCAATGACTCAATGTATCCACACTTCCAAACAAGTGATCAAACTTGAAGAGTCGTTCAATCTGCTTTTATTTCCATGAGTTGCAGATGAAGTCAAATTCATGAAGGAAACTCAAAACGCTTAATGTCAGCAAGAAGGTTGAAAAGGTGATTACTCCCAATGCATTTCGGGCTTTTTCACTAGCCCTTCGTCAGGGGACCCTAAAAACATTGACACAATTAAATAGCTACTGGCAAAAAAATTTGCAAATTCACAAAATGTATATAAGAGAGGCTCAAAGCGAGGGCAGGGCAAATGTGCATAATGATGGCAAGCGGGATAACACTAGACGATGGCCACACTTAGTGACAAAAGAAAAGATCACACACAGAATACTACTCAAATCATAATGACTGATGTGACTGCTACGTAAGGGTAAACCGTGCGTGCCGTTCAAGCTCTCGAGTGACTTAAAACCGGTGTGACTGCGAAATAGCGAAAAGAAACCATGCATGCCGTTATGTGCTCACAAACGTGCTTCCCATATAAATGCTATTGTGTTGAGCAAAATAAGCTCAAAACCGTACCTTTAACAAAAACGCCAGACTAACATGGGGTATCAGCGCCACAAGCTGAAAAGTGAAAAAAACATCAGAACGGGGAATGTAAATCAATGCGTCAGGAAGAAATAACCTCGACAAAATCAGTGTCTTACCAAGTTGTGGATTAACGTGAAACCAACTCCAAATCTCCTACTAGCCCAAACGTGAAGAACACAACGAAGCGAGTGAATACGAGTGCGTTACTATTTCAAACGCATCCGGCCATGACGTACCTGACGTCCACAATGGCCATAGAAATGGGACTGTGAAAGTTGTACGAGATAGGTGCGGTTAAATAAAGTTCACCAATCAAAATACGATAAGTGCCCATGTGGTTTACACTACGTTGGCAAAACAGAGAGGTCCTTAAGAACCCGGATCACAGAACACAAAAGCAGAATTAGGACCAAAACTTTTGAGCTCTCCGTTATTGCAACATTGGCTGTCACATCATCATACTATTGCACAATTAAGATTCAGTGTGCTAGAATTGGTTAACATTCAACCAGATAGAGATATGTCTAGATTATTATCTCAACGTGAGACACATTGGATATGGTTTAAGGTTTCTCCGAAAAGGGCTTGATGATAAATTCGAACTTGCCTGTTTTTTGTGATTTTTAAATGGGTTGCTTTTTTTTTAACTGGATGTTTATTACTGCACTGTTTTGTTCATCACTAGATGTTGGTACTTATGTATCTTGTACCTTGTGTTATTCGCTTTCACACATGTCTATGCAGTTCGTTGGGTCACACTATGTTACACTTTAGATAGGCGGTCACACTGTATTAATATAGGTTCTCTTCAGCTTCGCCAATTTTCAGATAGGTTTTATCATTGTATTAGTACAGGTTCTGCTTTGTTCATCACCAGTTCGTTGGGTCACACTATGTTACACTTTAGACAGGCGGTTACACTGTATTAGTATAGGTTCTCTTCAGCTTTTCCAACTTTTAGAAATGTTCCATCATTGTATTAGTACAGGTTCTCCTTTTGCCTCACTCATAGTTTGATTTGTTTATCACTTGTTAAAAATGTAAGTCCGTTTTTATATAGCGCAGCTACTCACCCTTACGGGTCTTAAGGCGCTGGGGGCCGTCGTGGAAATTAAGTGAGCTATTGCCCAGAGTCACATGGTGCTGAGCTGAGCTGCCGCCGGAGCCGGGGATCAAACCGTGAACCCTGTGCTCCGAAGTCAGCTGCCCTGGCCGCTGCACCACACCTCTCCAATTAGATACTTGTTATGTTTTGGCACTGTATCAACATAGGGGTATTATTATATTCTCTTCAGCTTTGCCAACTTTTAGATAGGTTTCATCATTGTATGAGTACAGGTGCTCCTTTTGCCTCACTCACAGTTTGATTTGTTTATCACTTGTTAAGTTTTGGCACTGTATCAACATAGGGGTATTATTATATTTCTCGCAAGAGTCATAGTGTTGTGATATTGCCAACTGTTATTTATGAGTACTACAGTGGTTGTGACTCTTCATTTTTACAGAGTATGAGTTCAGCTTTTCTTTTTCCGGTCACTTTCACAGTTTTATTTTCAGCATGACCACAACATTTTCCAATGCCTCTTATTATCCAATGCCTCGCAGTTTTCATTTTTTCACTTATCGTATTTTGATTGGTGAACTTTATTTAACCGCACCTATCTCGTACAACTTTCACAGTCGCATTTCTATGGCCATTGTGGACGTCAGGTACGTCATGGCCGGATGGGTTTGAAATAGTAACGCACTCGTGTTCACTCGCTTCGTTGTGTTCTTCACGTTTGGGCTAGTAGGAGATTTGGAGTCGTTTCATGTTAATCCACAACTTGGTAGGACACTGATTTCGTCGAGGTTATTTCTTCCTGACCCATTGATTTACATTCCCCGTTCTGATGTTTTTTTCGCTTTTCAGCTTGTGGCGCTGATACCCCATGTTAGTCTGGCGTTTTTGTTAAAGGTACGGTTTTGAGCTTATTTTGCTCAACACGATAGCATGTGTAGGTGTTTTCGACACTTTGGTTTTATATGGGAAGCGCGTTTGTGAGCACATAACGGCATGCATGGTTTCTTTTCGCTATTTCGCAGTCACACCGGTTTTAAGTCACTCGAGAGCTTGAACGGCACGCACGGTTTACCCTTACGTAGCAGTCTCATCAGTCATTATGATTTGAGTAGTATTCTGTGTGTGATTTTTTCTTTTGTCACTAAGTGTGGCCATTGTCTAGTGTTATCCCGCTTGCCATCATTATGCACATTTGCCCTGCCCTCGCTTTGAGCCTCTCTTATGTACATTTTGTGAATTTGCAAAAGATTTTGCCAGTAGCTATTTAATTGTGGCAATGTTTTTAGGTTCCCCTGACGAAGGGCTAGTGAAAAAGCCCGAAATGCATTGGGAGTAATCACATTTTCAACATTCTTGCTGACATTAAGCGTTTTGAGTTTCCTTCATGAATTTGACTTCATCTGCAACTCATGGAAAAAAAAGCAGATTGAACGACTCTTCAAGTTTGATCACTTGTTTGGAAGTGTGGATACATTGAGTCATTGATGATTCACTTTGATTAAGAACTGTTTCATTTTGCAATAATCAGTTGAGCTGTTGTTTGTAATTTATGTACACTTTTCAGTGACTTGTAGTAGTGCACTTAGTAGTCTTGGATATATATCCGGGCTTCGTTGCTTTCAATTTGAATTAGGTGGCTGGCAGAGCCCCTCACTAGGTGCACACTGTATTTTTATGAACTTTTGATGAAATGTTTATTATGTTTGATTGAGTTTAAACGAGTGCACTCCAGCTGTATATATACCATTGTATTTCCATTTTATTCTGCCTCACAGCTAATTTTGCACCACAAAGATGTCTTTTGAGGATATTTTGCATCTCACAGAAAACAAAGCTGAAACTAAAGCTTACACTTCCCCTGAAGCAAATGATATTTATGGGCTTATTAGAGAGGTCAGGTCATTTGACACGTCTCATGGACCAGTTCATCAACAAATTAGACAATTAGAATATCTGATGCGCTGAGAAATTAACCAGCGACTGCATGCGACAACTCTCATTCAATACCACAAAGCTAGTAGAATACCCAGAGGGTTACGCCTCGCCATCAAACATATGCTTTTCAAGATGAATAAAAAATTAATGGATAGATGGTACGCTATCTTAAACAAGTGTTCTTTGGACCTTATCTTATTAATTGTAGAAGAATTGTCTCAAGTTCTAGTGGGCCTGGAGCTTGAAATAAAAGAATTGCAGGAAGCTTTAACTCTTCGCATGGAAGCGGAAGTATGGCAATCCACCTTGGTTGAAATTAACATAAAACTTGATGCATATGCGAAGGAGATTCATGAGCGTAGGATCCGCAAGTTTCGTTGAGATACAATAGATTATAAACTTGACGAGGTATACTCCTGGGCTGAGGTATATGCTCAGAAACTGAATTTCAGTAAACCAGGTACGACTTCATCTGAAGAGAGTTTAGCCTTGATAAGTGACACCCAACTCACTCATCCACCTGTTCCTTCCACGACCCAAACCATAACCAGTACAACAGTGACAGTTGGATCAAGTGCCCCTAAGGTTTCTTTTTTAGAGACCAGCCCTGCCGCAAACAACCCTCCACATCAACCAATTGCAGAAACAACCAAACCCGCAGAGGGCACAGATTTGGTAAAACCAGGAACCCAAAAGAAACACTTGTAATTAACATTTCATCTCAGAAGTTGTCTGACAATCAACTTTCAGTATTGAATAAGGGAAGTTCGTTTGTACCGACATTTCATTCTAAATCTTTAGACTCTGAGATTGCGCTATACAAATTCACTAGGAAACTGCGCCTTCGATATTTCTTTTCCACCATCAACACTGATTCTAAGGTGGCACAGGATTCTGAATACTGTGAATTTAAGCCTAAGAGCAGTTTCACTTCTCCCATTTCTCACAAGATCATCCATACGTTTGAGACTTGTCAGACAGGACTTATCAAAATTGCCCACAAAACCTTCAATTCATTCGAATTTGTCTAAAAGTGAAAGCGCTGCTCTAAAGTCATTGAGGATGAATCAAGCTTTATATTTCACGAAGGCAGACAAGGGTGGCGCACTAGTGGTAATGGATCGGAAATTTTATGAAGACAAAATCGAGGGTATTCTACAGGATGAATCCACTTATTTTCCTTTAAGTGAAGATCCTACAGCATCTTTCCAAGTCCTGCTTACATCTATACTTAGGCTGTCGAGATGAAATGGATTACTGAAAAAAACAAGGAATTTTTGTTGATTCGTTACCCATGGAGACCGGGGCTGTACATGCTTCTGAAGATACATAAAGATCTGTTAAATCCACCCCTCAGACCTATTGTATCCGGTTGCGGTTCGATTCATGAGCCCTTGGGGCAGTATCTTGATGCATTTTTACAGCCCATTGTTCAAGCAGGTTCTTCGTACGTGCGAGATACTACTCATCTGCTACAAATTTTAGATGAAGTATATATCCCTGAGACTGGAGAGGTTTGGCTATGTACGGTGCATGTGATGGCTCTGTACACCTCCATCCCCCATCTTGAAGGTATTGAGTCTATTGAGTGGGCATTACTAAAGCATGAGGATTTACAAGCCAACAAGATCTTCCTCCTTGAACTTTTACAATTTTGTTTATTCCACAGCTATTTTAAATGGAAAGATCGGTTTTACCTTCAAACAAATGGGACCTCAATGGAGTTTTCCGGTGCCCCCTGCTACGCCAACATCTTCATGATGAAATTTGAGATGGAACACATACTTTCTGATACCAACTGGACGGATCACATGATAGTATATCATCGCTTCATTGATGATATCTTGATCATTTGGCATGGCTCACGCATTGATTTGGAAAGCCGGATTACGCAATTGAATAACAAGAATCCCAGAATCCAGTTCACGTTTGCCATAGACTCTCAGAACATTGCATAGTTGGATGTATGCATCAAACGTTTGGGGACCTCCATTACCACCAGTGTTTTTAGTGAACCAACTGACCGTAACAATCCCCGATTGTATGACAGTTTCCATCCCTGGTCTTTAAAGCGTCATCTTCCATTTTCACAATTCACTAGGATCAGGCGCATAACCTCGGACTCTGACCTATGCCACATTACACTTCAGAAGTACAAACAAAAATTCCTGGCTAGGGGTTACCCTAGAGAGGTACTTAATCAAGCTGAAACTTCTGCCCAAGCTCTTGATAGGAACAATCTTTTAAAAAACACCCTAAGAAGGCAAATGACTCCCAGAGAGGTGTTTGTTTCAACGTATTCGACTCACTCTCCCATGATCAAGAAAATAGTACTTAATCGTTGGGATCTACTTCAATCAGAATCGGATTTTAAGGGCATGCTTTCGAATCCCCCGTTATTTGCTTATAAACGATCAAGCAACCTTAAGGAGATCCTGAACAGACCTGCTGTACCTGTTTCAGTCCAACACAAAGGCATGACCAAATGCTTGAATTGCTCTCACTGTAACAACGTTATCACTGGAAAGAGCATTTCACATCCGCGATCTGGTAAAAACATCGGGCCCGATTCACAAAAGTAATCTGAGACAAAATCCTAACTTTACGACTTTCGGTATTCACAAAAGGCATTTAGGAGTAGTAAAGTTAGGATTTTGTCTTAAGTTTGTCTTAAGTTTTGGTCTTAAGACAAAATCCTAACTTAAGTTAAACTTAAGTTAGGATTTTGTCTTAAGACCAAAACTTAAGACAAACTTAAGACAAAATCCTAACTTTACTACTCCTAAAGGCCTTTTGTGAATACCGAAAGTCGTAAAGTTAGGATTTTGACTTTTGTGAATCGGGCCCATCATGTTTAACTTCACGGCCAATTGCAAAAGTCATCATGTTATATATGTCATCAAGTGCCCATGTGGTTTACACTACGTTGGCAAAACGGAGAGGTCCTTAAGAACCCGGATCACAGAACACAAAAGCAGAATTAGGACCAAAACTTTGAGCTCTCCATTATCGCAACATTGGCTGTCACATCATCATACTATTGCACAATTAAGATTCAGTGTGCTAGAATTGGTTAACATTCAACCAGATAGAGATATGTCTAGATTATTATCTCAACGTGAGACACATTGGATATGGTTTATGGATACCCTTTCTCCGAAAGGGCTTAATGATAAATTCGAACTTGCCTGTTTTTTGTGATTTTGAAATGTTTTTTTTTTTTAACTGAATGTGTATTACTGCACTGTTTTGTTCATCACTAGGTGTTGGTACTTATGTATCTTGTACCTTGTGTTATTCGCTTTCCACACATGTCTATGCAGTTTGTTGGGTCACACTATGTTACACTTTAGATAGGCGGTCACACTGTATTAGTATAGGTTCTCTTCAGCTTTGCCAATTTTCAGATAGGTTTCATCATTGTATTAGTACAGGTTCTGCTTTGTTCATCACCAGTTCGTTGGGTCACACTATGTTACACTTTAGATAAGCGGTTACACTGTATTAGTATAGGTTCTCTTCAGCTTTGCCAACGTTTAGAAAGGTTCCATCATTGTATTAGTACAGGTTCTCCTTTTGCCTCACTCACAGTTTGATTTGTTTATCACTTGTTAAGTTTTGCCACTGTATCAACATAGGGGTATTATTATTATATTCTCTTCAGCTTTGCCAACTTTTAGATAGGTTTCATCATTGTATGAGTAGAGGTTCTCCTTTTGCCTCACTCACAGTTTGATTTGTTTATCATTTGTTAAGTTTTGGCACTGTATCAATATAGGGGTATTATTATATTTCTCGCTAGAGTCATAGTGTTGTGATATTGCCAACTGTTATTTATGAGTATTACAGTGGTTGTGACTCTTCATTTTCACAGATTATGAGTTCAGCTTTTCTTTTTCCGGTCACTTTCACCGTTTTATTTTCAGCATGACCACAAAAATTTTCCAATGCCTCATATTATCCAATGCCTCGCAGTTTTCGTTTTTTCACTTATCGTATTTTGATGGGTGAACTTTATTTAACCGCACCTATCTCGTACAACTTTCACAGTCCAATTTCTATGGCCATTGTGGACGTCAGGTACATCATGGCCGGATGCGTTTGAAATAGTAACGCACTCGTATTCACTCGCTTCGTTGTGTTCTTCACGTTTGAGCTAGTAGGAGATTTGGAGTTGGTTTCACGTTAATCCACAACTTGGTAAGACACTGATTTCGTCGAGGTTATTTCTTCCTGACGCATTGATTTACATTCCCCGTTCTGATGTTTTTTTCGGTTTTCAGCTTGTGGCGCTGATACCGCATGTTAGTCTTGCGTTTTTGTTAAAGGTACGGTTTTGAGCTTATTTTGCTCAACACAATAGCATTTATATGGGAAGCAAGTTTGTGAGCACATAACGGCATGCATGGTTTCTTTTTGCTATTTCGCAGTCACACCGGTTTTAAGTCACTCGAGAGCTTGAACAGCACGCACAGTTTACCCTTACGTAGCAGTCACATCAGTCATTATGATTTGAGTAGTATTCTGTGTGTGATTTTTTCTTTTGTCACTAAGTGTGGCCATCGTCTAGTGTTATCCCGCTTGCCATTATTATGCACATTTGCCCTGCCCTCGCTTTGAGCCTCTCTTATATACATTTTGTGAATTTGCAAAAAAAATTTGCCAGTAGCTATTTAATTGTGTCAATGTTTTTAGGTTCTCCTGACGAAGGGCTAGTGAAAAAGCCCGAAATGCATTGGGAGTAATCACATTTTCAACCTTCTTGCTGACATTAAGCGTTTTGAGTTTCCTTCATGAATTTGACTTCATCTGCAACTCATGGAAATAAAAGCAGATTGAACGACTCTTCAAGTTTGATCACTTGTTTGGAAGTGTGGATACATTGAGTCATTGATGATTCACTTTAATTAAGAACTGTTTCATTTTGCAATAATCAGTTGAGCTGTTGTTTGTAATTTATGTACCCTTTTCAGTGACTTGTAGTAGTGCACTTACTAGTCTTGGATATATATCCGGGCTTCGTTGCTTTCAATTTGAATTAGGTGGCTGGCAGAGCCCCTCACTAGGTGCACACTGTATTTTTATGAACTTTTGATGAAATGTTTATTATGTTTGATTGAGTTTAAATGAGTCCACTCCAGCTGTATATATACCATTGTATTTCTTCTTTTAGAAAGTTGGCATTTTCTTGCCTTAACCATTTGGTGCCTGCAATCTGTCTCTGGGTCATATGACTGGGTGTGGGTGACAGTTGGGCTTTGTGTATTCCTCCTAGACAGCCACACACAATGGGGAGCTTAGGTGTGACTGAATGGGCCATCATTGACAGGATGGGCGAGAGGAGCTAGGTAGGGCCCTACTTACACTTGAATAGGCTGTGTCTTGTCTCCATACAAAGGGCTGCATACTCCCTGTAGTTAGTTTAGAGCCAGGGCAGGGAGGGCAGGGCAACTGTGCACTTCAAAGGCATGCCTCTAGAAGCGTCTCCCCACTTCAAAGGCACAACATTGTATAAACGAAGGACCTCAGACACCAACTCTTCAGTACACTTCTGGACCTATGGATACTCTGTCAGGAAAAAGGACTTCTATGCTGCTACAAGGACTGCTACTCTGCTGCTCTAAGGGACCTGCTGCCCTGCTGTGCTGGCCTGCTGCCCTCTTGCTTAGGAAAGAAGAACTGGACCTGCAGCTTCATCTTGAACTCAGGACCCCAGAGTGATTCCAAGGGCTAATCTGCTGGCCTTCTGATCTGAGCCTGAGGGGCATAAAAGCTCATGGACCCAACTGCAGTGAGTTCTTGACCCCAAGTGGTGCCCCTCAAGTCTTGGATCTACTGCCAGCCCATCTCTTTGCACAGCAAGCATCAATCACCTGTGGAGGACCGCCATCGTGAAGGTCAGCTCACCTGTCTGCGACACCCGGCCTGCTCTTCGCCCCACACTGACCACCGCCCTCAACGCTCTCCTTGCTCCCTGCGACCCTTTCCAACGCAAACACGACTCTTGGCACAAAAAATTGAGAAGGTAGAACTTCAACAGGACTAATCTGGGACTGTATATGGCCAGCGCTCCATCGCTGTCAGCCTGAACGTTTGACTTTGACCCGTTCCAGCGCGACCAGATAGCCGTAGTTGGTGCTTTCTGCTTTTAGGTGCTATTTTACAGTTTATACTTTAACAAATTCATAACTCCGGTTCTACTGCTTGCATTTTTTGTTGTTTTGGTCTTGTTTTATTCATTAAATTCAGCACTATTTTTCTAACCTTGCAAGGGATTCTTTTTGTGTGGTGGGTTCACTGTGTTACTGTTTGAAGTGTTTGCACAAATACTTTACACATTGCCTCTAAGTTAAGCCTGACTGCTTTGTGCCAAGCTAACAGGGGGTTGAGCACATGTTAATTTGGGGTTTCCTTGTGCTTTACCCTGACTAGGATTGTGCTTGCTTCTTGACCAGGGCTTACACCCCAGTCAACCAGTAATCCAGTTTTTAACAGGCGTCATCTAATATGTTTTGAAAATGATTTCAGTAAAAGAAGTCTTTTGGGAAAACGTAGAGCTTTACGTTGTCCGTATTCAAACTGTAAGAAAGTAGCATGGAAAAAAAAGCAGAATCTTCTTTTGACTGGCACCACGACAAACATACTTCACCTACATACGACACTCAGAGCACAAATAGCAAGAAAGAGAAACATGATGATGACGACGACCAAGGTTTACATTCACAGGAACAGGAAATAATAACACAATGCAGATTCCCTCCAACCTGATGTTAAAAACTACCCAAATAGGCCATCACCTCCTGATGATATAGTGACATATCATTCAATCATCAGAATAGCAGCTGACATGTGGTGTGCAGCTTGCTTCCTGCTAGGAATTGTCCAACCTTTTAAAATGTGTTGCCAGCTTATGCCTTTGCTGCGCAATGCTGTACACCAGGGAAAGGAGGCTTTGAACACTCCATTCCTAGCGCAAACTGCCACTCCAATTGATAGAAGTAAATGGAAAATATCACCACAAGATCCTGTATGTATTAGTGGTCATGTTGACTCACTCTCCTTCATTTTGAAGTCAAGAAGGAAGATGTTTTTAACCTCCCCCAGCAACTACTGGATCACTACCAGACAGGGACTGTAAATTCCTTGATGCAGTGGGGAAGTCTTTTGGAAGATATTCAGATACACAATGACACATTGGTAATCCAGCAGTCCTACTATACAAAGATATGCCCACTGTACCAGTGTTGTTAATATCTGTATAGCCTCCCTAGATTTGTCACTTTTGTCACTTTTTTGTGGATTACTTTTTATGTCGGTATTTTGACTTACTACGCTCTGTCACTGTCATTCTGCCCCACTGTATATGAGGGACATTGGGTGCACCCAATTGGCATATTTAACCAATGAGGCCAAGGGAAGTTGGCGCAGAAAGGGCTCCAGTAATATGTTGGGCTGCACAGTATGTCCACTCCACCTACATGCTTAACTAAAACATGTGGCTCCAAGTTCATCATTGTGGCCTGGCTGGCTGTAGCTTTTAGATCCTACAGTAATGTATGCCAGAGTAAAGAGCTCTGCAGGCACAAAAACCTATTTTTATAGATTAGATAAGTCACCCCTAAAATGAAACTCAAAGTACTCTGCTATCCCACATATCTTTGTACAGTATTCTGCCTAGTGACCCTCTGCCAGCCCATCCTGTTACTGTGGTCCAGTGCTGTTTCTCTTTAATGTTTGTGACAGTTTAAGCAAGCATAGTGTGGCAGGTGAGCCTTTCATGTGCTGATTATCAAGCTCTAGAATGATCTTCCTCTGTATCTGTGTAGCATCTCCAACTTTGGAACTAATAAGCATGCTGTGAAAGCGTATCTATTTACACAGCTCTAGTTTTACCCCTTGATGACCAGTCCTCATGTCTTGCTGTTTTCTCTAATTAAGCTGCTGTGTATTTCTGCTCTCTATGTTGTATTCTGGTTCCTAGTACCAACGTGCCATGGTGAATGTTGCCCCTAATAAATGATAATAACATTTATCCTGTAGCCTAAAGGGTTGGGTGCTTAATGTATGAATGTAGGACATGTGGCATGCTACATATTAAGGTAAAGTATGTCCCTAGAGTGAAAATATTCTAAATGCACTTTACACTGTGTAGATAAAGTGGTACATTTCTAAGGAGAGGTCTGGTTGGTAATAAAACGTCTATTTATCCAAATGTAGCTAGGAAAACACTAGAAACCTGTTAAAATGTTCCTTTGTACTATTTATCAAAAATCTAGTTTAGTGGTGGAGATGGAGTTTTCATATTTGTAGCGTAAAGGCACTTTTTAAAAATCATACTATGTGTTGGCCTTGTTCTGCTGCCCCCCCTCGCTCCAGTGGCAATAATTAGCATTGTGATGATGTGTATAAAAGATGCTGTGCCTGGAAACAGTAGAACCACTTCTGATGGCAGGAAGACTTGAATGGGGCAATCCCGGAACACTTATCCCTGATGTGCAATTTGTGAGTGGCTAGGAACAAGTATTATCACAAAGGGACGAAACAACAGCCCTTGTTATGGCGTTGTCATGATCGAAGTAGAAGGTTCGAAGGAAGAATTTCCTCGAATGCACAGCAGAGTCACCGTCTTGGATTAAGCAATCCAACCGTAATCGGCTTGTGTTGAATTTGGACTGCTAAGGGAAAAACAAAAGCTGGTGCTGTTTTCCGAAAAAGCAACAAATGCATGACGACCATAAAGATATTTCCATCCCACTGCCAGGAACCTAGCCAGCATCGACTGTTAAAAAGAAAAACAAAAAATGTCCAGCAGTTCGGTGTCCTGAGGAGAACCCCCAAATCTATTAGGGTTCAAAACGCGTCAACATTTTCAAATAACCAGGGAGACTTCTTCCAAAAACACATTTGCCATTTAGGTAACCCTTTTGTGGACCTTGTGAGACTTTTGTTGGGTCCCTTCACCGAAGCCAAAAAACCAATTTGATGTTTAAACCCCTGGTTTATATGCTTTCAAATAGAGCCCACACTACTGGTTTATCAATGTATTTTTAGACTTCACTGTTTGTCTTGTTGAATTTTTGTCTTGGTTACAAAATATTGCCTTTTGTGTTAATGATTTGCATGATAGCTCTCAGAATTTGTTTGGGCTACCAATTATAATGGCTTGTTTATTTAATATGTCTTTGATACTTTAATGTTTATAGCAGCATTTCAAAAAATTACAATAAGTGTTTAAAACATAAAGTTAAAAATAAATTGTGATCACACTGATTACGTTTCATGACCACAAAACCCAAAACGTTTTTGTCAAGAAATAATGTCAGTACTGGCACTTTCTAATTTGTGTTATAACTTTTAGAAAGTGGCCATTTCTCTGCTCCGACTGCTCTGTGTGCCTGCAGCCTGTCTTCAGTACACGTCTGGGGTGGGTGACAGCTTCACTTTGTGCATTCCCTCTAGACAGCCACGAACACAGGAAGGTTAGGTGTGTCTGAGCACTCATCTGCATTCTGATAGCCCTTCCTGGGCAGGAAAGGAGGGAGAAAATGAATACCTGAATAGGCAGAGTCCTGTCCCCACACAAAGGTCTGATTACCTCCCACAGCTAGTCTGGTGCCAGGGCTGGAAATATAGGGCTTCTCTGCACTTCAAAGACCCTTCTATGAAGTCACCCCACTTCAAAGTCACAACTGGGTATAAGTACTGGGGCTCTGACCCCACCATATCAGACACTTCTGGACCTGTAACTGAACTCTGTCAGAAGAACTGCTGTGTTTCAACAAGGACTGACGCTCTGCTGTACTGCTGATCTAGAAGACCTGCTTTTCTGCTGTGCTGTCCTGCTTCTCTCTGACCCTGCTGAGTGAGAGCTGGACTATGCCTTGCAACTAAAGTGATCTCCAAGGGCTTGTTGGCTTGCCTGCTGTTGCTTGAGACTCAGGGCTCTCAAAGACCTGCTCCTATGCCTGGTTCACTGGAAGTGGACCCAGATTCTTGCACCAGAAAAATCGAAGCATCACCTTCTGAGTCCAACGCATCAGAACCACACATTGCTTCTTGGGATCTAGGAGAGTGATCCCCAAGCAATGATCCACCCATTGGACACCAGGAATCTTTGGCGGGGGGGCGGCCCGTTCGGCAAGGCCTTGTGCTCCCCGGGTCCACCTCCCCCAATTTTTTTGTCTTTCTTGCCCCCCTGGGGGCGGACGGGGCAATTACCCCCAGTATGCCCCCTTTGTGGGGCAGGAAGCCTATTAGAGACCCGGGATATTGATAAAAGAAAACATAGGGGTGGGGCTGCCCACCATGCACAGGGCCATGCCACACCCCAAAAAGAACAAACCAGTCTTCCCCCAGTAGCAGACAAGGGGGTTGCCACAAATTTGCCCAAGGGGGGCAGAAATCCCACTAGACACCAGGGATTTCAAAATTGTGCTAAAGCAAGTAAAAGAATGGCGCAGCCTAATCTGGCTTTGAGCCATACCACCACCCCAGAAGGGGCAATAGTGTCTTTATGCCCCCCTGGGGCAGATAGGGGGTTTGTCCCAGTCAGTCATAGTCATAGGATTTTATTAAGCGCGCATATCACCCGGGGTCTCAAAACACTAGCCAAAACCATAGAAGGAATGGAGAGACGGTGGCAGAAGAAGAGGAGTAATCAAAAGAGCCAGGATTTTAGCCTTTTCCGAAACTGACTATGGTCGGTGACCATACGCAAATGCAAAGCGAGTGCGTTCCACAAGGTAGGGGCGAGATGTGAGAAGGATCTGCCACCCTTCCTGGCGGGAAACAACCTTTACAATGCGGTTGTTACATCGCGTTAGCATTACAACGCGGTCGTTACAACGACCGCGTTGTTACAACGCGATGCCATTACATCGCAAGTCATTAGATTGACTTGTTCTAGATGGCGCTCCAACCTAAGGAATAGTATGATTTACTATTCCAACACCTTCCCTACTGTTGCGCTGGGTGGATTTGGAATAGTAAATGATACTATTCCTAATGTTGGAGCACCATCTAATGCAAGTCGATCTAATGACTTGCGTTGTAAAGGTATCGCGTTCTAACAACGCGGTTGTTGTAACGATCGCGTTGTTATGGAACGCAATGTAAAAGCATGCGTTGTAGCATGCTATATTCTTCCTGGCGGTACGGATCCTGAGAGGAGTGAGGAGATGTTTGATTACCGATCTGAGGGTTCTGTTAGGTAGGTACCAGTTGAGTTTTTTTGCCAGATAACTTGGCCCATTCCAGTGAATGATTTTGTGTACCAGACTGATGATCTTGAAACAAATTTGTTTCCTGATGGGGAGCCAGTGGAGAGCTCTCAAACTCGGAGCCGACGGGGACCGTTATGGCAGATTTAATGCTAGTCTGGCGGCCGTATTCTGTAGCACTTGAAGTTTGGTAAGAAGCTCTTCGTTGATGGAAGCCATCAGGGCGTTCCCGTAGTCTAGCCAACTGATAATTAAACCTGGCGCAAGTGGTTTTCTTTATTCAACTGGGATCCATTGGAAGACCTTGCGTAGGCTTCGCATTAGTCCATAGCAAATGTCTGTTACATGGTTAACATGGTCTTTCATGGACAGTTTGTTATCCATCATGACTCCTAAGTTACGAACTACGAGTTTAGGGGAAGGACAGGGGCCAAGATTCTGGGGCCACCATCACTGGACCAGGATTCATTGGCCTTCCCGAAGTGGATAATCTCCGTCTTACTGGCATTGAGCTGAAGGTGGTTGGATTGCATCCAGGTGCTGATATGGGCCGTGCAGTTTACTAAATCTAAGTTTAGTGTCTGATGGATCTGCGCCAAGAGTGATCAATAGTTGAGTGTCGTCTGCATACGGCACTGTGTCGAAACCGTGGGATCTGATCACCCTGGCCTGGGGTGCCACATAAAGATTAAAAAGCGTGGGACTCAGGATAGATCCCTGGGGTACTCCCTTGTCCACCATCTGGCTTTGAGAGACGAAGGTACCAATTTGGACCATTGAGGTTCAATCCGCCAAATAGCTCCTGAGCCAGTTTAGGGCATTTCCCCAGACTCCCATCTCCCACAGTCGATGTATTAGAGTCCTATGGGAGTAGGTGTCAAAAGCAGCTGACAGATCAAGTAGGACAAGCATAGCTGACTGCCTGTTGTCCTGGGCAAGTCTTATATTGTCTACTACCTCTATCAGCAATGTTTCTGTGCTGGGGGCTGCCCTAAACCCCGATTGATAGAGGTCCAACAATTTATTGCTTTCTAGGAAGGTTGTAAGTTGCTTATTAACCAAGGACTCTAGGACTGTCCCTAAAAAAGGAAGGAGAGAGATCGGTCGATAGTTGCTCGGTTCTTTAGGGTCTATAGACGGCTTTTTCAGGATGGGTTTGACCCTGGCTGCCTTCCAATTTAAGGGAAAAGTGGCACAGTTTAGAGATAGATTGAAAAGGTCAGTAAGACTTTTGAGGAGAGCTGGGGCAATGTTAGACAGGATATGGGGTGAGACAGGTTCAGCAGGAGAGCCTGATTTGACTTTGGAAAGGGCAAGACTCACGTCCTCCTGGGTGAGTTTAGTGAACTCATTTAAATAATTTAAGGAAGGTGTCAGATTGCTGAAGGGTGCGTTATAATGGTATTCCTTTGTCGGATTAGGAAAGAGGTTATAAATAGTGTTAATCTTTTCCTCAAAGAATGCGGAAAATGTGTTAGCCCAATCTGTTGAGGTGGGATTTTTGGACTGGCAAGAGGAGGGACTGATGAATTCCTGTAATATTTTGTACAGTTCTTTGTTTGAATTTGCGGCCTTGTCAATTCTGTCACTAATGTATCTTTTTTTAGCTGATTTGATGTTATCGAGATAGTGTCTGTGGATACGTTTGTACTCCTGCCTGTCCTCAATGTTTTTGATGTTCCTGCATTTACGCTCGGCTTTCCTACTGGCCAGTTAGTCAGATTTTAGGGCTTCGTTAAACCATGGTGATACTTTAGGCTTGAGTTTGACCTTGGTCAGAGGTGCGACAATGTCAAGGGCCTGAATAATTGCCTTCTCGAAGGCCTCTACTGCATGGTTTATATTATCGGTGTCTTTGTAGAGTGGAAGGCTGAGGTGGGGTGAGAAGGTGGCTAGACTGACTTTCTTCCAGGGTCTACTCCACTTCTGTTCACTGATAGGGTTACTGTAAGTGGTGGCAGGCTATAATGAAAATTTTAATAAGCAGTGGTCTGTCCAAAGCACGGGGATAGGGGGGTTCTACTTTCATATTGAATGAATTCGTGAACAGGAGATCAAGTTGGAGAGGTTGCCCCAAATCTGATGGCCGTGGGGAGACAGAAACCCTACTAAACACCAGGGATTTTGCGTTAGGCGACAAAAGAAAGAGGTGCAGGTCTTCCACTCTGACGTTGGGCCAGACCCCCCACCCCCTCCACGCCCGAAAGGAAAAAACCTGTATTTTGGTCTCCCCAGGGGCAGAGAGGGGGGTTGCCCCAACTAGCCCCTGTTAGAACTGGGGGTCTCTAGTTGGCAGAGCCCCTCATGTCAGAAAGCCACTGTAAGATAGGAATATTTTATAATAAAATAATGACGAGGGTCTGGCCCATCCTGACATCAGTACCCACCTTCACTCCTAAAGCCTCAACAGTCTTTCTGCTCCGCTCAGACAAAAACACCCCTCACCCAATGGAAAGTGAGAGGACATTTGAGTTTTGTTTTTACATATAGGCCAGGACAGTGGGACTAAATCCCTAAATTGTCCCACGTGCCATGCTGAATGGCTGTACTTTTTGGGCTCGGGCAGGCCCCCACTTGGGGAAACCTACTAGACGCAGACATTTCTGAAAACTAGACATCAAGGGGAGACCAGAGTGGTATGCCTTGCATTGGTCTGCATACCTCAAACGTAGGCTAAAATAACGCATTTTCCTTGCATTTCTCACGGGCTGAAGGCCCAGCCACCCAAGTGGGGTGGCGTTTTTATAATAAGAAATGTGGTAATGCTGGGTGGTAGGAATTTTCTGGATCCCTGCGAATTCCGGACGTTTATGTCACAGAAACATATGTGGGTTTGATAGGTTTCCATATGTACCAGCTGAGCTAGGGCCCAAAATCCACAGCTACCTAAATTGCAAAAAAAAGGATCGGTTTTGAGAGGAAAAATGTGATCTGTCCATGCTGCGTTTTGGGCCCTTTCCGGTCACGGGCACTAGGCCTTCCCACACAAGTGAGGAACCATTATATCAGGAGACATTGGGAAACTCTGGGTGATAGGACATTTGTGACTCCTCACAGATTCCAAAACCTTTCCTCACAGAAATGTGTGAAAAATGTGTGTTTTTAGCCAAAGTTTGAGGTTTGCAAGGGCTTCTGGGTAAGAAAACCTGGTACGAGCCTCATAAGTCATACCACCCTGGACGCCTCCGGGTGTCTAGTTTTCAGAAATGTCTGGGTATAGTAGGTTTCCATGGGTGTCAGCTTAGCTAAGGCACAAATTCCGCAGATACTCACATTGTAAAAAAAACATGAGTTTTGCTGTGTGAAATATGATATCTCCAGGCTGGGTTTTGGGGCATTTTGCGTCACAGGCGCTAGGCCCAGCCATACAAGTGAGGTACTGTTTTTATAGGGAGACATGTGGAAACACAGAATAGTAGAACATTTGTTATTACCAATTGGGTTTCTCTGCATTTGTGACTTCCAAATGTAAGTCAGTGTGCAAGAAAGAAGACATTTTGCAAAATGCCCTCTGACTCACATGATAGTATGGGTAACCCCAAAGGTGTACAAATAACCACTGCTCCAAAACTCTGTGTTTGATGTACAAGTCACAAATACATAGGTATCCTTCATACCTATTTTTCACTCTTTATATTTTACCATATGAATTACTCTATACTTGGTACACAATGAAATACCATTGTAAGGTACAGCTCAGTCGTTGGCTCAGGGCTCAGTTGTTCTAGGACAACATACAAGCCTTATATATCCCTTCGAACAGAATGGTCTCGCGGACGTAATAGTATATTGCTTTTGTAAATTAGCCATTGTAACACGTAGTTACAGATAAAAACATTGTCACAAATTGCTGTTTATTTCCTACTCATTTTCAGTTTTTGTTTTTCAATTCAACAGTTAGTTTTTTGGGGAAAACCTTGAGGGATATACACAAATGACCCCTTGCTGAAATCAAGGTTCTGTCTACTAGTCAGAAATCTATAGCTCTTTGGGATTACCCATGGGTTTCACACCGGTATCCAACACAAACTGAAAGTAGGTTGAAAGCATAAAAATAAGTGAAAATGGGATGCCTTGTAGAAAAATGCCAAAACTGTGGTAAAAATATAGTTCAGCTCTGCTTATTTCTGAAAGATGTAAAATTGGTGATTTTAGCTTTTAGCGCAAAAAAAACTTTTGCTGATGCCATTTTTAGGAAATTAGACTGGCACTTTCATGTGCAGCACTTTTCCCCGTTTTTCTAAAAACAAAGCAAAATGTAGCTATATTTAAGCTATTTTGTCAACCTCCTCAAGGGTAATCCACAAACCCTGGTTGGTGCTGTACGTTGAAGGACATAAGACGGGCATAAGGAGCCTGTGGACTCAGGACCTTTGGGATGGTCAAGTCTTCTTGAGGTGGAGACAGGAAGTAGAGGGGAGGAGGTGGACTCCCATGATAGTATGAATAACTCCAAAGGTGTACAAATAACCACTGCTCCAAAACCCAGTGTTTGGTGTACTTCACAAATACATAGGTTCCCTTCATACCTATTTTTCACTCTTTATATTCAACTATATGAATTGCTCTATACTCAGTACACAATTAAATACCATTGTAAGGTGCAGCTCAGTTGTTGGCTCAGGGTACCTCGGGTCCTTGGATAACCTACAAGTCCTATAAATATCCCTGCGAACATAAGGGTCTCACGGACGGAATGGTGTATTGCTTTTGTAAATCCACCATAGTGACAAGTAGTTACAGATGAGAACATTGTCACAAATTGCTGTTTATTTTCTACTCATTTTCAATTAGTTTTTTTTTCAAGTCAACAGTTAGTTTCTTTTGGAAAACCTTAAGGGATATACACAAATGACCCCTTGCTGAAATTAAGATTTTGTCTACTTGCCAGAAATCTATAGCTCTTTGGGATTAGCCATGGGTTTCACACCTGTTTCCACCACAAACTAGAAGTAGGTTTTAGAAAAATGCCAAAACTGTGGTATAAAATAGTTTTTTTAAATTCAGCTCTGCTTATTTCTGAAAGATGTAAAAATGGTGATTTTATCTTTTAGCACAGAAAACCTTTTGCTGATGCAAGGTTTAGGAAATTAGACACTTTCTTGTGCAGAACTTTTCCCCATTTTTCTAAAAACAAAACAAAATGTAGCTATATTAAGGCTATTTTCTTGGCCTCCTCAAGAGGAATTAATAAACCCTGGTTTGTGCTGTGTGTTGAAGGACATAAGACAGGCATTAGGACCCTGTGGACTCAGGACCTTTGTAGTGGTCAAGTCTCCTTGAGGTGGAGACAGGAAGTAGAGGGGAGGAGGCGGACAGAGGGGCCTAGGACCACGAGAATAGGGGACGCAAGTATCTTAGGCTGCCCTGCAAGGTAGTCAACACGTGTATGAATAAAGGCATCGTTCCCAGCCACCAGTGTGTCCTGTCATAATCTATTGCCTTATGCTTGGGGGCCCTAACAACTGGCTATGAAGGTAACCTATTGCCTTATGCTTGGGGGCCCTGACAACTGGCAATGAAGGTGACCAGAAGACACAAAGGCACTACCGAAGGTGACCAGAAGACACCAGAAGGCACTCACCTCAAGAAAGGCACTGCAGTAAAGGTAGTGCATGCCGCACCGCGGCAAGAAATAAATCAGGGATGGCAAATCACTGCATCCCCTACTGATTAGAGAGGCTATCGGCTGCAGGAACAATCAGCAACTCTAGATCTTGTGTGACACAAGATCTTCAACAGAAGCAAACAAAGAAAAGGCCAGCCACCTTTAGCAGCAAGCAGTGACACGAGATCTTGTGAGACATGAGATCTCCAACATACCCCAAAGACGAAAAAAAGACAATGCTGGTGGTGGCAATCTTAGAGTCAGACATGCCCCATAGGAATGGATAGAGGGCACCATTACCAAACAGGTAGGAAAAATCAACTATAGCAGACTCTCGGAAAAGGAGTCAAAAGAAGGCCTATCAACATCCAATTCCAGCAAAATACCAGAAACAAAGCTTAACTAAAGCAAAGGAAGACTAAAAGTCAGCCACAAGGCAACCGAAGACTTACAAACATGTCCACTGAAAACAAAGTGGCAAAAGGCTTCTCAACATACGTTTGAGCACCAGATTCATTCATAATAACTACAAACAGCAACCTCGGGCCAAGTGGAAGGAATGACTCGATGATCTAGACAATTTCCTAGAAGCGACAAGTGAGAAAGATGAAGCCCAGATGTTACTCACAATAAAAAACCTGGTAGGTAGAGAAATTTGCAAAATATTTAAAGATTGCCCTACAGCAAAAGCGTCCAACTACAACAGTGTGCTTGCAGCACTCGACAGCAAATTCCTCCTGAAAAAGAATCTAAACTACAAAAGATACTCCTTCAATCTTGCCTCACAGGAAAGAGGGGCAGTCAATGGACAACTCCATCACACGGCTCCGACGGCTAGTTCAATACTGTGAACTTGTCATATTTGATGATGAAGATGCCATTCAGCTACGCATCATTGAAGGATGACTATCTGAGTCCGTAAGATGGAAATGATTGAAGAGAAGTTACAGCCTAGATCAAATACAGGAAACGACCCGCATAAATAATCAGGCAGAACTACAAGCAAAGGAAATACAAGCCAGCAAGGTGGAAAATAGGGAGCAAGCATTCTGCTTGCATGAAAGAGTACTCAAAAAAATGAGCAAAAAACTATCGTGGAAAATCATAATCACAAGAGCATTGTTCTGATCGCCATAAGGATTACTCAGCCAAGTCCTTGAGCAAGAGACCCCAGCAGCACGAGAAGAAAGAATGTTACTGATGTGGGCAGCTCTACTCACACGAAGTCAAGTGCCCAGTAATGGGATGCACATGTTTCATGTATGGTTAAAGACAACCACAATGAATCAGTTTGCAAAGCTGATTGAGATAAAAGGGATGACTCCTCTAAATACAGCAGCAAAGACAAGAAACATCACCACGCCAGAGCGGTGAGAGGTAGGATCAGCAGCTCATCCTGATCTCCTGCCAACTTCGGGGCATCAACTTCTGTCTCCCAACAATTCAGGTCTCCATCACTGAGCTCATGCTGAAGCACATCTTCATTCTCTGGGTAAAGTGAAGTATGTGCCTTCATGATCTCCACACGACAAGAACAGAAAGGCAAGTGTCCCATAGGCGAGCTGGGATGGGTGAAAATGCAACTGCATTTGTCATTGACAGCTGGGAGATTATCAAGAAGAAAGTCAGTAGCAGAGAGAACATGGTATATTTCAACCCCTTATGTACTGAAATCACGGTGGAGGTCAGTCTTGTCGGACCAGGTGCCATTCTCACACAACATCAACAAAACAGCAACAAGTGGCTGATTGTATTCTATGCTAGTTGAAGCTTGACAGATATAGAAAAGGCAAATTCACAACCGGAAAAGGAAAGCCTAGCAGCTGTGTGGGCTTGTGAACACTACCACCTTTTCTTCTATGGAAAACAGTTCACTATTGTGACGGATCATCAAGCCCTAATCACAATATTTAGCATCCCTAGAGCAAAAATGCCACCTCGGATTGAACGGTGGGGAATCTGATTGCAGCAATACACCTAAGTCCTAAAGTACAAACCCTGTTCTTGAAAGGACCAAAACGCAGCATATTACATGTCTCCACACCCATTAATGCCAACAAGGGTGAGACCGTCACTTACTTACTTCATGGTGGAATATGCATCCCCTCCATCAGTGCCCCTCACCACCATCTTTGAGACACGCTACGAGAAGTGACTCACAGGGTAAAGCAACACAAATGGCGTCAGAGTGAAAACCCCACACACGACATAGCAGCAGACATCATGGAATTAGCAGTCTTCAAGCATATGAGTGAAGAGCTGGCAGTAACAAGTCCCGGAATCTTGCTTGGGGGCGGGGGGGGGGCGGAATCGTCAACCCCAAGTGTCTACGCGAGCAAGTCATTGACCTTGCACATGAATGACATCGAGGACTTGTAGAGACCAAACGAGCACTAAGAGAACAAGTGTGGATTTCCAGTCTTGATCAGATCATGGAACAGACCCTAAAGGACTGTCAAACCTGTCAAGTGACAGGCTGACAAGAAGCTCCGCCACAATTTCATATGTCCGAGCTACTGGTGAACGTCTGTTGGCAAGTTGCAATTGACTTCTTCAGACTGTTAAGGTCTGGCAAGTATCTCATGGTAGCAATGGATGACTACTCAAGATTCCCACTGGTAAAGCAGTTACCATCAACTAGCACATCTACAGTAGTGCTGGCCCTAAAGGAAATGTTTGACACCTGCGGTATCCCCGAAGTTGTAAAGACAGACAATGGACTACTCTTCAATGGGCACGATTTTGCAGAATTTGCAAAACATTTTGACTTTAAGCGTCTGAAGATCACACCACTGTGGCTACAAGCAAATGGCAAGGTAGAACGATTCATGGCCACACAGAAGAAGACGGTACAACAAGCAGTAATTGAAAGAACATCACTCCAGCATCACTCTAGGCCTACCGGAACATCCCACACAGCACCATAGGCAAATGCCCATCCACACCAGTAATGCTGGACTGAGAAGTGCGCACCCAGATCCCTTGGTGGGTCCCAGAGGAGGCGTCACTGGAGAAACAAAGGCAATCCTGTAGCGACACCGAGGTATGAGAGCGAGATTGGCAATGGAAGAAGCAGATGAGGGGGCATGCCAATCACAAGTGAAGAGCCAAGAACCTGCCTCTCGAGGTAGGAGGGTGAGTGCTAGTTAAACAGGAACAACGAAAAAAGTCGACCCGACAAAGTGATCAGTCAAAAGAGGACTATGATAACATCTGAAGATGAGGACATGCGAGTGACCTGAAACATCTCCCATTTTAGAAAGCATTATCACTCAACCCAATCGCCCCATCAGATGCTAGCAGACCAAAATGATCTCACATTCTCAGATGACAGTGAAGCTGAAGTGGGTGGAGAACACGACAACTCAAGGGGCAATACGAAGCTGACCCCTGCTTTTCAACACTCCGCCAGAATCAAAAGGAAGCCTACACGTCTCATTTAACAAATTTAAGAAGATGTGGAAACCCTAACTCTCGTGCCAAATGAGTGGAGGGGAACAAATGGGAGAAATTGACTCTCTTCAAGTGGGGGTGGAATATCGTGATGTGCTTTTAAGGCCATATGACAGGCACTAGGACCCTGTGGATTCAGGACCTTGTTAGTGGTCAAGCCTCCTTGAGGGGGAGATGGGAAGTAGAGGGGAGGAGGATGGACAGAGGGGCCCAGGACCACGAGGATAGAGGTAGCAGGTTCGTTAGGCTGGCCTGCGAAGTAGTCAACACGTGTTTATAAAGGCACCAGTGTGTCCTGTCGGGATCTGTTGCCTCAAACTGGGGGACCCGGACACCTGGGTACCTTTAGAATCCCCATGATGTTGGGAAAAAAGAACTCAAATTTGGCATGGACGCCTTATGTGAAAAAATTATTATGGAAGCCTGAGCGCGAAGAACCCCAAATCGCCAAAAAGAACTTGGCACTGGGGTTTAAAAGCCTCAGAAGTTAAAGTGTAAAGAAAAATATACCCCCATAATTAGTGGGATAAAAAGTCATCTCCCTAGCTCTGGCAATCACAGACTGATTGTGCATGACTTCTCAAATAAAGAGTCACCTATTAGGTCTGTGCTTTCTCAAAATGACTACTTCAGCCGTTTTTGACTTTGTGACACCTCTGCATTATGGAATATGCAGCTTCTAGTTTCCCGTTCTTAACATATCCCTACGCGTTTTTTATGCAAAGTAACGTTGGTTAAAAAGTCAGTGCTGGCTAAGTGCATGGCATAGACGCACATTGCAGCTATGCTTATTTACGAAATGTGTTGCAATACTGAGCTCTGTCCTCACTCAATATCAGTAGAAACAGCGAATGGATATATGTCTGTGGTACGGCTGCCAAAAGTCTATTTTCATATTTTTGGGGAGGGATTGCAGAGGTGGTGAGGGTGCTTCGCATGTTATGAAGACTTTGAGTGTGATCTTCCAAAAACACGTTCCAGAAATAAACTGCATTGAACCTACATTTCTACGGGCAACAAGAGCATAACCCCCCCCCAATACTTTCTTTAAATTTGTTACTAAAAATACTTTCTGCTCTGTTAAGCCAGGGTGGGAAATTCCATTGTGGCTGCAGGCCCATGGGCAGGTAGTGTGGAATTTAATGAAGGAAACTGCTATGTGTTTGTGTCTTTCTGTATGTTTTTCCTCTGAAAGAAACCCAGAGCTGGGCAAGCATCCCATTCGACCTGAGGTGACCCAGGCAAATTGCTTCTTATAGAAAAACAAGCGTGCTCTGCCCAGGCGAGCGCAAAGGATCGCGGTCTCTTTCTCTCTTCTGAGGGGGTTGGACAGTCTCTGCAGCCGCAGTGCTGTCCGTGCTGCCTCCCCTGTACGCCGGGCACATTCAACTGTAATACCTAACCCAAAAAAACCACACCCATCTAATTCCAGTTTTCATTTTCTTCCCGTAAATAAAGACATAATATTTATTTAAGCATCACTGCACACTTTGGTCACCACTGTTTTGCGCGCAGAGATTTGTAAACACGTATGATAAACAGAAAACTACGAGTACCAGAATCCAACTCAAAGTGCGTCCTGTGACTGTCCGAGAGTGTCCCAGGTCACACGCGGACACTAGGCAGTTGCACGTCCGAGATGAATTCTACTTCTTTATCAACTGATGTGTTGCCTGGAGATCTAATGAGGTGGAATATATTTCAGATTGTTTTTATTTTATCTGTGAAGAGGTTTGGTAGATCTCTGAAAATGATTCATGACTTGTAATATCATGTTCATATCATGCACAAGATTCTTATTGTAGAAGAAACGCTCCCGGATTTTCGATCTGGGGGGCCATGAAGAAGCATTACTGGGTCATATCCATCCACGCATCTGTCAATCCTTGCGCCACGGTGCGCCGCATTGTATCCATGGTGGCGCAAGGGTTTTTTGGCGTGACACAAATTAACTGACGCATCTCTGCTGATATGCTGATATTTTAGGTGCTCACCTTTATCCAATTTTGAATTAACACAGTAATCACCTGCAATGAGCTGGATACTTTACATTCTCTGTTGCAAGAATTCCTCCACCAAGGCTTCTGGCTATGGTGAAGGGGAGAGGCATTGCTTGCCAGAACTTTAAGATGCAGGAGGAGTGAAGCATGCTCTTTGTCATATACACCAGTAGAAACGTTCTACTGCCACACGGGACGACCCCTTTCCTGTTGAAAAACAAAAATACTTTGGCAGCTTAGCATTTTGCAAAGCTTTGAAGTTTAAAACTGTGATGCTCTTCTAAGCCCTGTTACTATTTTGCACACCCCTATCTAATACCATAATAGTTCTCTATTATTTATCTTAATTTCTACGCATATATTCACGGTAAAATACAGTTATGGTTCAGGCTCAAATACAGAAGACCACTGAAATCCACCAGTTATGGTTAGTAAGAGACACAACACCCAGACCATAACTCACATCACTGCGATGCTCAAAATGGCAATTTGCCAACAGAACAAAGACAAGAAAAAGAGGTATCAAGAGAACAACATGGCGGACAGCACGGGTTATGTGTGTTGTGGTGTTGTTAACCATAACCGGTGAATATCAGAGCTTTTATGCATTTGAGACAGAAATATAACTCATTGCCTTTTTCAATGAATATCGGGGGATTCAAACTACATTTTGGTTAACCTTTTGAAATATTTAAATAAAGTTTACTAAATTACAGATACTATCTTCTTGGGATGTACATGGGGATACACAAACGAAGTTAAGTGAACCTTGATCAAGGATTTTATAGCTGATAGGACTAAGAGAACTTTACAAAATATAATTTTTATTGAGTTTTTCATTTTTTATGTTCATTTAAACAGTTGGTAACTTTTTGTGACAACACTGCAAAAGGAAATATGGATTCTACCACATGTACATATTACAGTTATGACCAAATACGTGACTAATGCAGGCAAAATGGCATGATAATCCACCTGTACCACTTATAAGCGGTTTCATCTACAAAATATTTGTTACAGGGTAGGTTTTGGGTTCTTGTATTGAGCGCTATGTATTGTATCATAGCGCTATATCTCTCCTTGATAGTGAACCACAGTGTCACCTCCAGCTTCCTACCAACTTACTCCCAGTATTTCTCTATGACCGAGCAGGTCCACAATGTGCAGATAAAAGTACCCTCTTGGCCACAGCCTCATAACCACATTCAAGTATTAGTTCACCCAAATATCCAAAACTGAACCCTTGTGTAGTACACTGTATGGAGAAGTTTTAATTGGACCAAACGGAAACCATATCTTGCTGATAACTCTCAGGGTACATGTTTCCTACCATAAACCATTTTGTATTAGGCCTATGTCTTTCTCCATCTGGCTTTGAGGCCATCTAGTTTTTTTGTGTGGACCATTAAGGTGGTAAATATCAGCATTAGTGGTTTTTTTTTTTAACCATTCTTGCTTCTAATAACCTTACTTCTTGAGGTGACACTTCTAGCGTTCCCATAAGCTCCTTAATGCAAGAAGTAATTGTATGCTTGTGCTGCTAGTATATAGATGGATGGGTGTTTTGCAACCTGAATTTGGTTTGCAATTGTGTAGATGGCTTAACGTTTAACAACTGAACTCAGCATAAAAGATGCTTTATTTATTCAGGAAAACAATATTGCAGTGGCCTACACTAAACATGGACACCATACTGTGTACTCCATAGTTCTGCTTAGCCACCCATTTAAAATATAGATTTAAGAAGCATATAAAGGTACAATGGGTGCACACTATGAGCTGTAAAACATATATCATAACTGAACTAAAATACATCAGTTAAGATGCTTCTGAGAAAAAAAGAAATAGTGCTACACAAATTTTTTAACTCTGAATAATTATCACTATTACAGTATGCACCTTCCAACATGATTTAGGAACGGTTAAGGTATTTTGTTTAGTGTTATAATGTATTTTTCTTTTTTTAAACTCAACTGATGTGTTTTAGTAGTTTTTAGATTTTGTCCCTTATGTGTTGTAGCCTACTGCACATGTAACTTCAACACCTATTGAAACCTTTGTGTTTTTTATCTTAAAATATATAATCACTTGATTTTAGGTCTCACATAAGACAGCGCATGCTCTAGCGCATTGCGTTCTCGCTAGCGAGACATTTTGTTTACTGAAAGGGGTTTGGGGATAACCCATTGCTTACTATTCATTGTCCCTCCTATTTGCTGCCTTCTAATTGGTCGGGTATGCCCAGAGGTGGGTCCTGTGCTCTCCATGCCACTGGAGACAAGCTATCCTGGCTGATGAGGGGTGAAACCCCGAAACCGGTCCTAGGATGCTTGTTTCCAGTCCAGGGAGGACCTGGCCTGGCAGTTCGGGCAGGACTGTTCCCATTGGGCGCAGGATCACAACTGATTTGCATATGGCTGGGTTTAAACTGGAATGGCATGGGGAGCAAAAAAACGATGGATTTAGGCTCAGATCTCTGTACTGCGGTGAATGTACGACATTGTTCTGCATTCTGTCCATCAATTGTTCTTTTTGCATTTCTAATTGGTCGGCGGATGCTGATTTCACTTCCTCTCCTTTCGTTTGGAGCATGGTCCAAGTACTGATTGATTCATTTGGATTAGTGTCCTTTCGCTGCGCATGCTGTGATTGAGATACTATTGTCTTCCTTCTTCCACCAAGTGGCTTCTTTCTTCTTCCCCTGTGTTTCTTCTTCCCGTGTTGCTTCTTCCTGCAATTTGTTTTAATAGTCTCAAGTGAGAGGTCAAGAGTTGGATCCAAAGTTTCAATCTGAATGACTCCCTCCACGTGATAAGCTTTATTAGGCGCAACAGTGGGTACTATAAAGATTCACCTGCAGTAGAAATCTGTCTGTGTGTACAGTGCATGTCAAGAACTGAATGATTGTCTCTTAGACGATAGTGTATCAATTTAATTCAAAGGGGGTACCGAGGGGGGGTGGAGCGGCAGCAAGAGGAGTCACCGCTGCTGCGACCACAGGTCAGTTCGCCCGCCGTGCTTGCCCGGAACCTCTCACCACCTGGTTTTTGCTGCTAGTCAGCCCTCCAGCGGCCCATACTCCCCTGGCTGGTCCGTTCCGGGCCGGCCTGTTATCCTTCCGCGAGGTACTGAGAGGGGGCCAGAGTGGCGGTGGAGGAGTCATCGTGGCCGCAGGTCAGTGCAAGCTTGGTTTCTGCTGCTAATCGGCCCCTGACAGCTCGCACTCCCCTGGCTGGTCCGGAAAAGTGGGGGTCTCGCTGCAACTGGCTTTGAGCCTCGATTGTCCGGGGGTGGGGCTGTAAGGCTTGAGCTGCAGCGGCAGCAGTTCACTCTACCACCTACATTCTCAGCCCTTCACCAGCCACCAGCCCCCAGCCTTCAGCCTCAGCATCAATATTAGTACCAACACCAGCATATGCACCAAGCAGGCATTGCAAGCCATCATACTTTGCAGACCGCATACAGAGGCCTGGTTGACGGGCAGCAAATATCAAGTGGGGACGTTTGTTTGTTTGGACTGCTGTTTGGACCACTGGCAAGGGGACTCAGTGTCCCAGAACACTCTGAAAGGACTGAAAACAGAGACCAGAGGAGGCTGGGCTGGGCCTACCCTTTTGGTCCTTCTCTTTCAACACCAGTTTAACAGCCTGGGTTTGCAGTGTCACGAGGAGGATCACAGAGGACCGGGAAACCAGGTTGCCCAGCTCAGCACGGTGCAGGTAGGGAAGGGCGGTGTACCCTCGTGCTATATCTTAATTACTCATCTCCCACTGTTCTGTGACTGGGTGACTGGGTGACTTTTTGTTGGATTGAACTGGCGACACGGCGCCTGCCCACCCTGTTTCATTGTGTGCTATCGTGACAGTAGTCTCTGTTCTGGATCTTCTGGATTCTCGTGAGCTACCCCAGTGCGGAGCGGAGCTGCACGATGCTACCTTCTGGCACACAGAGGTACTGCTGGAAAAGTTTCTGGATCCAGTCTGATGCCAAGGGAATATTCAAAACGTGAGGAATCTGCGATTAAAAAACTCTCTATCAAAAAAATAATTTGGAGTTGTAAATGCTGTTAAATTCCTTAATTCTTGTTAAGAGTTTTGCTTCATGCATCATGGACAGCATGTCAACTCTTCTTGGCAAACAATGTCTGTCCACCCATATTATTGTGTTTAGGCTTCTCAAATTAAACACACAAACATGGAAATCATATGTTTGCCTCTTTATCGTGAGTAAAATAGTGCACACCCCTAAAGATGATTGATTCTGCTAATACAATAGCACCCTTATTAAATCTTCTTTCAATATTTTGTTTTAACTCCTCTCTCTGTATGTACTCTGTTTCACAAGCAGTTTCTTCTTTCAATTAATTTAAACACTGCAAAAATCCCTTGAATTGCCCACTTTCTTATCAGACACCTCACAGTTTGCTTCTAAATATTTTCAAGATCATTTACATCATTCACTTCCACCTACATGGCTCTATTTTATTATCAGCACTCATTTTCAGTCACCCACTTTACACCCGCATCCGTTGGAACTTCAAATTGTTCCATAATTACTAGGCCTTCTTGTAAGTACAGGAACTGATGGAGAAGACCTAAAATATCTTGTTCTTTCTGACATATAAATACCTTCTTCAATAGTGTTACTCATGAATACAATGGAAGATGTGAATTATCCATCTAGTTCAGATTTATGATGAATATACACTGAATGAAACACATCTGGAAGTATCAGCACTTTTTCCACACCCTTCGGAACGTCTTGCGTGATAGGATAGTTATTTTGGGCCCTGAATTTATCATGAGGTTAAGTGCTACACCATACATAATAATATCAGCAGTGATAAACCAAACATTGTCATCACTGCTGTGACCACATATTTTGCTCACTTTAACTGATAAAACCAAACTGTTGAATCTTTCAACCATTTTATCTTATCACCTTCTCCAACAACGTGTTTTGGTCTTATTTGTAACGTCTTTACACATTCTAGTTAAATGACCCATTCTGTAATAATTACTACATATTTCTTTATAGTCGGACAGAATTTGGAGTTGGGTATATGTCTTAAAGATCTACACCTGTAGCAAACATTAGATACGCCAGTCATTGATTCACCATGGTCTTATGCTGTTTTTGGCCTTCACTTTCAATGGGGCTACATTTCCACAACCGATTTAGCTCCTTCGCTTTGTCTTGCTAGCTCTGAATACTGTCAGCACCATCAACTGCTTCCTGTAAATTTGGATTCTTACTCAATAATAGTTTTTTGTTTGTGCTTATCAAAACATCTTATTGTCTGTTGATCTCGTATTAGAGTTTCATCAAATGGTCAAATTCACAGTGATGCCAGTATACTTAAAGTCACTACTTATGTGTCTACTCTCTCCCAGCCAACTGCTCTCTGGTTAAGATTATATATCTTATGTTTACTAAGCTTTTTGTGAAGAAAATGTTTTCCAGAATTATAATGGCTTCTTTATAATCCTTCAATACTGCACCGTCAACTGGTACAATGTTTGATAGATGTGTGAAATTTTCTGTCCCTCAATGACTAGGCAATGTTCAAGTATAAAGTTTTTTCCTTTTGGTCTGCAATGATGACTATCTACCGCACCAAGACACACATTAAAGGCATGGAATCACTCTGATCAGGGTGTGGGTTGTTTTTCTAGTGACTGTAGGGAAGGTGGTGGGGGAGTCACAGTTTCCACGGAGACTGAATTAATTTCACATTTATGTTTATATACAAATAATATTTGACCCTCCCCCAGCTTTGTCACTCACTGCAAAATGGCTGAACAGTCTTCAGAATTTCAGTGTGGTGCTATGCTACCTACCTAGTCGGTGCGTGGAGACGTACCAAGAACACACAAAAACTGTAATGATGCCTGCACTGCTCGTGTGAAGTGTTTTTGAGTTGCTGCTGTGGTTTGCACTGTGCGGATGTGGGACACCCACATTTTAGGTACCTGACTGCTCATCATCGACTGTAATGATGTAATGATGTAGAAGTCTTCCAGTATCGGGAATGAGGCCTGACGTACCTAACATCCAGTGCACTCCCACTCAGGCCCTACACAGGGTTGCTCCCGAGATTGCAACTGATCCCGCACATTTACACTCTGACACAAGTGAATAGGTGGCTAGGTAATTTTGCTGTTGCTCGTTTCGTAGAATACTGGCCAGATTACAACAAACATTAAATATGGAGCTGCTATAGTTGCAGTCGTCATGTATGGAAACTCTTGAGATCGGGCCACTGAGTATGTCTTGCTCTAGGCGGTGCGTCCATTGGGGCGTTGGGGCGTAGCCCCCCCACCCGCAGCTCCCTCGGCGTCTTTGAACCTAAGTAAACTGAATCAGTTTACTTAAGTTCAAAGACGCCGAGGGAGAACTGACAATCATGTCAGTCAGCATGATGTCGGACCGCCCACCCCCTTCAGAGTCTGAAGGGGGTGGGCGGTCCTGCGTCATGTTGACTGACATGATTGTCAGAGGGACCAGGGGCAACAGGCAGCACTGCAGCACAAGTGCGCATGAGTGGGGAAGGGCACCGAATTTTCGCGCTGTGCCCAGTCATGCGCACTTGTGTGTGCACTGGCTTGCGCATGCCCATTAGGAGAGCGAGTGTTGAGCAAAGGCTCAAACCTCGGTCTCCTAATGGGCAGGCGGGCGAGAGGTAACCGTGCCCTAAGCCAATCCTGGCGCTGCCAGCAGCGCCAGGATTGGCTGAGAGGGGCTATAGGGCGGCGCAAACGGAGTCGGCCCCGAGGCGGCGCGGAAGGGCGGACCTCCTCAGGTAGGATTTTATTTTTTTATTTCAAAAATCCCCCGGGCCCCCGGCACCCCCCCTTCCACCCCCCGCGAGCCGCAACTGTCCACCAGTAAAGCCAATCTATATCGGAATTATACTAGTAATGAAATGTACCAGCCGAAGTCGCAGGGGATGTTTGGAAAGTAATTTGATCTGCAGCTAAATATCACATGAATTAACCGAGTCTGTCTCGTTAAACCACAAGAGTTAATGACAAGTCAATAAATCTGCCAAAAATATAGGGGGTGTTTACATTCCGCATAGCTTTGATGCGATTAATGGCACGCGCTTCGATACTGTAAGGGGTCTGTCCAGCCACGGATTCATCGTGCATTTGGTGGAAAGCCAAGATTACTCAACGTCCAACTCATTCTGAGCCCATCCCTGTATTTCTAGTTACAGTAGGGCCTTCGTTATCATTGACAAGTTATTATCCGATCACTGCTCGACCCTTGGTCAGAGACCATAACCACAAGCGTTGCTGTGATTCTGTAATTACCGCATCTCGCTTGTTTTTGCCCTTGTAATTTCAGCAGTTAAAATCAGCCGAAATTTACTGGGGGTGGGGATGCACAGTAAATGCAAATTTTGGTGCAAAAAAATGTCCATTATTCTCCATTCTAAAATATTGATTCCCTAATCCAATGCACCCGCTGGGATCTTAAACAGAGACACGGCCTTGAATACGAGTAGGTGAAGCAGCATGCCAACCCACACAACTTCATATATGTGCACTAAAATGACTACGTCAGTATCAGGCGATTTACAACTGCAAACAATTTACAGTGGCAAAACCCCCATATGAAGGCATACATGTCAAAACACTACATTCCAAAGGCACGCAGCGAACCCCACAGACGTGGGTGTGCACACGTATGTGTGTTTACACACATGCATAGCTCCGTTTCTCACACCCCACACGCTGGATAGGGAAAAATGAAATGTATCACTTCAACGGGTGACATTCACAGCTTATAGCAGCAACACACCACCCACCACAAAATAGATCCCACTGCTGTGTGCACCGTCGTGCTGGAGGCTTCTCATCACACACTGCAAGTACTCACAATAGGCTGATCCTGGATATCTCTTCTGCTCCCTGTTAAGGCAACATAAACCGCATTCTAAAAACATGATGAGCTTATGGAGCAGTGAGGGAGCACATGGAAAATGGAGGCACCGAGCGGCAACAAATAGGAAATGTTCCAGAAAGCAGCCTAAACTGGGGAATGACTAAGAATGATATCTCATAATCTAACAGAAGCTGCACCGGCATCTAGACAATGCCTGTCCTTCCCAGTCTGCCGTATTTCAGCCTCCCCTCAACACACAGACCCCTCACGATCTGTATTTCGACCTAAGCCTTCTAATGTCACCCCTGAGCTTCCCCCCTCCACACTTACACTGTGAATTTAAAATACACGAGTGCCCCTCACCCAAAAAATCTCACCTTTTTGTGCTGCAGGTTTCCTTAGAGCGTTACACCATGCCCCATTGCTGCTTCTGGGCACTTGCTTAGAACCTAAAGTGCCTCCTCATAGCACTCACTTTAAAGCATGTTGTTTGCTGCCAGCTTGGGGGATACTGTGGAATGATGGTTTGATGGATGAATTACTGTACCTGCAATGTGCCTCATGAGAACAGACATACTATGATACTAGTGCACATGGAGACTACTCTGAGAAACGTGTTTCAGCCTGTATCAGTTAGTTGTAATATATGAAACATTACACTTGCCACATGGAGCTAGAATGCAAACCGAATCACCTCTAAGCAATTACTGAAGGACATTATGCGAGTTCTAGTGAGAAGAAAGGGCACATTTTCGGCATGTTTCAGAATGAGCTTAAAAACCAGGCTCTTTAAAACGTTTATTGTTTTCACAAGCAAAGCATCCACCCACTTGTGTTGAAAACCAGGTCTATCCTGTGACTGTTGCCTGGAGTCTGGTCTATGTAGAAAAGCCCTGCATGGACCGACAACAATCATTCGGCTTTTGCCTTCAGCTCTGTCTTTGGCCTCACATTACAATTCTCACTGACTAACGCAGGTCTCCTAGAATTCTTTTCAAGCATTCTCAGTTCCCTTTACTCCAGAATACTCCTTCAGGCCCTTGCTGTCTACTTCTCACACTATCCTGGGCCACTCTCTCCTATGCACTTAATTCACAAATCTATGTATGAGTGCATTTGTGTGTTACTCCCAGCTTACTCCTGGATTTCCAAACAGCTGTGTGAATCAGGCTGCCTCTATTTTACTTCTCTGCTCTGTGTGCAGCCCAAAACCCCAGCATTACCCCCTCAGTGTAAACCCACCATTTCAGAGGTCAGAGGTATCTCTGCAATTGCTTGTAAGATAGCTCGGCATTTTGAGCTCACTGTTAAGATCTCTGTGCCACCTGAAGTTTGTAGGTTGTAACACTGTCAGTGTCGACTCAGCCTTTCATCCTTCCGTGGTCCACAAACCAATAATGATTCAGTAATGACAATTGTATATCAAAATGTTCTATCTAAAGTAGGTTTGTCAAAGTTGATGTATAAATAACAGGTTAATGTTTGCCTTTTAGGCCTGTGGATGCAAAAATAATGGCATGGTCCTCACTGGTGGATAATGCTCAGACTATTATTTCCAGAGTTATCAAGTAGAGATCTTAGATTCCTATTCTCAAACCTGGAAGGTGTAAGCAAGTTTAATAAGAGTTTGAAGTAACATGGTTTGGAACATTGATTCATAGAAGAGTAATGTGGAGCAAACAAATGCAACCTATAGAAACGTTTTCCAACAAATATTGATCTAGAAGACTTAAAGATGCAAATTATGAGCTGTTTTAGGCGTGAGTTCTTGCTGCAACATAGGACCACGCGTTTTGTGATTTGGGGCCTCAACCAATAGAGAAATAACTGCACAGCCAAGATTAATTACAAAATGTAAAATATATTATTTAAAGAGCATATTAATTCTAGGACTCAGGAAAGGAATTAAACATTACTTTATAAGTACGATTAAAATGAGATGAAAATTTTATGCATTTTCTACAAAGGCAGTTTTGCATTTAAAACATTGTAAAATTGAGATGTAACAGCATGACAGGGTTAAAAATGATTTAAATTATTTTCACCCTATTGCCCGTCTTGGAGATCACCCACACCGCTGTGCTAGAATTCATGACACCAATAATCACCCAAAAATATTTTAGCCTGAAGTACACGTGGCATGAATCAAATACCGTGAGACTATGGAATCCATCCTCACTCTTTATTACTTTATTAAAACCTATATATAATTGGTGTTCTTCACGGTTTGGAGATTTTCCCTATCCATGATGGTGGAGGCATGTGACACATTACTTTCGGTTTAAGCCCCAGCAGAGACAGTATATAATCAGTTCAAGCCAGCTCCTCCTTACCTGGAAATCATGCATCTTGTTGGGCTCCTTTGCTAACATACCAGTTGGCACTCAGCTTCCCGCCATGCACATGTTTGTTGTGTTTGGATGCTCTCAGTGACCTTGCTTCTTGCCTTCCCCTCTACAACCTCATTCCTCATCGACAAGTTTAAGAAGTCCTGCTGATTCATTACCGCCAAATGTCCTTTGCTTCATTACTCAAGTACTCATGTTGAGAGTAAAGCTCCACCTCTAGTCTACAATAGTCTACAGTGATGAGTACATATCACAAGAATTACCATTTGCTATTGTTTAATATGCTAAACTGAGGGAGACATTAAATGTACTGTGTTCTGTCCTCCCAAACCCCCCCTAGGTTGTTCGGGCTCGCTCGCTGCGCTCGCTCGCTGCGGTGCAGTATGCCAATAATTTTACGCCCCACCACTTTCAAATGTCACCAGCCACCACTGCCTGTGACCACATCAAGCTGTGCTTCCCTTCCTCTTCTCCCCCCTCTCCCCTTTCTTGCTAATGTTACAGCAATGTATTTACCTTAAATGCCAATAAAAAAGTGTTAAAAAAAAAGCTAAGAAAAGAAACTTCTGTTGCACTCCTCCACCTTTAACCAGGCTTCCGCTCGCTGTTGTCCATCATGACGTAGTAGCCTCCCACCGTTGGGAATGGGACCTGACCTGTTAGATCTACTGTGGGTGGGGAGTACCCAGCAATGTTTACACCCCAAAATTTACCTTAACAGAATGCCCACAATTTGATAAATTGGAGATGAAGTTGAGCCTCAATTTCAAGAGGCAATGTGCCCCAAGGTAAGGCACCTCTCAAGGCATCAAATGTATTAGAAAAACAGTCAATTAACTAAAAGGGCCACTCAATAACTGAGTTCTAGATCAGTGGAATAGTTTACAGATTACAAAAATTCAAAAGTAAATGCGGTAGTAAATGCAGTACAGAGTCAATGCCATGAAGGCTCTCATCAAATTGGGTATTACAGAAATCTGCAAAGTCAAAAATATTCTAAGTCCCAAGTGGGCAGCAAAATCAAGAGAGAAACAGTCACACTTTCCTATGTCATATTAGCATAGAAAAGATCTCCAGCTTACCCCCAAAACAGAGGGTTTTATACATTATTTTGGCATATGAAATTACTAAAACTGCAAAATCATCTTGCTATGATAATTCATGTGTTACATTCACGGGAATCAGAGCACAGTCTAGTTATACGTCATATTGCCTTAACATCTACACTACTCTACATGAATATTATTCTGCCCACTTTATGCTAGTGCCATTCGGAGATGGTGGAACAAACTAGATACATGGACAACAGCAAGCTAATATGACTAAATAGGTTACAGTGAGTTAGCGGAAAGACTTTGAAGTAGTAGTTGCAGTTTTTTGACTGAGCTGAGGAAGATTCATCAAGAATAGCATGAACAATGACAATGGAAATAAATATGATTCTGCTTGACTGTGCTGCAGAAATAACAAAGAGTGAAATGTGCAGGGGGAAAGACGAGAGACATCCATTTTGAAAAAGAAGGCTGGTAGGCACAAATGTAGTCCTAGTTAACAAGTGTTAGAAAATCAGACTTATACACATTATAGGAAATTTGTGTCAAAGACAACAGTACTATGTCAGTGTGTACACATGTAATCGAGTGTAAAACTATATTCTGCACTTTGTCAATGATGTGCAACAATATGAATGCACAAAAATCTGCGATGTGCTTATGTGTGGCCTTGTGCCCGCTTAGCTCCTTTCCTGTCCTGCTCCAATTTTGAGTCGAGTGGCATAGCCTCACTCGTTTAGAGTCACATTTCTTAACCAACGTGGAAGGGTACACACACTTCTTCTGTTTCAGCAAAGATAGAGTAGCAGTCTACAATGTGGCACTGAAATCTCATAATGTGGCATCAGTGCGCGAGTTTAGGGAATCCAAATCTCGTCGCCAATATTAAGTCGACAACTGGACATGGCGAGGTTATCTCTTTAATTCTGGACTCACGATAGCTGTCTACCACTTCTTAAGGTCTGCACAAACTGTCCGTCTTTTAAACGTAAAGACTCCAACACAGAGCTCCCAATCACTCTACATAGACCAAACCGTACTCAGAACAAAACATTCACTGAAGACGCAACAGTCTCCCACTTTAAAGAGGTATTTATGAGACGAGAAATAAGTCTGTCTGAGCCCAGAAGAAGTGTCCTTTTGGGAATAAAACAATTTTTGGGCTTTGTTCAAATGTTTAGTTGTGCGACATGGTTTCTACAAAATGACATGCATTAAAAGTGGGTGGAGTTCTGTTTTGGGGGTAATTATTTGGGCACAAACGTGCTCTTGCATTGGTGGCAGATTGAGGAATACTGCTAGCACCATCCTGCAGGTTGTTGTGTTGGCGGATTGTGTGTGGATGACTGATCTAGGTTGAGGTTTTTGGTGTCAGAAGATTCAGGAATTCCATCAAAGAAAGTGTGTTTCTATGAATTGTACATGCATTTTCAAGTTTCATGTGCTTTGCAGGTTGTGGAAAAAGATGTTCTCCTGCAGGTTATTAGATTTGGAGTACAAAATAGGCTTGTGGTCTGGACTCAATGTGCTGTTAGTTATACGTGTGAATTTGGTTAACAACGTGGGAAAGTGAAGATTCCAAGGCCCAGGATTACTCAGGTAGAATAGGAGCACTGTCTGATCATTCAGATCAGCGCCCATTAGTATTAAAGTCACAAAAGCCTAATGTAATTTAATTGAAGATCTTGGCATGACCATGTAACATACGGGCATGATGAAAATTCAAGTTATAGTAAAGTGCCAAGTAACTAAGCCAAAATGAAATACTATAGAAAGTGTAAAGCAGATCTCCGTGGAATGTGGTTGTATATCAGAATATAGCTAGCAGACAGCGTTGAGTTCTGCTGGCGGGCTGCTACACCTAACTTGCGGTAAACTCTGCTTCTTTTAAAATAACGCACTTTGAACTTTGCTTATTTTATTCAAAGTACTTTAAAAAGTACCAACTCTAACCTTCTTTTATCTTACGCCGCACTCTCACCTGGCACGGTGACCTCCTGCCCTGTTCCGCCGCGGCTGCATTGCCGTTTCAGCGGAGGGCGTGGCCAGGTCAAGTGACTATCCACAGACTTCCGCGTGACTCTGCAGGCTGGCGCGCCGCTTCGGGCTGCTCCCTACTTAAGCTGCATGCCAGCGAGGACGCGCAGCGCTAGCAGACAGAGTTGAGTTCTGCTGGCGGGCTGCTACACCTAACTTGCGGTAAACTCTGTTCCTTTTAAAATAACGCACTTTGAACTTTGCTTATTTTATTCAAAGTACTTTAAAAAGTACCAACTCTAACCTTCTTTTATCTTGCGCCGCACTCTCACCTGGCACGGTGACCTCCTGCCCTGTTCCGCCGCGGCTGCATTGCCGTTTGAGCGGAGGGCGTGGCCAGGTCAAGTGACTATCCACAGACTTCCGCCTGACTCTGCAGGCTGGCGTGCCGCTTCCGGCTGCTCCCTACTTAAGCTGCATGCCAGCGAGGACGCGCAGTGCTAGCAGACAGCGTTGAGTTCTGCTGGCGGGCTGCTACACCTAACTTGCGGTAAACTCTGTTCCTTTTAAAATAACGCACTTTGCTCATTTTATTCAAAGTACTTTAAAAAGTACCAACTCTAACCTTCTTTTATCTTACGCCACACTCTCACCTGGCACGGTGACCTCCTGCCCTGTTCCGCCGCGGCTGCATTGCCGTTTGAGCGGAGGGCGTGGCCAGGTCAAGTGACTATCCACAGACTTCCGCCTGACTCTGCAGGCTGGCGCGCCGCTTCCGGCTGCTCCCTACTTAAGCTGCATGCCAGCAAGGACGCGCAGCGCTAGCAGACAGCGTTGAGTTCTGCTGGCGGGCTGCTACACCTAACTTGCGGTAAACTCTGTTCCTTTTAAAATAACGCACTTTGCTCATTTTATTCAAAGTACTTTAAAAAGTACCAACTCTAACCTTCTTTTATCTTGCGCCGCACTCTCACCTGGCACGGTGACCTCCTGCCTTGTTCCGCCGCGGCTGCATTGCCGTTTGAGCGGAGGGCGTGGCCAGGTCAAGTGACTATCCACAGACTTCCGCCTGACTCTGCAGGCTGGCGCGCCGCTTCCGGCTGCTCCCTACTTAAGCTGCATGCCAGCAAGGACGCGCAGCGGACGCGCGCAGCGGGCCTGCCTTTGGCGCGCCAAGGGCAAGCCCGTCCGCGGCTGGCCGGGGCAAGGGGCCAGAACCCCTGCATCATTTCAGAGGGGTCACCACTTAAGGTACTCAGGAGATCAGCTCAGAGCACTAGCGTCCACTCCCTTAACATCATGCAGGCATTCGTTTTATGCAGAGTCAAAGCCACGTCAATGCCTGCACTGCTCATTCCATACAGGCGCACATAGCATAGATCGAGCAGGGCAGAGCAAGCTTAAACTTCTACTCATGAATTGTAGGTCACTGAATAAACACAAGGTGGAAATCCACGACTGCATCGTAGAACACCAACCCGATGCACTCTTCCTTACAGAAACCTGGTTGCATGAGTCCTCCGCCCCAGACATAATACAAGCACTGCCACCTGACTACGGGATCCTCAGACAGGACCGCATAGACAAACACGGAGGGGGTATTGCGATAATCCACAAACGTTCCTTAAAATGTGCTATGCTTGCAGTAGACGTAGATCAAAGCGAAGCAGCTTCCTTCACACTAATGGCAGCTGAGAACCACACAGTCAATGGGTTTTTGATATATCGACCGCCAGGGGCAGCCTCGAGATTTATCTCCAAACTGGTAGAATTAATGGTTCAACCTGCACTACGACATAGTAATCTAATGATTCTGGGAGACCTAAACTTGCATTTTGACAACCACTCTTGTGACGAAGCCCAGTTCCTACGACAAGAACTCGCTGGGTTCCAGCTAACACTTAAATCCATACACCCGACACACCAACTAGGGCACATATTAGATCCTATTTTCTCTAACTGCTCTGACCTGGCTGTCGACCCCCCGACGGCTGTTCCCTGGTCCGACCATCATCGTGTGACCTTTTATATCCCCCTCTCCAAACCACTCCCTCAAGTCAGACCAGTACCTATTGCCACTCACAGGAAATGGTCCAAATTTAACGCTGGTAGTTTTACTCAGGCTCTACAATTGAACCAACCCTTCCTAGGTATGGACATTAATGAGGCTACTAGAGTAGTTGATAAGTGGATTACTGAGGCACTGGATGTGGTTGCCCCATGGACAGCCAAGGCCCCCTGCAGACGTACGAAATCTGCACCTTGGTTTAATGACGCCCTAAGGATGGCTAAGCAATCTTGCAAACGCTTAGAACGCAAATGGAGGACAGACTTTTCGGAGATAAACAAGGCGGCCTATAAGAGGAATTTAAAACACTATCACTCCCTGATCAAGAAGACACGGGCTGCATTTTACAATGATAGGATTGAGCAAGCTGATAATTCCACCAAAGAACTTTTTGCTATTCTCAAGGACCTGTCATCTCTAGAGAGATCAGTGGCTCCAGCCTCCAGTTCACAGGAGTCATGCAATAAAATTGCAGACTTTTTTGCCGCGAAGGTAACAAAAATCTATGACGCCTTCCCGGCTGAGGCTCGCAATGGCACTGATTGCCTAGACACACTGAGCCCGGAGTGGGGGGAGAACTGTTTGTCAGAATTTTCCCTTCCCTCCCTAGAAGATCTGGGAAAGATAGCTTTAAGCATTAAATCAGGCTCCCCGTCAGACCTATCCACGCCTAAAATCATCAGCGTAGGGTTAGAGAGCATAATTCCCTGTGTGCAGCAGCTTTTAGAAACCTCCTTTCAAACTGGGAAGGTACCCGACACGTGGAAGCAAGCTATTGTTCTCCCCCTGAAAAAAAAACCCTCAGCGAATATGAACCTACTGGAGCACCTGAGACCTGTCTCACTGCTCCCTTACTTTTCAAAAATAGCAGAAAGAGTGGCTAACACACAACTGGTGGTTCACATTAACCAACACAACCTTTTCCACCCGTCACAATCGGGTTTTAGAGCATCCCACTCGACGGAGTCAGCCTTACTCTTTGACACAGAGACAGTACGTATGAGGGTGGATGAAGGCTTGACGACTGCACTGGTCCTTTTAGACCTTAGTGCAGCGTTTGACACAGTGTCCCACACAATCCTCTTTCACCGTCTCAAACTAGGAGGTATGGGCAGTGCTGCCTTGAAGTGGATGACTTCCTACCTACAGGGCCGCAGCTTCCGGGTTATTCAACCTCCACACACCTCCAAAAATATTGCTTTATCTCAAGGGCTGCCTCAGGGATCAATTTTGAGCCCCACCCTCTTCAATCTTTACGTCTCCCCCTTAGCAGAGATTGTGGAGAACCATGGGGTCACCATCGTATCGTATGCAGACGATACGCAACTAGTGGTCACTCTCTCTCCTAATTCAGCGAAGGTAGCTAACAATTTTGCAAACTGCCTGAGGGACCTGGCATCCTGGATGACAAGCAATTGCCTGAAACTGAATGGCAGCAAGACCGAGATCCTGGTGGTAGGGAAATCCCCATCGATCTGGTCCTCAGCCTGGTGGCCAACAACTTTAGGTCCCATCCCCAGCCCCAAAACAGAAGTGAAAAACTTAGGAGTCTGGCTGGACTGTACTCTCTCCTTCGAAACCCAGACCAGGAAAGTTGCAGGCAAGTGTTTCGGTACCCTGAAAACGCTGAGGAAAACCTTGGACATTCTGCCTCATTCCGCTAGGAAAACCCTCGTCCATGCCCTTGTGACATCCCAACTGGATTATGGGAATGTGCTTTACCTGGGTGCAACAAAGAAATGTCTACATAGGCTACAGTGCATACAGAACGCAGCAGCCCGCCTAGTTCTGAATCTCCCCAGGAGAGCTTCCTCTCAGAAAGCACTTGAGTCCTTACACTGGTTACCCATAACAAAGAGGATTATCTTTAAAGCCCTGTGTGTAGAGGGCGTGGCTTAGCGAGCCAAGATGGTGGACGCACCTTGAGAGTGCTCCCGGACCCCTCCGCCATCCGCTCGCAATACGCTCGTCCTGTCGGCTATCCAGCCCTGAAAATCGTCGACGCTCCAGTGCTGCATCTCTGGCTGTGTCCCTGGTTGCGAAGAGCCCCGTGTACCAACGCTACGCCGCGTTCGGCCGGCCGGCCGGGGCTCCCACCTAAAATGGAGGCCTCTCCGCCCTGAGCCGCAACGTCTGCCGCCTCCGGACTGAGCCGCCTGGTCTTCCGTCTGGGTGCCTGGGGGGATGGTGGAGCCCTCCTAGGGTCGGAGCGTCCGGTGGTGAGCCACCGAATCTTGGGTGCTGCCTGTGTATTCCTCCCTCCCTCGCCCTGCTGTGATCCTGTGTGGGCGGCCGCGGGTGCCTGGTCCTGCCCGCCGGTGCTGAGGAAGGTGCACCTGATGCAGGGCTGCCCTTCTGCCCGTGCTTGTGAGAGACACCTATAGCCGTGCCCCGGCTCCCCGGCGGCGCTGCCGCAGTATCGGCTGCCATTTTGGGCAGCGGGGGCTGGAGATTGACGGCGGTCGGATCCTGACTGCCGCGCTGCGACCTACGTGACTGGGGGCCCGGAGATCGACGGACCTGACGGACCTGAAGTCTGGTGATTCCTGGCGGCGGAGGGGGTCCTGGGTCGACTGAGGGGGGCCCCCCGCGCGCGCGGGCGGCCTGCTGGAGTGTGGGGCCGGGCCCCGGGTGGCGCTGCTTGTCGTCTGGCCCTGCTGTGTCTCCTCACCTCCTGTGTCCCGTAGCCTTTGATCTGGCTTTCTGAACCCTGGCACTGTCTCAGGGTATTGCGCTAGGGCTGACTCTAGACTCCTGGCTGGGGGAGGCCTGGAGGGGTGGTGCCGGCCGCGTCCATCGAGCGGCGAGAGGCTCCCGGTGAAGACCCTCCGCCACCCCCTGCCCCCCCAGCCTGCCCATGCCTTGCCCGGAGCGGTCTCTGGGCCGACTGGTGTGGCGGTCCCCCCAGACTGGCCCTGAAAATCCGAATCCGACCGCTCCACCTCCAGAGGCGGCGGTGCCGAGGACAGGGGTATTCGGCCGCATCCATCGAGCGGCGTGAGGAACTGCGTGAAGGCCTCCCACACCGCCCCCCTGGCCTGTGTTTGCGGTGCCTGATAGTGGTCGTGGGCCCTTTCATACGGAGGCCTGGCTACGGACCTCGGATCAGCCTCCCATCACGTTGCTCTGGTTGGAGAAAGGGCCCCGGGGAGGTGGAATCGGCCGCAAACACCAAGCGGCGTGAGGCCTAGAGGGGCGCTTCCTCCACCGGCCCCCTGCTTCTGCCCTGCTCAAGTGGCGCCCGGTGTGGTTTGTGGGCCCCGAGCACAGGGGCCTTGCTGCTGCCTTGGGACCGGATCTTTGTGCCATTGCCATCGGGGTGCAGTCTTGCCCGGGGGAGTGGAGCTGGCCGCATATACCGAGCAGCGGATGGTCTTGGGAAGGCCTACTCCTCCGCCCCGGTTGCCTTTTTGCTCCTGTGCCTTCCGGGGTTGATCGCCGGCCCCCTGCTGCGAAGACCTTCTGAGAAGAACCTCGGGCCCCCTGCCCTGTTGGGTGGCACCATGGGCCGAGACAAACCAGCCAAGACCCCGGCCACCCAGACCAAAATGGACCGTTTCACCACTACAGACACTGGGGCGACCGGGGGAACTGCGGACAGAGAGGCCCCACCGGCCGCGGACCTGTCTACCATCCTTCAGGCTATCCATGCCTCGCAATCCTCCGTGGAGGGCAAGATCGCGGAAGTCAGGGTGGACATGACCCTCATCCGGCAAGACCTCCGAAACGCCACGGCCCGGATCAAAGAGACCGAATTCCCACCGTGGAAGAGGACGTCCAACAACTTAAGGGGCAAGTCGCTCGTCTCCAATCACACACCCAGGAATTGCACCGACGGGCGGACGACGCAGAAAACAGATCCCGCCGCAACAACCTTCGCCTGGTGGGCTTTCCGGAGGGGGTGGAACAGGGCCGTACTGCGGACTTCATGGAGAGGTGGCTGCGATCATGGATCCCTGAGGGCTCCCTCGCCCCATGGTTCGCGATCGAGCGGGCTCACCGCTCCCTTGCTCCTAAACCACCAACGGGAGCGGCACCCAGACCGGTCATAATGCGGATTCTTAACTTCAAGGACTGCGACTCTATCCTGGCCGCAGCCCGCAAACAACAGCGTCTCCGATATGACAATCACACGATCATGATCTTCCCGGATTCGTGAGGTCCAGGGTCAGCGCCGCTCGTTTGGCGAAGTCAAGCAAAAACTACGTGCCCTTAACATACAATATAGGCTCCTCTTCCCGGCACGCCTGCGAGTGGTGTTCTCCAACAAGACCCTATTCTTTGGCACTCCTGAAGAGGCTTGGACTTGGGCTACGGAGGAGCGTCCCCTACGGATCAACGACCGGAATCCATCGCCTGGTGGTGCGGAGGGTGGGTCCGCCCGTCTAGAGACTCCCGCCCCCCGGCCTCAGCGCAACCGCTCACGTAGGTGTAGGTGCCGTGGCCAGAGGCGAGCCCGCTCAGACTCCCCGTTGGGTCCCTCTCGGCAGCCGGCGCCGCTCCCTGGAGAACCCCTGGTTGTGAGACGGTCTGGCTCCTCCGGCCGCTTCGACCCTGGGGGTGCCTCGCCTCGGCCTTCACTGCTGGATCTCCCGGATACAGATCTTTCACGTAGCCCGATGCTTCTCAGGGACCCTGCTTGAACTCGTCTCTGCCTGCCGGGCCTGGCTCCGCAGCCGGAGGCGGCGCATTGGCTCATCATTGCTTTCACTCCCGACGAACTTGTTTATGTACATCCTGTCATGAGGAGGGGTCCTCCACGCTTCCCCATTCCCAAGCGTTCTAGTTTGGTCTTTTGTTAATTTTCCACTGTTAGGGCGACAGATGCTTCCGTTCCTGAAGTATAGGGTGTGGGTGGGTTAGGGTGGGGGACCGTTGTCCCGAGTTCTACTCTTTGTTTTTTGTTGCTCCTTTGTTTTGTTGCACCAGCACTCACATGACGCCCTGCTCCACTTCCTGTGGGACACAATGATTCTTATCTGGGCACCCAGCCAAGCCTCCTGGCGACCCAGTTCATGGCCGAACTTCCCTGTGGGACTTTGCCCCGCCACTGAGACCGTCTGCCTCTATGTCTGATACGCCTCCGCTAGGGGCCTCCCTGCGCATAATGTCCTGGAATGTCAACAGCCTCCTGGACCGCTTCAAGCGCATGGCTGTACTGCAATACGCACAACGCCTTGGGGTGGAGGTCCTACTGCTACAAGAGATGCACTTGATGGGTAATCACTGCCCCTTTTTAGCGCGATACGGTTATGACAGGGTTTGGCATTTTGGCTTCACCTGGGGCTCCCGTGGGGTGGCGATCCTGGTGAAACGTTCCCTTCCTTTTGTGGCTGCGCAGGTCATCCACAGTGCCCAGGGCACCTTCGTGTCCCTGTGCGGCACACTGAACGGTGACCCAGTAAACCTTGTATCACTCTACTCTCCTCCATCGATGTTAACAACGACTCTAACCAACTCCGCCGACCTCCTGACTTCTTTGCCCTTGGGCTTCACTTTCCTCGGGGGCGACTTTAATGCGGTTTCCTCCCCTGACTTGGACACGACATGCCCCCGTCCCCTAGTGGACTCGCGCAGGCGAGACAGTTGACGAATTGGTCTGAATCACTGGGTCTCTGCGACGCGTGGCGTATCTGGCACCCCCGCTCCAAGCAGTTTACATACATCAGCAGCTTATCACACGCAGGCGCGTATCAACGCGATTTACGTTCCCTCGACTGATTGTCTCATGATCCAAGATGTGTCCATCCTCCCTCGAGGTATATCTGATCATTCCCCGGTGATACTTAGTATGGGCTCCCCTCCCGCCTCAATGCGTCAGACGTGGAGGTTAAACGCTTGGTTCCTTCAGGACAAGGAGTTCCGGAAGGTGGTGGGACAGGAACTCAAGCACTATTTTCTGACTAATGAGGGATCGGCATCTTCACCGGGCACCCTATGGGAGGCTAGCAAGGCCACGATTAGGGGGGGTCGCCAAGGGCCAGCTCAAGCTCCAGCGGCAGGCGCAATTGGAGCAAATTACCTCGCGAGAGACTACGCCTTGAACGATACTCCGCTCAGACTCCAGACGCCTCCGAGGTGAGACTTCTTGCTCATATTCGTACGGAGCTTAGGCAGCTTTCACTGGATGCGGCTAAGCTCCTCTGGCGTTCATCCGTTGCCAGGGTGTATGGCTGGGGCGACAAAAACGGCTCAATTCTCCACAGACTAGCCACCTACCCCAGGGCGAACCGCATAATCCCCGAAATCATAGCTCAGGATGGATCGGTGTGCCGCTCCCCAGCGGAGATGGCCCGCGCCTTTGCCTCATATTATCACCAACTATATGCAGCTAAAACTCCAACTCTCTCTCTCTCTGGCTTGTTGGGGGTCGGGAACGGCTGCCTTCCTTGTCTGGACTCCACTGTTCAGGAAGATCTAGACCTACACATCACCCAAGAAGAAATTGGGGAGGTGATCACCCTTGCCTCCTCCGGCAAGATGCCGGGCCCAGATGGCCTCCCTCAAGAATATTATGCTTTATATCGCGAAACCCTCGTTCCTTACCTTGCAAGTCTGTTCCGGGAGGCGGCTGAAAAGGGTTCCTTCCCTCCTGAGACGGATATGGCCACCATAGTGGTCCTTCCCAAGTCCCAGCCACCCTCGCCGACGTGTACGGACTACCGTCCCATCTCCCTTATCAACACGGAACTGAAACTGTTTGCCACGATCCTCGCCCAGCGGCTCAAACCCCACTTATCCGCGTTGGTTCACCCTGACCAATGTGGGTTCATGCCCTCGCGTGGTACCCGGCACTGTCTCCGGAGGCTGCAATCGGCCCTGGCCCACCGTCACTTGCTTACCCCCTATCTAGCGATCCTCCTCGTAGACTTCGAGAAAGCCTTCGATTCGGTGGACTGGGGGTTTCTGGAGGATGTCCTTGCCACGATGGGCTTTGGTCCCCGCTTTCGGGGTCTGGTCCGTGTGCTATACGCCCGTCAGAGGGCGCGTGTCCTGGTGAATGGGGTCCTGTCCGAGCCCTTCTCGGTCTGCAGGGGAACGAGGCAGGGGTGTCCTCTTTCCCCCCTGCTCTTCGCTCTGGTGATGGAGCCCTTGGCGGCCCTGATACGATCGAACGGGCACGTGCAGGGTTGGGATTGGCCCAACACAGAGACTGACAAGATCGCCCTTTATGCGGACGATGTCCTCATTTACTTAGCGGATCCCGCCCGGTCAGGCCCCCATTGTCTCCGTATCCTCCATTTCTTTGAACGGGCCTCTGGCCTCCGGCTGAACCCCGATAAGTTGGTCCTGGTTCCTCTCCACATGTCTAGAGAATGCTTTGATTGGCAGTCCAACATACCGCTCCGCCGCCAATCGTTCAAATACCTGGGGATATGGGTGACTCTACTCCCCGAGCTCAGCTGGGCCCTCAATATTACTCCCTTAGTGAAGAAGGCCAAGGCAGACCTCCAGAAGTGGCAAACACTGCCCCTGAACCCCATGGGGAGAGTCGCCCTCTTTAAAATGATGATTCTCCCCAGGTTCCTTTACGTTCTTCAAAACACCCCCCTCTGCTTCCCGAGGGCCTGGTTTCGAGAACTGGATAGCAGGGCCTCTAAGTTCCTCTGGGGGAAAGGAAGGGCCCGCCTGGCTCTGAACGTCTGTAGGATTCCTTCATTCGATGGGGGCCTGGGGATGACCCACTTATACCTGTACTATCTAGCCACGCGCCTGCTATCCATACACGACTGGTTCAATGGGGGCTGGTCTGATCCGGCATACAGGCTTGAGTAAAGTGAATTGGGTCTGACCAGGGTCCAGTCTATGCTGTATGGGGATCCTATTCCGTCCCGATTGCCAGAGGTGACGCGTTCCGCGCTGCTGGCCTGGCGAGCCGCACTGCGACACACTAAGTGGACACATAAACTGACCCAGTGCACGCCCCTGTGGCAGGGTACCTGGCTCAAGGAGGTTAATGGGCTGCAAGGTTTCCGATCCTGGGACCTTATAGGAATTTCACAATTGGGAGATGTGTGGGTAGGCGACCATATGCGTTCCTTCAAGGATCTTCAGACCAGACACTCCCTGCATCAGTCACAATTTTACAGATACCTACAGTTGCGCCAAGCTCTTCATGCACACCTCAAGACAGGCACACGGCTTCCTGACCATAGTCCGCCTGAGGCGCAGATTATGCTGGGGGACCTGGGGAAGGGTGGCATCTCTCGCATCTACCGAACGTTGATCAATAACACCCCAACATCTCTAGATCGACTACGTACCCAATGGGAGGAATGGGTGGGCACTCTGGAGGAGGAAGACTGGCGTGATGCCCTTATGGCCCCCAGGACGGTCACCGCCTCTGCCAAGCTGCGTATGGTTCAGCTATACTATTTACATGCAGCCTACCTGACCCCTGTGCGCCTTCATCGAGCAGGACTTAGCCCGACCCCCGCTTGCACAAGGTGCGGCCATGAACCAGCTGATTTCTTCCATATGATATGGGTCTGTCCACGCTTGACACGGTTCTGGGGGGACATTGAGGAGGAACTCACCGAAATACTGGGGTGGGAAGTCCCACATGATCCAAAACACACGATTCTGGGCATCACTGACGGGCTGGATGGGTCTAGAAACGAGAAATTGTTTTTTAATACGGCAATGGTGGTGGCTAAAAGGGACATAGCGGCCTCCTGGAAGTGCCCTGACCCCCCAAGCGTTGGACGCTGGCGGACCAGGGTCGACTGGTGTGCCACGCAAGAAAAAACCATGTATGAGGCGCACGGTTGTCCTAAGAAATATCGAAGGGTCTGGGGGAAGTGGTTGGGGGGGATGGTTTTGTCTCACAGGGAATGTTCAAATGTATTGCTTTGTATCCATCCGTCTCTGTAAAAAGGGTCGATCAAAACGTTGATTATACTCCTGTATTCTTATGGTGTCGTGATGAATAGCTGGTGTCTTTTGTCAAATCAATAAAAATTTGTTTATAAAAAAAAAAAAAAAGCCCTGTGTGTCTACCACCGCACCCTACAAAGGAAAGGCCCGCTCTACCTGAGGACCTCCTCATTCCTTATAGCCCAGGCCGACATCTCAGATCCACCGGGACGCACCTGGTTAGAGTTCCCAAGATTAGAAAAGCCGGGATGGGCCCACGATCCTTTAGCTTCCTGGCAGCTAACAATTGGAATACGCTTCCTTTGGCTCTCCGTGCGGAACAGTCAGAGAACCTCTTCCGGAAAAAACTAAAAACTTGGCTTTTTCAAATATAAGCTCTGCTATGTCTTCGCCACTATTCCTGGCTCCGCTTGACCCTCTGTGTACGCCGTTTACCCTTGGTTTTATCTGTTAGCAGCCTAGGCGCGGGGACACACCAGCTGGTGTAACCAAGCGCTTTATAAGTGTCATAATAATAATAATAATATCGACTGCAGAAATATTGTGCTACTAGATATTTGTAGCAAAAATATAAACAAGCAAAATATTGTTAAGAATACATGAGTAGATAGATGATTTCCTATTTTTAGCTCTGCATCTACATATCATCAAAATGTACAAATTGCCGTGGTACGTTTATGTGGACTTAAATATAGCAAACATATATTTAACTATGTATACCTACCTTGTAGGTATTTTGGTCATCAATATTTTAATACCACAGTATTTAAAACACGTTATTGTGCTACCATACTTACTGTGGGTGGTACTTGAATTTACTACAAAGAATTGCACTGGGAAGTATTGCATAGTTAGTTTGGAAAATGGATATCTGCGAGAATTATTTCACTAACATCTGTTTTTGAAATTCTTATTTCTTTGCATGAAACGTCTGAGGAATTCCGTCTTTCCTTGACCTGTGTGTAATAGTCTTACCATGTCAAGGTGGTGATTTCTTTTTGCAAGTAATCTTTTATTAAAAAATGTCCTGGTTTGGTATCAGAATTTGATACCATGTACTTTGTTAATTGCATAAAAATCTGATAATGCCTACTTTCCTCATTCTCAGGCCTTCTTTTATTCATGGGGATGGTCACTGTAAATTTCTTAAATAATAATTCAAACAATCCCTATCAAATTAAAATAATATCTTGGCTCAGATCTTACCTTGATTACATACTTTGTTTATGCCACATATTTGCTTAATTTAAATACAAGTACAAATTTACATTTTGAGCACTTCACCTAACAGCCCTAGCAACTCGGTTCCAGGAGACAATGAGAATTCTTCTATGTTGCTAAGCAACACCACATTATGACCTCCAGAAATGCAGAATTAAGTCTCTTTATACGCTTTGTTTAAAATGTATATCCTAGATTGACAATGTGTATGATGGCTCTACCATCGCTGAGCAGCCACATGTGCGAATGTAGATACTTGCACTGCTGTAACGTTGAAGCGCGATTTTTAGTGAAAATTACCAGTCAGTTGAAAAGGAAACAAGTTGATGTACGTCTAGGTGAAACATCAACTCTGAATGGTAATTTTCAGTGAAAAATCAATCATTAACATCTCAAAAACATGCCATTTAATTATCTTGTTCTGAGTCTCTTTGTTTGGCAAGCATACTAGCGACAGTGCTCCTAACAAGTCTGCGAATAGTTCAGACGACAGTATCTATCGAAAGGTTGAACAAAAAACACTAGAATTTTACAAAAAGAAAGGTATAGATTAATGCTAGTTTTTAAAAGACAGACTCATCCAATCAAAAGTGAGGTATGCTTTTATGCTTTCAGGATTAAGTGTGATGATGGTACCGTCCATGAAAAGTGTGCTGGACTAGGCAATAAACGTCCATCATCATTTGTTTCACATTTTGTTTACTCTGTTTAAATAAGACCACCTTTGCTATTGAAGTACCCATCTTTAAAGCATACAAGTGTTATTTGTAATGGTTGTCGCACGATTATAAATCTGTTTATAGGAAATTTCTGTTGGCGCTTACTGGGTCTGAGAGGAATACTGCCTGATAAAACAGACCTTCAAGGCTCGCTTAATAACAGGTTGGATTAGTCTTCTGAAAGCGTTTTTAACGTCTATATTTTATGTAACCAATAACATTAGGTTTTATTGCTTTTTCTATTGGATCTAATACGCAAATGATGAATGAATATGTTTATAGTTGAAACTAGTTCAATATAAGGTTTAGAAGTGTATTCATTAACATAAAATAAGTTATGCCACATTTAATTGAAAACTGACATTATTTGTAGATGGTTCTTGTTTGTGAGACCGATATGAGGCACTAAGAGCTGCCTATGCAGTATGTTCGATTTCTGAGACCCTAGAAGTATATTTTCTGCTGAATGTAAAATCAACACAGGTGGCAGAATTAGTAGCATTAACAACAGCTTGCTGCTTAACAGAATATTTGAATGTGACAATCTATACAGACAGCCCCTATGGTTTTTGAGTGGTTCGTGACTTCGGTCAACTGTGGTCACAGAGGGGCTTTATGACATCTTCTGGAGCTCCTGTAAAAACAGTGCTTACAAAATGGATTCTTAAAAGCAATACAACAGCCAAACGAAACTGCAGTGGTCAAGTGTGTTGCCCACAAGGCTGGTAAAGATCTAGTTACACTTGGCAACAAATATGCGGATCAGATTGGAAACAAAATACTGTGCATTACAAGATGAGACTGGTGCAGGAAAATAAAGATGCTGAATCAATAAGTACCATACAAAACGCAGAAAACGTAAACTGTTTCTTAATGAATTAAATTCAGACTTCTTTGACTGATTTGGGAGACCTGCAGGAGAAAGCCTCAGATGAGGAGAAAACGAAATGGGAGCGATTGGGTTGGAAGAAAAATTATCAAGGCCTGTATGTTAAGTGCATCCTTCCAGACATAATGTTGTCCAATGGGGGGGCGTGGCTAGCAATATGGCCGGGTAGCTGCGTTCAGCGCGAGCTCCGCTGGCCTGATACTAAATCCTGCAATAATCCTGGTCCTCTTCGCCACTAAAACACACCATCACGAACTGGAGGGAACGGGCGTGCCCTGGAGTGCCCGGTGTGTGGCTGGGAGGTGATCTTTGCCCGTGATCGAGACCTCTTCGGCGCGCAGCACGGCGCGTGGTCTCTTAAGATGGCGGCCGGGGTGCTGTAATCAGGGCGGTAAACCGGCGTGGAGGGGCTCTCCCCGAGGGAGCAGCCGTACGCTGAGCGGAGCGGGGGCCGAGGCGCCTTTGATCTGGGCCGCGACGCGTCCTGAGCCACCGTGTTACCGCGGGGCTCCGGGACCTGTGGCGGCCCTGAGATCTCCCTGGATTGGTGCGGCGGGGCCGCCCCTGCCGCTGTGAAGGCTGTGAATGCTGGGAGCTCTTCGGCGGCTGGCGCGGAGGTCCCGACTGCCGCGTGAGGTTCCTGCTGACCCCCGCGAGCTACTGGAGGGTAGGTGACCCAGCGATGGGGTGGCCAGCTCCCTCTCACCTGACCCGGCCTGGGTGTGACCCGGGAGTGCTGCTTCGGGCAAGGTGGTGCAGATGAGGCCCTGGGCAACTGAACTCCCCCCTGGCTGCTGGACAACATCCTCTGTGGTGCGTGATGGAGCTTGAGGAGCGCTCCAGTAATATACTCTCTCTTCCCTTCTGGATATGACATTGGCTGGGAGTGTACATGCTCCTGTTTCTCCACCACTGCAGGCTGCAAGCAGTATAAGCTCACTGAGGGGACACTTGCTGACTGGGGGGCTTGGATCTATGGACAGAAGATATTCATTGGCGCAGTGTTGGGGGCAACTACACAACAGATCGGAGGCCTGACGTCTGGGGGCACATAACAGTCGCATGCACTGGGAGGAAGGCAGCAGAGTGGAGTGGGGTCTCGAGGCTGGACAGGGACAGTGCCGGTGACGTACTAGCGCCCCCAAGCGGTACTGCGGTGGGGAAGCGGCCCTGGAGTGGCCCCGTGGAGAGTCGGTGGGGCTGTAACATGTTCTGGACTCCTCTGTCCTCAACCGTGGGGGCCTTGCACGCTGGCTGGTCTGCATACTGAAGACGGTGCCCTTGGAGGTGTGCTTCGTGAACTGTGTCTTGGCTGGCTTGTTTGAAGAGAGCGATAGGTTTGCCCTCCCGGGTATTTTGGTGGCCTTGTCTGGGTAGGCATTGTGGTCGTGGGCCCCGGAAACTGCGGGGAGTGCCCTGCCGAGCGCTGCGTTACGATGGCGAAAGATAAAGAACCCAAGGCCTCCAAGCAAAGGAAGCTGGACCGCTTCGCCAAGGTGTTGTCTACCCCCGCTGGGGCGGAGGGTGGTGCGGCTCCCTGCCCAGACACCGACGCAATACTGCAGGCGATCCATGCGTCTCGTGAAAGCCTGGAAGGTAAAATTGCAGAGGTACGGACGGAGGTTTCCTTTCTGAGCCAAGACCTGCGAAAGGTCTCTGAAAGAGTCACTGAGGTTGAACAGCGGGTGTCGGAACTGGAAGACACTTCCCGAACCACAAGTAAAGAAGTAGCGGGTCTTCTGGCAACGGTAAAAGAGGTGGTATGGAGGGTCGATGACGCTGAAAACAGGGCCCGCAGAAACAACCTGCGTTTTATAGGATTTCTGGAAAATGCGGAACGCTCTGATCCGGGCCACTTCCTACTGACATTTCTCAAGGACGCCCTGCCAAAGACGCAATTCTCATTGTGCTTTGTTATAGAAAGAGCGCACAGAATGCCTGGTGCACGGCCACAGCCGGGGACTCCCCTCAGACCGCTGATAGCTCGGTTCTTGAATTTCCAGGACAGGGATCTTATACTAAGGGAGCTACGGAAGAAGGGTGAGATCAAATATGAAAACATGAGAGTGATGGTGTTCCCGGACTATTCACAAGATGTGCAGAAATTACGACGCACCTTTGACCCTGTGAAAGTGAAACTTTGCGCCCTCGGAATCCAGTATATGCTGTTGTTTCCAGCCAAACTTAAAGTTATCTTTCAGGGTACCACGCAGTTCTTCCAGACGCCGGAGGAAGCATGGTCATGGGTTGAAGAGCGGCCTCGGCTGCTGGGGGGATCGCCAGTGGCTGCGGCCCGGCCTGCGGATAAGCAACCGAGCTCTAGCTGGGAACATCCTAAAGAGAGGCGACGGAGAAGAGTGCTCAAACGCCGGACTCCCATCGGGGCTACGCCGGCGAGGTCCCTGGGGCCGAGGGAGCGGAAACCTACCGTGTCGGACACGGACGATGATACGGCCCTGGACTGCGCGTCTCGTACGTCTCAGAAATCGAGGGACAATGCAGACTCTGACCAGTCGGAACTACAGGAATACATGGACGCGGAAAGTGAGCACCCTCTGTTGGAACATATTCAGCGGCTGGAGGCGTCTGGCCCGGGCCCTCCGGGGGTGGACTCTCGATCACCGCAATCACAGAGTAAGGGCGAAGAGAATTGAAGATACGGGGCCAGATGCCCTCCTAGAGACGCTGTAAGACTCCTGAGGATTGGCAGACTTTTGGGACCTTTGCCGCAATAGAGGAAAGTATACAGTGGGTTGTAGTTATCGTACTGAAATCTAGTTGAGTAAATAAGGGGAAGGGGGTGGGTTACAGACCTCTGGGTGGTTTACCCGCGCCAGTGTTGTCACGTTGACGAAATTGGGGGTGGTGGGGGTGCCTGCTGAGAGTAGGGAGGGGGGACATAATGGGTTTGCTTCAATGTGTTGCATTATGTTTGTTGGGGAGGGGGGTGGGCAGTTTTGTTCCATCAATATGCATGAATACTGACACTGAGACGAGAAAGCATTGTCTGGGCGATGTCCAGGTGTAGGGGGAGGTGGGGGTAGTTTTACCTCTTGTTCGACCATTAGGCATGATTACAGCTATCGCGCAGCAATGGTATTGTTGTGGAACTGGTACGGGACCGCGGTGGGCAGATGATGTGATACACCCTCTTAATCCATGGCAGGGGGAGAATACACAGTCATGACGTGGAACGTCAATGGGCTAGGGAACAAAATTAAGTGGGGTCTGGTATCTAACTACATTAAAAGACTCAAGCCAGATATAATATTATTACAGGAGACGCATCTTATGGGTCCACACTGTTCGTTTCTGGGTAGGGGACAGTACACCACCCTGGCTCATGCGGGGTTTACTCGCGGCTCGAGGGGAGTGGCAATCCTTATTCGCAAATCGCCCCCCTTCAGGGTTACTCGCAGATGGGAAGACCCGGAGGGTACATATGTAGCGGTCCAGGGCATTTGGAACCACACACCATGGTTCATAATTAGCGTTTATGCTCCCCCACGCCTCCAGCAACATAGACTTGACAAAGTGGCGGATCTCCTCGTGCAGTCCGGCCCTGCCACGCATATCATAGGGGGCGATTTCAACGATGTGAGTGATCCCTCCCTGGATCGTATGCTAATGGGGCCAGGACCCTGGGAGACCACCGCACTGGCACCATTTCAAGCGACCCTGGGATTAACTGATCTCTGGAGGCGTTGCCATCCGTCTGCACGTGCATATTCGTACTTTTCAGGGGCCCATAGGGTGTTTTTAAGGCTGGACTACCTTTTTGCTCCAGCCGGAGAGATTGGGCAGGTGGAAGAGTTAGTGTACCTGGCCAGAGGTATCTCAGATCATTCCCCGCTCTATTTGAGGGTGGGGGGGAGGAGGGGAGGGCAGGGTGCCTCCTGGAGATTGAACGTATGGGCCCTGAAGGATGAAACGGTTGCCAAAGAAATTAGGGTAGATGCGGAACTCTACTTCCAAGAAAATCAAGGATCGGTGTAATCCGCTGTCATTTTATGGGAGGCCTTCAAAGCAGTAATACGAGACAGAGCTCAAAATATCATTGCCCATAAAAGGAGGAGGGAACTGCAGGAGCTCCTGACATTGGAAGATAAGCTGGTGGACCTTGAGAATAGGGGGGCCGCCACCTTACATGCACACACCCTCCGCCAGCTTGACGTCACTAGAAGAGAATACCAGGCATTGGTCACCAAAGAGACACGGACACACCAGTTCGCAGTCCAACATCGGCTGTATGAGGCGGGGGATAGGGCTGGCAAACTGCTGGCATGGTTGGGCAGGAAGGAACAATAGTCGAGGTGGGTTATATCCATTAGGGAGCTAGACCAGACCTACATCACGCCTCACGATATTGCCGGGGCTTTTGCCCGATATTACTTGACATTATACGCAACTCAGACACGAGCCACTGAGGCACAAATTACACAATACCTTGAAGGTATTGAACTCCCCTGCCTCGTCCCTGAGGAGCGTGAGGGGCTCGATGTAGACATTACCTTAGACGAAGTCACGGAGGCCATTGGTCGTCTGAAGACGGGGAAAACCCCGGGCCCTAACGGCCTCCCGGGGGAATTTTTTAAACAACATAGTACCCTTCTGGCTCCACACCTACTTAAGATGTTTCAAGCTTCTAAAGATATTGGGATACTTCCTGCAGATCTTCGAATGGCAACAGTAGTGGTGATACCAAAGGCAGGGAAACCCCCGGACGAATGTGGGTCATATCGTCCCATTTCGCTACTAAATATAGAAACCAAAATCTTAGCTATTATACTTGCGACACGCCTCTTAACAGTCATTACCTCCTTGAGTCATGAAGATCAATCTGGCTTTATGCCGAAACGAGCCACCCGCTATAATCTTCGAAGAGTGGCTAATTGGATGGATGCAGTCCGAGACAGGGGGGAGGCCCACTTGCTCCTTTCCCTGGATGCTGAGAAGGCGTTTGACACAATCCATTGGCCCTTTATGGGACATGCTCTCGAGAAATTCGGATTTGGCCCGGGTTTTAGAAAGTGGGTGGCGCTGCTTTACACGGAGCCCGAGGCTAGGGTTCGGGTTAACGGAGCTTTATCGAAAACCTGGCCAGTACAAAGAGGGACCAGACAGGGCTGTCCCCTTTCCTTTTTGCTCTTATTCTAGAGCCCTTGGCCTGTGTCGTACGCACCACCCCAGGGTTGGGTGGATTTGTAGATGATTCCCGAATACTAGATGAAGAACGTATTTCCCTCTATGTGGACGACATCCTACTTTATGTGACGAACCCCAAGGAGACGCTACCCCAACTCCTACAAATTATTTAGATCTATGGACGCCATGCGGGATATAAAATCAACTGGAGTACGTCCACCCTATATCCAGTTGGGTGGGAGGTGGAGCCCCAAGCGTACCCCGGTTGTCTACGTTGGTCTACCGAAGGGTTTACCTATCTTGGCCTCTACATTACTACAGAGGAGGCAGCGTGCATATCACGTAATATTAGGCGGGTCCTCTCAAAATTTCATGAAGACGTGAAGAGATGGAGAAGACTTCCTCTAACTATTATGGGGAGGGCAGCTATGTATAAAATGATTACACTTCCTCAACTGTTATATGTGTTACAAAACACGTATCGTAAAATTCCGGATACAGTGTTCAAACTCATAGATAGTGAGTTGCGCCTGCTCCTCTGGGACGGGGCCCAACCACGTGTGGCACTTCAGACCCTGCAGAGAAATCCATACAACGGGGGTTTGGCCCTCCCAGATATTAGGGCATACTATAGAGCGTCCCACCTTATAGCTATCAACGACTGGATCCACGCACCGGGGGGTCACTCGACTTATCGGTTGGAACGGTTGCAGTTTAGGGAACATACACACCTTCACTATATTTATGGGGGTAAGGGAAGCAGGCGCTTGTTACAGGCGACCCAGAGATCATTAGAGGCATGGAAAAGCTCTGAGCGTCAAATGCAGTGGGACCGGAAGTGTACCAGGGAATACCCGCTATGGGAAGGTCGTAGGCTGACCGAGGTGGGGAAGCTCAGAGGCTTTAAGAAATGGGACCTGATAGGCATTTCTAAAATAGGGGATGTCTTGGACTGGGGTGGGCTGGCCTCGTTTAGCACACTCCAGGACAGATATCAGCTACACGACACTCAGGCATATGCATACCTTCGTCTGAAACATGCATGGACTGCGGAGGGGTTGGAGGGGGAGACATTGCCTGAATACGCCCCACTAGAGGGTCGGCTCCTGCAGGAGGAGATCCCGGCTAAAGCCATCTCGCTTACTTATAAGACGTTGCTCAACAATATGCCTGACAAATTAGGTCAACTCCGAACTAAATGGGAAGCCACCACCGGTGTGCTGGAAGATATAGACTGGGAGGCCGCTCTCATGCATCCAAGAGAAGTGGCAATCAAACTTCAGTTACGTCTTATCCAATACAAGATCTTACATCGCATTTACTTTGATAGAGCACGATTGCATAAAATAGGGAGGGCGGAAAGTCCAGAATGCCTTAGGTGCCAGGTAGCAAATGGCACGTTCATACATACTTTATGGGAATGTACAAAGATTCAGGTGTACTGGAGAAAGATTGTGAGGGAGCTTAATAATATCCTTGAAGTTCAAATAGAATTAGAGTCACGGTTTCTTCTTCTAGGAATCCCCACAGACGTGGATATCTCGAGACGCAAACTCCTATTTGCCAACTTGGGGTTAGTGGTGGCCAAACGTGACATAGCGAAATATTGGGGTGCCCAACAAATACCGACACTCAAATGATGGAGGATGAGTCTTGATCTCTACATGGTGGCGGAATTGGTGACGTATAGGGCGAGGGGGTGTCTGCGGAAATTCCGGAGGATATGGGCACCGTGGATAAAATACTACGATCTAGAAGTGGAAGGGGAGGCCGAGGGTGGGGGACTGTTTTCAGGACAACAGAGGGAAGAGCCCTGGAGGATATACTGTATGTCCCTGCTGTGGGGAAACAAGTGTGTTATAGTCGTGGAGTGTTCTTCATGCCTGCCAGGCTCATCTGAACTCATCTACAGACTCATCTACAATGGCCGTTAGATTTGGACTATTGCCGTATGAGACAAGAGTGGAATGATAATTATTGTACATTGTGTATTCATGCATTGTTCAACGTGTTAATTTTCTTTCCAAAACAAAATAAAAATATTAAAAATGTTGTCCAATGGGTAAATGCCTACATAATTAAATGCATGCAAGCAGAGACAGTATGATGTGTACATTTAGGAAATATTGGGAAAATACAGGATTCAGACATGTAGCTGAGGACATATGCGTTTGTTGTGCCAAAGAAATAATCAAGTAAAGAGGAATTTAACAGTAATGAATCATATTGGCAAAACAGAAGGCCATTTACGAGATTTCAGGCAGACTTTGTAGAGATGCCACTATACAACAGTTTAAAGTACGTATTGGTAATTTTCTGCTTATTCTCGAAATGGGTAGAGGCTTACCCTACATAGCCTTACAATTGCCAAACTTTTGTTGAGGGAATTGATATCCAGTTTTGGACTCCCAACTTCTGTTAACACAGCTCATATGTACTCATTTTAAGAATGAAGTTTTGGAAATCGTCTGCACAGCTTCCAGATAAATCAGAACGTCATTGAAGTTATCAACCTCAATCTTCAGGTGTGATAGAAAGAGCTAATGATTCTATCAAGAATAAATTGACTAAAGTGTGTGCTTCAACTGGTTTAAAGTGACCCGATGCACTTCCTCTTCTCCTGGTGAGTATGAGAAGCACTCCTGACATAAAGACTGGTCTGCCGTCCCATGTTGTGAGCATAGAAAGATAAATAAGACTTGCATACACTTTTTCAGCTGCATTAGTTTCAATAATTGATGGCATCATACTCATCAGGTGAACTAGGCAACAGAAGCAACAAACGACATTGCCTGTCAAAACCTCAACTAAGGATACTGGATAGTGGTCCGTAGGCATGTTAGAAGGAACTGCATAGAAGAGTGGTGGTATGGAACTGACCAAGTGATATTAACAACCAACATTGCCATAAAATGTGCTGGAGTGCCACAGTGGATCGACGCTGCTCATATGAAAAGAATGTGAGGGGCAGATGAGGTCGTAGAAACAGCTACAAAACCACAAAGACAAGCACAAGGTGAAGTTCTAACCCATGATCGGGTTTGCAGCGTGGATCCAGAGAGGGGTGAGAATTTTGAAACTGGTAAAGAAAGGCGTGGAATCAAAGTTTCAGGTCAGTGAAAGCCCTGATGAAGAACATGAAAAGCATAAAGTCCAGTTTCAAAGCAAGAATCAGAGTGAAGGGCTGTTGCAGTGTAAAAGCCAAAAGAATGAGTAGCAGCAAGAAGAAGTAGTCTCTGATCCAAACAATGAGAATTTGCAGTTAAAAATCTGAGTTACTCGAACCCCCAGAGGAAGAAAGTAGTTTGCAGTACATTGTGCAGGCAAAGCTGATCAAAGTTCAAGTGCAAGCTCTTCAGAGAGTAAAGTGTGAAAGCATTATTTCTGAAAGGAAATAAACAGTCAGCACAGGGATGTGGTATGCAAATAAAGAGCAAAGTTTTTTTTCCCTAAGCTCAAGCGAGAACACGCAGTCGACCAAGCTGCCAAGTGTTCCTCCTCACTGGGGTTAAGCCTTTCAAACATGAGATCATATATTAGGATGTATTGTGAGAGCTAAATCATCTACTGCTTGCAGCTGCAAGGTCACCCTTATCAAGAACTTGAAAGCACCAGTTTTAACAGTTGTGCATCTTGGCATGAAATCTGCGGCCTGCAACTAATTACTTTTTCTTAGTTTTCAAGGCCCAAGGTCCCAGTCTAGCATTTCTAAGATAAGCAACTTTTACGTGCCTGCACCTGCATTCTTGTAGACAAGGAATAGAAACTTCTTCTGTTCAGTGGGCATACCCACATCCTGCACCTACATTCTCACAGTTCATGATCACAGAGTGGAAACTTACAAGTTTCTGCCAACAGTCTTCTGCCAAGCGAGCATTACACAAAAACACGAGCATATTGCAAACTTTTCAAGTGCACATAAAATGGAGGATCAATTACAAAATGGTTGAATGATGGTTCACATATATTTTATGCTTTGACAAACCGCCCTTTGAACCTTTGTTCAAACATAAATCCTACTGTTTACTCAGTCAATGGAATGTACATGCATCACTCTGACCCCGCAATCTTGCATACGCCACCCTTTTCTGCGAGCTGTACATCTAAAACCATCCTATTCTGAAGAGATACCAACCTAATAGCCTGCATCTCTAGGGACATGTTTGCTATCACTGCAGTAGTCTCATTAACCACTCCTTCCAGTACTCTACTCAGCTTCCTAATCTCTTTTCAGTTAACTATTGGAACCCAAAGGTGTCAAGCCCTTTACTATGTCTCCAGCCACTTGTCCTGTCATCTCCTGGCAACTCTGCTGTGTAAACCCCCTTCTGCCCCTTATATGATGCTGTCACTTTTTGTGTTTGTTTTGAACATACTCCTTATTCCTGAGAGAGACCTGTGGTACCAAATAGGCCAAGTAACAACGCCCACCCCAATAAGGCGGCAGCCAATAAGAAACAGACCCTCCACATACATACACAATCCCCCTACCAACCCACTGCAATGTCCCTGGTGTAGAGGAATAATATTGACACTTACTATAAGGCATAGTATAAGTGCCATTGCGGGCCAAACATGATGGCCCTTTTTTATGGTGTGTGTATATTGGGCACGGCAGGTCTTGTGGTCATGTTCTTCTTTAGTGATGCAAATCTAATGTACTCTTTATAAAACAGCAACATCTCATCAAGAGTTATTTGTGCTGGGCATGGTGTACTTCTAAGATAGTTTACTTGGAAGTATGTGTAAAACACTGCACCAGATGTAATATTGTAGGGATATCTATAGAATTACCCAAGGTAGAAATCATTCTCTTGTCTTGGATTGCAAGAGTCCTGTCCTGTTAACGGTACATTGAGGAAAGTCTGCTTGTGTCTAGTGAATGAAGAAAGCTTTCCAGAAATGTAGCAATTAGTCACATTAAGACCATTATGCGTTTAATGCAGCACTTTCACAAAATCATTGTTCTTATAGACATGGGTATGATCATCTACCAATGTATCACTTGGGCCATTGCTATTCTCCTTTTCCTGTATCATTCACAAGTTTCTCTTCCCCCAGTGTTATTTCTGCTATATACAGTGTACCAAATGCTGCTATAAACTGTGCATCAAATGCTGCTAAGCAAATCAAGAGTATGAACTCAGTAACAAGGTACCATTTACCACATACTGTCTTTGACAATAGTCTCTTGACAGCCAGAATAGCTGCTAATTCTGGTCTGCCTGTTACTGGATTTGAGGGGTCAACAGGTGAGTAAAATTTCTTCATCATCACGAAGGCTGGCAGAGGTTAACTAGCACACTCCAGATAGTGGTCTGGGGCCATTGTATACAGATACCTCCCCACCAAGATGGACTTTTAGCAGCTTTTACTCTGTGTCTATTATTTCGTCAATATTCAAACGTGCAACATTTAGGCCTGTACTGAAGTCTGTGTTTATCCCTAATGTGTCCAGTATCTCACCCAGTGTCTGTTCATCGTTTCTTCAATTTTACTGTCTTTATTCCGGCTTCAGTGATTGTAGAACAGGTACGGACCTTTCCGTTGTAAGAGTAGATAGTTATTTCCAGTGTTGGCTGGGTTGAGGCTGCTCTTTCTCCAGTTGCTTGTTCTTCTCCTTGTGTCAGCCCAAATATTTCGTCCAAGTCCCTTAGTTGTTGTTCTTCTTCCGTGACCTCAGGTTGTATGGCACCTTCTTGTTACCGTTGATACTACTGAGGGGTTGTGGCTGCAGTACAGGCTGTTCTGTCATGCTGGTGGGTGACTGCGAGGTAGCTGCTTGTGGTGGCACTCTCTTCAGATGACTGACATGTATCCAACTCTTGTTGTAGATGCATTTGACAGCTGTCTGCGTGGTCAGTAGGACTTCTGGCCCCTTCCACCTGGGCTGGAGGCAGTTGGACCTCTGGAAACTACGTATCAGGACCTAGTCACCAGGCTGGAAGTTGTGTCTGGCTCCTTGCAGTGGCTCTGGCAACACTGTCTTCAACTGCTTTTTGATAGAAGCAAGACGTTTAGTCAGGGCAAAACAATAATCATTTATCAGTTTGTTGTTGAAACGAGTAATCATTTCCTGTTCAGGCACGCCCTAGCTTACCACTGGGCGGCCTGTCACTATTTTGTGCGGGCTCAGTTTTGTCTTTGCATTTTGGGTGTGTCTCATGCTCATTAGTGCAATTGGAAACGCGTCCATCCATGTTAACTTAGTTTCTGCACATATTTTCGCTATCTTGTTTTTCAACACCCCAATATTCCTCTCCACCATGCCTGCTTCTTCTGGATGGTATGCACAGTGGAATTTCAGATTGACCCCTAGTGCTATGCACACCGTCTCCATCACCTTATTGGAGAAGCGTGACCCATTGTCTGTCCAAATTACCTTTGGTATCCCAAAAACGGGGTATTAAGTCTTTCACCAGGCACTTAGCTGTTTAGATTGTGTCATTGTTTTTCACTGGATACCCCTCAATCTATTTTGAGTACATGCACACCCCCACTAGTACATACTTATATTTGTTTGTTACTGGCATTTCTATGTAATCCAGTTGCATGGTCTCCAATGGCATTGCTCACAGGTGAGTAAAGCTGTTCCTCAGGTTGATCTCCTGGATTTAAGGTAAGAACAGGGATTGTGGGGGGCACATTGCAGCACCAAACTTAAACCCACATCGGCACAGGGGCGGCCGGGTGCAGAGTGTCAACACAGTGTCGGGCGCCCAATGCTTTTCCATGGAGGCGACCGGTTTCGAACAAAAGCTGCAGACTCAGGCCAAGAGGCCGAACAAAGAAAACCCACGGCTGCCCAGGTAAGTAGAGTTGCTAGGTGACGTAGGGACACAGATGCTTGAGGTCCCCAAGGCCCAGGGGCTTCGGGTGCAGTGGTGTCTTTAGGTGTCTGAAATCTCTTACCGGGCAAGTCGCGGTCAGGGGGATTCTTCAAGTTGAGGCTGCAGGCGTTGAGGTGGAGTCCGACAGGAGTAGTCCACATTTAACTCAGGCTCGGAAGCGCTCGGGAACCTTTGCAGGACCGGTGGGCCACTTGGACTCGGGCTGTGGGCTTCGGGTGCAGAGGTGAATCCGGAGGCGAGTTTGCGGTTCCTCAGAGCAGAAGTTTTTTTTTTTTTTAAATGGTTTCTTCTGGTTTGCTCTGCTGTCCATGCAAGATTTAGAGTCTTTTTTTAAGGCAGGCAGTCCTCCCAGGGTTTTGGTGGTCACTGGGCCTGCAGGACGAGTTGTCTTTTTGTAGCAGATGCGAAAGCCAGTAGACAGGCTGGTAGGGCTGGCGCAGAGTCAGTCACTGGTCTTTCTTCTCTCGTGCTGGTGCGTCTCCTCGGTGTCCGGGCTTCTTAGGTCATCGTAGATCTGATCTTAGGGCCTGGGGGAGCCACCTAAATCCTAGATTTAGGGGCGTAACAGGGCAGTAACGGGTAGGGACCAATGGGTTCCTTACCTGGGGTGTCTACACCCACTATTATGCCACCCTCCTGTGGGAGGGGAGCATAACCCTAGCCTTGATTGGATAAGTCCCACCACTGAAAAATGTGCTTTACTTCGCCTCCAGTACCTGAGGGGTGGAGTTGGCAAAGGGGGGGGGGAACCTCCTATTCTTGCTAAGTTTTCCAGTCAGTTCTCCCGTCCAAAAGTGGGGGTTTGAACTGGGGGCTGCCATCTGCTGCTAGCAGCAGAGGCTGGGGTCGCATTACAAAGGTGGCAGGCATTTGAAGCGCCCCTCTCGAGCACTGTGCCCATCCTGGGGGAAGAGGTTTGACACCTCCACCCAGGATGTGTTTTGTTTCTGGCCACAGGGAGTAGAGGCTCTCGCCCTAGGGGTCCAGAAACATGTCTGGCGGTTGCAGGCTGCTGGAAGCCAGTCAAAGACCACACCAGGGTTGGTAGATTTTTTACGGGCCACCTCTGAGGTGCCTACTAGGACATGGTTTAATAAATCCCACACTGGCATCAGTGTGGGTTTATTAAGAGGAGTTGTTTGGTACCAAACACTCCTGGGTCCAGTGAAGCCATCATGGTGCTGGGGAACTCGAGTTGTTGAGTTTTCAGCCAATGTACTCTCTATGGCTACCCTGGCACACCTGAGATATAGTGCACCCTGCCTTAGGTTTTGTAAGGCCTGCTAGAGGGGTGACTTACCTTTACCTGAGGCAGTGTTGGTAGGCATGGCACACATGCAGTGTGCTACGTCGACTTTGTCATTTTTCACTGCACCAAGGCATGCAGTCTCAGTGCCAGTGGCGTGGCCTTGGTGAAGAGTCCCTATGGACCTTCTTCAGTTCCGATGCCCTAAGTACCATGGGTACCATTTACTAAGGACTTACAGGGTGCTGAAGTTGCCAATCGTGGTACAGTTTTAGGGAAGAAGCACTGGCACAGGGAACCTGGTTTGGGGGGACCCTGTGCACTACAATTGAAACCACATCATTTTCCAGGAAAGAATGGGGGGCTCACCATGTCAAAAGAGGCACTTTCTCACATGTGGTAACTGCATGCACCACAGATGTTGTGCCATCGTCTGTTCTAAGGCATGACCCTTCAAACCATAGCTCCCCTACTGCATCCTGAAAAGGTGTGTCCTGCATGTCTACCCTGTCCTTTGTCTGTTCTTCCGTTCTATAGACACAATCATGATCCTCTAGCAATTTTGTGTCATCCCCCTCATGAGTTAGTAATGCTGCAGAGTTCAAGACATTTCATCTGTATATTTGTACGTGTGGGCTGAATAAACACACTTCATAGTGTGCCAAACGTGCATTTGGGAGGTGTTGTGTTTTGTTCAGAATCAGATCTACTGAATGTGGTACATATAGATGTACTGTCTGTCCCAATATTAGTGCCTCTGCTTGCTGGAGAGATAGGGCTGCTGCCGCTACGGGTCGCAGGGAAGAAGGCAAAGCCTTGGCTACTGTATCCAAGGTGGCAGAGGAATAGACACATAGGTTTTTTATTCATCTTGGTGCTGGGTGAGAACCGCAAGAGCACACCCGTCGGACTCATTAACGAAAAGGTGAAAGTCTTTAGAATAGTCAGACAGCTCCAAAGCAGGAGATTCACAGAGAGCTTTCCGAATGACACGGACGATATGTTCATGGTCCGCTGTCCAAGGCAATGGTTCAAGTGTGTCCTTGTGGGTAAGAGCCAATAGTGGTTTTGTCAAAAGTGAAATATTTGGAATCCAATGACGGCAGTAGCCAGCCATTCCTAGGAATGTATACACCTGTTTTGTGTAGTGGGAGGAGGTGCAGCAAAAATTGTTTTTATGAGCTCTGTGTCCAGTTGTCTTCGCCCTTTCGATAAGAGGTGTCCCAACGAGGGAACCTCTTGTTGAACAAATTGCATCTTATCAGGGGCAGATTTACTGTATCTTTTGTGCACTGTTCTTCACTAGTGCTAGCCAATGAGAAATCATCGATATATTGAATCAGTGTTGTCTCTGGATGGCATTGTAAGGCGTTGAGCTCCTTTTTTAATGCCTGATTGTAAATCCAGGGATTCTCAGTGTGCCCCTAGGGAGCCCTAGTAAAACAGTAACTGCGTCCCGCGACAGAGAAAGAGAAGAAATACGTGCTGTTCTAATGCATAGGGATAGAAAAGAATGCATTCTTTAAATCTATTACGAAAAAGTGTGTCATGTTAGGTGCCAGAGTAGATAGGATGGTTACTATGTTTGGGACTACAAGAAATGGGGGTACCACTATTTTGTTAATTGTGCGAAGATCAACTATGAACGTCCATGAAGAAGACAGCTCTTTGTATCTCGGCGTTTTAAAAGCGGAAGTATAGGGCTATTACATGGACTCCCTGTTATTTCTTTCACTATTCCTGCCTTCAGTAGGTCCTTGATAACCTGTTATATTCCCTGCAATCCTTCTGCTGATATTTTATTTTGGGGTATAAGTGGCAGTTGGGCATTTTGTCAATTGGGCCAATGCTCATGTTTCGTACATCATTTTTATGAGTTGCCCATATCCTACTGCCTATTAATGGTTGTATATGTGCTGGAATTGCGTCTTTCACTGTCCTAACAGTGTGCATAGGAGTAATCAGGGGGTTATCTTCGCCTACCTCAAGATATAGCCCCTCCGGTGTGCACTTAATTGTGGCATTTTGTTTTTTAGGAAGTCCAATCCTAGCAAATTATAAGAACATGTTTCAGAAATCAGAAAAGAATGTTTGTTTGTAAATGGTCCTCTACTATATTTCAGTGGGGCTGACATAGGATTTGTTACTAACACATTGGTGAATCCCACAGATGTTTTCTTTTGTCCGGAGAAAGGAGTCTGTGGGAGTGTGCTTTTGGTCAGAGATGACCTGGGTGAACCAGTATCTAAGAGGACCTTATCTGGTACACCTTCTACCTCTCCTTGTATATATGGCCCTTAATCATCCACTGGGATGACAGTCCGCTGTACCCTTTTTTTCTAGGGCACCCCTAACAACAATCTTCCAAATTAGCGAGGTAAGGGTTTTCTTTCTTGTTGTACACATAGTCAGCCTGCAACATTTGTGCTCCCTGAACCTTTCAGTCAAGGTAATTGTTTGCTTGTTGTGTAGCCTGGTTCTGTGTATTCTGGCGTTCATTGATCCTCGATCTGCTCCCCTGCCTTTCTGTCTGGGTGAGTGAAGGGCAGTCCCGGGACCAGTTGCCCTGACCACCGCAATTATAGCAACCCTGTTGTTGCTGTGTAGATGTTGTGCTAAATGCTCCTGGTGGCACATGTGATTGAGCAGGGAAAGGTCTAGGTGGTCCTCCTCCACCTCGTCCCATTCCATGCTTTCCTTTAGGTGCAATATACGCCTGAACCTGTTGCATGAGGACCTTTGTTTTTAGGTCCTTATGTTTTTTGTCTTTAATATCTCCCTCTTTTGACTGTGGTTCTTCATAATATTGGGCCAACTGTAGTAGTTCAGGTATTTGTTTATGGGACCATGTAGGATTGTACCAATAGTTGGCATCCTTAATGTTCTTCTGCAAGTTGTTCACAAAGTAGTACCCCGGTGCGTTTTAGATGCTTCCATTCAAGCGCTCTAAACCACTAGATGCAGATATCTCCTTCTGTATTCTGGAGAAGAAAGCTGTAACCTTTTCTCCCTGCTCCTGTTTACAATTATTTATCTTAGTTCTTGGTATAATTTATCTGTCTTTGCAGCAATATTTGGTCTATTTTCTTTAATAACTTCTTTGGCAATTGTTGTATTTTGTTTGCTATGCCCTCTTTAGAAGTTCTGTTTTTATTTTCTGTTTCTATCTCTGCTCAATCTACATTCAGGTCCACATCATCCTCCCTCCATACCTTTTTCCAAATGTCATTTGGCAGAATTATGAAGAACATTTGGTCTATACCCTCTAATGTTAGGTGACCTCTTTTTAATGTTATATTTGTCTGTCTATACCACTCTTCCCTATCCTGTCGAATGTCAGGGTATTGAACCACAAATCTGTGTAATTCTGCATGCGTCCAAGGCATATGTACTCTCATTATTGCATTGTCATTAGACTCTTGTGCCTCCCTCATAGGTAATATTCTCCTCACATGTTGTTGTTCTGCTGTGTTCTTTTCTCCTCCTCCTGTTATGTCCTCCTCTTGCGTATTCCCTGGTGTCTTTTGTGCAAAATATTAACATCATCAAACCATTCAGCATATGTCAGTGCTATTTGAAATCTTTTATCTCTGTTTAAATAGAAGTCCTTTATAGCAGTGGGTATTCTCTATCGCCCTCTATTAGCCCTATCTGGGAATATTGCTCATTCTCTTCCCAAGTCTTTGCCCACCATTTTATCGTTTCCACCATTGCTTCTTCTAAAGCCCGTAGGGCGTTATACCACATCATATCATTGAATTCCTTAGGAAACAATGGCAACACCCCCAACACCTTTATTCCTTCCTGTTGTATATCATCCACCCATTTATCCACAATTTTTTGCTCTTCTGCATCTAATTTTGATAGTGAACTTGTCCTCTCTAATGAGTCTTTTCTTTTTCTCAATTCAAGTAACTCCTGTTCCCTCTGTGCCCTTTGTGCTTCCTTTTCCTTTTGACCTATCGCTCCTTCGGAGACCTTTGTTATATCCGCTTCAGGATACAGTGGTGATTCAATATTATCTGTTCCATAAATTGGTCTTCCTCCTTTTCAACAGGAGGCGGGTGTGCCAATGGATATATCGACTTCACCTGTTTTAATTGTTGTACAAAACACTTTTCTGTAGCCATCTCTGACTCTCTACAGGCAGTATCATGATCCTAATCTCTTTTGTCCTTTTCCTCTTGTGTAATCTCTCCATGCATTAAATGGCTCCCACTTCTTCCCCTTCTTTTCACTTTCTCTCAAACATTCTTCTAATTAGTCTATCCTACTTTTCTCAAATGTCCCCCTTTTCAGCCATTGTCTGTGCGGATCTTTACGTGTAATGTAGACCCAATTGTCCAAGAATAGGGCCACGTGGTAACCCTTTTTCTTAACCACACACCACGCCGGCGTGTCTGGTTCTGGTACTGCTTGTGTTTCATCCAGGCGTTTACTTGTTCTACAACAGCTGGATATGCAACAAAACATTTTGCTAAAACAACCCCTGTGGATTATTTACTAAAGTATCCTTTATACTGCAGTTTCAAACTTCACAGAAATAGGCAGGGACTCGAACCCCCCCCATTCCTCTATTTGTTAGTTTGAGGGACTCAAACCTTGGAATTCTAATATAGGAATCCTGATCTTTACTTCTTAGTCTGGGGACTCTAACCCTTGTGGCAGGGACTCTAACCCTGACCAGTACCTTATTTACCAATGCTTTATACACCAAGGACAGTAGTATGGTGTCTTACCTGGTCCACGACGACCGCATGTGACTTGTGAAGTTCACCTAGTCTTTTGGTTGTAGCTGATGGAATCTCGTGTCTTGGGTTTATCCCGGGGAATTCCTTCCTCTGAGCTACTGGAAACCAGTCCGATCAAGCAGGCGCACTTCTAAGATAGCTAGAATCCCTAGGCCCTCGACTGCGGTTCTCAATGTCTGTCTGGATCTCCAATCATTGTATCTGAGTCTCGGCACCAATTGTGAAAGCATTATTTCTGAAAGGAAATAAACAATCAGCACACAGATGTGGTATGCAAATAAAGAGCAAAGTTTATTTGCCCCAAGCTCGAGCGAGAACACGCAGTCGACCAAGCTGCCCAGTGTTCCGCCTCACTGGTGTACATTAAGCCTTTCATACATTAGGATACATGGCGAGAGCTAGATCATCTACTACTTGCAGCTTCAAGGTCATCCTTATCAAGAACTTGAAACCACCAGTTTCAATAGTTGTGCGTCTTGGCAGGAAATCTGTGGCCTGCAACTAATGACTTTTTCTTAGTTTTCAAGGCCCCTGGTCCCAAGCTAGCATTTCTAAGATAAGGCAGCTTTTATGTACCTGCACCTGCATTCATTGTGGACAAGGAGTGGAAACTTCTTCTGTTGAGTGGGCATACCCACATCCTGCACCTGCATTCTCACAGTTCATGATCACAGAGTGGAAACTTACAAGTTTCTGTCAACAGGCTTCTGCCAAGCAAGCATTAAACAAAATCACAAGCATACTGCAAACTTTTCAAGCGAACATAAAATGGAGGACCAATTACAAAATGGTTGAAAAAAGGTTCACATATATTGTAGGCTTTAACAAAAGTAACTCTGACAAAAACTTTTGGTTAACAGACTAAAGCTGAATAATATATTCCAAGGCAAGGAACTTTTAAGAGAAAGCATTGTGAACAAAAAAGTTTGAGAGACCATTAGATTCTGAAACCAGTGAAAGTGAATCGCCTATTGCCAATACATCAACAAGGAGAAGAGTTCAAAATAGAAAATAAGCTTCACCTGAATAGGTATATCTAGCTACAGTGTCAAAAGAAGAAGAACTAGAGTTAGAAAGTTACAATCCGGTGAATCAATGTCACTACAAGTTTGAGAGTGAATCTGAGAGTAAAATAACAACAGAAGTAAAGCCACCTTGAACTAGTGAAGACGGTCAAGACAGTATTACGCCAAAAAACAGTTGCAGAACAAGATAAAGACGTATACACAGAACTGACATGAACTTTTGATAAAAGAAACTAAAGATTATTTTGGTTTTTTGTATTGATTATTGTTTTAAAGAAATAAGAAAAAACCTATTATTGATCTGAAAACAAATTTTCTTGCCTTTGGATTTTTGAAGTATCAAAATATTATTTATTATCTCAACTGGAAGATAGAGTACAGCAGATGCTGTAAAATTATAGGGTTAGTGATAATATAAAAAATATTATTAGTCTTAATGGGACTGTTGTTGTGCTCACTGGCTACATTGAATTAACTACTGTTAGAATTTAATTGAAACATGATATACTAGAACATAAAGAGAATTTAGCTAGTGGGTTTCAAGAAAATATCTATACTGCAACAATTCATGAGTATATAAATATTATGAAGATTAAAGGTTATTTTGTCTGTGCTTTCTCTTCCTACTTCTGCTGGGGAAGGATCTACGTATGTACAGATTTCAATTTCATACGCTCTTTTCTGTAATGTGTAAGTTGCTAGACGTAATAATGATACATTTCTTTCTCCTTATCTAATGTATTTCAGCGTGAGATTTGCCTATAAAAGATAAGGCTAATAAATATGATAAATTCTTGAGGATGATGGCACAAAACAGGCATGAAACAAAAATTACTATACAGGGTCGTGTATGTGTTTTGAGTACCAAAATGCATAATTTAATTAGAGAGTATGGGAGAGGAGTAAAAATTGTGAGAAACAGGAAAGAAGAAAAGGTTATAATGGAGCAGATAAAACCAGAGGAAGAATTTAAATTCTCAAATTTGCATCATAGGTTTGGAATGGAACAAGAACAAAAGGGTGAATTATGCATGGTAAGGCATAGTCCTTTGAAAGGAGGCAAAGCTGAATAAGAAGGAGAAAGTGTGTGTGAAAGAAGTTATGAAGTAAGTGGAAAATATTTTTTTAGATGGAGAACCAATCCTGAAAGGAATCTATGATGTTTGTGGAAAGACTGCTTATTTCAATTTGCTGCATAACTGTTTTGGGTCTTGTTATTTCTCTTCAGTGTTCCCTAGAGATTACCATATGACTGAAATGGAAGGTGAAACTAGCATGAGAAGAGTAAAAAGTGTTTTGGACAAGTATTTCTTGACATATTAAGTGCTATAATTTGTTCTGTAGCTGTGGCAATAAATGATGTGAAAATTAGACGTCTGTCTACCTTAATATATAGATACAGTAGGATAGATAATGGATAGATAATGATCTTTATTCGGCATAAAAAAATATGACCATAAAAGATACACACTCAACAATACAACGTTACAGTACTTTGATCATCATATATATTACAGGCCAGTCGGGACACCGTAAAATTATAAAACACTACTATAAACATATTAAGATATTTATAAGAACAATAAAAACACTAAAAAAGACGAGCACCAACTGGTGTCCCCATTTATCGGCTAAATAATCAAGAGTCTCCCTCCTTTTATAAGCCCCTCGTATTTCTTAGCTTTAGGACAGATCTTAAAAAATTCGTAACACATGATAATGTAAAAACATCAGAGCACAATTTTAAGAACAATAAGGCCACCCGGGCCTGCTTGAACTTGTGTTTCCTTAAAAGCCCCTTGAGATACACTCTTCTCGGAAATGAATAATACGGGCACAATAGAACAAAGTGGAGGGTGTCCTGTGGAGACTTGTTGTCGCAGCCACAGGGCCCCTTTTGATCTAAAGATGCTGTGTACCCTGCCGGGACAGCCAGTAAGTGATGTAACAAGTCCAATCTGAACCGTGTGATTAAGAATCTATCGTGAGCACTGGCTATAATAGCTAGGTATTGTTCTATGCTTTGTGTTGACGTAACCAAAATATATTTCCTGACCGAGGGCTTTTTTAATTCAGTTTCCTCCCTTTGAGCCCCAATTAGTTTAAGAAACTGATCTTTAATAAGAGCTTTGTCCAGTGGGCTCACCTTGGTCGGGCACGAAAATAAGTCTGCCCTGCCCAGCATGGTCAGTAGGATCATTGAAGCAGGTAAATATAGCGATGATGGCTACTAGGGCTATGGTCATGCAGAACTGTTTAGCATTAGATAACTTCCTGGCAAAAGAGGGCGAAGTTTGCATTTAATAAAGGCCAAGAGGTGCTGCTCTTATATATCAGATAATAGGAGGGTTATTCACTCTAATATTACTAATATCTCGCATAACGCTCAATCTTTTAAAGCACATAGCTTATGGGAAACTGTAGGTTTCGTGGGATAGGGAAGGGTTTTAGCAAGGTTGCTTAATGGCTAGGTAGTGTAGAAGGGAGTTCTTTAAAACTAATTCTTACCCCTGCTATAAATATAATGATTTGTGCAATTGTCTTCTTTTCATAAATTGTTCTCGTTGTTTAAAAAGTGTGGAATGAAAATGAGTAGTTTAAAGAGGGAAAAGTCTGAGAAGTATGAGATGGAGAAGATTAAAGATTGTGTCTACAGCTAACTGAAGATGGTAGAGGAGATTCTCAGAAAGAAGCAGAAAGTGATGCCAATTGAATAATTCCTGAATAATAAAGTTATTAATGGGTTTTTCATGACTAAGGGGCCGATTCCGATCTCGGTCGGAGGCGCACCCAATACCATTCGGTCGGGAAAAAAGCCATGCGAAAGCCTGTTTCCCGACCGATCCGTACAGCACACCGAACGAGTAAGTACGATGCGCACAACAGCACAGAATCCGGCCGAGCCGTACTCACCCAAACCAGGTCCTGTTCTCCGACCGAGGCGAATCCGGAAACGCTGAATCGAGTCGCACGGAAGGGAAAATGCAGCTCCGTCCGGCCGAACAAGTACGATGCGCTTCCCGTACGCGCCGAACCCGTCGCTACGCACGGCACGTCAAAGCATCCGGGAGAGGCGCACATAAGCTCTGATTCGCGCCACAACACGATCCACGGCTACGAGACGAACACGCCAGCGACGAGGACGACGCGAGCGACGAGGACGACGCGAAGCAACGAGATGGACGAACGACACGAACCAACCATGAATCCCTTCGTCCCGATCATACCAATATTCTACATTTACTACCGGAACAGGCACGGACGCGTACGGCGCAGAAGGTAAGTCAGACACCAACCACAAAACACATACAACACGTACACGACACATCACACACACACAGAGGGATGCAGAATATACTTACACCAGCAACAGCAGCACCAGCACCATAGGGGCGGGATGCCCATCACCAATGCCACATATGCACACAGGGGCCTGAATGCGCACCACCACCCCTACCCAGGGGGGGCAGGATGCCTACCACTACTACCACCCTCACCCAGGGGGGCTGGATGCCTACCACCACTACCACCCTCACCCAGGGGGCTGGATGCCTACCACCACTACCACCCTGAGCCAGGGGGCTGGATGCCTACCACTACTACCACCCTGAGCCAGGGGGACTGGATGCCTACCACTACTACCACCCTTAGCCAGGGGGCTGGATGCCTACCACTACTACCACCCTTAGCCAGGGGGGCTGGATGCCCACCACCACCCTTAGCCAGGGGGGCTGGATGCCTACCACTACTACCACCCTTAGCCAGGGGGCTGGATGCCTACCACTACTACCACCCTGAGCCAGGGGGGCTGGATGCCTACCACTACTACCACCCTGAGCCAGGGGGCTGGATGCCTACCACTACTACCACCCTGAGCCAGGGGGCTGGATGCCTACCACTACTACCACCCTGAGCCAGGGGGCTGGATGCCTACCACTACTACCACCCTTAGCAAGGGGGCTGGATGCCTACCACTACTACCACCCTGAGCCAGGGGGGGTGGATGCCTACCACTACTACCACCCTTAGCCAGGGGGCTGGATGCCTACCACTACTACCACCCTGAGCCAGGGGGCTGGATGCCTACCACTACTACCACCCTGAGCCAGGGGGCTGGATGCCTACCACTACTACCACCCTTAGCCAGGGGGCTGGATGCCTACCACTACTACCACCCTGAGCCAGGGGGCTGGATGCCTACCACTACTACCACCCTGAGCCAGGGGGCTGGATGCCTACCACTACTACCACCCTTAGCCAGGGGGCTGGATGCCTACCACTACTACCACCCTTAGCCAGGGGGCTGGATGCCTACCACTACTACCACCCTGAGCCAGGGGAGCTGGATGCCTACCACTACTACCACCCTTAGCCAGGAGGGGCTGGATGCTCTACCACCACCCTTAGCCAGGGGGGCTGGATGCCTACCACTACTACCACCCTGAGCCAGGGGGCTGGATGCCTACCACTACTACCACCCTGAGCCAGGGGGCTGAATGCCTACCACTACTACCACCCTGAGCCAGGGGGCTGGATGCCTACCACTACTACCACCCTGAGCCAGGGGGCTGGATGCCTACCACTACTACCACCCTTAGCCAGGGGGGCTGGATGCCTACCACTACTACCACCCTGAGCCAGGGGAGCTGGATGCCTACCACTACTCCCACCCTTAGCCAGGGGGCTGGATGCCTACCACTACTACCACCCTGAGCCAGGGGGCTGGATGCCTACCACTACTACCACCCTTAGCCAGGGGGCTGGATGCCTACCACTACTACCACCCTTAGCCAGGGGGGCTGGATGCCCACCACCACCCTTAGCCAAGGGGGCTGGATGCCTACCACTACTACCACCCTTAGCCAGGGGGGGCTGGATGCCTACCACTACTACCACCCTGAGCCAGGGGGGGCTGGATGCCTACCACTACTACCACCCTTAGCCAGGAGGGGCTGGATGCCTACCACCACCCTTAGCCAGGGGGGCTGGATGCCTACCACTACTACCACCCTGAGCCAGGGGGCTGGATGCCTACCACTACTACCACCCTGAGCCAGGGGGCTGAATGCCTACCACTACTACCACCCTGAGCCAGGGGGCTGGATGCCTACCACTACTACCACCCTGAGCCAGGGGGCTGGATGCTCTACCACTACTACCACCCTTAGCCAGGGGGGCTGGATGCCTACCACTACTACCACCCTGTGCCAGGGGGGGCCGGATGCCTACCACTACTACCACCCTTAGCCAGGGGGGGCTGGATGCCTACCACTACTACCACCCTTAGCCAGGGGGGGCTGGATGCCCACCACCACCCTTAGCCAGGGGGGCTGGATGCCTACCACTACTACCACCCTTAGCCAGGGGGGCTGGATGCCTACCACCACCCTTAGCCAGGGGGCTGGATGCCTCACCACCCTGAGCCAGGGGGCTGGATGCCTACCACTACTACCACCCTGAGTCAGGGGGCTGGATGCCTACCACTACTACCACCCTTAGCCAGGGGGGCTGGATGCCTACCACTACTACCACCCCCACTCATAGGATGGACAATGCATGACACAACCAGCACACCACAACCTAGGGAATGCAAGAAAAAGACATCCCCCCAACACCATGACAAGCGTGTGTAGACTGTGTCAAATGCCTACAACACCGAACATGACTTTGAACATACAATGTGACCCCTAGCACATGTGCCACACATATATGTGTGTGGTACCCACAATGCAAGCAGGCCATGACCATTGTGGCAATGGGGTCCAAACCCCCATCATCACAGTGAGCAAAATGTAAGTGTGGGGTCCATAGCTGAAGCACATTTTGAACATTGTGGCAATGGGGTCTAAACCCCCATCATCACAGTGAGCAAAATGTAAGTGTGGGGTCCATAGCTGAAGCACATTTTGAACATTGTGGCAATGGGGTCTAAACCCCCATCATCACAGTGAGCAAAATGTAAGTGTGGGGTCCATAGCTGAAGCACATTTTGAACATTGTGGCAATGGGGTCTAAACCCCCATCATCACAGTGACCAAAAGGTAAGTGTTGACAAAGAAAGAGCTGCAACTGCCAAACTGCATGGATGATTCCTGGTCACAGAACAAAAAACACATCAGTGGCAAAGTAGTGTATGTGTCCCATTGCAACATAAATTGGGTGAGCCAAACACTGCAGTGCAAATAAGACATACCTTTGGCCATGTGCAGACAAACAACACCCATGGGGGCTGACACTGCCAACATTCATCAATGACACAATGACAGAAGTGACCATCAGAATGCAGACCCACATATTTGCACCAATGGGCACACAAATGCAGATACCCTGTGGAGACTGCAGATGTGAGGTGAACAGATACCATACCATGGCAGCAATGGGACACACAAACCATGATCATTGTGCTGACCGATGACCTAGGAGTCCCAGGGACAGCAGGGGAAACCCACCAAACTACATACAGCCAATGGCACACCCAAGATATGCCAATGCAGTGGTGCAGATGCACAAACACAAACAGGCAGACCCACACTGCACATCATACACAACAGGTGAGGGGGGGTGCCAGTGTCCCCAGGCAACCACACAACACATGAGGAGACCTGAATACCAATCATACAGATGTGCATACAGTGCCACACAAAGGTAACTCATGGATCCAAATCCCCTATGTGGGCAAGCAGGCATTGTCAGATGAGATGGAGCACAAATCACACATGTCACACAGGCACGTAGGAACAGCAACTGACACAGCAAGACACAGACACACCACAGCACCACCCCCAGGGCCCCCACAATGTGGTGACCCTGGGCTGCATTACAATCCCACTGTGATGACAAAGCTCAATGTGGTTCACACTGTGAACCACAGTCATGTGTCCTGAGCAACAAACTACCATCACACCTACACAAGCACAAATCAATAAGCATGGCCAGTAAGCCAAGGCCAACATGGAGGCAGGGGCCTAGACGGGCAACAACTCTCATCTGCACACACTCAACACCACACCCCTCGACCTCCAACAATGTGCAGCAGTGAAGTACACATGCACTGGTGACATTGCACATGCACCCATGACTATTCCAGGGTGGTGGGTGGGAACCAAGGTGCAGAAACACATGACACATGGCCACTCAACAAGACTCCTGAATGTCTGACACACTGCACACTACGCTGTACATGGACATGACGGCAATACCACACCAACCAATGGGATCCCAGCCACAGTCACACACCAATGAAGAAGCCAAGGTCACCCACAAAGAACACACATAGACAACAACCAACATTGCAGCCCGGACCCTGAGGAGTGCCAGCAGTCACACACACAACGTGTCACAATCACTGAAAGATAACACAAACTGGAAATCACATGACAGGGGCAAACAACAAGTGCCAAGGGGAAACCTGACTGTGACCCATCTGCGTCTGCACACAAACTCAGCCCTGACAGCAAACACACCTATGGGTGACACCCTGATGACCAGTAATGTGCCATGCACCCACATCACAGAGAACCCAGGGAGAAGACTTTGGGGGAACATAGGTCAACTCGGCAAGCATCACAAACAGGTACAACACTAGGGATCACAGCATGCACAGCTAAACGGAAGTGAACACACAGACATGCACATACAACACACACCTTGGGCGCAGGCAATGTCACAGGTGTACACACTGCCATGAGGGGACTCCACTCCTGTGTGAGGAAAGCTGTGCCATGTGTTGCCTCAGTAGGGCCCCATCATGTCAGCTGAGCACTTGGTCACACAATCAACAATTAGCACCAAATGAGGGCTCCCGTCACATCAGCCTGGTCATGGAAGTGCCAACGGAATCATCAGCACAGATCCAACACACTTGTATAGCAATGTTGCACTGACTACACGGATGAGTCCTTCCCCATTGATGCCCAAACCTGCATGTCCAGTGGAGATGGCCACACGGTCAGGGAAGTAGACGAATTGAACAATGGCAGGCACAACAGATGTGCAGGGGTGGAAGCCACAGATGTGAAATAGCTAATCTAAGTAGGAAATCCCATTGCCAATACTGAACACATGACACCCTCAGATGCTGCTATGGATGACATGGATACACCACAGGATAGGACACATTCCCCTGGACCACATGGGTTCCTGCACAGTAACACTTCATTATCATGAGACCAAATATCACCATCACTGCAGCAAGGGCATGGTTAGCATCATCAACAACATGTACATCAGAAGCATAAGCACTAGAGAACAGAAAGTTGCTTTATTCAGCATATGTGTGGAATGAAAACAAAGTCCAGAAAAAACACAAAGGCCAATGGCCAGTCCATTGTCAAAGTCCAAACTTGGTGACAGTGGCAGATGTCACCCTACGCATGCCTGCACAAAACCAGGGACAATCCACTAGGAGGGGCAACCGGGGGCAGGCCAGGCACCGCAGGGACAGGATCAGGGCTCACCAGGAGGAAGCAGGGAAGGGGTGGTGGGTGCTGGAGAGCCACTGACAACTGCAGTGGAGGTGTCTGACATGGTGTGTGCCGGCACAACTGGGGGCATGACTCAGATGTTGTGGGTGCCGGCACGACTGCAGTGGACCCTGCAGATGGAGTGGACAGGTCCGCCACTGCAGTGCCCAAGTCAGACAGGGTGGTAGTGGACTCCACTGCAGTGCCTACCACCAGGGGAGGAGAATGGGGAACAGGCAAGGTGGGCTGGACAGAGGGGGAGGACACCCTCACCACATCAGTGGCACAGACAAGCGCAGCGGGGGGTGTGGTGCCGGGGGGAGAAGGCCGGATCCTCTTGGCGATGGTATATCTGTGGGTGGGGGAACCTGAGGCAGGGTGTGGTGGGGGCACCTGTGGAGTGGGGGCCTGAGGGATGGAGGAAGGAGACCTGGTGCCTGAGCTGCAGGGCGGCGGCGGGGTCTTGCTCTTACGACTCCGGGGGCTTGCGGGTGGGGGCCTCAGTCTGTCTGCGCCTGGGGGAGGGTGTCCGGGGGCGAGGGGCACTCTGCTCCGTGTGGGTGGGCTTCCTCTTCCCCCTGGATGCTGGAGCAGCTGGATCGGAGGGGAAGAGGCCGAGGTCACTGAGGAAGAGGCGCTGGGTCTTTGGGGTTGCAGGTGAGGCAAGGGAGGGTGTTTTGGAGGGAGAGGCAACTGAGGACTGTGCAGTGCTCGTGGATGCGTGTGTGTGTACCAGGGCCCCATCCCCTGTGAGTCTGGTTTCAGTCCCCTGACTGTGCGTGCGTGTGCGTTTTGTTTGTGGCGTGTGTGTCTGTGTGCTGGATGTGTGTGTGCTGGTGTGTGCCTGTGCCGGTGTGTGTGTGTTTGGGACGGGTAAGGTGCTGGGGAGTGTGGATGGAGCAGAGGCAGGAGGGGTGAGGGACTGTCTGAGGAGGGACACTGCTGCCGTCAGGGAGGAGTCCATGGACCTATTGCCCCTCTGTAGGTCAGACATGCCCGATGAGATGCCCTCCATGAACGACACCAGCTGAGTCAACAGAGCGGTGTGCGCATGGAGGACACTCAGCATGGCTGTCTGCCCTACATGGAGCTGGCAAATGAGGTACACAGACTCCTCACTCAGGGCAGCAGGGGACACAGGGGCAGGGGGTGCGGTGCCTGGCCCAAAGGAGACACGCTCCCGAACATGGGAGCCTCCACAGACCTGGGGAATGGGAGCCGATGGGAGGGCGGTGGTGGTGCTGGTGGTGGCGGGGACAGCAACACTAGCTGGGGTGTGGTGGCTGCTGACACCCGTCTCCATAAGGGAGTCATCCTCCGAGTTGCTCTGGTCCTCAGCTGAGGTGGATGGTGCTGAGGACTCCTCGGTGTGGCTCCCCTCGCCCTCCGTGCCACTGGGTCCCTCCGACCACTCCTCGGCTGCTGACCCAGTCTGGCTCTCCGGCTCCTCCTGGTCCGTGGAGCTGTCCCCTTCCGTGGCCGTGGATGTATCTGCAAACAATGGGGAAAAAGACAGACATCAGTCACCTGCACCAAACGCACACACCACTGTGAGCACAGCACACTACAGAGCAAGCCCTGGCATCATTAGTTGTACATTGCTAAAAGTGCCCTAACTGAACAGGAGCAGCCAATTGTCAGTCTGATGCCAACCATGGCACTCACATCACACATGGCCTTGCACCCATCTGTCTGGTGTCTGTTGGATTGCAACACCCCAGTGTGGACACATGCACCAACTACACAGTAGTTGGACAGTGCAGAGGACACGGTGTGGCATGTGGACATGCACACATCACAGCTCTTGCCACTGAGTCAGTACAGGTTTCCGGATGAAAGGGATGCCCAGAGTCAAATAGGAAATGCATGTGATGCATACCAGCGACAGACACCATGATGCACCCATGTCCTGATAGCCATCGCCACAATGGTGTGCATGTAGCACATGTCACTCCCCTGCAGGATCACTAGCCAGACACCAACACTCTGCACTGTGTCACAATAGTATGTCATGGGGAATGCAAGTCCTGGAGCTGCACAAGTGCACATGTACATCCCCCCCACAACACATCATCTTAACCCTCATCTGTCCAGGTCATACCTATTGGACATATGGGAGACCTGTGACACTACCCTCTGAACCTGAGCCCCTCACAATCTGCTGTGAATGGGGAACAGCTGCCTGAACTTCACATTCGCATACCCCAGTCTGCACGGGCAGCTGATCAAACACCTATGTGACACACAAGTATCGTCTCCTATGGTCACATCTCCAGTGGCATGCTGAGCCCCTACCAAGAAACACCCCAGCAGTCCTGGCAACTAATCCACAGCACACTGACACAGAGGCAGACACCTGAGGGGTCAAATCATTGCGCACAATGTGTCAGCTGATACACGGGAGTGGGAGTACAGAGTGCATTGCATGGCCTGGAGTAGGCATGACTGTCCTGCCCCACATGAATGAGGGATGAGCCCTGGACAGTGGATAGCTGGCTATGTATGTGTGACACACGTAATCTGCACACTCCTGGGGCCCAAACATTGTTCCCACCCGCTGCATGGGCGTGTGCCACATACCCCAGGCACATGTGGTGGCTCAGCTCAGCAAGTGGACCGCATATCAAAGCAACACGCAGATTACATGTCCGAACACAGGCGTTGTGTGAACAATGGACCCACCCATGATGCCCACAACAGAGTTAGGGAAACAGATGCTGTCCCCCACCTTTAGTGAAGCAAACTGCAAGGACACAGTCCCAAGTGACACAATTCCCTGAATGTAAAGGCCACACCTGGGTATCAGATGAGGAGTGGGCAGTGCACAATAGAGGGACATGGCTCCTGGACAACATGACTGCTGCACTGTGGCAGTTGAACCAGGCCAGAGGAGGGCACAAAGCATGTAATACAGAGTTCACAGTGCAGTCTTTGACTCACGCCCTCCTTGCTGCTGTCTGGCCTTCAGCTGCCCATCCAGGTCTGGAAACACCACCGCCAGGATCTGGAGCATGTGGGGGTCAGGGTCCGTGTTCCGCCCCTCCTGCGAGAAGGCGACAGCTTCAGCTGGACCCGTGCAATCCTCCGGGTCCAGCCCCGAAGGTCCTGCCACCTCTTCTGGCAGTTGCGGATCCGGCGCTTGTAGACCCCCACGGACCGGACAGCCCGGACGATGTCCTTCCAGATCTCCTGCTTCCGATGGGCATTAACCTGTCAGGATGACAAAGTGAAAAGGCCATTACTACACATGCAACATATCTGTGCAAGACACAGTTGTATATACATGTCTCAATCACAGGGGCACATGATGTACACAGGCAGTGCAAAGCTGCCCATGGACAGTTTGCCAGACGTCACTACATGGTATCGTTGCATGGGAAGTAAAACCTTGTTCAAATGCACTGTCACTGCACCATACCTGTCCAGTGCATGTCACTACACACTATGGGGGTGACAACTACTCAGTGAGCCTGCTAGCCAGTGGCGTGCAGACTTTCAGCCTTGCTAGTCAGACAATATGCACATTCAGAAAGGCAGTGCACAGAACACTCACCTGCTCCCCTGGTGTCCCATTCAGCTTGCTGTACTGTGGAAGTAGGCTGTCCAGCAGGGCCTGGTTCTCCTCAAGGCTGAAGGCTGGGGCTCTCTCCACAGTACGTGCCATTGCAGGGTCCAGAGGGGCAGAGACAGCAGCAGTGCAGTGGCAGATGTCGTCCTGGAGCATGTAGTGCAGGCAAGTGAGCTCTCAGGGGAACAGCCAGCAATATATATGTGCTGGAGAGGCAGATACTGTCCCTTGTGTCCAAAGTGATAGGTCCAAGTCGTTTGCATCTTCTGAATCTGGCCAATCCATGGAATAGCAGCACCAATACACGCCCACAGCATCCTTCAAATCTTCAACTTCATGACATACATGATTTTGCAACATGGTTGTGGGTGACCAACTGAATTTCCAGCAACCGACTCTTTCGAAATTCGAAAACGCGTCCGTTGCCAGGCAAGGCCATTGTCAATGGGTGCGCACCGATCGGTCCATTGCGGTACAACGCGCATAGGGTACAACGCGTACCCGCACACATTGAATGCAATGGGCCGGCCGGGGCACCGATCGGTCCATTGCAGTACAACGCTGCATAGGGGTACAACGCTGCACCCGCACACATTGAATGCAATGGGCCGGCCGGGGGCACCGATCGGTCCATTGCAGTACAACGCGTACAGGGGTACAACGCTGCACTCGCGACACATTGAATGCAATGGGCCGGCCGGGGCACCGATCGGTCCATTGCTGATCAACACGCACAGGGGTACAACGCATACCCTCACACATTGAATGCAATGGGCCGGCCGGGGCACCGATCGGTCCATTGCAGTACAACGCGTACAGGGGTACAACGCGTACCCGCACACATTGAATGCAATGGGCCGGCCGGGGCACCGATCGGTCCATTGCAGTACAACGCGTACAGGGGTACAACGCGCACTCGCGACACATTGAATGCAATGGGCCGGCCGGGGCACCGATCGGTCCATTGCAGTACAACGCGCACAGGGGTACAACGCGTACCCGCACACATTGAATGCAATGGGCCGGCCGGGGCACCGATCGGTCCATTGCAGTACAACGCGTACAGGGGTACAACGTGTACCCGCACATATTGAATGCAATGGGCCGGCCGGGGCACCGATCGGTCCATTGCAGTACAACGCGTACAGGGGTACAACGCTGCACCCGCACACATTGAATGCAATGGGCCGGCCGGGGGCACCGATCGGTCCATTGCTGATCAACGCGTACAGGGATACAACATGTACCCGCACACATTGAATGCAATGGGCTGGCCGGGGGCACCGATCGGTCCATTGCAGTACAACGCGCACAGGGGTACAACGCTGCACCCGACACATTGAATGCAATGGGCCGGCCGGGGGCACCGATCGGTCCATTGCTGTTCAACGCATCACTGTACAAGTGACTGGCATATGTCACCATGCCTGTCTCAGATGGACATATGCCAGCCACAGATAGCTCCCAGGGAGTGAGGGGCACACCTACATCACGACAGCCTGTCCAAACTTTATCATAAGGCATGTAAGGCTGCATTTCCTATTGTGTGTATGTTGGTGTACATGTTGTCCTGTGGGTGTCACCTGTGGGCAGCCACCCCCAGGCTGTGCACGTGTTCATGGGGACAGGATCCTGGGTGTTACGTGTACATGACCACTGTGATGTGCAACTGTTCATATCTGTGCATGTGCCATGGTCACATTTCACGGTGGTGTATGTGTATGTCATGTCACATACCCCGTGAGTCCCATGTGGGACGGTATGTTTGAGCCAGGGTGTCCCAGTGGCACAATAGTGATGGTCCTCCACAGTCTGTGTGCATGTAGTGTTTACAATGTCTCTGATTTCATGTGCACAATGGGAGACAGTCTCCACATCCACGTTGTGTGTGCATGGACTTTGATGTTGTGCGTGTGTGTGTCACAGACGTCCATGTCTGTCCTGCCGTGGCAAGTGGGACCACTACCTGTGGGGGTCATGGTTGTTTTGCTGTGGTGTATACATGATACTCCATGTAATGCCAGTGTCCATGTGGCAATACAGGGTCCCTGGGAATGTACCTGTCGTTGAGCTGTGGTGCCTGGGGCACATCTGTCCTCACATGTCACTGTGGGGGGTGATTGTGACATGGCAGCAGGAGATGGGAACTGTGACACGGCCTCATGATATCCAATGGGCCAACCTGGGACTAATTGATGCCACTTGTTGGACCGTGTTGACAGATGTTGGCCATGTATGTACCATACATGTCCTTACGGAACTGCACACTTCATGTAGTTGTGCCTCATAATGATGTATGTTGGGATATTGAGTGTGTTCAATGCCGCATATGTGGGGTGACTGACAATCTTGCTTACTTCTCCTCTGCACTGCAGGGCTCCTGCTGTCCATCGACCATTCCCAGACCTGGCAACGATGGTGGAACGGGACAGCATCCGACGGTACCGCTTCACCAGGCAGCTGATTGAGGATTTGGCAGTGCAGTTGTCCCCACATTTGCAGCCTGGCCGGCCGTATCCTACAGCGCTGACCCCCAAGGTGAAGGTGATGGCAGCCCTACACTTCTTTGCCACCGGTACCTTCCAACATACTGTGGCGACTGCTGGTGGGATGTCACAGACCATGTTGAGCCGTGTGCTCCGCGATGTTTTGGCGGCAATGTTGCTATTCCTGAACCGGTACATCTATTTCCCTAGACTGCGACGACTCACTGACGTGAAGAGTGACTTTTATGCCCTGGGGAGGATGCCGCATGTCATTGGCTCCATTGATGGGACACATGTGGCTTTGGTACCACCACAGGCCCAGGAGCAGGCCTACAGGAACCGCAAGCACTACCACTCGGTCAATGCACTGGTGGTGTGTCTTGCAGACATGACCATCACACACGTGTGTGCCCGTTTCCCTGGTTCAGCACACGATGCCTTTGTGATGAGGAGTAGTCGCATCCCCAGGATGATGGCACAGATGCAGAACCAGCGTGCCTGGCTTGTCGGTGTGTACTGACTTTGTGCCATTGTGTGTGATCTGATCTGTAGTATTCCGCCCACTTTTCCAAGTCAGCTAATGTGCACTTGTCTGTCCGTAGGTGACTCGGGATACCCCAACATGCCGTGGTTGCTGACACCCCTCAGGAACCCTGTGACACCAGCCCAGATGCGCTACAATGAGGCACATGGTCGGACCAGGAGAGTGATTGAGCGGACATTTGGTCTCCTGAAGAGCCGCTTCCGCTGCCTGGACAAGACCGGAGGGTCCCTCCCATATGCCCCTGCGAAAGTGTGCAAGATTATCATCGTCTGCTCCATGCTCCACAACCTGGCAGTGCGGAAGGAGTTGCCTCTCATCCAGGATGACAATGACCAACATCCGCCACCTGTGGAGGATCCTGGCCTGGACCACGATGCCAGTGACGATGATGATGATGATAATGAGGGTGATGTCCGCACACAGCTCATCACCAACTTCTTTAGCTGAATGTGAGTATCCTGAGGTGTCATGTCAATGATGTGAGTTGGCATGATATGTGTAGGTGGTGCTCTGGTGCTGTTGGAGTGTGTCCATGGGCTACTTGACTGGATGTGTGTTGCGATGTGTGCTTACAGGTGGGCTGTACTCCCCAACAGTGTTGACATGCTAACTTGGTTCTGGGTGGGTATCTTGTAACATGTATTGTGCATGAGTTTTGCTGTTCTGTCCTGTACTCCATTGCTTTTGACTGTGTGTCATTTCTGTCCTTCACAGGGTACTTTCAGAATCGTTTGGTCAACTGTGTCCACCGACGACGTGATTGCACTTCCAGGGTGGTAGCTGTTGTGTCCCTACAGGTGATGTGCGCCACACCCATGGACTTCCTTCCGTCTACAGTTGTTGACTGTGTGCCCGCTGCCAGGTGGGATTACCTTGCATCTGTAGTGGTTACGACATGTTGCAACTGTGTAATAAACCTGTGCTTCACTTTGTGATGTGCGTTGTCTGTGGTCACACATTTGACTGCCATTTGCTTACTGCACCTGTGGGCTACTTGACTACAACTGGGAATGGGTGTGGTGTCTGTGCATTGCACCGTCTTCCCTGGCAACATCAGTGTAGGCAATGAGTCAGATGGCCTAGGTGTGTATGTGTTGTGTAGCCCTGGTGGTGTGTCTCCCTCATATGTGTCACGTTGCCTTTACTCACATGCCTGTGTTGTACTTGCTGTTGCAGTTCGCATACACAGTGTAATTTTGCAGTTCATCATCCCCATAACAGCACCCACGTTGGAATCACAACAGAGGCAAGTATGGTGTATTAGTGTGTTTATTGTGATACATTTGTGTGAATAGTGCATAGGATGGGTAGTGCTGTACATAAATCTTGCAATCAGAAGTTCCTAGGTGAATTGAAAGTCCTGGTAGACAGAATCCCCAGTATCGGGGCCACAGTTGTCTGAGACATTGGTCCAACTTGTACTCCACATGCAATGTGTGGGAGTAGTGTTGCCGTCAACAGGGTGAACAGTCTGTGCACAAAGGTGAACATCCAGAACAGGTTCAGGCTTCCTGGGAGTTGCGCTTGGCCATCGGCCTCTCACTTGCCCCTCTTCGGACGACCCCTCTTCTTGGGGGGGCCCCTCAAGTACAGGCTGCTGCGGTGCAGGGGACTCTCCGCCAGAGTCATCCTCCCTCCCTGTGGCAGTTGCAGTTTGGGCAGCACCAGATGTTGTTGGCACACAGGGAGGTGTGGACTCGTTGCTGTTCATCTGGCGGAGGCATTGTAAAATGTCCCTGTGCACCGCCGTCATCTCATGCAGTGCATCCCACTTGGACTCCACGCGGGACATGTGTGAGTCCACGCGGGACATGTGTGACTCCACGTGGGACATGTGAGAGTCCAAGCGGGCATGATGGGCAGCCTGCTGCTGTTTCATGTCTCTGAGGAGCCCCACTACCTGGCTGAGGTCTCCGGTGCTGGACTGGTACGCATCAGCTATGCGTACCAGTTGTGGGTCATCATGCACACCAGCAACCTCTGCAAGCAGCGACCTCTGTCTCCCACCCCTCCCACCACCCCTGCTGACATGTGCAGTGCGTGCAGTGGCACGCACAGATGACCCTGGTCCACCTTGGAGGTTGGTGGTGGTGGTGGTGTCCATGGCCCCAGGTTGGTCCAGGGTCCCTGTGCTGGTGTTGCTCCTTGTTCTGTCCATGTCGGCAGGGATGGTATTTGTGTTGACAGTCGTTGGAGGGGTGGGTGCAGGGGTTGCAGCTGGTGGTCCTGCTGGTGCTGCAGCTGGTGGTCCTGCTGGTGCTGCATGTAGACTTGCACCGGATGTGCCAGGTTGGTCTTCTTCGTCCGAGGAGGGCAGAGGCTGTACGACACCAGTGAGCTCCGCATCCTCTTGAGCCTGGGACTGGGACTCCTCAGCGTCTGCTGCTGTGTCCCCATCATCACCTGTTTTTGGGAGACACACACAATGTATGTTATGTTTCTGCAGGCATCAATGGTTGACACACCTGACAGTTGTGACTGTGCCTCTGGGTGCGGGCCTGTACATTGCATTGTCCTAAGTCGTCACAGTCAGGGGTTGATATTGGTGTGGCACATTGTCCTGCATTATTTGGGCATTTCTATGTATTTGTTGGGGTGTGAACATGGTCTGCATTGGTTGTGTTTGGTTGACAGCCGGCCCTCCTTCCCACCCACCCAGCCAGTCAGTTATCCCACCATGGACTGTGCTTGCATTGCAGGGAGTGGAAGTTGTCTCTCAGGATGTCAGTCAGTGGTGTCCTGCTGTTTGTTGGTGCACAGTTGCCAGCAGGGCCTTGTGCTCCCCACAGCAGTAGCCAGTGTCAGCCATCTTGTGAGTCCTTCTCCACTCCCTGTGATGTGAGCATGGTTCAGGGTGGTGTTGATGGGACAGTTGTGGGGGTGACCAATATCAGTGACTGCCACTCCCATCATGCTATTGCCTCCACCCCACTTGCCAGCATTCCCATACTTACTTGCTTTTGTGGGGAGTTCAGTATGTGTGGGTGTGTGAGCAATGGCAAGATGGCTGACAGTGGTGTCCTGCTGTTGGTTGGTGTGCAGTTCCCAGCATGCCCTTGTGCTCCCCACGACACAGCAACAGTGTCAGACATCTTTGATGGGCCTTTCCACTCTCTGTGGGATGTGCATGCGTGAGTGTGAGCTTGCTGGGCCATGTGGTGGGGGATGTAGAGCTGTGACTACGACTCCCATCATGCTATTGCCTCCACCCCCCTTCCCAGCATGCCCATGCTTCCTTCCTTTTGACTCTGCTTCCCTGTGGGGTGGGCTGGCTGTGCTGACAGGATGGCTGGGAGTGTTGTCCTGGCAGTTGTTTGGCTAAAAGTCCCAAGAGTGTCCCTGTGCTTCACACAACATAACCCAGGGTGGTGGTTCTTTGTGGGATCTTGAGTTAGGATGGGAGGCATTGCATTCTACCAGGTGGGTTCTGTGGAGTTTGTGTTGAGGGGGGGTGTGAGGGGAGGTGCTTGTGACTATGGTCAGTGCTGCAAGTCCTCCTTCCCACCCAGCCAGCCAGATATCCCACCATGGACTGTGCTTGCATTGCAGGGAGTGGAAGTTGTCTCTCAGGATGTCAGTCAGTGGTGTCCTGCTGTTTGTTGGTGCACAGTTGCCAGCAGGGCCTTGTGCTCCCCACAGCAGTAGCCAGTGTCAGCCATCTTGTGAGTCCTTCTCCACTCCCTGTGATGTGAGAATGGTTCAGGGTGGTGTTGATGGGACAGTTGTGGGGGTGACCAATATCTGTGACTGCCACTCCCATCATGCTATTGCCTCCACCCCACTTGCCAGCATTCCCATACTTACTTGCTTTTGTGGGGAGTTCAGTATGTGTGGGTGTGTGAGCAATGGCAAGATGGCTGACAGTGGTGTCCTGCTGTTGGTTGGTGTGCAGTTCCCAGCATGCCCTTGTGCTCCCCACGACACAGCAACAGTGTCAGACATCTTTGATGGGCCTTTCCACTCTCTGTGGGATGTGCATGCGTGAGTGTGAGCTTGCTGGGCCATGTGGTGGGGGATGTAGAGCTGTGACTACGACTCCCATCATGCTATTGCCTCCACCCCCCTTCCCAGCATGCCCATGCTTCCTTCCTTTTGACTCTGCTTCCCTGTGGGGTGGGCTGGCTGTGCTGACAGGATGGCTGGGAGTGTTGTCCTGGCAGTTGTTTGGCTAAAAGTCCCAAGAGTGTCCCTGTGCTTCACACAACATAACCCAGGGTGGTGGTCCTTTGTGGGATATTGAGTTAGGATGTGAGGCATTGCATTCTACCAGGTGGGTTCTGTGGAGTTTGTGTTGAGGGGGGGTGTGAGGGGAGGTACTTGTGACTATGGTCAGTGCTGCAAGTCCTCCTTCCCACCCAGCCAGCCAGATATCCCACCATGGAACGTGCTTGCATTGCAGGGAGTGGAAGTTGTCTCTCAGGATGTCAGTCAGTGGTGTCCTGCTGTTTGTTGGTGCACAGTTCCCAGCAGGGCCTTGTGCTCCCCACAGCAGTTGCCAGTGTCAGCCATCTTGTGAGTCCTTCTCCACTCCCTGTGATGTGAGCATGGTTCAGGGTGGTGTTGATGGGCCAATTGTGAGGGTGACCAATATCTGTGACTGCCACTCCCATCATGTTATTGCCTCCACCCCACTTGCCAGCATTCCCATACTTACTTGCTTTTGTGGGGAGTTCAGTATGTGTGGGTGTGTGAGCAATGGCAAGATGGCTGACAGTGGTGTCCTGCTGTTGGTTGGTGTGCAGTTCCCAGCATGCCCTTGTGCTCCCCACGACACAGCAACAGTGTCAGACATCTTTGATGGGCCTTTCCACTCTCTGTGGGATGTGCATGCGTGATTGTGAGCTTGCTGGGCCATGTGGTGGGGGATGTAGAGCTGTGACTACGACTCCCATCATCCTATTGCCTCCACCCCCTTTCCAGCATGCCCATGCTTCCTTCCTTTGACTCTGCTTCCCTGTGGGGTGGGCTGGCTGTGCTGACAGGATGGCTGGGAGTGTTGTCCTGGCAGTTGTTTGGCTAAAAGTCCCAAGAGTGTCCCTGTGCTTCACACAACATAACCCAGGGTGGTGGTTCTTTGTGGGATATTGAGTTAGGATGTGAGGCATTGCATTCTACCAGGTGGGTTCTGTGGAGTTTGTGTTGAGGGGGTGTGAGGGGAGGTGCTTGTGACTATGGTCAGTGCTGCAAGTCCTCCTTCCCACCCAGCCAGCCAGATATCCCACCATGGAACGTGCTTGCATTGCAGGGAGTGGAAGTTGTCTCTCAGGATGTCAGTCAGTGGTGTCCTGCTGTTTGTTGGTGCACAGTTCCCAGCAGGGCCTTGTGCTCCCCACAGCAGTTGCCAGTGTCAGCCATCTTGTGAGTCCTTCTCCACTCCCTGTGATGTGCGCATGGTTCATGGTGGTGTTGATGGGACAGTTGTGGGGGGCAATATGTGTGACTGCGACTCCCATGATGCTATTGGCTACACTGACTTGGCCAGCATACACAGAATTCCTTCCTTTGAGTGGTCTTCACTGTGTGTTGGTGTTGTTGTGGTGGCTACATGTCTGGATGTGTTTGTTAGTTCTATTTGTGCCACTGCCTAGCTGTAGTTGTAGTTGTGTTTGTACATGTGATGGCACAGTTGGATGTAACTTTTTTGATGGCATGTGTTGTGTTTATCTGACTGACATACACATTTTGGGATGATTCTGTTCTGGTTGCTGTGTAATTGCTATGAGTGCATGGTTTGACTCTCCCCTTGACAGTGATGTGTGTGTGTTTTGTGGCAGAATATTGTGTACATTTGTTGTGTACTCACCAGGCTCTGGGATGTTCTCTAGTCCATATACGCTCACTGGCGGAAGGATGGCCCGCACCTTCTCCTCCCAGGGCCTGAGGTATATTGGCTTGGCAGGAGGGCCACTGCCGGTGTATTGGCTGATGATGTAGTCTTTCTTGAGCAGGTCCCGTACCCTCCTGCGCACGTCATACCACCTGTTCTGGATGTCGGTCTTTGTGGGCAGACATGGTGATTGTGCGTTCACCCTGTTGATGATCCTCTCCCACATCTTGGTTTTCTGGGAGATGGGGGTCTGTTGGACCAGTGTGCCAAACAGCTGTGGCTCTACCCTGAGGATCTCGTCTACCATGACTTCCAATTCACAATCTAGGAACTTGTGATTCTTCTTGGGGGCATGGTGATGGGTGGTGATGGTGAGTGATGTGTGTGTTGGTGTGCAGGTGAGGGTGTGTGAGTGTGTGTTTTGCTGGGTGTATGTGAGGTAGGTATTTGTTGGTGTGCTGATGGTGTGTGGCTTGTGTGAGGGATGAGCTGTGTGTGTGTGGTTGCTGTCTCTTGGGTGCTGGCAGTGGAATGGCATTTGCAAAGGATCATGGTTGTGATTTGTGTCCTTTATATGGGTGGAGTTGTGGGTGTGTCTTTGTTCTCTGTCCCCACCCCCCAGTATTTATTGGCTTTGTAATTGCTTGTTTGGCCTTTTTTTGTGTGATTTTTCCTTTGTACTGTCTGTGCATGTTGGAAACGTTCTTGTGACCGAGTCGGACCCTGCATTTGTCTCGTACGGTGTTCTCCGTTTCGTTCACGCTGTGTTTGTGCAGTTTTCTATGCTGCGTACGCGTCGGTCGCGGTGTCTTGTGTTGCTTCGGCTCGGTTTTGTATGCGTGTCGGTCGTACGGCTTGTCCTCCGTCCGACTCGGTCGTGGTTTTCGCGCCTTGCATCGTACTTTGCGGTTTGGAGTTCGCGTGTACGCTTTCGGGTCGGATTTGTTCCGGGTGCGTGTCGGTCGGTTCGATTTGCGTGGTTTTTCCGGCCGGATTGCTGTTTTCCGTGCGGTTCGGTCGTTCGGCTTGGGTTCGGTACGTGTCGGTCAGATTTTGCACGCCTTGCATCGTACTTGGCGTGTCGGGCGCCACAGGTACGTGTCGGTCGGTATAATTTCCGGCTCCGAGTCGGTCGGTGCTTTTTCCGGCCCGAATCGGAATCGACCCCTCAGTATTAATGATTTTTATATTGTATCCAATACACAAAGGATAAATGACTATGTTTACAGTTAAAACGAGATTAATATAAGGGTTCGAACTGTGTTTGTTACCATGAATTAGTTATGCCAAATTTAGGTGAAAACTCCATTTTGGATAAAAGGAAGCTGCTTCTGTCATTTGCTCCTGTCTTCACCCCCTACCATCAGGTACCCTTGCACATCTTTTCTATTCACCAGCTTTGCAAGAGAGAAGACTGCTGATGTAATATTTTTCTCACTATTTTGAATACAATGCTTAATAATTAAACTTTTAGTGTTCTAGATAGGTTGGCACATTCAAGGTCCTTCTGCTGTACTTCTGCTGGACAAGTAAGTCCTGTTCATTATGTGAAAAGATTATATTAAATATTTCACATTTGTTCAGACATCTCTGGACGACAGGGACACAGAAGATTCAGTATGCTGTCTCAGAATGGGATATTGCTAGCATATAGAGATGTTGACGTTATTACTAATGATTTGCTGATGAATTGTTACATGCGATCGTGCCATGATGAATCTGCGGTTGTAGCTAATTTGATATGCATGAATTGTGCATTAGAACCCCTTGATATGGGGGTGAGTCAAACAAGACACTCCTGTTTCATTTATGATGCTATCTAATCCTTTTTCTGATTTTGCTACTCATTTGGGACTTAAATGATATCTGATTTTGACTAATCTGTAAAACTCTGCATTTTTGAGTCTTCATGGCATTTATTCTGTACTGCTTGATTTTGAGATTTCTATAATAAAGCCCTTTAACTTTTCCCTGATCTAGAACTCAGTTATTGAGGTCCCAGTTAATTATTTTGATATTTTGCTAAACTGATGTCAGGGATGGTGCCTTTTTAAGAAATTATTTTCAGTGGGAGAACTGTAGGGAGTAAAATTTCCGGGTTTTTAAATTGTGGAGTTGTCTTAAAATATTGGGGTAGAGTTTTGCTCCCACAGTCTCTGTGTTGGGAGCTGAATGTTCTAGATTGTTGTAGTGGGCTCCTTAGCTCTTCCATAACCTGCTTTCCTCATTGTCCTCTGTTTTTTTTCATTGTCTTTCAATCCTTGTCTTGTGCCTGTTCTTCCCTCCCTTGTCTTGTGCTCGTCCCTCCTTCCCTTGTCTTGTGCTCCTGGTCTTTAGCATTGTCATTCTTTTCAAGTGTGTTTTGTACCGATTTGTTCGCAGTCTGTTGTCAGCTGCCCGGTTGCATTGAGGCCAGTAACCTTCCCTGTCGGACCATGGCAACATTTGGCTAGGATGTTAGGGACCCTTTTAATTGCCTTAGGAACGACTTAAAGTACATCATTGTTCCAATGGACTACTATTCCATGTGGGTGGAGTGAAAGTTCATTATAGAACCCTCCACAGATTTGGCTTTATAATTTCTCCTTGAATGTTTTTTCAGGGAAGCTTTTCTCAATTCCATCATGACTGACAGTGGGTGTGCAATTTACATCTTTGAAGATCAAGGAGTTTTTAGTCAGGGGGGGGTTTTGTTCAACCACACATCTGTTCACGTCTAATAGTAACGGTATTTCCAAAAGAGTCAACAAAATAGTGTGCAAAGGTTTACAAACAGCTTTGCTATTGAGAGAGATGTTAGGATTTCAGAGATGTACTCCTATCATTGTGTACCTCACATAACCACTGTTTTCTCATTCTGAATTATTGAAGAGCCTTATTTGGCTCTCTGTTAATTTTTGATGAATAAGTACAAGTCCTGTAACATAAGGTAAGAAATACATGAAGTCGCTGGTGAAAATGTAAAAATGTAGATTAAAAGTCTAACTTAGACCAAAAGTCTACCTTTAGTAGTAGTAAAGTTAGACTTTTGGTCTAAGTTAGACTTTTGGTCTAAACTTAGGCCAAAAGTCTAACTTTAGTAGTAGTAATGTTAGACTTTATGTCTAAACTTAGACTTTTGGTCTAAGTTTACTTTTGTGAATCAGGCCAACTGTATTTAAGTTTGCTGGATCTCCTCATATAGTATTTATTTTATTGGTTTGTTAGTCTTTATGGTTTGCCAAGACACAAAAAAAAGAGATTTAGCACATGTTTTCTCGGAATTAATTGGAGTCCGAAAGATATGTAGCTCAAGTGTATACGACCCTTATTAGGATGAACTTGCATCTGTAGGTGCAAGTCGTGGAAGTCTCTGAACTGAAAGTTGCAAGTATAGCAATATTATCTGGTATTTTATTGGTTTGTTAGTCTTTATGGTTTGCCAAGACACACAAAAAAAAGAGATTTAGCACGTGTTTTCTCTGAATTAATTGGAGTCCTAAAGATATGTAGCTCAAGTGTATGCCACCCTTATTAGAATGAACCTGTATATATGTAGGTGCAAGTTGTGGAAGTCCTTCAACTGAAAGTTGCAAGTCTACAATATTATCTGTGGGGGGTGGGGGGGGTTCCTCCCAGGTAGTTATTGTTCTGGGTGGAGCGAGAGGGTACTGAGGTGAAGCCCTACTCTACCCCAGTCAATTTCTTGGGAGTGTTTTGCCCCTTTGATAATATTGCTATTGTGAATCAGACCCTTAAAAATTCAGTTGAAATTCACAAAATTGTTTGTTTGATGATGTGTTTTTCCTGGGATTTCTTTTAGGTGGAAAGTTACAAGACGCATAACTGTTGAATTTAATTTGGTTATAAGGCTCTATCATTTGTGTCCCAAATAAATGCATTGTAGTGAATGTCTAGATTTCAGGGTCACAAAAAGGAACATATATAAAGGGGGATAATAGATTTTGGTCACAATATTCGTCCTTTGTTGGTGGTATCATACTAATTTTGGGAATGTGGCGAGTTCTAGGGTGATTTTGCCCTATGCAAAAATGCTGATCATCTGATGGTATGTTATTAGCCATCTTGCATGAAAACAGTTTTCTCACATGATTTTCTAATGGAAGTTACGAAAGGTGCCCCAGAAGCTAAAATGAGAACACATTTTGTGCATATATATTCATAAATATCTTCCTCAGTGTTAGAAATGGGATCTCTAGTTGGCAAGGGCTTGCACCTTTGTCCAAGTAGGGACCCTTCTTCCTAGTCAGGGTAAGGGTGTTACACTTGTGAAGTAACCCCTGCTCACCCTCGTGGTAGCTTGGCACGAGCAGTCAGGCTTAATTCAGAGGCAGTGTGTAAAGCATTTGCACATAACCAACAGTAATACCGTGTAAGCACTACAAACGGACACCACACCAGTTTAGAAAAATAACCAATATTTTATATACTCAAGACAAGACCAATTACGGCAAAAATCCACAATACTGTACTTTAAAAATGAATGCTTGATACGGTAACTTCTTCTTTGCAGGAATAGCACAAAAGCAAAGTTCGTACGAGTCGGTAGCTCCGTCCGAGCCTACCGTGATGCTGAAAACCACAGAGTCTAACAGTCCCAGCCGACCGCGTCGATACGGGCCAGCAGAGTCATGAACAGACTCGGTTACAGTACCTTTCTCGTTGTGGCTGGTACGGAGTGTACGAGCCGGTCGGCGTTCGCCGCGGTTGCGGTGCAAGACGGAGCGATGCAAGGTGCGGTGTCCCTCGATGCGGTGCAGGCAGCGGCTCGATGAGCGTCGTGCAGACGGAGTCGGTGAGTCCAAGGCGTGCGATGCAGGGCGAGACGGTGCTCGATGCGGTGCTGACAGGTTGCGGTGCAGGCAACCTAGCCGGAGTGCGGGAGCTGGCGTCGGACAGCGGTGCGAGTCGGAGCGGTGCGTCGCAGACGTGCGAGCGGTGCCCCCAATGCGGTGCGGTCACGACTCTTGAGCCAGTTGCAGCGACCTCGTCGGTCGGGTCCGGTTGGTTCAGTGAAGCGATGCGATGCGAACTGCGGTGCCCACAGGTCACGGTGCAAGCAGCGGCTCGATGTTGGCGGCGTCGGACGTCGCCCACGGTGAGACCAGGGTTGCGATGCGAAGCGGGGCGATGCGGTCTGCGGTGCAAACAGGTCACCGGCCAGGGATGGATTCGGTTGACGGCGTCGGTTGCAGTTCCCTTCCTCTGTGGCAACTGAAACAGCGTTCCAGAAGCTGTACCCAGAGGCTTGTGAAGTCTTTGCAGTCCCTGAGACTTCTTAACAGGAGGCCAGCTCGGTTCCAGGCCCTTGGAGATACTCAGCACAAGTTTGTAGAAAGTTCAGTCCAGTCCTTTCACTGCCCAAGGCAGAAGCAGCAGCTGCAGGCCAACCCAACAAAGCAACAACACAGCAAAGGGGCAGTACTCCTCCTGGCAGCTCTTCCAGCTCTTCGTCTTGGCAGGTTCCTTGATTCCAGCGAGATCTAAATTCATGGGGTCAGGGCCCCAATATTTATATCCCAAATTCCTTTGTTCTCTGAAGGCAGAGAGGCCTTTGCCTAGTCCAAACCAGTTCTGGAGCACTTTGTTGACAAGTCTCCGTCCCTTCTTTCAGTGAGTAGGCCAGGGACATCAGACGCACCACAGGAGGTGGAGCCAGCATTGTGGAGGGAAGGCACTGTCCTATTCAGGGCCCAGGTGCGACCCCTCCCACCCATCTACATGTAGATCTTGCTATTCAGCCCTGTGCTGACTCACCCTGTCTCCTGGCATCCCCCAGCCCCTGTCACTCACACTCCAGACAAGGAATACACAACCTCGCAGAGGCAGGCTTGGATGGTTTAGACAAGAAAATACCCACTTTCTAAAAGTGGTATTTTCAAACCCAGAATGTTAAAACCAACTTCACTAAAAGATGCATTTTATCATTCTGAGTCCAGGCATACTAAACTCGAATTTCTACCACGTTCCCGGGGTCAGTTAGGATTATAAGCTGTAATAATCAAAACTGCCCGTTCTGGCCTATGGGGAACAGGTAGCCTTGCAATAGTGAAAAACGAACTAGGCTGTAATTCACTATCAGGACATGCCACACACACCAGGGCATGTCCTACCTTTCGCATACAACGCACCCTGCCCACAGGGGTACCTTGGGCCTACCTTAGGGGTGACTAACATGTAGCAAAGGGAAGGTTTAGGGACTTGCAAGTGTGTGCACTTGCCAAGTCGACATGGCAGCCCCAGGCTGCGCACAGGCTCTGCGTTGGCAGGCCCGAGTTACACTTTACGGGCTGTTTGTGTGGGTGGCACAATCCAGTGCTGCAGCCCACCAACAGCATTTGGTCTATAGGCCCCGGCACTCGCAGTGCACTTTACAAGGGACTGACACATAAACCAAATAGGCCAATCATGGAAACACCAATCCATAACACATTTTATACAGGAGCACTTGCACTTTCCCACTGGACCGCAGTGAGGAAAGTGCGCAGAATCATTACACCAGCAAAAACAGAGTCAAAACCGGGAGGTCAGAAAGCAAAAAGTCAGGGGAAACACGCCAAAAGATGCCAAGTCTAACACATGTCCCCTCCAGCTGAAAGTAGGGAGAACTACCCAACCCCATTGGAGTTCTCCTCACTAAGGCGGAAGAACCTGGACAGACCATCTGCGTTGGCGTGTTCTGTACCAGGACGGTGCTCCACCGTAAAGTCCATTCCCTGTAGGGAGATGGACCACCTCAGCAGTTTTGGATTCTCACCCTCATTTGCATCAACCATCTGAGGGGCCTGTGGTCTGTCTGAACCCGGAAGTGAGTCCCAAACAGGTATGGTCTCAACTTCTTCAGTGCCCAGACCACAGCAAAAGCTTCCCTTTCTATGGCACTCCACCTCTGTTCCCTGGGAAGTAGTCTCCTGCTAAGGAAGACTACAGGCTGATCCAGGCCCTCTTCGTTCAGTTGTGAGAGCACCGCTCCCACACCATGCTCTGAAGCGTCAGTCTGCACGACGAATTCCTTGGAGAAGTCAGGTGCCTTGAGCACGGGCGCCGTGCACATGGCTGCCTTCAGGGCATCAAAAGCTTTCTGGCAGGACTCAGTCCAGATCACTTTCCTGGGCTGCCTCTTAGAGGTCAGCTCCGTTAAGGGGGCAACGATGGTGCCAAAGCCCTTAACAAATCTCCTATAGTAACCGGTGAGACCTAAGAAGGCTCTCACCTCTGTCTGGGTCTTGGGGGGTTCCCAAGCCAGAATGGTGTCAATCTTGGGTTGTAGGGGCGCCACCTGGCCGCTTCCTACCTGGTGTCCCAAGTACACCACAGAACCCTGCCCGATCTGGCACTTACTGGCCTTGATCGTGAGGCCTGCACCTTGAAGAGCCCTCAACACTTTCTCAAGGTGCTGTAAATGTTCTTCCCAGCTGGAACTGAACACAGCAATGTCATCCAGGTAGGCGGCACTGAAATCCTCCAGCCCAGCCAACACCTGATTGACCAACCTCTGAAAGGTGGCAGGGGCATTCTTCAACCCAAAGGGCATCACCCGGAATTGGTAATGACCTTCTGGGGTTGAGAATGCTGATCTCTCCTTGGCCCCATCGGTTAAGGCAATCTGCCAGTACCCAGACGTCAAATCAAACGTGCTGAGGAACCGGGCAGCTCCCAACCGATCAATGAGCTCATCAGCTCTGGGGATGGGGTGCGCGTCAGTCCTGGTGACGGCATTGAGCCCACGGTAGTCCACACAAAACCGGAGTTCTGGAGTGGCACCGGGCGCCGCAGCCTTTGGGACCAAGACCACTGGGCTGGCCCAAGGACTGTGGGAGGGCTCAATCACCCCTAACGCCAACATCTTAGAGACCTCCTCCTTGATGCTGGCTCTGACCCGGTCAGTCAACCTGTAAATCTTGTGCTTCACAGGAGGGCTGTCACCGGTGTCCACGTCATGGGTACACCAGTGAGTAACACCGGGGGTCAGAGAGAACAGTGGGGCGAACTGTCCCAACAACTGGCGACAGTCCCCTGCTGCTCTTGAGTCAGAGTAGGGGAGAGGATCACACCCTCTACTGACCCATCATGCTCCTTGGTAGACAGGAGGTCAGGGAGAGGCTCACTCTCCTCTTCCACCCCATCATCTGTCGCCAAGAGCATACTCACTTCGGACCTCTCGAAGTGGGGCTTGAGGCGGTTCACGTGAAGGACCCTCAAAGGGTTCCTTGGAGCCTGCAAATCCACCAGGTAGGTGACGTCACTTTTGCGCTCCTTTACCTCATATGGCCCAGTCCACTTGTCCTGCAAGGCACAAGGTGCCACTGGGGCCATGACCCACACTTTTTGCCCAGGTTGAAATTCGACCAGAGTGGCATTCTGGTCATACCATCTCTTCATTTCTTCCTGGCTTGCTTCTAGGTTCGCCTGAGCGAGTTTCCTGAAGCGGGCAGTTTGGTTTCTAAAGGCCAGCATGTAGCTAAATACATCCTGGGGAGTTTTCCTGGGAGCTGCCTCCCAGCCTTCCTTTACCAAACTCAGAGGTCCTCTGACAGGGTGGCCATACAGGAGCTCAAAGGGGCTGTACCCAAGAGACTTCTGAGGCACCTCCCTGTATGCAAAGAGTAGGCATGGCAAGAGGACGTCCCACTTACGCCTCATGGGTTCTGTTAGACCCTTGATCATGCCTTTCAAGGTCTGGTTGAATCTCTCCACCAGACCGTTTCCTTGTGGGTGGTAAGGAGTGGTGAACTTGTAGGTTACACCACACTCCTTCCACAGGGATGTCATATACTTCGATATGAAATTGGTCCCCCTATCAGAAACCACCTCTCTGGGGAATCCCACACGGGAAAAGATCCCCATTAACGCCCGGCCCACCACTGGCGCCGTCGTTGTCCTGAGAGGGATTGCCTCCGGGTACCGGGTGGCATGGTCCACCAAGACCAGGATGTACCTGTTGCCCATGGCTGTCTTGGGATCCAGTGGCCCCACAATATCCATCCCTACCCTTTCAAAGGGTGTTCCAACAACAGGAAAAGGTTGGAGAGGAGCTTTGACCTTCCTCCCACTCTTACCACTTGCCTGACAAGTTTGGCAAGACCTACAGTGTGCATCTGACTGCCTTCGCATTTGGGGCCAAAGAAGTGGGTGACAAGCCTGTCAAAGGTCTTGTCCTGCCCCAAATGTCCTGCCAAAGGCATGTCATGAGCCAGACCCAGTAGGAAGGTCCTGAAGCGCTGGGGTACCACCAGCACACGGGCTGACCCAGGCTCAGCAACCTTAGGCTCACTGTATAGGAGACCACTCTCCCAGTAGATCAGATGTGACCCGGACTGATTACCAGCTGCCTGGTCTGCAGCCTGCCGCCGCAGACCCTCCAGAGTAGGGCACTCGCTCTGCTCCCTGCAGAACTCCTCCCTGGTGGGACCCCCTTCTTGCTGCCAATGGGTCAGCTCAGAGATGTCTCTCAGTTCGGCTACCTGCTCCCCTGTAGGCACCGGGGCGTCCCCCTCGAGGTCCGCCTCCTCCCGGTCCGTGGGAACTTCGGGGGCCGGTTTCCCGCGCCCCCTGCCCTTTCTCTTGGCAGGGACTTGGGCCACTGTTTCAGGCTCCAAGTCCTCTTGATCACCCTTTCTGGCTGCCATTGACCGAGTAGACACGCATGCCCACTCTGGCAACCCAAGCATCTCCAAGTGAGACCTGAGCTCAACCTCCTTCCATAAGGACTGCTCCAGGTCGTTTCCTAGCAGACAATCTACAGGCATGGTAGGGCTCACAACCACCCTCAAGGGACCTGCGACCCCCCCCATTCAAAGGGAACCTGCGCCACCATAAATTGGCGCTCTGAGTTGTATACAGCAACTACTTGGTGGAATGCTCCTGGGACTACTTGCTTCTCAGACACCAGGTGACACCGGACTGAGGTCACACTGGCTCCAGTATCTCTGAGAGCCTCTACCCTGTTCCCATTAATGGTCACCCAGGTGCTATATTTCTTTGTGTTAGGGGGCACCTGGTTTCCTGGGACCATCTCACTGTCCCCTAGTGAGACAAGGGTCATTTCTGCGGGATCCCCACCCTCCTGTGGGCACCCCTCCTCCCCAAGCGCTACACTAGCCAACACTTTGGACTGTCCACCGGTGGGTGGCTGTGTCCCCTTCGGGCACTTGGGGTCCCCCTTAAAGTGACCTACCTGGTCACATGCATAACACTTGCGGGGGCCGGTCTCAACAGGCTTCCCTGTAGAGACCCCTTTCTTCTTATCACCGGGGGCTGGGAACCTTTACCCTGGGTACTAGTTTGGGGCCCTTTAGAGAACTCCTGTGCTTTACCCTTGTCCCCCCACCTTTCTGCTGGGGACCCTGCCCACCTTTGGCTGAGTCTCCCCCAAACGCTTTCTTGTGGACCCTGGTACTCACCCAGCGGTCCGCTTCCATAGCAAGCTTCCTGGGGTCAGTTAGCTTACTATCCAGTAGGTGCTGGCGCAGATCTGCAAAACATAGACTGGACAAGTGCTCCCATGCAATCAAGTTGTAGAGCCCCTGAAAATCTGTTACGCTACTGCCCTTCACCCAACCATCCAGAGACCTGCAGAACACATCCACACATTCCAACCAAGTGTTGGCATCAGACTTCTTACTGGACCTGAACTGATCCCTGTACTTTTCAGGAGTAAGACCATACTTCGTGAGAAGGGCATCCTTCATGTCAGCATAGGTGAGGTGATACCCTTACCCAAAGCTATCAGAGCATCCCTTGCTTCTTCCGGGAAAAGTGGCCACAATCCTGCTCCCCAATTCTCCTCAGGGACCCCATTCATGTGTATGGCTGCCTCATAACCCTGAAACCACCTTTGTATGTCATCCCCCTTCTTGAACTCCTTGCCTACGTTCTTGGGAATGTGCACAATCCTGTCTGCCTTTCTGGACGAATTGCTGCCACCATCTGAGCCTGACTTACTCCTAAGTTCTAGCTCCTTCAGTTCTCTCTCATGCTCTAAGAGCATCTTCCTCTCCTCTATGGCCAATCTCTTCTCCTCCCGCTCACTCTCTAGCCTGAGCTTCTGCAGCTCAAACTGCCTTGCCTCCCGCCTGTCCTCCAGCTCCTCTGGGGACAGACTGCTGCTGCCTGACCTGGCGGGTTCCCCCCTACCCAAAAGCACATCCACCCTGGAGATAGGCTCCTCCACCTCCTCACTGAGATTACCAGGCTGCCCATTGGCATGTCTGGCTGCTACCCAGGCCCTCAGCGCCTTCTGTAGCTCCTCCTTCCTTGTGAGGCCTTTAATTTGGACTTTCAGGTTTTTACAAATCGCTCGTAACTCCTTTACGGCGTAGGATTCCAACCTATCCTCCTCAAAGATAACTTCCAGAGATGCAACGGATGATGCAATTGATTCAGGCATGACAAAAGTAGTGAGTTGAAAACTGGCAAGATCAAAAATAGGCCAAAAGAAAAAGAACCAGTATGTGGTACGTTATGGTCTGCGATATGGTAGTAGTGCACACCAATCACTGTAAGTCAAGTGCAAACACAAGTCCTATCCTCACCGCTGACAACCAATGTTAGAAATGGGATCTCTAGTTGGCAAGGGCTTGCACCTTTGTCCAAGTAGGGACCCTTCTTCCTAGTCAGGGTAAGGGTGTTACCCTCGTGAAGTAACCCCTGCTCACCCTCGTGGTAGCTTGGCACGAGCAGTCAGGCTTAATTCAGAGGCAGTGTGTAAAGCATTTGCACATAACCAACAGTAATACCGTGTAAGCACTACAAACGGACACCACACCAGTTTAGAAAAATAACCAATATTTTATATACTCAAGACAAGACCAATTACGGCAAAAATCCACAATACTGTACTTTAAAAATGAATGCTTGATACGGTAACTTCTTCTTTGCAGGAATAGCACAAAAGCAAAGTTCGTACGAGTCGGTAGCTCCGTCCGAGCCTACCGTGATGCTGAAAACCACAGAGTCTAACAGTCCCAGCCGACCGCGTCGATACGGGCCAGCAGAGTCATGAACAGACTCGGTTACAGTACCTTCTCGTTGTGGCTGGTACGGAGTGTACGAGCCGGTCGGCGTTCGTCGCGGTTGCGGTGCAAGACGGAGCGATGCAAGGTGCGGTGTCCCTCGATGCGGTGCAGGCAGCGGCTCGATGAGCGTCGTGCAGACGGAGTCGGTGAGTCCAAGGCGTGCGATGCAGGGCGAGACGGTGCTCGATGCGGTGCTGACAGGTTGCGGTGCAGGCGACCTAGCCGGAGTGCGGGAGCTGGCGTCGGACAGCGGTGCGAGTCGGAGCGGTGCGTCGCAGACGTGCGAGCGGTGCCCCCAATGCGGTGCGGTCACGACTCTTGAGCCAGTTGCAGCGACCTCGTCGGTCGGGTCCGGTTGGTTCAGTGAAGCGATGCGATGCGAACTGCGGTGCCCACAGGTCACGGTGTAAGCAGCGGCTCGACGTTGGCGGCGTCGGACGTCGCCCACGGTGAGACCAGGTTTGCGATGCGAAGCGGGGCGATGCGGTCTGCGGTGCAAACAGGTCACCGGCCAGGGATGGATTCGGTTGACGGCGTCGGTTGCAGTTCCCTTCCTCTGTGGCAACTGAAACAGGGTTCCAGAAGCGGTACCCAGAGGCTTGTGAAGTCTTTGCAGTCCCTGAGACTTCTTAACAGGAGGCCAGCTCGGTTCCAGGCCCTTGGAGATACTCAGCACAAGTTTGTAGAAAGTTCAGTCCAGTCCTTTCACTGCCCAAGGCAGAAGCAGCAGCTGCAGGCCAACCCAACAAAGCAACAACACAGCAAAGGGGCAGTACTCCTCCTGGCAGCTCTTCCAGCTCTTCGTCTTGGCAGGTTCCTTGATTCCAGCGAGATCTAAATTCATGGGGTCAGGGCCCCAATATTTATATCCCAAATTCCTTTGTTCTCTGAAGGCAGAGAGGCCTTTGCCTAGTCCAAACCAGTTCTGGAGCACTTTGTTGACAAGTCTCCGTCCCTTCTTTCAGTGAGTAGGCCAGGGACATCAGACGCACCACAGGAGGTGGAGCCAGCATTGTGGAGGGAAGGCACTGTCCTATTCAGGGCCCAGGTGCGACCCCTCCCACCCATCTACATGTAGATCTTGCTATTCAGCCCTGTGCTGACTCACCCTGTCTCCTGGCATCCCCCAGCCCCTGTCACTCACACTCCAGACAAGGAATACACAACCTCGCAGAGGCAGGCTTGGATGGTTTAGACAAGAAAATACCCACTTTCTAAAAGTGGTATTTTCAAACCCAGAATGTTAAAACCAACTTCACTAAAAGATGCATTTTATCATTCTGAGTCCAGGCATACTAAACTCGAATTTCTACCACGTTCCCGGGGTCAGTTAGGATTATAAGCTGTAATAATCAAAACTGCCCATTCTGGCCTATGGGGAACAGGTAGCCTTGCAATAGTGAAAAACGAACTAGGCTGTAATTCACTATCAGGACATGCCACACACACCAGGGCATGTCCTACCTTTCGCATACAACGCACCCTGCCCACAGGGGTACCTTGGGCCTACCTTAGGGGTGACTAACATGTAGCAAAGGGAAGGTTTAGGGACTTCAAGTGTGTGCACTTGCCAAGTCGACATGGCAGCCCCAGGCTGCGCACAGGCTCTGCGTTGGCAGGCCCGAGTTACACTTTACGGGCTGTTTGTGTGGGTGGCACAATCCAGTGCTGCAGCCCACCAACAGCATTTGGTCTATAGGCCCCGGCACTCGCAGTGCACTTTACAAGGGACTGACACATAAACCAAATAGGCCAATCATGGAAACACCAATCCATAACACATTTTATACAGGAGCACTTGCACTTTCCCACTGGACCGCAGTGAGGAAAGTGCGCAGAATCATTACACCAGCAAAAACAGAGTCAAAACCGGGAGGTCAGAAAGCAAAAAGTCAGGGGAAACACGCCAAAAGATGCCAAGTCTAACACACAGGCATGTGAGAAATAACTTGTGACGTAAGTAAACATGTACTTTTAACATCAGCAGCAGTCTGTTACAGTAGCGGCCGGCATAACTCGCGTGTGGAGGGGCAGGCGCGGGGTCGTGCAGGAAGGGGAGGGGGCGTTGCGCAGGGAGGTGGGTGGGGGTTCAATAATATATATTTTTTTTAAACTACCTTTCTGCCGGCTTGCGTCTTCACTGCTCCTGCTCTCCTCTCTCCGACAGGAACAGGAAGCAGGCAGCCTCCCTCCCCTCCCCTCCCCTAAGCTGTGGGAATGCCGCCCAGCCAGGGGCTGTAGGGGATGGCATATTCTCCATGTAAAAGGAACAATTGATGGACAGAATGCAGATCTATATCATACATTCACCCCAGTACAGAGATCTGGGCCTAAATTCATCGTTTTTTTGCTCACCATGCCATTCCAGTTTGGACCCAGCTATATGCAAATCAGTCTTGACCCTGCGCCCAATGGGAACAGTCCAGCCGGAACTTCCAGGCCAGGTCCTCCCTGGACTGCAAACAAGCATCCTAGGACCGGTCTCGGGCATTCAGCCCTCATCAGCCAGGATAGCTTGACTCCAGTGGCATGGAGAGCACGGGACCCACGTCTGGGCATACCCGTCCCACTCAGGGTGACAAATGCAAAAGGAACAATTGATGGACAGAATGCAGAACAATGTCATACATTCACCCCAGTACAGAGATCTGGACACACAATTGATGGACGGAATGCAGAACAAATTAAAACATTCACCCCCAGTCAAGAGATCTGGGTTAAATCCATCATTCTTTTGCTCACCATGCCACCCCAGTTTGTGTGTCTTTTGCTTTCTCGCCCTAAGTGCGCCCGGAATGCCCAGACGTGGGTCCTGGGCTCACTGTGCCACTGGAATCAAGCTATCCTGGCTGAAGATGGGTGAAACCCCGAAACCGATCCTAGGATGCTTGTTTCCGGTCCAGGGAGGACCTGGCTTGGCAGTTCGGGCTGGACTGTTCCCATGAGGCACAGGGTCAAGACTGATTTGCATATGGCCAGGTCTAAACTGGGGTGGCATGGTGAGCAAAAGAATGATGGATTTAACCCAGATCTCTTGACTGGGGGTGAATGTCTTGATTTGTTCTGCATTCCGTCCATCAATTGTGTGTCTTTTGCTTTCTCGCCCTAAGTGCGCCAGGTATGCCCAGACGGGGGTCCTGGGCTCACTGTGCCACTGGAATCAAGCTATCCTGGCTGAAGATGGGTGAAACCCCGAAACCGATCCTAGGATGCTTGTTTCCGGTCCAGGGAGGACCTGGCTTGGCAGTTCGGGCTGGACTGTTCCCATGAGGCACAGGGTCAAGACTGATTTGCATATGGCCAGGTCTAAATTGGGGTGGCATGGTGAGCAAAAGAATGATGGATTTAACCCAGATCTCTTGACTGGGGGTGAATATTTTGATTTGTTCTGCATTACGTTTATCAATTGTGTGTCTTTTATATTCTCCATGTAGGCTGCAAAGCAGCCTGCATGGAGAAGTGTAGAGTGCGTATGACTGGTTTGGGCAGCCCGAGAGGGCCGACCAAACAGTCTTTGCGCACTCAGGAGTGGAAAAACCACTCCTGCCCTTCCCGGGCAGCTCCACCCACCGCCTGCCCGCAATGCGCAAAGAAGCATAAAATGGTAATAACCAAAAGTTATTAGCATTTTATGTTTTGGCTTTCTCGCACTGCGAGAAAGCAGTGGGGCGACACTCCCTCGCCCTAGTGGAGGAGCCGCCCCTGGTCTGTTTTTTGATTACCTGGTGTGCTACATAAGCTTTAAGAGACTTCTAATGAACAACCAAAGCGCTAACATTCTATATTCATTGATGACATATGTGAGGCATACCTGATCCACTTCACCTTCCAGAAACCCACCACACACCACCGCACCCAATAGATCCCACGCCGCTGCTGGAGCAAAGTCACCGAAGACCAACTACGGGCAAACCTCGCTCTCAACCCACCCTCCGACCCATCCAACACCGACGACGCTGCCTGCAACCTCAGACGATGGATAGACGACTGTGCCAACACCCTCACCCCGCTGAAAAAACTCACCTACAGTGACACCACCAAAAGAGCCAGCTGGTTCACCCCGGAACTCCTAGCTTCCAAGCGTACCTGCCGGAAACTAGAGAAGAAATGGCACAGTGAAAAGACACCGGACAGCCACGCAGCCCACAAAGACGCCATCAGTAACCACCACCACCTCATCAGGTCCGCCAAGAGAATCTCCTTCAAAGACCGCCTCGACAACAACGCACACAACAGCAAGGAGCTCTTCAACATCGTGAAGGAACTCTCCAACCCCAGCTCCAACACCAACGACATCCCGCCGTCGCAAGCCCTGTGCGATTCCCTCGCCACCTTCTTCCAGCGCAAGATCGCCGACATCCACGACAGCTTCAACACCCAGACAGCCCCAACTGAGATCGATGCACCAGACCCGCCGCACACCATCGACCACGACCCCTTGCCAACCTGGGCCAGCGTGAACATGGATGACACCATCAAGACCATGAGCACGATACACTCCGGCTCCCCGTCAGACCCTTACCCGCACCACATCTTCAACAAAGCCAGCAGCTCCATCGCACCCCACTTGCGCAACATTATCAATCTCTCCTTCGAGACCGCGACCTTCCCAGAGAGCTGGAAACACGCAGAGATCAACGCCCTACTCAAAAAACCCAAGGCGGACCCGAGAGACCTCAAGAACTTCCGGCCCATCTCCCTGCTTCCGTTCCCAGCCAAGGTCATCGAGAAGATCGTCAACAGACAGCTAACCCGATACCTCGAAGAAAACAGCATCCTGGACCCATCCCAGTCAGGGTTCCGCAGCAACCACAGCACAGAGACTGCCCTCATCACCGCCACCGACGACATCAGGACCCTGCTGGACAACGGTGAGACCGCAGCCTTCATCCTGCTGGACCTCTCCGCCGCCTTCGACACTGTCTGCCACCGCACTCTACGCGCACGCCTCCACGACGCAGGGATCCGAGACAAGGCCCTGGAATGGACTACCTCCTTCCTCGCCGGCAGAACCCAGAGAGTCCGCCTCCCACCATTCCGATCTGAAGCCTCCGAGATCATCTGCAGCGTACCCCAGGGATCATCCCTCAGCCCGACACTGTTCAACATCTACATGGCCCCGCTCGCACGCATCGCCAGACAGCACGACCTCAACATAATCTCCTACGCCGACGACACTCAACTGATCCTCTCCCTCACCAAGGACCCCCTCGCCGCCAAATCCAACCTCCATGAAGGAATGAAGGCCGTCGCCGATTGGATGAAGATCAGCCGACTAAAGCTGAACACGGACAAGACAGAGGTCCTCATCCTCGGCTCCAACCCCTCAGGTTGGGACGACTCCTGGTGGCCAACGACACTGGGAGCAGCCCCGACACCCACCGACCACGCACGCCACCTGGGAGTCATCCTCGACTCAACGCTCTCCATGGCCAAGCAAGTCAACGCAGTCTCCTCCTCCTGCTTCAACACCCTCTGCATGCTTCGCAAGATCTACAGGTGGATCCCGACAGATACAAGAAGAACAGTCACCCAGGCCCTCGTCAGTAGCAGACTTGACTATGGGAACGCCCTCTACGCGGGAGCCCCGGCCAAGCTCATCAAGCGACTGCAACGCATACAAAACGCCTCCGCATGCCTGATCCTCGACGTACCACGCCACAGCCACATCACCCCCCACCTGAGGAACCTGCACTGGCTCCCCGTCGACAGGAGAATCTCCTTCAAACTCCTCATCCACGCACACAAGGCACTCCACAAGACCGGCCCAGCCTACCTCAACAGATGACTCTTCTTCTACGTCCCCAACCGCCAGCTCCGCTCCGCCGACCTCTCCATCGCCACCGTCCCCCGCATTCGAAGAACAACCACCGGCGGCAGATCCTTCTCCCACCTCGCCGCCAAGACCTGGAACACCCTTCCACTCAGCCTACGACAGACCCAAGACCTGCTGACCTTCAGGAGGCTACTCAAGACCTGGCTGTTCGACCAGTAGCGGCACCCCCCCCTTTTTTCCCCCAGCGCCTTGAGACCCTCGCGGGTAAGTAGTGCGCTCTACAAATTCTGTGATTGATTGATTGATTGAACACCATTTTCCTGGAATCAGAGCTGTAAAACTGAAAGCATTTCCTATGAAGGAATGAACAAAATTAGGGTTTATTTTGTCATAGAAATTTTAAAAATGTCTCAGAAAGGGTCTGGCATGCTGAGTGCATCATGAACTTCCAATACCTGTCATTTGATTATCTTATAGCATCACTACAGAGTTCTAATGAACACATAGAGTGGTAAAGTCCTTAAAGAAAGAGATGTCCCTTCTTATGTTCAGCATCCCCTTTACACATCTGTTTATTCAGGATGCCCATCTTCTCTGTCAATTGATACAGCCCTAATATTAAAATAGTGCAATTTCGGTAGACATCAAAGTTTTTTTTGATTATTTCATTTAAATAATTATGAGTTGTTTTTTAGAGTCACATGAACCTATTGACAGGTAGATCTCATATTTAAAATTTGAAGATTTGTGCTCCAATGGGTTGTGAGACCCTCCGAAGGAATTTGCTATTTGATTATGTGTTGCTTTCCTTTTCCTATTTCCTCTTGTCAGTAGCATGAATGTGCACTGGCTTCAAAATACTTTTTATTGTCAGTTTAAATATAAGAAAACGATAAAACATATGGAAAGACAAATTTTTGAGGACTCGTTTATTTTAGGAACTTGTAGAACAGAGGCAGAATGAAGAAACATAGTCAGCCTTCTGTACAGGAGAGTGAATGATTCTAAAGATGCCTTCTCCAGCAACATGTCTCCCAGCGCTGGCACATTCTGTGAGAAAGGTGAAGATTCTAGATCTTTAAAATTCATGGGATTCTGCAATTCTGTATGAAACCCGTCTAATTTCTTTATAATCGGTGACTTGTGACGCACCCAGTTGCCGATTATAAAGAAATGCCGTTAAAACTCAACTGTATAAATTGTTACAGTTGAGTTTTGACGTCACAATGCCTGCTGCCAGAGCCAGCAAGCGAGTGGCTAGGCAGGTCAGGTCGTGGAACACAATAAAGCAGCTGTTAAAATAGCAAAAAACGAAACATTGCTTTACTTTCATCTGCTGTTTTTCTAGCTGTACATTGACAAGAAGAGAAGCGATATTATTGGCAACATGTTTATTTTTTGCACTATTTCGGTTATTATAGAAAAGTTGGAATCTTTAAGCATGTTTCAACTGCACCTTTTTAAAAAAAAAAACTATCTTTCATTAAACTGCCTCTAATATCTTTTTGCAGCAAATGTCTAACAGCTTTTTTGCACTAGAGTTTCTGTTTTTATTTTTCATGTTTGTAAACATGCTCTCTCTTTCATATGGAAGAGCTATGCACGAAGAATGTAAGTAGTATGAGGTGATGGTGTGACCATATACTTTAAGGAATAAAGTACTCCCCTGCTTTAAATGATATGGATATTACCAGTCACCTCGAAGCTTCATAACCTTATAAAGGAACTCGTCCCTCAATATGGTCATGGAATTCCTCAGTGACTTGCAATATCCTTATAATGTACGGCAGGTGGTACTTTATCCCATATATTATAACTCTGTGACCTTAACGGATGACTGTTAGGGGAGGAAGGTGTAGCAATATTTGGTTGATACTGTAATGAGGCTTGTCTCAGGTACTACCTATAAATCCCCTGGGTAGATATCGATCAACTAGAAGACAATCAAATGCAGCATTTTGTTAGTGTACAGCTGTGCAATTTACAATGCTATTTATTTGTCTGGGTATTCGAGTGGGGAAGTAGAAGTTGGCTGTGGTTGAGAATCCCCTCTGATGTCTTTTAAACTGAGTTACTATGGCTATCTGGGCATAGGACACCAATTTACACTAATAAGTGAGCCGGTGGGGGCATACTTAGAGGATGTTTGTTAATGACACCGCAAGGAGGAGGAAAGGTGTCTAGTATGGGATTGATTTGGCATTGTAGTAGCATTGGCCTTCTTATAATTGCACTTGCGTCTCTAGCTTAACTGCTAGGCTAGCAGGAAATGAGAACACAAGAGCTGTTGCTTGCCGGTTATGTTAGCTTAATGTGATGAATTTTATGATTATCTAAATGCACAGGACTAGCCATTTGGGAGTGTGAGCCAATCAAAACTTTGTCGCTAACATATGTGCTATAGCTATTACAATGAAGCTCTATTTTTGACCATAGCGAATATTCCAAATTATACCGAATTGTGGCATCACTTCAGCATGTGGAATGCAGCTTTATGTATCTGTTTCTATCTTGAAGCCCGAACTCTATTTGTATTCTTTGCCCCTTGGCCATCGGATAATTGAGCGCAAACCAACCAGAAGTACCACCCTAAATAGATTTAACCTTTCTTTTTTTCAGGATCTTAGATTAGACATACTAGCGTTGAATTCACAAAAAGTAGTAAAAAATCGAGCACTGACTTTTTTATGAATCCAGTGAGATTTGTGAACTAACCTATGTATTATGTCGATTTGCAAAATCATCATGTGATTTCCAGCTATCTGCCTAGTGTACTTCTCTCTCCTGCAATCCATGTTGCTCTCTTGCTCATGTGCCTCTCCCTGCCCCTACATGTTGCGCTCGCCCTCATGTACTTTCCCGTTGCTTTCTCGCTCGTGTGCTTCTCCTTCACTCACTCCACAGTGCTTTCTCTTGCCCATTTGCTGTTAAAATTCATTTTTAGAGCGCACGTTCACCAAACGGTTTCTTGGCGCTATACCTGCTCTAACCACTGGCCCATGTTGCTTCCATGCCCCTCCCGTTGCTTCTGCTCCATGTTGCTTCCTCCCCCCAACCATGTGTTGCTTCCGCCCTGCTTCGAAAAAAACCCACTTGCACTATCTGTCTGTTTAATTGGCGATTAAACTCTGATCAGTAACTACAAAAAAAAAAGAAAACAACCACGTCAATATGTAGGGATGCACATTTGCACTGCACATGCCTGCAAACTGATGCAGCCGGCAGCGCCAAAGGCTTCTTTAAAATACATTAGCCATGCTGCAAATCAGTTATGCTAGGCAAATCCACTAGCTCCCAAAGGCCCGACCTATTGGCTTTGCCACTGCATGTTACACCTGCGTTTGCTAGATTATGATAATATAAAATTCAGTTTGTACTTGAGTGCTTGGTTCAGTACTTTACATTTTTATCTCATAATTTGCACCACTTCAACGCTCTAGTCCCTCCACATGTTTGTATTATTCTTGTCTCTATTCAGTGGGGTTAACTGACTTAAAGTACTAGTACGAGGTATTTTCCCATGCAAATGGATGAGCAGCTGGCAGTATGAAGATAAATTATCTCAAAGATGAAAGTTATCTTGTTAGTTTTGAATAGTGTTATAATAACATGATGAAACAATCTGTGTAGTTGCGAAATTTTGCAAATGCATGTTTTCCTAGCCTAATTAAGATATCAGATTGTTATTTTCTTTGGATATACGCCTATATACTGTGGGTATTTTTTATTGGCAACAACTCACTTTGTGTACACTTGAGTAGTGAATTTCTATAACTGTTGTGACGATGGGTGGTTCGCCTCTTCTAGATAGTGCTGTCCATGCCACTCTGCTACGAGTGCCAGTTTCATGTCCCTTAAGATTAGACAAAGTAGGTCAACATAGGCTCTAAAGTAGGGGTTCAAGAAGTTCCAGCGGCCAGAGTCCTGCACCATGAAGTATTTGCTTCCATGTTCTGCTCTCTGTATTAAGACTTGCAGAATTTCCTAATCTAGGTTTATTCATTTGTAAGATGTACCTCTGAAGAAATGAACCACCTGGCGATGCACACATCAAAGCCAAACAGTGAGATACAGCATTGTGACGAATTGGGCCTCAACTTACGCTAAGGTGTGTATGGCCTTGGTAATAAAATACCAAGATTGGTGCCAGTGAATTCCATGAGAAAGTGTACACCACAAATGTGAAACTTGGGTAGAAACTTTGAAGGAGACAGAACTAGTCTGATTTGGTCCTCAGTATTGTTCTGTTTAAGAAGACGCAGGATAGGTAGGACTTAAGAGTGTAGGTAGCTAAGGATAGATCTTAGAAATGTAAAGTTCGGGCACAGGATTTTAAAATTCATCTTCTACTGGATGAGAAGCCAGCAAAGGAACCTCTGCAAATTGGAAACGTTTTCTGTTTTATTGGGGCTTGAAATCTACTGGTTTACATTATCTGGAGTTTATATGTTGGAACACCTGAATACAGTTTGTTCACATACTCAATTCTGAGTAATCAACCTCGATCTGGCATTACTGACAATGTATAAAAGAAAAAATGTTAGCAGCACAAAAATATCTAAGTTAAATCCATTGTTTTTTTGCTCACCATGCCATTCCAGTTTGGAACCAGCCATATGCAAATCAGTTTTGACCCTGCTCCCCATGGGATCAGTCCACCCCAAACTGCCAGGCCAGGTCCTCCCTGAACCATAAACAAGCATCCTGGGACCGGTTCCAGGGTATCACCCCTCAGCCTGGCTAGGGTCCAGGACCTGGGGTCACAGGACTCACTCCAGCAGAGGTCAGCAACAGGGTTCAGGCAGGGCTTTTGGTACTGGTCAGCTAGGCAATTGCAGGGAAGGCTTCTGGAAACTTGCTGTGACCTGTAGCTCAGTCAACTGACCCCTGGATTCACTTCTGTGGTCTTGGTTCAAGGCAAGCAGGTCCAGTCTTCCTTCAGCTAGGCAGTCCCTCTGAGTGTCCACAGGTCCATCAGTGTTCTGATGAGAAGTCCTAAGGGTGCCACTTTTATAACCAGTGCCAGCCGGCGTGTGGGGGGAATTACCCCATTTTTCTACTGTTAAACTGTTACTGGTCAGTTCTTCCCTTACCCCTGGACCTGGCCTCAGTCTGGCCAGTGAAACCAAGGGCAGGCAGACCCAGGTCTGAGCTACATTTGTCAGTTACAGGGCAAGCATCTTTAGAAATCAGGAAGGGGCTGTGTACAGCCCTCAGTTAACCTCTGAAACTCAGTAAGGGCTGAGCAACATCTAAAAGTGCCATTTTTAAAATAGTAATTGAAATTCTGACTTTACCATTAAAGGGGATTTAAATTACAATTCTATCTGCTCCCAAACTGAAGTTATCACTTTTTAATTGTAATAAAGTAACACAGTGTTAGTCTATGAGAGAGCTTGCCTTGCTCCAGTGAAAAACTGCTTTAGGAGTTTTTCACTGCCAGGACATGTAAAACTTAAGTGCACATGCCCTCTTTTTAAATAAAATGCACCCTGTCCTATGAGCCTTTAGAGCCTACCTTAGGGGTGTCTTATAAGTATTAAAAAGGAAGGTTTAGGCCTAGCAAAAGGTTTATTTTGCCAGGTTGAAATGGCAGTTTTAAACTGCACTACTGGCTTCAGTGGCAGGCTTGTGACATGTTTTACAGTGCTACTTTAGTGAGTGGCACAATGAGTGCTGCAACCCACTGGGAGCATTTAATTTACAGTCCCTGGGTACATGTAGCACCATTTACTAGGGACTTATAAGAAAATTAAATGTGCCAGTTGTGTGTATACCAATTTTTCCATGTTTGGAAGTGAGAGCACAATCACATTACCACTGGTAAAGTGTACAGTCCTAATGCCAATAAAAATGTATTCAGCAAAACAATAGAATAGTGAAGGCAAAAACGTCTGGGGAATAGCACGCAAAAGATGGTCATTTCTAACAGCTCTCATAAATTCTACCTTGTGGTTGATATGGAGGAATGTGAGCACTTTCTTCAGTATCAAAAGATGGAAAATATTATTCTTAACAACTTCGATTATTTATAGGGTGGAGAAGGGATTAAAAATGAATAGATAGGAAAGAGCTCATTCAAAGTTATAGTATCCTTTGTCCTGTCTCGTTCTACCAGGATCTATTTTTTGGATCTGTTTAAGTACAGGTAGCGTATCTGCATTTTGAAGTAGATAGGTATGAGTCCCAGAGTGACGTTTCTGCTACCCTTCAGATGATGGATCTGAACATCATTGGCATACATTTGGCATTGCAACTGGTATTAGGTAGAAGGGACCAAATGTAGATATTGAATAGGAGGCCAGAAAACCTTGAAGACTGGGGTACCCCACACCTGATCCTTTTAATTGACAATACAGCAGTTCTGAACTAGATCTGCTGAAGGCAGTTTAGTAAGAAGTATCAAATCTGTGCCAGAGCCATGCAAATACTGCAAACTATGTCTTCTCTTTCAAAAAAAACAATGAGTATGGATTTTAAAAATTCCCCTTCTTTGGTTTGTTGTCTGAGCAATATGTGAGGTGTGATAGTTTGTGACGGTCCTCATATATTTTACAGTGATTTCTTGGCTCTCTCATGAGTAATATATATGCCAACACAATTTATATTAGCGATGACACCACTGATGAAGCAAACATGACCTCATCAATCACATCATTTTTCACATAAAGTATGAGATTACAAGTTCAATCATTGATGACATACTGTGTATCATGAATGGGAACAACTTATTGATGGAAATCAAACTACACTCTCCTGGCATTTGCCTTCTCATGCTACACCTTCTAAAATGAAGAAATCAGATGTAGTTAAGAAAGTTCAGAATAGTGTACCAAAAATTACGTTTTTATTCGAGTACAATATTTTTCTCAGGAAAGCACAACAGCCACTAGCTGTCATAAATTTAGCTCAAAAGTGCATTCTTTTAATGTTTCATAATCACGCATATTCAGTCAAAAATCTGCATGCTGCACGCCGACCATTGGCAGTGGGACTCCTACAATGGTTCCAGTTCCTCGACTAAGGTGTTTGCTGAATCTTTTGGAGGAGCGTCTCAATAATTGTACGTCCTTTTGTATCACTGACCTTCTTACCGGCTGAACCTCGTGGCCTTCATCACTCTCGCAGTTCCTGTCCATGGCCACGCTGGAGCTGTAGTGGAGGCTATGCTTCTCTGGTCGGGGCTGATTGGCTGGCTGCTGAAGAAGAGAGTTGTGGGTGCTAAAATATGTATGCACTGCTTATTATCTGACTGACACTCCCTCATCAGTCTCTGCCCCAAAACATGCAAAGTCAGGGGCGTAGCTTGGTCAGTAAGATCGGGGCGGGGTGGGGGGGGGGTGGGCTGCCGATTTTCCAACAATCACGCTGGCCTATAATGTTAAAATACATTATATGACAAGCAGGGCGCACGTAGCTTGAGGGGCAGTGGAAAGGGAGACGAGTGCGGATTGGTAAGGGTACTAAGCTAGAGAAAACACAATGGGGCATATTCTCAAGGAGGCATCGCCGATTTTTCAGCACTTAAGCGCCGCAAAAGTGGCGATAGACTTATTGCCCTATTCACAAGCTGGTGCAAACTGTCGACATCGCCAGTTTTCCTGCGATAGCTGCCGCAAAACACATCGCCACGGATGAGAGCGACAATTAACGCTAATGACATGCAGAGTAGGCGTTCCCGTGCAAAAAAAACACGAAAACACCACTTCACGATATTCTCAACGACCAGCCAGATCTGCGATGCCGGACAAAAACAGGCGATAAGGCACGTTAGCAGCAGGGACTTAACACCTGCTCATTACTGGTCTTAAGTAGGACGAAAACCTGCAGTACATAGGGAGCCCAGGCCAGAGCCACATCTGAAGACCAACAGATGCCATGGAGCTACTAATCATGCAGCTTGGAGACCCAAGAGGGCCACAACACCCACCGCCACCACCCCCAGGACCACCCCCACCCCCAGGACCCCCCCCCCCCAGGACCACCACCGAGGCAGCGCAGAACAAGACAGCGGACCTTCCGAAAACGCATCAGCCTCACAGACTTAACGCCAGAGGATGTCATTGCCCACTACAGGCTCAAAAGGACAACCATCCTCCGTATCCTGACCCACATTGCCCACAGGCTGACGGTACCAACACAGCGGACAACCAACATCCCTCCGCAGACAAAGCTGCTGGCTGTGCTGCACCTGTTGGCCTCTGGTACCTTCCAACCAACAACTGCCAGAGTCGGAGGAGTCTCACAGCCAGCCCTATCAAAGGCCATCACACCTGTCCTGGATGCAATCATCAGTTTCATACCCCAGTGCCTTCACTTCCCCCACACTGCGCAGGAACAGCTGGAGACCAAGCAAGGCTTCTACGCCATAGCCGGATTTACGCACGTGTTGGGGGCAATCAACTGCACACATGTCCTACTTGTGCCCCCTGCCGACACTGCACACAATTACCGCAACAGGAAGCACACGCATTCCATCAATGTGCAGGTAATAATGGACCACCGGGGACTGTTCACCAATGTCGTCGCCAACTACCCAGGCAGTGTGCATGACTCATACATTTTCCGACAGTCCATCATCAACCAGCGCTTTCAGGAAGGCACCTATGGTAATGGACTGCTCGTTGGTAAGTACCAACGGAACACACCACACACCTCAATTCCACAATCACACTACGCACAACTGTGGGAATGGACACGTAACAAAATCACATCCAACATGCCAAACAACATGCACACCTGCCAGACACGACAACACAAGTACCCGTGATAAGAGGGGCCAGAAATGTGGACAAACCATACACTAAGGCATAGCCCCTCTGCCACACATTTGCAGAATGTGGGGAGAGGTGGGAACCACGATTGTGCGAAGGAGGCAATGGACCCATGAATAACAGTGTACACAATGCCAAGTGTGGCGGTGATGTGCTGGACAGTATTGAGTATGCAGAGCACAGACATGTCCATGTGGACACATACTGCTGGAGTCTGTAGTGTCGTGGACAGTGGACGCAACCATGTCATCACAGGCAGTGGGGAACACCTTAGACAAATAGCCATGTCGGCCCCCCTGTAAGCGTAAGCGTAGTGGGCAGGCCCGGCGCACGCCAGTCCAGCGTAGGGGAGTGACTAAATAGGCCGGGGCTCAGGGAGTGGTTCACTTCCAGGACAGCCACCGAAGTAACTACTGCGTGTGGCTCTGTGTCCGCCATATCCTGACCATAGGCCTACACACACGTGGCCGACCACCTACAACGGGCAAAGTCACACCGGCGACGAGAGAGCTACGTCCCACGCCACCCGGCGCACATCTCGTCATCGCCTGCAGTGGCGTGTCTGCCAGGCTGGCGTCCCTCACCCTGCCATGAGGCCGCCGTCATGAACGGTGGTGCCTGCGCGATCCTGTGCGCCTGCCGCAACCCAGCCCGCTGATCCCCAGACCCGACCTGCGCCCAGCGGTGAATGCCCGCCCCTGCGCACCCAGGCCTCACTGCTCACCGGCCGCCACCGGAGTCTCTCCAAGAGGGCCCACCACGTGCCGGTGCAATCTCCAAGGCCGGGCTCCGCGAGCTTGACAGCCTCCTCAGCCGATCGCTGGCTTCTGCGCAACAGGCCCCCAGCGGCACCGCACCTCGGAGTTGCGAGTTGGCTACTGCTGCCTTCTGACCACACTGCGGTACAGCAAGTAACATACACATCCTTTCCAGTCCGCCCCTCCAGGCCTGCTGCATCATCTCAGGCTGCACACCCGCTCAGCTCTTCCGATGTGCGGGACTCAGTACACCGCAAGTCATCGCCACGTGGCGGTTGGCCCGTGCCGGACGCAGGGCCTCAGGTGCCACTAACTCAGTGCACCACAAGTCACCGTCCAGCCACCAGGCCTGCTGCATCATCGCAGGCTGCACACCCGCTCAGCTCTTCCGGTGGGCCGAACTCAGTGCACCACAAGTCCCCATCCAGCCTCCAGCATTATAGCATGATGCACACCCGCTCAGCTCTTCCGGTGGGCCGAACTCAGTGCACCGCAAGTCATTGTCCCGAGGGGCTACCCCACAAGTCCGCCTCCAGTAGCCAACAGCATGTCCTCGGTAACGCCACTGGAGCCCTTCACAGTCACGGAGCCACCCCCGTCCCAGGCAGGCCGCCGGTAAGCCTGGGTAGATCGTCTGGAGACGTACTCCGAAGCGCACGACATCCCAGGGCGGCGGCGCACGCGTGTGAGGAGTGCGGAGAAATGGCCCGGGGCTCTGGGCGTGGTTCAGTTCTGGGCTCTGGGCGTGGTCCAGTTCTGGCCTTGCCACAAAAGTGACTATGGCGTGTGTCTCCGTAGTAGTGTCTGCGCCACCCGGCCTGTAATCGACAATGTTGCAATGTAGCATGCACCAGGAGGGTGGCCTCGCCCGAATGGATTAATAAAGGAGCGCGAGACCGCTCGGGGTCTCGGCTCATACATGCCAACTGTTGTGTGTGTATCTACATTGCCGCAGCCTGAACCGAAGGCCTAGCCTCAATATCAGCGCGAGTTCAGCCAGGCCAGAACTCCACATCTGTGTCCGCCCTAGCCTTACCATAGGCCTACACACATGTGGCCGCCCACCTTCAACGGCCAACATTACAGTCTTGCTGTCAGTCCTGCGGACATGCGCAGACAGGCATGACAATGGTGTGCCGTAGGAGTGCAAGTGATGCAACCGCGCAGCACACACAAGTAAATAGGCTCGGTGGGAGGGAGGAGCAGCTATGAGGCTACGTAATACACATTGTCCTACCACATTTGCCAGCAGCAATACATGGCTAACATGAATCCCAAGGTCGCACAAATCACACACCACAAAACTTGTATGTCTGCCAACACAGCATGCAGAACCACCAGTTAACACTGACCTCACTTACCTCTCACAGGTGATCAAGGATGTGCACTCTGCCCGTGGATGATGACACCCCTCCGAGACCCGAACACCCCGGCCCAGAGGCAGTACAATGTGGCCCACAAACGCACCAGGGGCATTGTTGAACGCACGTTTGGCGTGTTGAAATCACGTTTCAGGTGCCTGGACATCACCGGTGGAAGACTCTTGTACAGCCCAGAAATAGTGTGCAAGATGATCATTGCATGTTGTGTATTGCACAACCTATGTGTACGCACCAATGCCCCATGGATCCAAGTCCCAGAAGCACCGGATGATGATGAGGAAGATGATGCAGGTGGACCACACCCCACTGCAGCCGCAGCAGGAATAGCCCGAAGGAACACAATAATCAACAAGTTCTTCGCATGAGCACGTCACATTGTGACTGTCCACAGCAATCATGGCACAGTACAAGATGACCACATGACCAGCATGTGCAAATAAAATCTTAGCAACACACATTCCCCGTGTGCATGTCAGTCCTCTGCATTAGCACATTAATCTGATGGGTGTAAGTGCAACATTGAGTGCTTACATTCGCATATGTTGCAAGAGGAGATGGTGTGTATGTCACCTCTGCACTGAGAGGCTGTTTAGGGCGTCACGTATTCGATGTGTCATATCAGGGTGTCACATGTAGTACGTCATGCCACTCATCAGCGTCCCACGTGTACATGAACATGACATGAAGGCAGTCATTGGTGTTCAGGAAAAGACAACAGGGTGCCATTTGTGGTCAGAGATGTACCTGCCTGATGCAAATATACACCCTGTGTGTCGAGTCCCACAACATGTACAACATGGCCGTAAGGGGGATGTGGGCACAGTGGACACCTCAGCAACATTGGGAGATGCACACCAGCCTAGAAGCCAGCAGGTCCACCTTGCGTGGAACACACCAAGGTGTCCCCTGGTCAAATGTGCCATGTGCAGGTCACATGTGTACACGGACGTCATCCATCAAGAGAAGTGATCAGTGCCAGCTAATAGGTGCAAGGTGAGTGGTCAACCGCCTCCTCACAGCTACCTGCACCCATCACTGTCAGACTGCAGCAACACAACACTGCTACATCAGTGCATGCAATACTGACCTTGAGGGCACGTACATGGCTGGTAAGGGTTCAACCATGCCGGAAGGCGAAGCAGTGACATCCCCCCCACCCAATACCCATCACATTTCCAGAATGCAAGCAGATGACAAACTAACATTGTGGATGACAGCCCCTCTGTCTGAACTAGAAGGCGGTAGCACATCTGCACCTCCGACCTTGGGAATGCATGCGCACGGCACACACTGAGCGATACCATAGCAGCTGCTGACGGCTCCCACACCACGCACAGCGCTAACCAGAGACCAACGTATACACACCCCACACAGTCCTTGCTCGTAGTTCACTTGCATGGTATGACCTTCACACTTACGCATCGACCATCCCAGGAGTCCAAGCGCTCCACACTCAAACCAATCATTGCTCCGAGCTGTGGCTTCCACATAACTGTGACTTTGTGACACACAGCCCTATTTCATACATTGACGTGGGGCTAAGTTTGGAAATAGCGAGATTGTTGTTTTGGAGCAATGAGGCCACAGCTAGTTCACACATTCCCAGTCATCTCACTGCCTATCTGGGTCACGGACATACATGCGCATTGAAATCAGTTCCCAGGGAGCACCGTTGTTTGGAATCACTGCCCCTACATACATCCATACTTTCATACTTGCTTGATCATGGACATGACTCATCTGTGTGAATTTGAATGTCTTAATCACATTCGGTGCAGTGGTGAAGGTGGACCAGTACCTGGCCATGCACACGCTACTTTACAATGTTGCCCCGTGGAGGGCCAGCCAGGGTCCTTTGGGGAGGGAAAAGTACATCGTAGGAGAGGGAGTTCAGTACGCAGTCTGATTTCTGTGTCATTGGTTGCCTAAACAAATGTAGCAGTCCATGTCGGGGGCCAAGGTGAGTGTCGCAGAGTGTTCAGGGGGACAGTCCTGGGCATGATGCAGACGGCAGAACCATGCAGAAAGAGGCCATATGGCGGAGATGAATGCTACCGCTTCTTACTGAGCCCAACGGCAGATTCATCCCCATCATCGTCCTTCTATGTGTGATGTGCCTCACATGTGGGTGGTGGTATTTTGTCTGCGGCACTGTGTGGCAGTGACACATCAGGGGCCGGAGATGCATTGTCAGCCGCACTGTGAGGCACTGACACATCAGGGGGCGGTGATGTGGAGGGAGTACTGGCAGCAGCATTCATCTGCGCCAGGCCTTGTGGCAGCACTGCCATGATGAGGTTCTGCAGGGCATGGTAGATCCCTGCTACATCTCAATGGTGTGCAGCCGTGGCAGCCATTCTTCCCGCCTGCATCCGCTCCATGTTCCTCCCCATGTTGGCCAACTCACGGCTGAGATCGCTGGAGCCACTCTGACTAGACAGTTGTTCCTGTCTACGAGTCATGACTCCGGCGATGTCAGCCATGGATTGTTGGAGACCATGGAGCGGACTGTGGGTGTCCGTTGGGAATGCATTCTCCTTGTCCACGATGGACTGCCATATTCCATCTTTTGTTGCCAATGACACAGTGGAGGTGACGAACAGTTGTTGATGGTGTTTTGTCACCACCGTAATAAGGATCCTGTTTTCCTGCAGACTGAACCGCGTCTTCCTCTTCTTCTTCTCCTTGCCCTTCCCTGACCCCGAGGTCCCAGGCTGGTCCTCCGTGAGGCTTGTGGGGTTCGGGTTGTCCTCTGTGCTTGCTCCGGCTACCTCCATGGTGCTTCGCAGTTGTTTGTGTTTTATTTGTGTTTCATTTTTGCCGCTTTTATAGTTATTGTTCCTGCCTTACTTGTGGGACTTGCGGGCGTGGTGCTGCTTTTCGCTGGATTTTTATCGCAGTTGGGCCCATCGCAGCTTTTTTCACGTTCGGGTTTCCTTTTCTATCGCCGTCGCGGTAGTTGTATCGCGGACATTTGTGGCGTTCTCTGGAAACTATTGCATGTTACCGCTGTGTTGGGAATACGACGTTGACACAGTTATTTTCCAGCGATAGACGGCGATATGAGAAATTGTGTTAGCCTATTTTGGCGATGTTTATCGCACGTTCTTGTGAATATCCCCCAATATTTTGTAAAATAACCAACATTTTTGAAGACTTTCAAAACAGAGAGAAGGGAGGAAGTGTGCGTTTTTATCTGTGGGCCTGATTCACAGAACTAACTTACGTCAAAATCCTGAACTTACAACAATTTTGGTATTCACAGAATGAACTTACACATTTGGGTATTCACAGAATGAACTTACACATTTGGGTATTCACAGAATGAACTTACACATTTGGGTATTCACAGAATGAACTTACTACCATTTTGGTATTCACAGAATTAACTTACTCATTTTGGTATTCACAGAAGGCACTTACTCATCAATGAGTAAGTGCCTTCTGTGAATACTCAAAATGTGTAAGTTACACAAAATGAGTAAGTTACACAAAATGTGTAAGTTACACAAAATGAGTAAGTTACACAAAATGTGTAAGTGCCTTCTGTGAAAACCAAAATGAGTAAATTCATTCTGTGAATACCAAAATGAGTAAGTTCATTCTGTGAATACCAAAATGAGTAAGTTCATTCTGGGAATACCAAAATGGAGTAAGTTTAAGATTTTGTCGTAAGTTAGTTCTGTGAATCGGGCCCTGTGTGTATTGAAAAATTCTTGGTGAAATCCTAGACACCTCATACCCGATTGAGAGGCCGGCCTGTACCCAGGTATTTTCTTGAAAATACATTTATTGGGGGGGAGGTGTAACACCCCCCCATAGCTACACCACTGTACACAATGTATGACACTACTGTGAGCGTTAATGAAAATTAAGAGAGGCTATTATCGTCAATAAAGTATTGTTCACTATCTGTGGTGGTGAAGAAAATAAAACCATACCACCACACGCCAACGATGCAACTGTACGGAAGGATTGCAAAGTTTAGAGAATTACAAATATATTTAATTGGACTAAGGATGTTATGTTAATAAGATTTCTAATGCGCGCGAATACCCTAAGGTGTCTTGGCGCTGAAACCGGACCCTAAACCCTGAGGGAAATGGGGGGGAATGGGGATGATTTAAAGTGCAAAGAAGTTGTTCAAACATATGCCATGAATTTGATCTCACCATCTAAACGGTTGCGACGTATGGTGAATTTAGGTGGTGCGACCATTTATTTCACAGCCCCGAGGACGAATTCCGCAACACTGCACCGCTGCAGTGCAAATTGTGTATTGTTGTTGAGCCAGTGTATGTTGATCGATGCCAATCTCGTTTTTGCACTTACCGTTTGTTTAAATATGCTTGTTCCACTGGTGAATTTGAAAATGTTTGCACTGGAAGAAGGGTGTCAGAGTAACTGATACGTACTTAACTTTCTGAAAATGTGAGTGATATTATAATAATGTTTCGATTTATTCCTGCTCAGTTGCTCCGACTATCGACGACTTTATAAAAAAAATTTGTTAACGAAAACAAAGTTTTTCTTTTTAAAGTTTGTAGTCTAGGCCCGGGTGTGGAAGACAGGTTAATAATCTTCGGACCTTCCTGCACAGAGGCCAAATAACAGAGACGGAAATGAAGAGCGGCCATTATGCAGCGTGTCCAACACTCCGGGGTTAACCTCTCAGGCTGCCCTTTGACGGAAGATAGCTTTGGCCTCTTCTGCCCAGTCTTGCTGTGGCCGAAGCGGGCACGTTGAGCGCCGTGGACAGGTGCACGTCGCCCACCTGAGCCCAGAGACAGGCATTTCGGCGGGCTGTGGGCACGGTGACGCAGCATTAGTGCCCATGCTAAAGATAAATGTTTGCTCATCTGATGAAATTACCTGTCGAAGCTGAATGCTGAGCAGACGCATCGATTTACTGGCGAGGGCAGCGAGAAGCCGCCGTTAACAAAGGCCTGCTTATCCCTCGGCCTCTTGTTTAATTTGAGGAGTCGCATCAGTGCTCCGTGACTCAGCCTCCCTCTCGCGGACGCAGAGAAAAGCAGCGCTCCCGCGACAACAATAACATCCTTTGTGCGCCCGTGCCAGACCGAGAGATAGCAGGAAGCTACGGCCTCTGCCAGGCCTGCCAGTATTTGCTAATTCCAGAAATGTTTCAGATATTTGGAGCGGGTTTCCGGGTGGAAGAGTGATGACGAAGCTGCGCAGTGCGAGCGGTCCCTGGGACGCGCCCCGGGCTACTGGTGACCCTACTTTCCTTCCTTGTGGACTCACTAATGTGCAGAGTTTTGGCAGGCGGCGTGTGGGAGGAGCGGCCGAGGCTCTGACGTGCTGGTGACAGACATGATGTATGTAAGTAGGCTTTCTTCTGAGCATGTTCGTTGTTGTAATTACATTTATGTAGCGCTTCCTACCCCTAACGAAGCATCGAGAAGTTATAGGAAAGACACAATTCCAAGTGTCAGTAATTTTAATGCTTTTCTTCACGAGCATTTGTTGAAAGGATCAGAGCACCGAACTTCTCTCTGCTGTAATTCTAATAAAGGAAAATAGCCACAAATCCATGTTTCAAAGCTCAGTACAAATTGTGCGTGACTGAAGTTACCACCTCGGGCTGGGCTGGAACTCGAAGGCGACCATGTTCCAGCCCCTGTACCTTTTAGTTGACGGCCTACTGCTTGCCCTGTGGGAGAGAAGTCTGTGTGCTTCCATTGAAGCAATTGGACTGAGGTGCCTTCTTTCAGTAAATTGTAACAGAAAATGCCACAAGCGACAGATTCACAGCTTCTTTTGGGCACCTCATTTTAACTTCGTGAAAAGAATTCCACCTGTAAATCCTAGGCCCAGGGTCAGAAAACGTATGCTGTGGTAGATGGATTCTCAGTAGTAAGACACGTTTCAAATGACGAAGTTTAGAGACGTCTGGCACACGGTGTGCGGGAGTGGCAGCCGAGAGACGCTTGGATGCTGACGACAGACATGATGTAGCCGAAGCCGACTACAGACTTTCTTCTGAACTTGTATTTTTGTGGCTTGGGCTCTGACAAGGCGGGGAGGGAGATAATTAAGGGGAGCTGTTGTATAAAGGACCTGTAAAAATCACAATGGTTTGATTTTCTCCTTTAGCAGCACTTTATTTCTTGGCAGGTTATTCATTCTTTAGTAATTCCAGTTAAGAACAAGCATTGGTAAATTGATTAGGTTTCGCCTATGTGATTAATAACAAGCTGGTTTTTGTTGTAAGTTGTAGCTTGCTGAGTAGTTGTACAGTTCAAGTTACAGAAAGTCTGTAAAGTGTTTTGACTTGTTTATGTACAAAAAAGCAATATAGTGTGCTGTTACTAGTGGTATAGTGCGGGTAAGTAATAGCAACATTTTGAAAAATGAAAGAGGTAAATGATAGAATTATTTGACGTAATAGCAATATTATGTGTTTAGAGGAGTTCTGACAACATTTGGACCCAGTGCCACTGCACCTGCTGCAGCATTTACATCATGCCCCTAGTGCCTGCACAATGGCTGCAATTGTGACTGCCTGCTTAGAAGTAAAATATAGCAATATTTGGCGTTTAGAGGAGTTATGACAACTTTTGGCCTGGTGCCACTGCACCATTCAAATCATGACCCTATTGCCTGTAAGGTAACTGCACTTGTGACTGCCTGTTTAGTAGTAAAATACTGCAATATTTGGTATTTAGAGGGGTTCCTAGAGCTTTGGGTCCTGGTGTCACTGCTCCTGCTGCACCATTGAAATCATGACCTTTGTGCCTGCAAGGTAACTGCACTTGTGATTTCCTGTTTAGTAGTAAAATTAAGCATATTCTGCGTTTAGTGGGGTCCCTAGAGCTTTTGGCCCTGGTGCCGCTGCACCATTCAAATCAAGCCCCTTTTAACTGAAAGATAACTGCAATTGTGTCTGCCTGTTTAGTAGTAAAACATAGCAATATTAGGTGTTTGGAGGAGTTCTGACAACTTGTGGGCCCGGTGCCACTGCACCTGCTGCACCATTAAAATCGTGACCCAGTTGTCTGCAAGGTAACTGCACTTGTGACTGCCTGTTTAGTAATAAAATATAGCAATATTAGGTGTTCAGTGGGGTGCCTTGAGCTTTTGGTTATGTATTTAGAGGAGCTCTGACATCTTTGGGCCCAATGCTGCTGCACCAATCGAATCACGACCCTATTGTCTGCAAGACCATTTATAGTAATGGGGTGACCCAGTATCCCTCAGAACCTGGGAAATCTAGTAGTATGCAACAACAATTGGTTCTGTGGGGAGTTATATTTCTTTAACAAGAACATTAATTCATTCACAAATACTTTATGTGGGCCTGGTAACTCAATCACGCCTTGGTACGGACCACATATTATAGGACACCAACACACAAGAATTTGAAAATACGGTATATTATTAATCATATATCGTAAAATGATAGACTGCATAATAAATCATAACGAATCGCAAAATCGCACAAGACTATTAAGAGACATAAACATTGATAAACACGGACTGGAAACATATACAAAAATAGAAGTACATAAAAATTGTGGACTTAAAACACAGTTGACATGTACACAAATACAATGGTTACATAAACAATTCTTTTTGAGGGTATCCCAAAGAAACAGATGCCTGTCCAAGCAGATGTCCTTTCTATATTTGCAAGTGGAAATAGCTTGGCAGGTTACGGGAATACCAGAAATTATCGTCGACGTTTTGACCCATTATGTGTGTAATTCACAATCATCACGTCAGGTCTTCATCAGGACTGGGCCAAGAAAACAGCCTGTGTGTTAGAGAATATGTGTAGGTGTCAAGTAGTGGAAAAACTAATCAAACAAGTAGTTTATCAGCGCTTAGAGACCTGACGGTGATAATGCGCTCTACAAATGACAATTACAATTACCATCTATTACTCCATGTATGGCTCACCTGTAGTGATAGTTAGTAGTAGCCTCTACAGTTCTTATCTGTATCGCACCTTTAATGAGGTGTCGGATAGTCCACAAAGGAACCAATAATTCTCGCCTGAATGCGGAGACAAGGAGAGGAAGGAAGGAAAAGGAGGAAATCTATCAGTCCCATGAGGATTAGCAAAAAATTGTTTTAAGAGCTCAGTCCAGCAAGGGATCTTACCTGAGATGCCCAGGAATCGATCTACCAGGGATGTATACACAATGAGCTCATGAATTAGCTCTAAATTGGCAATGATTTCTCCGAAATCCGATAAGGATTCTCTGTGGGTAAACCGGTACATCATCGTTACGGAGGCCACACATCAATACTAAACTGGCCAGAAAATAGTGCGTAAAGCACCATTAGTCTAATTACAATGTGTATATATAAAAAAGTGCTGTGGTGAAAAAAGCGCCATTAGATTGCAACTGTTTGTATATACAAAACATCCTGTGGTGGTGAGCCCAAAGGACATAATGCTCAAGTGAAAAATGCGGGCGCAAATGCTATTAATCATGACAAAGGTATTTAATGTTGTGGTGGAAAAAGCTCCAATGGTTAAAAAACAGTCCAGGCGTACTGTTAATTATCCAAGAAATACTATTGTATTGAAGCGAGTAAACCGAAAAATGTATATATATATTGCTCACCGGACCGGGAGCAAGTAAAAAAGCGGGCGCAATCGCTGTTAGTCAAGGTACATAGTTGTATAGCTCACCTGGACGGGAGCGAGTGAATCCACTCTCCTTCTACGCTGGAGCAAAAAGAAAGAAAGCCGCCAAGCGGAGGAGACGCGAGTGGTATAAAGGGATTGTGCAGCGTCCGCGTGCACGTCTCCTGAGTCAGCGTCCGTTGCCATGGGAACTTCATGGCAGGAACTCGAACGGAGGAAACTGACGTACTCCGCGATCTGAGGACGTGGTAATATGTCAAAAAGTGGCTCAGGAGCTACACTACAAAAAGGTGTCAAATAAAACCTCACGGCAACTATTGTGAGTATGGAAAAACACGTGTTGCGTGCCGGTAGATGATGCATAGTCTAAGGGCTCAAAGAATGCAAAAGTCATAACTGATGAGAATCAAGGGCTACGTGACGGCGTAGACTAAATGATGCCTATGTATAAGTACTCAAGAAAGTGAAAGGTTGATTTGAAAAGTAAATCACAGAATACATGCCTCATAAAACTATGTTGCTGGTTGCATAAATCGGATCTTCAGTTTGGCATAATTACATACTTGAAACAATGATAAAACAAATAGTGCAAATCATATTATTTTTAGTTGAACATACGTGTGCTCTGTCTACCAATGCACATTCAATGGGTATAAAAGTGTGTCAACGCTTAAGCTGCACCTAACATATATCATGAGAAGTGTTACAGGTATATTTAGTTATATAGATTACAGGTGGGGGTACAGAACCACTGCAATCAAAATGCGTTTTGTACATGCATAAATAACTGAATCAGCATAGCAGCCATATACAGAGGTTACATATGGGCAAATATAACAGGGTTATGCAAACCAGGTTTGCTACAAGCTTATACAAACATAACTGCCCTATGTAAAGATCTAATTTGAGCAAATACAGCGGGGTTCCATTCTTACTCTGTATTACCATATCTGTTGGTCCTATAGTGTGGAAGAGAGAAGAGAAGAGGGGCTCTGATGGAGCTGCAAACAACAAAACCTGTCAATCCTGTGTGGTGGACATAGCCTGAACTGGCTAGTGTTAATCAACCCATATTCAGGAGAGAGATTTGTCTGGAAATTTCCTCAGATTCATTGAGCCCATTGTTTACTGTATCAAGTAAGTGAATCCACTTACATTCTCTCAGGCTCATGGTGGCTGACAAATCCCCACCTCTTGGATTGTGTAGTATCCTCTCTAGGACCCACCACTGTATACTCTCGTCTGTGTGAATCATTTGACTAAAATGCTCAACCAATGGAGCTCCCTGTGTATTACAACGGACTCTGGAGCAATGTTGAAGGATCCTGGTTTTCACCTTCTGACGTGTTTGACCCACATACAATTTATCACAGGGGCAGATTATGGCGTAAAACACATCAACTGAGTTACAATTGGTGTGGTGTTTCAGGGAGTACGTACGATTAGAGTGTGTGAGATCTTTTCTTTCCATCATAAGTGCACACGCTTTGCAGAAACCACACTTGAAATGATCAATCAAGGGAGGCAGTTGCAGTTGAGCTCTTAGATCAGGGTAGGGGCTGTTTTAAGGTATGATTTTACCACTAAGTCCTTAATATTTCTGCCCCTATTAAAAGCAAAGAGTGGTTTACCTGGTTCATCTAATTCATCCGCAATGAGATCCCAGTGACTGTTAATAATCTTTTTTATCTCATTGCGTCTGGTGTTGAATGTGGTGACACACACTATTCTGTTCTATGAGGTATCATGTTTGGGTTTAGTCTCAAGTAAGGTTTCACGGGGGCAATACCAAGCCCTTTTCCTAGATCTCATGAGTAGCCCTTTCGGGTAGCCCCTATCTCTGAGGCGTGGCATGAGGAGGTCAGTTTCTTGAAAATAATCAGCCCTATCAGTACAGTTTCTGCAAAGACGCAGGAACTGGCCATACGGGAGATTATCTTGTAGGTTTCTGGGATGGTGACTACTATACCTAAGTAAGGTGTTCCGTTCCATAGGTTTTCTGAATAGAGTGGTGTAAAGTGTGTTATCTATTGTTCTTATACTTCGGTCTAAGAAATTGATCTCGTCTCAGCTATGTGTAGTGGTGAATTGTATGTCAGACGATTGCTCATTAATCCACTAAAAAAAGGCCATCAGCCTAGGTTCTTCACCCGTCCAAATCATGAGGACGTCGTCGATATACTTTTTCCAGAGACTAATGTTCTCTAGAAAAGGATTGGTCGTGTTGTAGATTAAATCATTTTCATACTTGTCCATGTAGAGGTTAGCCATATCCGGGGCAAAACCTGCTCCCATGGCTACACCCTTTGTCTGGAAGTAGTATTCATTTTGGAATATGAAGAAGTTCTTATTCATTGCTATCCTCAGTAGTTTTACAATGAATTCAGTAGGTACCCATGTGGGACCATCTCGTCTGTTTAGTACTTCACATACTACCTGTAGAGCCTGTTCCTGGGTGATGCTGGTGTAAAGGGAGGCCACATCCATGGTCACAAGTATTTGATTGTTCTCATTAAATGCTAGGTTACTGACCATTTTAATGACATCCATGGTGTCTCTGATGTAAGACCTCGTTTTGACTACCCAAGGCTGTAGAAACAGGTCGATGTATTTGCAAAGGGGTTCAAGAACCGAACCACAACCGGATACAATTGGTCTACCCGGAGGGTTGTTCCTATTTTTGTGTATTTTGGGTAAAGTATACATTGTAGGCATACGAGGGTTCTTTTTATTGAGGAATACAAACTCTTGATCGCTAAGATAGCCATTCATACTGTCAAGGGTGAGATGGTGAATCAATTGTTTGACCTCTTTGGTCAGATCTCCACGGATCTTCTCATAGTTTTCCACTACCTCTAGTTGAGGTTTGATTTCTCTCCTGTACTCATCAATATCCTGAATCACAATGGCACCGCCTTTATCGGCGGGTTTGATGACTATGCTGTCATTCCTCTCGAGTGATTCTAGGCATAGGCGTTCTTCCTTAGTAACATTATATCTTATGTACTTCCTGTTTTCAAATAGCTTCATAACATCTCGAAGGACTACTTGCTCGAACGCCAGGATCTTATGTGACATCAGATGTGTAGATGGAGTAAAGGTGGAGGGAGGTTTTAGATTGGTAGTGGAAGCCTTCCCAGTCTGCCCTGGATACGGATTTAAAAAAAAATAATGTCTTAATCGTATTTTTCTGAAGAACGGCTGGAGTTCAATTTTGGTGTTAAAACAGTTAGGAGGTGTTGTAGGTACAAATGATAGTCCCTTGGATAAAACCATTTGTTCAGTTTGGGAGAGGGTATGGTTCGACAAGTTGATAATGGGATCATCCAAGTCTAAAGTCTGGCCAGAATCCAAGGTTTCGGAAGTTAGGGGTTTGATAGTCTCTAGAGGAGTTACCACCTGTATGTTTGTCTCCTCGTCTGGATTTCTCCATGTGTCTCCTGGGGGAAGAATCGCACTGCCTTCCTCTCTCTGCCTCTCCCACTGTTCCAACCCTGTGTTTGACCTCTGCTCATGTTCCACCCTTGTTCCTGGGGACCACCACCCCATGGGATCCATCGTCTGTCTCCTAAAAAAGAACCGAATGAGAGATCCTGAAAATCGGATACCTTTGCGTATTAGCACTAGTGGTAGGGTGTTCGTGGTCACTATCCACGCCACTCGAAAATGACGAATCAGAAAATGTGTTGTAACGGCGGGGGCCTGGTCTAGTCCTATTGATGTAGCGTCCTTGACTGTCCTGTTTGTAATATTCTTCAGTGATGTATGGCTACGTTATCTTTTTGTCGTAGTTCCGTATGTCAAGTCCCTTTTAACTGCAAGGTAACTGCAATTGTTACTGCCTGTTTTGGAGTCAAATATAGCAATATTATGTGTTTAAATGAGTTCTGACAACTTTTGGACCTGGTGCTACTGCACCTGCTGCACCATTCAAATCATGACCCTGTTGTCTGAAAGCTAGCTGCACTTGTGGCTGCCTGTTTAGTAGTGAAATATAGCATAGCTCTTGAATATTAACTTTATTTTTAAAGTGCAATGTTTATTACAAGATTTAGAATTTGATCATAATGACCAAATTGATTAAGCAGTGGTGTAGCTAGACGTACTGTCACCCGGGGCGGCCCCTAAGTTTGCCGCCCGGGGGCAGGTAAGAGCAGGGATTTAGGGGGGTGTCGGGCGACTTGTACCGGGGGGCAGGGGGGTCCGCCACTGAGATTAAGTTGAAAAAATCAATCCGATAATGCCTGCAAAGTGCAAAGAAAGGTACTTAGACATAAATGGGAAGTGTCACACATGTTCTAAGGCTAAAGCATCTGCTTTATACAACTAAGTAATTAAAAGGAAGCATTCCAGCATACTGTTAGAAGCTGTCTGCCTTTTCCTTGGGTAGAGATCTTATATTGACAGTGAATGGGGCTTATATAGTGTGAACAGCTTTAGTAGAAGTATTGTAAATGCGTGCAGCCAGGGGAAGTTAACAAACAGCTTTAGTAGAAGTATCGTAAATGCATGCAGCCAGGGGAAGTTAAAAAAAACTTCCACACAAAAGTGAATGAACACAGTAATTTGGTATTGGGAACTGATAAGATCCCCCTTTTAAGGTATATTAAATACAAGAGATTTCACAAGCACAGCGCAAGCGCTGTGCAGGTGATACCTAAAAATGTGACATGAATGTTTCAACATTCAGGGCTTATAGAGCGTACTTCCGGTTACCATTTCACTGAGTATTGATTGTCACGTGACTGTATTTCCACCAGTGGGCTTTTTTGACGACTTAATGCAATCAGGGGGTTGAAGTTTAGGTTTGTTTTCATTGAAGCAATCGGACTGATGCACTTGCAGACTATCGTGTTAATTTGTAAAAAAAAAAAAAAAATAAGGCACCAGGGCCTTTCCTAGGAGGCCATTGCAGCTTGCACCACCCATTGTCCCTGCCAGCGCTGTCAATGACCGCTCTCCTCAAAGTGTGACAAGACTATTCCATGCTGCGCAAAGCCATAAGAAGGGAATGGGTTCCAAGTATTACTCATCTTTTATGTAGATTTAATTATTAAAGAATGTTGGTGTGCCCATCTCAAAATTAGGCAGGCTGCACCTCCATGTGGTGGACTGCCATTATTGCCGGTGTTGAGAATTAAGTGCCAGTGCTGATCACTGGCAATCACCAGCTAAAATTAAGCACCACTGATAACAACTTGTAATAAAAGAGGCCATCATTGAAAACCATGTAACAGCGTCACAACTTTTATGCATACCTAAATTCTACACAGTGGTGCCAAAAAATCCACTTGCACATGTAATTCCCAGTCCCTGTTTCTTACAATGAGGTTCTGTAGATATTGCCTCAGACAGATGTGTTATAATTTGCCCCCCCATGTCACCCTGAGGAGTGAAGGACTCCTCCATCATTACAATCACCTCCCCCCACCCCTTGTGCTATAGAACATTCCATCTGTTTAGAATGTTGTGGACAAGGTGTTTTCTCCTCAGCGAGAGCCAGGAGACGTTGGAATAAACTTACCTTGGTTTTAGTATGTGTGTGTGGCACGATTACTTCAAGATGGAACTTAAAACCGTGGAAAATCTACAAGTAGGACAGGTTTCGGAACAACTACGTTTAGGGTTTTGCATGGCAACATGGCAGTTCAGGGCAAGGCCTTGGCAGTAGACATTGGGAAGGTTGGGAGAACCCAAAAGTTTTTTTAACTTCTTTATGCAGTTTCCAATAAAACAAACACAGTGTTGCTATTCGGTTGTCCAGTAGTAAATGCATTGCCTAGGTCTGTATACCTCTCAAGCCGCCCCTCCTTTCAACCAATTCAGCACCTAGATATATACATGGAGTGCCAACCATAAGTATAGGGATACACACAGCATCAAGAGGATCTGTGCTCTGATATCAAAACGTAAGTGCATACATTTTGCCGGTACTCAATCATATGATCACAGCAGGCCCTCAGAAGGTGCCTGTACATCACTGTCTATCACCTCAGCAAACTCCTGCTTGATAGCCTTCCAGATTGCCAGATCATCTGCTGCTACATGATCATCCTTTCTGGTGATTCCAAGATGTATTTCTTCAGCTAATGCCCTTTCTGATGTGTCTCTCACCCATAATGTGACACTGGGGTGTCGTTTACCCATCCAGCCGATGGCAGTACACCTATTAGCCAACAATAATTGCAAAAACTTGTATTGCATTTTCTTCTGTTATGGTCTACCGGGAAAACCCAAAGGTTGAGTAATTTTGTACCTCCTCAATATTTTTCCAACAACGCTTGTGCACGTGGATTTCTGTCAAAGATAATGGAGTAAATGTGCATATGGGTTGGAAAACATCACCAGATGTCCAAATGTCTCATGGGGGAGTCATTGAAGTGCTTTCGACAGCTGGAAAAGTATTCTCATTGTGAAAGAAAAGGGAATACATTTAAAGGTGCTATTTCACGTTCCTGCAAAACATACTCTTCAGGATTGTGTTACATACACACCATTTTGTAATAGTTTTTGGAATCTGGTCCATAATGTCCTTCCGACTTGGCATCAAGTTAAAATTCTATGCGAGCATTTGTGATGTCCTGTTCTCAATACCTTCCATATGCACAAAAATACACACACCCTACCTATTTGCCTAGTAAGGGATTTATATTTAATATCGTATGATGATGTGTCTCTTGCTATTATATGCAAACACAAGGAGATGATGGACGGAGCACAGAAACTTTTCAGACACTCACCCCCAGTCACTATTAGATCTGGGTTGAATCCATCATCGTTCTTTAGCTCACTTCGCCACCCCAGTTCAGGCCCAGCCATATGCAAATCAGTCTTGACCCTGTTGTTCCTCATGGGAATAGTCCAGCCAGAACTGCCAAGCCAGGTCTTCCCTGGACCGGAAACGAGCATCCAGGGGCCGGTTTTGGGGTAACACCCCTCATCAGCCAGGCTAGCTTGAATCCAGTGGCAAAGTGAGCAAGGGACCCACGTCTGGGCATACCCTGCCAACTTAGGGTGAACAAAGCAAACACAAGTAGATGATGGACGAAGCGCTGAAACTTTAAAGACACTCACCCCCAGTCATAGATCTGTTTTGAATCCATCATCGTTCTTTAGCTCACTTCACCACCCCAGTTCAGACACAGTCTTCCTCTGATCTGCTTTCATTGTCACAGGTTCCCTATAGTTTCCATATATTACATTTACGTGATCACTCCTTTGACGATCAGGCATGGTTCATTCTGCGACCCAATGGTCTCATTTCCTAGTGGGGTTTTTGAGGGTATGGATTAACCTCTGGTGAATTTACTGCATTTGTTCTCTAGCCATGGTGTTCCATATCACCGGAAGATCTTAATTTGTCACTGGCTGCCAGCCGGAAGCTGTGGGGGAAAGTTCTCTTTGTTTCCTTTGACTCTTTACGGGCTTCCTGGCAACCGTAGGAATCTTCAGCCAGGGTTGTATGTTAATATTTCGACCTCCATAATTTCGGGTGACATTTATTTCAATCATTTATTTCGGATTACCATTTGTTCACCTGTTTAAACTAATAAGTGCCTATACAATTATTTTACCTAAATCTTTTTAGAATGTTTAGTTTGATATATATATATATATAAACACCACTTCCGCATCCCCCTAAAGAATCGGACACCGACACAGGGGTAGCTTTGGCAATTCCGTCTCTCGTTTTAATCCATATACGCTGTGGTACGCCCGAAGCGCGTGTGGCTGAACAGACTACTTATGAAAGGACATGCTGAGACTGTGCTTTGTGGACAAAACTAAGCCCTTAAACCACCAATAAAAGGTAGAAACTCACGACGTTTGTGCCGCATCAACTTGGGAGCAGGTGTCTTGTGGATTTGTGAGCGGTCAGCTCGGACTGCGAGGCGCCCCACCGCTTAAGGAGCGGGTCTGTAGCGCTAGTGAATGGTTGCGCTAAAAAGGAACGACATGACCTGTTGGTTGGGTAAACAGAAGTAAGGATTTTAGTCGAGTCCATGCAAGACACCCACTGGGATTTTTTAAAATAGCAATATGAGTAAAAACGGCGGCATACACTATGGACAATATTCAAAGTAGAACTATACCTACCAGAATGCACTGGATGCTTACGCCACTGAGGCGGGATATTTAAACTGCGCAGGTGCGCTGATACTCTTTGCTGCCTGACTCCATCAATCTGGGCCAGTGAACAAGGGCGAAAGGACGCCCGAAACGCGTGTGGCTGAACAGACTACTTATGAAAGGACATGCTGAGACTGTGCTTGATGGACAAAACTAAGCCCTTAAACCACCAATAAAAGGTAGAAACTCACGACGTGTGTGGCGCCTCAACTCTGGGAGCAGGTGTCTTGTGGATATATATATATATATATATATATATATATATATATACATACATATATATATACATACATATATATATACATAATATATTAACGCTCCATTTTCTCTTCCCTTTCTATACGAGAAAGAAGCACTCGCTGGGGTAATTTCCGCGATTACAGCACCCGTCTGGGAGTGCTCTGGCAAGGTGTAACGGAGCGGTGATATATATATATGTAGTTATAGTTAGAACCATGTTTCCATAGGAAATAGATTTTTTGGTTTGCTAATAACTTGGGTGCCATTTGACGAATCTTAACAAAACTTTCCAAAACAAAGTGTCATCCACCTCAACTCCTTCCTGGAAAGTTTCGGGGTGATGCATCAAGCAGGGCTGAGAAAAAGAGGGGTCCCAAAACACGTTTTCTGCTTGTAGATTTCCATAGGAACATTAGACACAGATACAACCAAAACGGCTGAATGTGTTTCCACCGAATTTGGCAGAAAGGTAGATCTTGGTTCAGAAAACATGCTTTTTGTGATTTGGTGTTAATCTGTTCAGAAGTTTTAGAGAAATTAAGGTTTAAAATGTATGTATATATAGAGACGCAATGCATCCGCAAATCCAGCAGTTCAAAATATAAGATGTGAATGGCTGCCACCACATCAACAAAACTTTAGCAGCAACCATTTCAGGGCTCAGGGACTCTGTCTCCTGTCCTACAAAAAGAAAAAAAATATAGCAATTAGGGATACCCTGCCCCCCCTCGGCCTGGGGGGGGGAGGTTCCCCAGAGGGACTGTATTTGGGAATCCTCCCTAAGCTTCTGTAAGGCATCAGAGATACCCATCTCCCGGGGCCGAACTAATATTTTTGGGGTGGGTGCGTGCGCCCCCCCAAACCTCAGAAAGACCCCTGGGACCCATGCCCTGAGGCCAGTTTGTATGTCATTCCCTTCTTCAGCCAAGTAGCGTCCCATAATGCCCTGCAAGGACTAGGTAAATGTTTTGATCCTGGTGGTGCCCCTAGAAGGGGGCAGAAGCGCCACAAGCTCTTTTTAATTTTGTGGAAGGCTGCATGGAGCACAGCAGCCCCCCAGCAACATTAAAAAAGAACACAGTAAGTCTCCTGGGTCATTGAATCCATGACACCAGGAGAGCTTACCATATTTCTTTTAAAGGAGTGCGAGCTGAAGTTGTATGTTTTTCAGCTGGAGTGCATGGACCACTTGTGGCCTGAAAAATGTTTAAAAAAAGACTCAAAGACATGTTTAATGTTGTTAAAAAAATGCTTTATTGAAACTATTTTGTGACAATCACTATTAATAAAAATTGCAATGTGTGAATTTATAAAAATGTATTTGATTATTTTTATTGTTGAGTTTTTGACAATACCAATAGGTCTGCTTCATATATGTCTATGCGCTGATCTCTTGATAAAACAAATAGGCCTGCTGCTTTTTATTCATTTTTTGACAAAAGTTTCTGTAGTAATCTGCTTGTGAGGTAATGCATCTTCCCTCCCCTTGTGCTCTATATGATGTCATTTGGAATGTGAGAAATGTTTGTACTGGTGAGAGAGCAGTTGGAGAAGATGGGCTGAGCAGCCAGGAGGCTGCTCCTGGTGGGGCATATATTGGAACTTATTAAGATGTAACTTGGAGTATAAACTACTACCTACAAGAGCTGCCTACGAGACTTCTTTGATTATTACACTTTCTTTATTGGTTTTATGTAAACATTGACATCAGCATTTGCTCATTCCAAATCCCCCCATCATCACCAGAGTAGCCAATTCAGTTAACAGTTGCTGTTGTTTGGGGTTTTTCCCTTTTAAACATTACAAGTGCTGCTCCTTCTTTTGTCAAGTCTTGCCACTCAAGTGGTAAACTTTCCCTCGTCCCGTCCCCCCTCCCCCAAATCCACATTAAACAAACCCTGCAAAAAAGGAAACAGAAAAACAATTGGTACTTGAGTGAATCATCAGCTAATATGTAGACATGTAGAGCATGTGGTTTAAGTGCCTGATCACCAAAAGATGTTAAGATCCGACGGCGCCTTATGCGTTGGCCTGGCACCGCTCTATGCTCAATTGGGCCAAGGCAGAGGGCATGGCTCTGCCGAGGGAGGACTTACTGGGACTTCGCAAGTTCCCTCTTGCTACAGAATGGGGGGCTATGGTGATTGAATTGCAGAAGTCAGCTACACCCACACCAGACACACAGGAGGAGGCGGAGGTCGCTTCAGTGCCAAGAGGGCACTCCACTCCTGCTAATGCGACGCCATAATGGGGGCTGCCTCACATAATCCTCACACGCCCCGTCGAAACACGGTATCTTCATGCGCTCCACAAGCAGTTATTTAGCCGTTGCTACACTTCAGGGCCTTGGGTCACGGGCGGTTACCCCTTTCCCTTAGTCAAGTTATTTTGTCCTCATTTTGTTGTGCCCTCCACCCACCGTTCAACACTACTCAACATCACGCATAGTATAGCATCACAATATGCAGCGCTTTGGTTATACATTCGCTTACACTTCGTCTCAAGTGATCTGATGTTGTGGATAACCTCACTACACCATATCCGACACAGTACACTCCCGCCATCGCTGCTAATACCGCGCCATATGTTTTTCTGAAGTATCCTTACCTGGCATTTGTGGTCACTTGACTATTGTTGTGCTGTACTGTAAAAAATATAAATGTCAATAAAAAGATTTAAACAAAAAATGTAGAGCATGTGGTGGGAGGGGACACTGGGGTGCAATGAGTCCAGGAGGAGCAGTCGATCCAGCGTTGACCTTCCACACTAAAATTGGAAAAGGTGAAGGGTGCTGCAGGCACACAGGGGTAAGCCTCTGGAAAAGTAGGATACCGAGGGGCCCCAAATATGCTCAAATCCTTATAATTATCTGGAAAAATGTCCACCGTTCTTTCCATCGTGATGGCTTGCCACAGTTTGGCGTGCCACTGGGATAACGATGGCACCCTCTTTTTCTTCCACGCTGTTGTTAGCGTAGCTTAGCTGCACCTAGACACGGCCATAGTATTGTTCTGTCACCCGTGGTTTGGTGCTTAAGAGTATCGACCCTTAGACCCAGTAACGCAGCTTTCAATTTTTTGGGTTCTGACCCCTTGACAAAGCCAATGGGTCTGCCTTACCTAAAAGTACACCCTTTATATTGTTACATGACATAGACAGCCGTGCGGGGGGCTGCAGGCCCAGCGCCCAACCTCACGCTGAGATGATTACTTTATGTGTAAAAAAAACCATAGAAATGCACTGAAAACAACAATGTTAAATTGACACCCTTCATATTGTTACATGTCATAGTGAGCCGTGCGCTGCGGTATTGGGTGGATATGGTGTTGGGAGCAGGCCCTGGCCACAGGCATCGACAGCAATGGATATCTTACTTTATGTTAAAAAAAAATAGAAATTCCCTGAAAAATCAAACGTTAACGTGACAACACAGTTAGGTGAAAATGCTAGTTAAAACATACTGTTTTAAACTAACACAACCACTGAAATTAACCAGTTATAGTTATCTCATATAAATATAACTCATGCTCTATACTATGCTCGCACTCTCACCATGCACGGCTATTTACCTCACTCGTGACATGTTCTCTGACACCATTGATAACACCAATGCAAAATCTGAGATAACATCATTGATGGCAACACTGTACATGGACTGGGTGCAAGTTATATTTACTTTAGGGGCCCCCTGAATGGTGGTCTCCAAAGGGGGAGTTGAATATCCCTGTGCTAGAGGGGCTGCAGGGGCCTCCTTTAGACCCCTGCCTAACCAGAGATACCACATACCTTATTTTCTCATCTACTATAGAAACTGAAACCTTCCTATGCAAGTGCTGAGTAGGAGTCAGGATATTTAGGGGCATATTAACAAGAGGGGGAGATAAAATTATCGCCGCTTTAGCGTCCGTTTTCGGCCGAAAAGCAGCGATAATTTTATCGCAAGATTAGCAAGGACACGCTAGCGCGTGATTCCGTGAGTTAGCACCCGCTTTGCATCTCAATGTTAATGAGATGCAAAGTAGGCGTGCCTCAATATGCTACATGGGTAAATATCGCGGAGGCAGCTTCGCGATATTTACAACAATGCCCCGGCCGGCGTAGCGATCAACAAAATCGCGCTAACCGGCCATTAACGCTGGATTTTAACGTCTGCTAAAATCCAGTGTTAGGCATACTTTGCATGGGAGGTGGATTATGCTGATACGACCACAGGGTCGTATCAGCAAGGTTATCGCCGTTTTCCATGGGAACACGCTGGTAAACCAGCGATGTTCCATGGAAAACACCATGATCGCTGGAATAATTATCGCCATTGCGCTATGCGTTGTTAATACAGCGCTAGCATGGCGATAATTTCCAGCGATAGCCGGCGATAAGAAATTTCCCGCTTGATAATATGCCCCTGAGTTGGTCTAACCTCGTACCTTCAGGGCTTAATTTGTAAAGAAATAAGTGCCAGGGCTTTCTTCAGGAGTCCTGTAGCTTGCACCACCCATTCCCCCTAGCAGCGCTGCCAATGACAGTACAAACACAACAACTAACAATCACACTCCTACAAGTGTGACAAATCAGACTCTTCCAGGCCACCCAGCACTATAAAAATGGCTTGGGCAGCAGATATTAGTCGTTTTTAATGTGTATCGAATTAATAAACAGTTGTTGCTGTGCTTGCTCATCCCTAAATTATACAAATAGTGCCACCAAGTATTAGACTGCCATAGTTGCCGGTGTTGACATTTGGGTGCCGGGGCCGAGCACTGGAAACCACAGGCTCAAATTAAGCACTGCATTTCTTTCAACATTTCGACAGGGCTAGTAATCTTTATATAAAATACAATAACTTTGACTTCCACTTGCTGCTTCACTCTCAAGTCACAGCCGCAGTAGAATTTCTTTTAACATGACCCAAATTAACCTAAAGAATTCTGTGGGGCTTATTTACAAGCCCCTTGCGCCGCTGGTGCGTCACTTTTAACATGGGAAAAAGTGACGTATTTGCGGCGCAAGAGGCTTGTAAATAAGCCCCTGTGTGTTTTTAGGTCAAGCCTAGAAGCGCGCATGCGCTGCTCTGCGAGGCTTCTTGTCTCTACTCTGTGTGGGTCTGACTCCTCCAACGCATTGGATTGGCTTTTGCGTGTGTCTTTCTATAATGAAAGCACGCAAATGGCTAAAGGTGGGTGCATGTCCCACCTCTTTTGAAAGGTTCACTCCCACGGCGTTTTGCCGCGGGAGCGAGCAGCAGCGTGCAGGGCGGCAGCTGCAGTGCCTCCTTGTCTCCCCTGCACCACTCCCCCTTGTCTCCCTGTGCCCGCCCCCACCACTCCTCTTGAGCAGGGCACGTGGTGTATTTTACTTGTAGAAGCGCTGGCCAACAGGTGCCACTGAAGACAGGTTGCGGCGCGCGCCAAATTAAGACTGCACTTTCCTACCCGTCTCTTTAGACTAGGTAACTGAAATAAAGCTAATAAATACAGCACGCAATGCATCTGCAATCCTGATTCGTCGTGTGCCTCGGCGTTCATACTTCGCCAGCACGGCATGAATATTTAACAATGTGCTGCAGTCTACGCTGGGTGTTAACAGGTCACCTTTCAATAGAAAAACAAGCCGGCGGTTATCGACACTCACAGGTTTAATGTTTGTAACCGAGCAAGTGGCAGTGACGTCAGCGTGAGCTGAAAAAATACTTTTCCACAGCCAGCTCGTGAGATGCGAAGGAGGTGTCGCAATCAGCCAAACAAAAGGTTGCCAGTTATCTGCTGCCTTCCGCTGCTCCAAGCCTGGCCTGAACTTCAGCCCCGCCAGCGGCCACGGGCTTCCGTGGAGTGTGTAAAAGGGGGCAGTCAGCAGCTTCCAGCGAGTAGAAGTACACATGCGCATACGTACGGAGACTCCCGCAGACTGGCAGGGGACAAGAGGAGGGCATGGGGTTGGGTGGCACCCGGCCTCAGAACTCAAGCAGCAGGAAGAGTGGAGGCCATAGACCTGGGTGGTACCAGGCCTCAGAACACACGCAGCAGGAAGCACTGTGTGTCACACAGTCTCTTTCCGAGAGAACCTCACATGATTGCTGACCTCGGAGGGATACGAAGTCATGAGTGAGGGAGCTAATGGCAAAAAATTTGTATTGTGTAGCAGCATTTATATAGCGCTTACTGCTCCTATGTGGGTCACTGATGCGCGTACCTGCTTGGGCAGCATGCTAAGTTGTGTAGGGGGCATGGTTGGAAGATTGTAGTCATTGCTTTTGGTCCAATGTGGCAAGTGTTTGCAGGAAACATTTCACTCAATCAAAACAGATTTGGGTAATAGAGTGGAGCTTCGGGCATCCTATGGTGTTCAGTGGCTCTTTACCTTTTGACTTCGTTTGAGCCCCACTTAATCATTGCTAGAACCCAGGGACTCCCACATAATCATTATTGGAAACCGAGGACCCCCACTGAGTCAGTCATTACTGGTAGTCGGAAACCGGCCTAAGCACTTTCGATAATTTGAACCGCAAAATGCACAAAAAATACAAAAAGAAACATTCAAACAAATACATAAATGCTGAAACTTTAATTCACAAATATAAAAAGCTGAATTTTAATTTTAACGGAAGGTTGGAGCTTTTATACATTCAATTTAGGGCATTTCTGTTTGATGCTTTTGCACTGCTCCCATGAATCAAGCTGAAGATACTAACTTAATGTCTTAGCCTCCAATTTCAAATTCCCTCTTACAGAATGTTTCAAATTGTTCAACTTTAAATGTTGCTTCTTCGTTTATATACACTTTATTAATATGTTATTATTTAATTTTAAATGCAGTCGCATACTCGCCGAGTCATCATCGTGGACACCCAGGGTTCCCCGCATTACAGGCTAAGAACCACTGCGTTCAGTCTGTTCAATGCCTGGAAATAAACGCATCCTATGGTAATTAATATCTGTGTGCTAGAACATAATCATGAGATCACATAGTAATCATTTAGGGTAAAAAAATATACAGTTCAAAGGCCATTAAATGCAGCAGTGGGTTTCTCAGTACATGTTTATTTATGTTTCCTGCTCGTGTTCCAATCTCTGTTCCATAATTTTTAATTTATATATAGTATTCATATATTAATTATATATGCGTGCTCTATGTCAAAATACTTATAAGGTTTCAAAGGCGAGACCTATTGGCTATGCCAGTGCTTGTTTACCTCTGCTGTGTGGTGTTTCAAAGGATTTACTCTAGTTAAAGCCAATACATTGCCGCTAGTAGACTGAACGGGAAGATGACCACTCTTAGATTGTTTAAAATGTACCCAACGTAAATGTTTCATCATAACAAACTTTTAGTTAGCTCTACCACTGTAAAATAACATAGAAGGAATTCTAAGAGCAGGGTTTAGTGTCCTCTTTCTGGGATTTTCTGGTGGCAAGGCATTGGTGGTGGTAACTCTGTGCCTCCTATTATTATTTCACATGAAGTTTCCTTTATACAGCTTTTTATTTCATGTTCTGTACCATCATTTCAAACCAGGCAGGGAGGTTTAAACTAGGCAGTTGAAGATTTTCTGTGGCTAAGTCTTAAAACGTCTAAAAGCAACTGGGAATCGTTGTTGCTGTTGGGAAAAGAATGCACTTGACGGCATGCCCAATCTGAAGCATATGAAATATGAACAATTGTGGCAGAGGTATAAGAGAGACAATTATAGTTTTTTGAGAGGTTGAAAATATTAGGAAAGAAGAGGAGTACCTTTGATGGCTCCTGCACGTAGGAAGGTAGGATCTGACTGCACAGTTACCCCTACTTTTTGCCTGGTGTTTTGCTGGTTTTTGACTAGTCTGACTGGGATCCTGCTAATCCGGACCCCAGTCTATCTGCTTTCTCCCTTAAATTATTACACCTGTACTTTGGTACACTCCAGATTGGATACTGGGGTACCCTTATAAGTCCCTTGTATATGGTACGCATGTACCCAGGGCATAGGTACCCCAGAGGCCTCCCATGGGCTGAAGCATGTATTATGCCACCCATGAGAGGCCATGCAAAATGGAACTCCAGGTCTGCTACAGCAGCCTGTGTAAGCTGGTGCTTGCACCACTTACTTTAGATATAGGTTCACTATATCTATAGGTCACTACACTTAAAACTTATAAATCACCCCTATAGCAGGCCTTAACAATCCTGAAGACAGGGTGCCGGGTTTTTAGTGAAAGGGTGCCCCTGCATGAGCAGAGCCCCTCTGCAGCCTTCGAAGACCATTCTCCCGGGTTGTCTGTGACTCAGCTGGACATATGGGTAGAGGTGCATTATAACCTCGCGGTAAATGCAATCTGAAAAACGGCTGCATAGAAACATATCGTGTTTGGTATCAAACACCTTGGAATCATACCTCCACACCGGTAACCGGTGTAGGAGGTATGATTCCACCATTCTGAAGCGAGCTTCGTGGGGTCACTGGTCTATCCGTGCCAACCTTCTCGACCCGGTCAGCACAAAATGGATGCTGCCGACCAGAGACACACTTCTGCCCTCCTGCTGCTGAGCCAAGCTCGACCAGGGGAAGGCAGCACAATAGGCATCCTGTCACAGGGAGGTGTGACCACCTCCCAGACAGGATTTAGTGTATTGGGGCTGGGTGGGTGCACTCTGAGAGTGCCTGAAAGTCTGCACCCGGGGCACATTTGGTGTCCCTGAGCATAGTCCAGCTCAAACCAGTTCTGGGAGCCATTGACTCCTGCTCTGGCACGAAACTGGATAAAGGACATGGGTGTAACCACCCCTCTGTACTGACCCTCCCCTGGGAGGGTCTCCCAAATCTGCCCAACCCTCTCCCGTGAGTACATAAGGGCTTACCTGGCTGTAAGACTTTAGATTTTACGTGGACAAGATTCTACAAGAAGAAACCACTGACCTTCGACCGTCTGGACACTCTGGACTTCGCTGGACTTTGACTGGGCCCGACTTCGTCTCCCTCTCCGTCCAAAGCTTTGTCTGTGCCCTTGCTCCATACAGGCTCCGTGCAGGACCTGTGGTGCACTAAGGACAACTGAAGAATGTCTCTTGGAGTGAAGGAGTCACTCCCCTGCTGTTGCAGGCACCGTAACGCAACTGACAGGTCTGCTGTTCCTGAGCTCCTGCGGACTCCAAAGATTTCAGCAACACAGGAGGTGGGTTTTCGAAGGTCCCTGAGGTCGATCTGCCCTCTCAGCAAGTTTGAGACCAGTATACCTTGTGGGGACTGCATAACCCGAACCGCTGTGCACTGCGTCCATTTGCAATTGCATATGCTTGTTGGCGATTCCCGAGCTTGTGCATTGGACTCCGTGTAGTCCTGACCCTGAGCAGTTTTTGCACCAAAGAACTCTGGCCTCCTCACACCGAGTGCTCCGTGGACTGGTACTTTGCAATCTTGCCCGAGGTCCCCTCGCGACTCCTGGTCCTTCGGCCTGTGGGTCTCTCTGAGGGTCATCTTGATTTCTGTTGGGCTTTCCTGGTTGCTCCAGACGTGCCCTGACTCTCCATTGCTTGGTGAGTCCCCTGGACCTTGCTGGTCCACACCGTAACCTGCTTGACCTTCCTTCGTGGGTTGCTTTTGCCAAGGCTTGTTGGTGCTCCCGCCGGACACCGACCCCTCAGCACTCGACATCCTTCGTGGGACAGCTCACCTCCGGCTCCTGGTCGTCCTCGACGTCTCCTGGTCCTCGTGGCTGCAGAGTCAAGCATGTTAACCACAAAAAGCTGCTCCTAAAATGGTGACCACTGTGAGGTTTGGGTTATATTGTGAGTAAAGACATCTCACAAAATGTAACGGACTGGTCTCACACACCACCTGGTGTCATGCTTCATCATTGACCAGTCCTCGCCCTCTAAAACCTTGGTTTGATCGAGGGCGGGCATACACCTGACGACAGGGATGCACTTCTAAACTAAGTGGGGGCCCATATACAAGTGAGTGTGGTTAAAAATCATTATAGTTATCCTTATTGTGTTTATTTAATGTGAAAGGTAACTATATGATATTAAAATCAAATGACGGTATGTGGGGGAATTAATGTCCCCTAACCGCTATGTGAGAGGTCGACATGTTTCTGCCATGTTGGCCCAGATGGCAGAGTCAAGCATCTCTTCTTCGCACCTGAAGCATCCGACGTCGGTGGGCAGTCGTCTACCGAGCCCCTGGTCACTCTGAAGTGACCCAGACTCTGTCCCCTCTGCTTTCACGTTCCTTCCTTCCTGAATCCAGGCTTGGATTCCACCGGACCCTTTTCACCTTCCCGGCAGCAGTACTTCTTCACAACCCTCCATTGAGAACGACGGCGGTTTCCGACGCCACTCCAGACCTATGCACCCGGCTCCTCTGGGATAGGTAACTCGGGTACTACGGTATCCACGGGTGGGGTGGCTCTTCAACCTCTTAAGTTCCAAAGGGTTTGCTCAAAGTCCTCCTAGAAGGGTCCTTAAACTCTAAAATTTTATCCGCGACTTCCCCGTAGAATTGTACGGAGCCCACAGTCGTGTTAGCACACTGCACCCGGCCTCCGTGGGGTCCCTATCTACTCGCCTTGGGTGGTTCCTTGGGGTCCCAGCGATTCTACGTGCTCCAGACCTTGTCTTGATCTCAGTCGTGACTGTTATACCACTATTTTAGTATATGGTTTGGTCTCCCCCTGGAGCCCACTGTGTATTGTGCTACTTACAACTGTTCTATTGATGTCGTATGGTGTACTTTGTGTTCTATCCTCGTGTAGAGGATAGTAGAGAGTGTTATATTAATAAATACATATTTTTATATAACTACTGTGGTTCTCCTTTCATTTAGTCAATATAGGAGGTGATGTTCTGGTAAAACAAGCTGCTTTACATTTCTTCAAGATTAAGCCTGAAGACTGCTCTCCACAGCTACCACTAGGATAGCTTTCTAAAGGTTATCGTTGACCTCATACATCATAAGGGTCGTTTGGACTGGTTCAAGGTGCCCACTTTAATTAGTGGACAGCATATACCAGGCCAACTTCTCACACTGCACAAACCAAATAGGCGATGACCTTCCACTTTAAGTACAGAGAGTGAATAAGGGGCACGCATTAAATAAAATAGCAACTCTTTGGTACTTTTTGTGCCGCCCATTATACAGTTCCCCCCAAGAATGATGCATAGTAATCTTTGGCTAAATATATTTTAGAATCGTTTAAAGGGGGTGTCTAACTGTCAGTTGACCCAGAACACAATAGACAGACTTAAAATCCTGGCACCATAATGTCTGTTCTGGAAAGAACACTTTAACATTCCTTCTGAAATCAATTTAAAATCTAAGACAGACTTATGTATGTGAAATATGAGTAAGAGCAATAAGTCTAGAAATTGAAAAGAAAGTGGATAGTGGAATCTGTTCTAATGATCAACAATAGCTGTTCTCACATCTTAAATTATTTACTGCAGGCAACACAGCAAAAGAAATGTTTGGGATACTGACTGAATTTAGGGGCCAGATGTATGACCATCAAGGTTTGCGACTCACAAATTTGGCTTTTTAGCGACTTGCAATTTGCGAGTCGCAAAACCCGATGTACTACAGTGTTGGAGACACTATTTGCGATTCCCAGATGGGCCGCAAGGGACCTGCCTCATTAATATTCATGAGGCAGGTCGCAATTTGCGACCTAGTAGGAATGGCCGGCACTCACAGGGATGGTGGCCTGCTGGGTCAGCAGCCCACCATCTCTGTGACTGATTTTTGAATAAAGCAGTTTTTTTTAAATGCAGATGCTTTTGAAAAATAAAAATGAAAAGTTTTCCTTTCATTTTTTCAGAGGGGGCAGTGGTCCGTTTGACTACTGCCAGCTCTGAAAAAATCTTGGACCCCTTCCCGTTTGCGAATGGCTTACCACCAATTTGAAATTGGTGATAAATTGCGAATGTTTTGCGACCACATTAACGGTCGCAAAACATTCCTACATACCAGTGCAACTCCCTATTAGGAAGGGGCGTCATTGGTACGCCCCTTCCTATTAGCGACACACAAGCCCTGTTTTGCATGTCGGTAATAGGTTACCTTTTTGCAAAACAGGGTTGGTACATCGGGCCAAGGGCGACCGGTGAAATGAGTCGTACATCTGGCCCTTAATTCTCTCCGTCAAAATGCTTGTATTATGCCACCTTGGCTAAACTGTGCACATATTTAGTTTTTTTTCATTTGTTTTTTTTTTAAGTAAAATCTAATCAGTGAGGACTTGTGAGTTTCAGTATCCAGGAGAGGTTTGTTTGAGGACAGCAATCGATAATAGTGGATCTGAGTTCACCATTGAGAATGCTCATGTTTGCTGCCGGTTGATGCCTTGCTATACCGCAATCTACTAACACAAAATTGGGGCAAATCTGAAATTGTGGCCCGTAGTATTGAGGCTCAGATTTCTTGAAGTGTTAAAGAATCTCGGCTTGAAAATTGATTCAGGATTGTCCATGATATACAGATGAATTATGTTGTGTAATCCTGATTTTATTTCACAGTCACACTTTGGGTGGAACTGACAAGTAGGGAAGCACAGAGTCTAACTAGGCCTTTACTAAACACTTGTTTACATAGCTTAGTTGATACTGAATGCTACTGCTTGTACTCTGCTAAATTGTAAATGAGGGAATTATACACAGCCTGCATTGACCTTCTTGCACTAGTGTTTCTAGGGTAGCAAAATGTTAAATCCCTATGTCTGGTGCCTGAAGCAGTTGTCTCTTTTATCACTCATATCTGGACTTATTTGACAATTTACGAAGCAGGTCATGGACGAGTTCAGCAGGAGCTATGTTGCTACTTACTGAAATTGTTAAGCACTTTTGAACTGGTGGTATGGCCTTTTCATCTCCGAGAGCCATTCTGTCCTATTGTAACTCTACATCTTTGTATTCCAGGGCTAATTATGTAATCTGTAGCAAGTCTTAAAAACCTAGCAGTTAAATAATTCTGTACATGTTTATATCATTCTATAGCACCACTAAGTCCCTGGACATACTCAGCACACTACAAGAACAAGAGTTTTGCAAAGGTTTGGAAAGGCATCTAACAAGCCATATGTTGAGCATAAGAAGCAGGCATATCAAAACTGGAGCATCCTCCTTGATCTGCGCCTGCTCTCATTAGGGTTCTGAGTAATCACTGTTGTTGCTCCAAAAACAGATCTGCAGTGACCGGACATAAGTATTTACGGATCTTGCACCTCCTCATACTAAAAACATTTAAACCTCAGAGTATTAACTGATTGCACATCATTCAAAATGCAAGATTATTTCCTGGAAGATTAATTTCCTTGCCACCGCATGCCCATTTTGTCTAAACTGTATCCAAAATTTCATTCCCACATTTGTTTCTGTTGGTCTTATAACAACACTAGGTGGTTCTCCATGTTATTCAAAATATACTAGTTATGTATTCTCCAATTTTATTAAACTCCATTTACCAACCTCGAAATGAGGGAAGGGTGAGTTTGCCATTAAGGCTGTTAACTTACTAAGCTGTCGTATGACAGTGAATGTGTTATAAACTATAACAGTACAATTAATCGCTATGATTTTTATAACGCTCCAGAAACCATAAATTCTATATCTAGGAAAGATTTTAAACTTCTTTGTATGACACACTTAGAGTCCCTAAGAGCCGCACAGGAGATGAATAAAAGCACGGTGATCCAGCATTACTTAACATTGTCAACCTATCGTATCCAGCCTTATTTGGTTTGGTGTATTGGAGGGTATGATAGATTCCTTCTTACACGGTTTAGGTTTGACTGTTTTCACCGCCTGGTTAGTTTCCCCTCTGCTAATGATTGGTCAAGAAAATTGTGTCATTGTCCGTGTGATAATATTTCAAAGCAATCAACTATCCATGTGATTCTCTTTGTAAAATATATTCAAAGGAAAGAGCTAGATGGATTCTGCCATTGTTAAGACAAGGGGGCTGGAGGCAATGTCGCCCGGCCTTCTTATATCTGCAATTAATGGAAAATGTTTATTGTGTGACGATCATGAGTGGCCTTTTGAAAAGTATAATGAAAAAAAGAAAGAGTCTTATTAGGTAATGATCTCTATTTTATAAATTTATAATGTGTATTTATGATCCAAATCGCTAAGGATGCATCAGAAAATTTTGTGTAAATAATAGATGGGAGTTTTATTAAAATGCAGCCGTGTAGATAATATTGTATATTGTATAGACAGATTTGTAGTGTGTACTGATATATTTTTAAGAACGTTTTTATTGTGGCTTTTATGATTTTATTATGAATTGAAATCGAATAAAGTATATTCATTCATTCATTCAGTACAATGTATAACTATACATGTAGCCAGTCTAATTGCACTGAATTTTTAAAATTGATTTAGCAAAGCCATAGTGTGGTATTCTGTCATGTAGAATGTTGGTTGGACTCATTGTGGGTTCCAGAACGTGGGATTCAGAGAGAGAGATGATGGCTGGAGAGTAGCTGTTAAAAGAGGTGGCATCAGTAAAAGTACTTTTAGCTTAATTTACCTGTGGAAAGCACTTTATTTCACATACCTAATGATAGCATCTGCTTTTAATTACCTCTGCCATTTCTTAAATGCCATGTTTGCAAGCGATCTCTCATTTTAGATGGATATCCTGCTTTAGTTTTTATATTCTTCACAACTTCAGAGTGATTGACAACAGTCCACAATGAATTAAATACAATTATTGCATATACAGAGATTAGCTTGTATTGAATATACAAAGATTAGCTAGTATTGGATTTACAGAGATTAGCTGATTATGGAGGGTAATGCACCAAAACATTTCAGTCTATGGGCACAATAAACTGATCACGTTAAATTTGGAGCTCTGCCGATTCCTTTGTCCGTATGCTGGAAGTCAAATGTATTCTGATTACCTTTTCTTTCTGTGACCAACACAGCTAGTTTCATTTGATAGGGCTGAGGGAACTCAAATAACAATAGTTTTTTTCTCCGCAGCCCTACCTGCTCTCCACATATTTGTTGGTTCTTTATTTATTGATAGATTGCTGCTTGCTAGCCACAGCAGAGTGCAAACTTAGGGAGGGTTATAGAAATGGGGAATAAGAAGATGGAGGAGTTAGTAAGGTCTTGTCGAGCTTCGGAAGTAGACCTGGCTTCACAGAGTTTGATATTTCAAAATCGTGAAATGTGTCAATGGCTAACCATGCCCTGCGTGAATTAGGTTCCCAAGGGTTCTTGAAGAGATAGTTGTTTCACAAGGGTCTTGAAGTAGTATTTGTCTATTGGTTGAGGAAATCCTTGAAGAAGGGCTGAGGTGTTTTCTCTCCTATACCTTTTTATTGAAAGAATTTGATATCGTGTGATCCACTGTGATAGCATGTAATGGTGTGACATCATGCTCGGGTATTCGAGGCCAAGCCTCATATACCTTAAGTCATGCACAGCATACTGAAGGTGACTCATAATGCTTGCAACTATGTCTCACTTGAAAAGTGGGGTGTAATTTGCCTCTCCTAAGGGGAGGGTTTTTTTGTGCACCAGACAAGAGGATACAAATTCTTACAATCAAGCCGTCGGTTCACAAGGTGAAACAGATGCAATGGTTATTCTCACCCTTCTCATTTAGTCAACATGTTTCTGCATTTATTTGTATCTCTCAAGGGTTTTACACATTTGGCAAGTCTAATTGTGCTTATCTTAAAAATAATACTTGTTCTAACTATTTTTGCAAGGCTGGAACATACTTGTTTTCTTGTATTAGATTTTTGGTTGTGGAAATTTCAATTATGAGTCACGCAGGCTTTAGCAAAAGCAAACCACATCGATGAAAAGCTGCATCTCTGTGTATAAATACTTCCATAGGTTGCATGTAGAGTTGACTATAGTGAGAGAATTGAACCCTAAACTTCCAGCTTCACACGTGTGATCTTGAGCCACAGGATGGAGGAAACCCCTTTTGAGGGCTGTGCCAAGGAAAGGATCAGAAGGAGCATCTCGTGATAGCCAATGCTCCCTGGTGTGATGTTTTGGCTTTTCTTTAACAGATTTAAGGTTTGTGGTAACTAATCCTTCTTGTAAGGAAACAGTTATAATCTTGACTACGTTAGCAATATCTGTAGCATGTAACTGTATCACAATAGCAGCTATAAGGCCATCTACATAAGTTTTGGGGATAAGCTGATCTGAAAAAGGTAGGCTGAGCCCAGTGCTTGAAGTGAAGGCAAATTTGTGAGACCATGTTGTATATAGTTAGATGAGAAAGTGAGGCAAAGACCTTTTTTATGTTACAGGCCTTTACTTGAAAGAATGGTATGGGGAATTTTTGGGATATGTCTATGCATTTTTTGGCACCTTGAAAAAGAACGCTAAGATGATTTGACGTAGAACCAATATGGTTTCTGAAATATGAAGATTAAAGGTGGATAATTCTTTCTTTGTGACATTTTCTTGTGATTTTCAGAGCTTTTAATGATACAGGAGTTTGTTATTTGCTTCTTTTTTTTTTTTTGCAGTTTGGTGAGCACATACGTCAATTATAGCTAATCTAGTGTACTATCTGCTTCCCACAGCATGCCATAGTTATCCCTGGTATTGCCCTGGCTGCAGAAAATGCAATGGTGATTGGTGGAAGGCTTGTAAAATTATTTTCAGCTACTGGCAGTTGCTTGGGCTGCATGCCAGTCCGCCTCCTCACTGATAAGGCTTCTGTTCAGTGGGGACCTGGTTTGCCAGACATGCATGGCGAAGGGTCATTTGCATATGACTGAGCTTTCTCTAAAGTGGCATAGTTTGTAAAAAAAAACAACAAAAAAACTTATCAAGTTACATACAGCCCAAACAATTGCCACTGTCTGAGACTTTTACAAGCATTACAGACATGTGCTTTACTCACTGCCCTGTCTGCTCCTGGTCTCTGGGATCTGAAGGCAGCAGCAGGAACAGAATGGAAACCATCACCCTAGAAGCTAGTTTATCATCTGTAGTTTCTGTTCCTTGACATTCCCATGGCTCCTCAGAAAGAGATAGAAGGCTGGGTCGCGGGTTGACCCTTTCATGTCATTGAAGGCAAAGGATGTGTGATGTCACTTCCGTTGCACCTCACATTTTGGTCAATTGACATCCACCATCATGACACATTGGTTGCTGATGTTTAAGTCTTTCAGAAATCAGGTGGATGAGCTTATTTACTTTCTAGAATTTAGCAAAAAACTGACTTTTTGAGACCCTGTGCTGGAAAGAAGGTCTTCCAAAGAAAAGTAATGAAAAGTAAGATCTAGAAGCAGGGTTCTCCAATGGGTAATCTGCCCTGGAAGTAGCTACCTGTTTTGCAGCCTAGCAGAGTATGTACTTCTGAGGAATTAGCTTTTTGAATATGGCAGTGCTACACATCTCTGTATCCTTGGTGGACGCCAGCCAAACCAGTGGCATGGCCACACGCTTTCACACCGACACACACTGTGACAGCCTGTGGTACCTGCCACACGACCACTTGTCAACACTCTCAATTTACAAAGTCACATGGAGACTGGTCACTCAGCAAGACCCACTCTGTTGATTATATTGTGCCTGTGAAAAAATGAGCCAGAAGAGAAGTGTCAGCAATAGCTAGAGTGGAGTTGCTAAAGTGTAGGACTGTCAGAGACAGACTGGAAGTATGTGATAACAATGCTTTAGCAGCCCTGTAGCCAAGGAGAGCAGAGGCTGGACACAGTTAATAGCCTTGTTTGTCTGAGACTCGGGGAGTGGTGTGCATGTATATATGTATATTTGTTTAAACATTTCTCTGTGCATATGTATGTTTATTGTCTGTAGTTGGTGTTGTGTCCTTCTTTGAAAGACATTATCTCACCCTGGAAGCCATTCCTGGTGTCGGGGAACCATCTATATATTGTGCCCCCAATATAAGTGGTTCATCTCTATCACAATTATAACTATTCCTGATAATGTTGGCACTGGCAAAATAATGGTAAAACTTGACACGTTGGCTGGGAATCCTTGTATTAATCATGGCATAATGGCAGCTGTACACATACAGCAATTAGGAAGGCAAAAATAAGGCATATTGTTTTGTCATTCTTAAGTGTGATGGAAACAAAGATTTTATTAGAATCAGAATAAATCAAGACACTTTACTTGATGATGCAAAATTATAAATATTCACTGAAACCTGATTTCCACACACTATCATTTGTCTGCAGTATAGTTTTATCAGTAAAACTGTACATCTGTCCAAATTTAGTGACCATTTCAATGTAAAACGTGCTGTCTGTAAATGACAATGCGGCACCACACAATGCTTTAGTTACATTAAAAAATTGCCTGACTCAGGTTCATTGGTGGATCGCTAAAATTAGTTGTACTAAAAAGTGAGAAGTGTTTCTGAAAAGTCTGGGAAGCACTGATCTAGAGCAAAAAAAGACCTCAGTGATAATTGTTCTCAGTTGTGCCAACATATGACAGCGAGAAAGAGAGGCTACGCTTTAATCTCACAGCATTGATAAAGCCCTATATAATGTATTTTTTAGTGTGGAATAAATTGAGTAACCATGCAACTAAGTAGTGTTATTGACTAAAGACTTAGGGGCATATTATCAAGAGCTTTATCGCCGATTTAGCGGCACTTTTGCCGCTAAATCGGCGATATTTTTAACGCCCTATTAGCAAGCTGTCGCTAACAGGCGTTAGCGACAGCTTTCAGGCGTTAGAGGCCGGGAATTACATCGCCTTTCATGTCAGCGATATTTATCGATAATGACATGCAAGGTAGGCGTTCCCCACTAAAAGCGACTGTAAACAGTCGCTAACACCACTAACCCCTATTATCAAGGCAGGCGAAGCGATAAAATAAATCGCGCTAAGCGCGTTTATCGCTAGAATTTAACACCTGCTACTGACTATGACTTACCTGTTTATAGTATAGGAGGTGGATTCTAATGCTGAATCCACCTTAGCGTTAATGCAAGAATATCGCTGGTTTTCCAGCGATATTCTCGCATTTTGCCTCTATCGCTGGAAATATTATCGCTATGGAGATAAACCTTACTAATAGGGTGTTATCTCAGCGATATTTTCCAGCGATAGGCGGCGTTAACAGGATTCGCGCTAAGCGCGTTTAGCGATAAATATCGCTATTCCTTGCTAATATGCCCCTTAGTCAATAGTGCAAGTTGATCGCCCTCCCTTACCTCTGAGCCTGAGCCACAGGTAAATAAATAGTTTCTAAGAAGGATAACAACAATAGCTACTGTTATTGACCATCTCCAAGGTTAATATTGATACTACCGCTCTAATGTGCGACAGCATCTCTTTTTCCTCCTTGTTTTCTGTCCCCCCAGTCATTTGACTGTTGTTTGAGAGCCTCAGGTATTGGCCTTATCCTGTAGTTATGGATAGCATTCTGAGAAATTATAGAAGTAGAAATTAGATTGATGTCCGACTTTGAGCCTTGAAATGTGTGTCAAGAGATTATACTAGCTTATATGCTGCATCGTTCATCTCAGTTATGGCAGGTGAGTTTATTGTCCTTATTTCCGTGTCCATTCAGGGACCGTTCCCCACTCTGAGAAGTTAGTTAATGCATGAAATATCGAACTGTTCTAGTACATGTGTTTTTATATTCATATATAATATGAATAAGCAGGTCCACTGTACTATTTCTTTGAGGTGAATTTGCTAGACATACTTAGGGCCCAATTCCGATCTCGGTCGGAAGGGCTCCGAATCGGATTCAGAATTGCCTAAACTGATCCGGAGCCCTTGTTTCCGACCGAATACTTCACAGTTCAGAACAACCAAGTACGATGCCTGGAAACCATAAGCACTGACCGAATCGGTTCCGGAAGGCATTCAGACAGGACGAGCGTTTCGGATCCGATTCGTGCAGCTCTATGGACTTGGTTTTCCGAACGAGCGAGTATGATGAACGATTCAGACAGCTTTTCCTTTTCAGTTTGACCGGAACGAATCGGCTGCCGGAATCGGTCGTTGGAGGCCCGTAGCAGTCCCCCCTTCACCCGGTGCCCTCCGAACCAGGCCCGTGGGGCTACCCATGGGTCCCCTCTTCCCAACCATGTACAGTGTGGCTGACACCAAGGGGTGCCCACCACAGGGTGCACTATTATCCCCAACCATCCTTTTTGTTACGCGTTCGGTACACAGGCTCCCATTGAAGTCAATGGGAGTCCGACCTAATCGTATCCTGATGCATTCAAATGCATCATACTCGTTCGGTCGGACTCCCCCAAACCGAGTCGTACAGAAAGTATTCCAGACCCGAGTCGTTCAGTATGCTTTCTGAACGAGATCGGAATCGGGCCCTTAGTGGTGAGTAAAATTGTCTGCTGAAAAAGAGTGATATTCTTCTGGCAGAACGGAGAGGAGATATTTCGTTCTCTTGCTGTTTTTTATTTAATAAAACATTCCCTCTCAGTGGGTGTTGCATTTGAAAAAAAGGTACTTAGAATTTGCCACCCTCCTCCAGCTTCATCTTCACTCTGGGAACACAGCAAAATGCGAGAAAAAGGGGGACTGGTCATAGCAATAGCTGTGTGCTCAGATCCCACCCCTCTATGCAGAAGTCATCAAACTTTGGGCCCCTCTGAATGGGGCTTCAATTGATCTCAGGGTGAGCACCAGGCTCTGGCCAAGAGGAGCATTTCTATGACCCTAGGGAACAGAGATAAACAGGCTTAAGACAGTGCAGTGCTTTTCGTGAAATAAATCTGTAATGGCCAGTAGTGGCCGGCATGGCTTGCGGGTGGGGCGCAGAGGGTTGTTGCAGGGGAGGGGGTGACGGTGGGGGTAAAAAGACTTACCTTGAGGCCGTGTTCCGCGTCTCTGCTCCTGCTCTCTGACTTCAGGAACCGGAACCAGGCAGCCAGGCTACTCCCCCTAAGCCAATAACAATGCTGCACGGCGCTCAGCCAGGTGCTCTAGGTGGGCATGTTCTCCATGCAGGCTGTAATGCAGCCTGCATGGAGAATGGGGAAAGTGCGCATGACTGGTTTGGGCAAACAGTCATTGCGCACTCAGGAGTCAGAAAACCACTCCTCCCGTGCTCTGAGAACAGAGCGGCCCCGCCCACGAGCCCGCCCGCAAAGCAGCAGGACACAAAAAGCATAAAATGATAATAACTATAAGTTATTATCATTTTATGTTTCTACTTGGCACTGCTTAAAAGCAGTGGGGTGACGCTCCTCCGCCATAGCAGGGGAGCTGCCACTGGTAATGGCCCATCATTATTGACTTGTTTTCACTCATGTCCTGTCTGGAAGTAGATGTTAAAGTTGAGGGGAGCGTGGAGAGCTCTAAATAACCTTGAAAGTACCTCTCCCTGTTTCTGATAAAAGATCACACTAGGGATACTTTTACACTTTTATTGAGTCCTGGTGCCAGTAGGATGTTGTCAATCATGTATTTGCTTGAATTGTAAAAGGTGTAACTAATTGTAACTGTAATGTTTGAATTGGTAGATTTGTTCAAAGCAGCCAAATTTATGGACTAATTCTGACAAAATATATTTTTATTTATTTAGTTAGTTAGTTATTTTTCTTCCCGGGGGCACTGCATTTAGAAGTGTGAAGACCATTGCTCTACAGCAGTGGTTCTTAACCTGTGGTCTGGGGACCCCTGGGGGTCCGCAAACCTTTCTCAGGGGTCCGCATCTGCTTAGAAAATTAAATAATGTGAATAGATTACAGAAATTTATATAAATAAAGAATATAATGTAAAATTAAACATTTAACAAGCATTGGTAAATGCAATAGGTTTTGCCTATGTGATTAATAATATCCTGTTTTTTGTTTGTAAGTCGTAGCTTGACGATCAGTTGTGCAATATAAGTTACTGAAACTCCGTCACAGTGTTATGACATGTTTATTGAGAAAGACAATATATTGTGCTGTTACTGGTGGTACTATAAAGCGGGAAGATTAGGTAAAGAGCGGAGGACAAAGAAAATAAAACATGCACCCGACAAGTACACCTAAAATGGGTGCAGCTGTGGGGAGATTAGGTAAAGAGCAGAGGAAAAACCAAAGAAGCACAGTGTATTTCCTGTCCTGATTCATCCTAAAAGGGTCTCTATGCGCTCTCTGGACCTCCTTCTCCCAATCAACATCCGATCTATCTGTTACAATTTCCCTCAGGAGACCACATATAAGAGCCTTTACATCTCCCTTCTCGGCTCCCTCCGGTATTTTTAAAAACCTCAAATTATTCCGACGTGAATGTGTTTCTAGCCTTTCCAGCTCTTCTTGCAGGCTTCTATTATACTTCTTTAAAGATTCGATGTCCTTAGAATTTTCCAACACTGTCACTGATAGTGTTTTAATTTCTTCTTCTAAAGTGCAGGTACGTTGCGCAATATCATCAAGCTTCACCTCAAGTACCTCACACTTATCTCTAATCCCCTTCTGATTGGACTCGGATATTTCGAACTTTTCAAAGATACCTTGCCTCAAATTCAAAAACATTTTTTCCATAGAATTTTCACCTTCGCCTTGTTGACCCCTAAAACTCTCACCATTTTCTACCTGTTTAGAGGACTCAATCTCAGTCTCTCCAGTTCTGCCGCCACTTCCTTGGGTTGGTTCTATACTTTCTGTACTCACAGGCAGAGAGAAAGACGGACTGGCACCAGAACTAGGACCAGCGCAAGAGCCGAGATCAGGGTCAGGATCAGTATTGGGGCTGCTACTAGAGCCAGGGCATGAGGTGATACCAGGGCTGAAACATAAACTAGAGCTGGTTACTGCCCCTCCAATTTCAATCGGCTGGTCATGTTCATCATCGTTCAGGGGTGATCCAGCTAACAGGGTAAATCTGTTCTTTAAGGGAACTGGGATAGGTTGCGCCTGATTTATAGACTTATTCCCCTTTGATAGTGAGCTTTCAGCTTGCTCCATGATTTTAAAATATGATCTTAGTGAACGGGAAGGTTTTACGGGGACCCGTGCCTCTTTCAAACCACAGCGCCGCGGCTTACCCCCACCCTTCAATACTTTCTTTTTCGGAGAAACTACTACTACTTCTCTCGCCACCTGCTCTCTACCTTCTCCTCCTTTACCACCTCTGCCTCTGCTTCTATTCTGGTATCCGGGAGTGGTCTTAACTGATATCGGCTCCTCACCGTCGTTTCAGGTTCAGTTAATACTTTCTCCACAGGGTTGTCGGCTCTCTTATCAGCCTTCTCCTCTGAGCGCGAAACCCCTTTAGATTTCACTGGGGTGAGGTTGACTTAGTATTGGGAAGGGCGTTGAAGGTGGGCTCGTTAAAATATGAGGACTTTTCATATCAAATTCGATCAGACCTGGGCAGGAGGACGGCCCAGAGACAGTGGGAACTAGGCACCAGAATGACTGAGTTACGTAGTAAAGGAGCTCAGGTCCAATTAAAATTTCCAGCCATGTTGAAAATTATGTGGCGGAACAAAATGTATAACATCAGTGATCCAGAGGAAGTGGATACTTTCATTTCGCAAATGGATGGATGAGCTGATGTTTGCAGAAGCAATGTATAGATGTTTGTGTAGTACAGATAGGGTACTTGCCTTTGGTTTAAGTTTAATTTTTGCAGAAGTGATGTAATGATTTATGAATAGATGTTTGCGTAGTATAGATGTAATGATTTATGAATAGATGTTTGCATAGTATAGATAGGTTACCTGCCTTTGGTTTAATTTTGGCTTTTTAGGCCTTTTCTTTCTCTTCTCTTTCTCTTCGGAATGGGGGTTCACGAAGGGCGGAGTGTATCGCCCAAGAGGTAGAAAGGGGGTTTCCTGGGAGGGAGGGGGAAACAGGGGCACTGGGTGTGGGTTGCAGTGGGAGAAAAATAAAAAAAAAGTTGTCCTCATTGAGCTAGTTCTAGAATACTATGGGAACCAGATGGGTTTAACAAGACAAAGATTTGAGTCTATAAATAGAGTACGGATAATATAAAAGTGATCAATTTATTAAGTTGGAATGTGAATGGGCTAAGATCTAGGAAGAAATTATCGCGGGTTATTGAAATTCTAAAAGATAGCGAGGTTCAAATTATACTACTACAAGAGACCCACTTGGAAAGAACGGAATGTAGGAAATGTTTCGAAAAATTAAGATGGGTACAGGAAGTTCTATGCTCAGAACAGAGAGGGAGTACCAGGGGGGTTGCTATAATCATTAAGAGTAATAAAGAAATAAGAGTAGTTAAGTTTGAAACTGATTTGTCAGGAAGGTGGTTAGTGGCAACCCTCTTAGTTCAAGGTAGTCCTCTGGTATATGCGGTGTATTACGGTCCTAATAACGATAATCCAGAAGCCCTGGAAAAACTTGAGTCCTGTCTATTGGAGACTGACAGCCCCCATTATACTAGGGGCTGATTTTAATTTAGTATTGAATAAAGGATTGGATAGGACCTCAAAAGTTAAATATACTAATCCACCAAAAACATTTTCTAGATTGATAAGCATTATGAAAGTATTCAATTTAGTCGATATCTGGCGTATTAAAAATAAGGAAGTGAGGGAGTTTACATTTTATAGCAAAAAATACAGGCACCACTCCCGTATAGATTATTTCTTTTTAGATCAGAAGCTTAGCGGGGAGGTGGTGGAGGTGACCCACATGCCAGCAATAGTGTCGGATCATTCTGCTGTGATGTTATCACTAGGTTTTCATCAAAAAGAACAGAATAGAAGGTGGACTCTAGATAGGACGTTACTTCTAGATGAGAATGTGGCTAGAGACCTGAGGGGAAAATCGGAGGATTTCTTTTGTGCTAACAAGGGCTTGGCAGAAGAGCATATAATATGGGATGCTTTTAAAGCATATTTAAGAGGGGTCCTAAAATCCATTATGATAGGGAAAAGTAGAGCGGAGAAACAACAAAGGGAGAATAGAATGGAAGAAATTAAGAAAAAAGAAGAAGAACTACAGAAGGCGTGTATAGAAGAGTCAGATAGAGTTCAAAGTTTGAGTAAAGAGCTTGAGGGATTACAGGTGGAATTTCGGGCGCAGCTTGATAAAAAAATCACTGGATAGGTGGAAGACGAGTAAACTCCAACATTTTGCTTACAGAGAAAAATGTGGATCATTATTAGCCTGGAATGCGAATATAGACAAGGCTAGAAACACAATTCGCGAGTTAATTAGTAGAGAAGCTGGTGAGCTATTAACTGTTAACTCAGATATATGCAGAGAGGCTTGTAGCTTTATGAAAGATCTTTATAGAGAGGACATTAAACCTGGCCAAGAAGAGATAAAGGAGTGGTTGGAATTGACGACATTACCACGTTTAACTATAGAGCAACAGAAAGTTTTAGAAGGAGAGATTAAGGAGGAGGAGATAAGAGTTCAGTGTAAGAAAATGGTTAACGGAAAGGCAGCAGGACCAGACGGTCTACCAATTGAGCTCTTTTCTTGTATTATTGAAACAGTAACCCCTATTTTACAATCATTATTTAATGAGATATATATCAATGGAAAGAAAGTTCCTAAATCATGGCTAGAGGCCACAGTCACTTTGATTTTGAAACCGAATAAGGATCCACAGAAAGTGGATTCTTATAGACCGATATCTTTATTGAATGCAGATTATAAGATTTTTTCTGGAATTATAGCATCTAGGGTAGCCAAGGTAGTAAATGAGATAATTCATTCTAATCAAAGGGGCTTCATACCAGGGAGGCAGTTGAATGAATTAACCTTTCAGTTATTGGGAGTTATGGATATCGCGGTGGCTCAGAACTTACCCTTGACTATAGTGGCCGTAGATGCTGCCAAAGCATTTGATCAGGTACATTGGCCCTATCTTTGGGAGGCTTTGATAAGCTTCGGCTTTCCGCAAAATATGGTTACGGCAGTAAAAAACTTATATAGTGGTCCTAAAGCTAGGGTTTTGATAAACGGGGGCTGTCCGAGTGGTTCGAAATCTTTAAAGGGACCAGGCAGGGCTGCCCTTTGTCCCCACTCCTTTTTAACATATATATCGAGACATTAGCCAACTTGATTAGGATGGATGCTGATATTCTCCCTTTTAAAACACAGGGCTTAGAAGTTAAACGAGCATTATATGCAGACGATATGTTGCTGTACACGAGAAACCCGCAAGAGGCAATTCCAAACTTGATGAGGAAGGCAGAGAGGTTTGGTGTAATTTCTGGGTATAAAGTAAACGTAGAAAAACTGAGATTATGGCCTGGAATCAGGATATGGTCAATTATGTGGTCAAAACCCAAATACGGTATTTGGGAGTTTTAATAACTCAAAAAATGGAAGATATTACAAAAATAAATTGGAGGAGGGTTAGTCAGGAAGTAACTGGACTACTTTCGAAATGGGCGAACCTACCTCTGAATATTTATGGAAGGGTAAACCTGATAAAAATGATTATACTTCCAAAGGTGACATTTCTTTTTAACACCATTCCGTTAGTCTTTCAGAAGCAGGCTATAGCAAAACTTCAGGGAAAATAGGAAGTTTCATTTGGGCATCAAAAGGACCGAGAATTTCATGGAAAAAGTTGTGTAGGAGGCTTGAAATTGGAGGATTGGCGTTGCCAGATATATTGGTTTACTGCTATGCTATTCAATTCAAGAATGTTCGTATGCTTGCTAATAGGACAGATAACTCAATGATAGGATTACTCTTTGAGGCAATGTTTATGGATGTCCCGCAAGCTCAAACTCATTTCCTTTTCAAATACAGAAATCCAAAGTTTTTTAAAAAGGTGAGGCTTAAGGTTTTGAGGTCTGCATTATACACATGGATGTATGTATGTAAAACTCTGAGAGTTCCATATTTTTCATCATGGGCACCCATTTGGGACTCGCCAGGCACCCCGGAGTGCTTGAGGGACCAACTAAGTCAGCCATTAAAAGCAGGGGGGATAAGCTATTGGGCAGATCTTAAGGTTGGCACAAATTTGATGAGCTGCGAAGCATTATCTAACTGTACTAATGGCATGCTGACTAGGTTTAAATATTATCAACTCACTTCTTGGTGGGCAACTCAAGAGTGGGTAGAGGAGGAGGAATCCAAATTTGATCAAGTAATGAGAACAGACCAGTGGGAAAAGGAAACATCCTTTTGGTATTGGGCTTTTTTGGAGATGGGTGTGAAAATTGAGATCGAAATTCTAAAATTGTGGGGTGAAGAGCTGAATGGTGAGGATCTGACACATATTTGGAGCAATTCTTTCAGTATATTAAGACAAGTAGTAAAGCCCGCATCACTGAAACGAAATCATTTATTTACTACTTATAGAGTTTATTGGTCCCCAGCGAAGCTCTTCAAAATCACGGGTAATACCTATACATGCCCTGGTTGTATGACAGTAGCTGCCGACGATATACACTTGTTTATGTCATGCCCAGTAATAGCCCCATTTTGGAATTCAATATGCGACTTTGTGGAAGAGATCATTGGTACTCGTATTATAGTAAGCCCGTGTGTAATCTTTTTTGGTCTTATTTTGGGACAAGATGTGCGAATCACAACAGTCGAATCAAAGTTTCTGTTCTATGTAATTCTATTGGCAAGGCGTGAGATTTGCAAGTTATGGAAATCTGAAAACCCCCCACTGTTTTCTGAATGCCTTAGAAACGTTATATATATATCTGAATCAGACATGGCATGTGATCCTAAAAGCAGAGAAAGAATTTGGGCTCCGTTGTTAAGGTGGAGAGAGAAGGAAACGTGAGTCCTATGATTATGCCACCTATACTGTCGGCCATGGTATCTCCTATCCTTGGGTAGTCTCGGTTGTTAAGGAGATGGAAGTGGAAACGGTAGCACGCTTGCGGGTCAATACTCGTCCCATTCCTCCTAAGGTCAACGGTCTGGTTCCCCTTTGTAAGACCTGGAGGGTGTGGAGGTTAGCCCGGCAAGAAATATGGCAAAATGAGGGGAAAAAAAAAAAGAAGAAAAAAAAAGAAGCACAGTGTAAGCGCTATGCAGGCAAAACCTAAAGCCCGGGCTCTTCTGATGCTGTTTTCAATCAACACACCCTCATGAGAAAATGACAAACGTTTTAAAAAGCTCACTGGTATTTCTGTGCACATCAGGCAAATGCGATCATGTCACTTGAAATGCAGCACAAACAGGACCTGATGAAAATGGAAAAGCATGTGGAGATAAAAATCACTCTCAGATGGATTCAGACACTTTCTGTCACTCTGCAGATGCCACAGAGCTGCAAGCCACCCTCCCAGAAGAGATGATTCACCTGGAAGGGGAGCCGGGCCGAGGCAGCTGTGTAGGAAGCGGCCTGGGACCCACACGATAACACTGTCTCGAATGTATAAAGCATATGCTTCCAGTCAAGGGTGAAAAATGCATGTACCAGCACATGCCAAGAGCATGGCCCAGCAGTCAGCCCGGAGGTTAAGGCGCAGATCCCTCAAGTCAGCATAAGTGTGTCACTGCAGTGCAAGTTGAGGCTGTTTAAACTGTGGAGCAGCTAAGAGACCTCACCCAGGCACCCGGGACACGCAAAGCATGCCATGCTGCCGTCACTCTCCGGGGGGGGGGGAGTGAGAGTCCAAGGTATATGTTTACAATAATGCCAATAAAAGGTGGGTACCTAAAGGATGAGCCAAAAGTATTCTGTGAAGAGGTGTAGAAACACTATTATAGTTGATAGGATGTTGTTCTAGAACCTAGGTGGGCACACTGAGAATGCCTGCCTATTTGTCTTTTCTTTCATGCATTAAGTTTCGTCCAGGTATACAGAGGTGTGGTTTCAGAAGGCCTTGTAGGTGATACAGCTGATCTTGAAGAGGATGCAGCCATGAGGGGGGCCAACAAAATTCCTTCAATGTTGATTAAAAATACCTGAATTTCTTCACACTCTTGATGAAACAAGCTGCAGTGTGTAGTATGCCTAATAGGGTAGTCAAAGCAGAGTAAGGCTTTTGCTCAGAGCACTGTCTTGGTCCAGGTCGTAGAGGACCAATGACTGCACCGTCATTCTTAAGTGGGCAGGCAACTTTTCACTTTTTTTCAGGTGGGACAGCAGGTACGTAGCTGTCTTGATTTTCTTAGTTATGTTTTCCTGGAAGGAGATGTTTCTGTCAAGGGTGAATCCAAGTGATTTCACATTTGCTCTCATCTGGGGGTTGAAGCCATCTAGCCTCAAGTTCATTAACCAGGCTTGAGGCATTCTGTCTGTTAGATGATGATCACTCAATGCCATCCACTGAGTAGAGTTTCAGGTAGAGTAGTGTGTCATCAGCACTTTGGTGGATCTTGATGCTGCTGTCAGGCAATAATGTCTCCCAGGGCGTCACTGGGTTTCCGCTTTTTGTACTGGATAGGAGTCTAGATGTTTAAGTAGCAAACACCTGCCAAAGAGAACCCCCAGCTGGAATAAAACTTGAACTAGCATGACATTGTAGAATGCTTTCAAATGTCCTATCAGATTCTATAATATGTCTTAAATGTCTTAATTTTTCCTTTTTGGTATACCCAGATGTAAGTAACGCGTGATAAGGTGCAGATGAGATACAACACTAAGCAAGTCAGCTTCCTGTCTCATACTACAGAAGACCATTAGAGCTTTTAAACTGGAGAGCACAATAACAAGTAGAGTCTGAGGGGATTTCAGATTCTGACTCTGTTCATGAATCATTGTTTTCCAGAGGTGAATGCTTGTGCTCAGAAGCATAAGCAATATGGTGGAGGAATTCTGCATATTACTCTTACATTAGATCGTGATGTAATGTATTATATGAATTACTATTCAAGCCCTGATGGACTCAACTGGGATGCAACTGTTGGCTAGTGTGGTGGAAATTACAAAAAGATATGCTGACCTTGACTTACGAATACAGAACACAAGAAGACATTTTGCAAAGGATTGTTGATTATTGCTGGAGTGCTCGAGATTGCATTCTTTGTTTATGTAAATTGTCCTTTTGACGGAACATTGGTGTGTTTTCTTCATATTTTGAGCACCTTGTAGATTTACTTGATATCATCTAAGTTATTTATGATTGGAATATCTGATACTGAGTGTGTGTGCGCCGAAGTTAACCAGCTGCCATTTTCTCTTTGAAGCTCAGAATGTTGGGACAGGTTATATTCCAGACTATTAAACGAAATACAATTATAGTTGTGAAATCCTGTCTTTGCTCTACGATTTAGAACTAAAGTCAATATTTAAATTAAATTCTTGAGTAATGTTCTCTGCTTCAAAGAGAGGGAGCAGTCCCAAGGTTAGACTGAAGTATGCCAAGGGTGAAGTGCTAAATTTTGTCATCTGGTGTACTGATGTTTTAGATTCACAATGGAGTGTTTCCATTGTAACCTTTGACCTTTTGATGGGAAAGTGAGTCGATTGACAATGACGCATCAGCATAAAAGAGATTTTAATATGGAAGTGCACTTCCAGGAATAAAGGTCAAAAAATCATCTGCCATCAACGAAAATAATGCATTATATTAGCTCGATTCCGTTTAAATAGGTATGCCACGGCTTCCATGTGGCTGGCATGGAACAGCGGTTGCATCACAAAGCACACTTTGTATAGTAGTGTTTGCCGCTTGTGCAGTCTTCATTCTGTGCGACAAAATAGCGTGCATTTATACGCTTCCATAGAGTGCTTCAGACAGCACTTCCGAAATGTGTAAGCGCTTTAAAAAACAGGTGTTAATATTAAACTGTTTCATGATGTTCAACTTACTAGCGTCATAGGAATGGGATGTTGAGTCGTTCTCCAGGAATTCGAATTTACGACCTTAATATCACTGCCGATGTCAGTGGCGAGTGTTAACTCACTGAGTCGCCATACCAACTGATAGCGGTAAGCAGAGGTTCCCGAGTAAATATTACTACATGTAAAGGCATATAAATACAAAACTAATTAAATGGTACCTGGTCTTCTTGAATCATGCTGCCTGCATGGCCAATGCCAAACCTCCTTGCATCACGAATTCATTCGCATTTGGTGTGGCATGTGTAGATTTCAACATGGATTTGGAAATTAATAATGTGATTTTATGCAGATGTTCGATTTAACCGTAGGTTGAAATTTAACACGATACTTCGATGACGCTCGCGTAAAACCGAAGATTTTCTCTCGGTGCAGAAAACATAAATTCCATTAGATTCTATGTAGGGCTTGGCCACAGGGCACACAGACCCCCTCTGTACACTGCCCCTAATCGTCTGCCAAGACAGGTCTTAACTCAAAACCCTTAAAACATTCACAGTCCCCATTTTCGTTGTTTCTTAAGCTATTAGGGGAACGAAATATTACCAGCAATATTACTATTCTCGATCTTGAAAATAATTTGTTTTCGATTGCTGCTATAGGGCACTTCACATGCGGCAACACGTATGACGCGCTATAAATTCCCAAATCAATCATGTTAAATGAAATAGAAAAAAGTATCCTTACTTGAAGTTTCATCTGTGTCTCACATATTAACGTGAACGTAAAACTTCCATTCCCTGGTTTTAAAAGGTGCCCGCTAAACTTTCAGCGTGTTTCGTAAAAATCATAAAGTGTCTCATGTTATTTGAGAAATTCCTGAAAAAGTGTGGTGAAGCTTACCTAGCGTGCGGAAAGATGCCACATGCCCACGAGTGGCGTGCTTCTATGGTATCTTGTTTGGTACTCATCCGTTTAGAAACCGAGTGCCGTAAGTGACACAAAGATAGGACTAAATGTCAAGAAGAATTTAGTGTTTTCCATGTCGGGCACTATAAAATGATCTTATTTGGCAAAAATGTGTTTGAATTTACTATGAATGTCAATCAAGCCAGGGTAAAAAAAACTCTTCTGAAGCCTAGTGTGTTGAACAATTAGGTGAACATGAAATTACACCCTACCTGGGCAGAAGGTAGACTAATTGGGTGAAACGACACGTTGCTTGTCAATGTCAGCTAAGTGTCTATACTCCAAGATATATGTAGTCATCACATTAAAACCATGTTCCCAATCTGCACTGAAACCGCGATTGACTAACAAAGTATGTGGTGTCACAAGCAGCCGCCGAATGTGTAAATTCCGCTGTATGTGTGAATTACTGCCGTATCTGTGAATGAGCTTCATTCAAAACGGAGGGCTGAACAAACAGGAAGTGCCGTGGAGATGAGGTGCACACTGGAGAGAAAGAACACTAGAACACTGACCTTTGTCGGCAACAAGAGAGCAGCATCCACAGTAGCACCGACTGCTTCACGGAACGACAGCGAGACCGAAAGAATTCCCCCAGTCGCGCTCTGTTCACACAGCAGCCCAGAGGTCATTTGGAGATTGCTCACAATAACAAAGAAGTTGGAGAAAAATCTGTAAGCGTTACGCTTGCTCACAATAACAAAGAAGTTCAGCGGATGAAAAGGAGTACTCGGACCTTGGGACACTAATAAGAGAAACACACGAGAGAAACAGCAGGAAATAGTATGCTGCAATGAATAGAAACAGGGAAAAAGTAAGTGGCAAGCACACCAACCAATGAAAAGTGAGGGCAGAATGTAAGTCCTTTTAAGATTTATATTAAATACAATAGATTTCACAAGCGCTATGCAGGCAAAACCTAAAAATGTTCTGTAAATGTGAAAGAATTTGAAATTGGAGGCTAAAACATAAGTTAGTATCTTCAGATTGCAAATGTATTAAACTGCATATAGAATGGACGATGAGTGGCCTCAATAAAAATTTTGTTTTATATTTGTGAATTAAATTAAATATTTCATCATTTGTGTATTTGTTGGATGAATGCTTGTGTCTGAATTTTTTGTGTATTGTTTTGTGGTCATTGATAAAGCTTAGGCAGGGTCCCTGCCTTCCATTAATTGCTCAGGGGGGGGGGGGGGGTCGCTGGATTCCAATAATGCTACATGGTGGTCCCTAGGTTCCAATAATGCTTCAATGGGGGTCCCTGGGTTCTAATAATGCTTCAGTGGTGGTCTACAGACATCAAACGGTTAAGAACCACTGCTCTACAGAGACCGAGAGTGCAGTTACTTAATCATTGAACTTATCAGGAGCAGTCAGGTGCCAACACCCTGAGTGTCGAGGATGCACTGATGTTTGGGAGCTGGGGGAAATAGCGTAGATGGAAGACGACAGTGTTGTGTAGCTGTGGATGTGCAAAAGACACCAGGATGATGAGTTGTTGGCATGCAGTTATTTTAGATAGTGTAGTCTTCTTCTGGTGAGTTTTCCTGCTGCTCTTGGTACCACTGGGAGTCGGAGTTGGCATCTTGATCAAGGTGATGTTGCTGTGGGCGCACGATTGAAGAAAAATGTTTATCTATCATTTGGAGTTCCGAACTGGCAGGGTTTCACATCTCTGTGCGCTTAGCATTTGCATTCATGTTACCCGAACAGCACAAAAAGAAATACACGTGCAAGAGAAGTATAGGACAAGGAAACTATTCTTCCCATGCTGGCGATGGGATAATAAAAAAAGTGTTGCTTTAGACTTTCCAGAACGTGCTCTTTAAAACAGTCTATCGTGTGTCGTATTTGCACTTTAGTTATTTACGATCTGTCCTCCTGTACCCATTGGCATCATAGAGGATTAGGCAGATCCGAGTTTCAAAACATCCTGAACCCCAGGCACATGTCTCGTTGTATTGCCAGGCCAGCCCAGGGAGATCTGTTCACTCTTTCTGAAGCAGCCACTCCGCAGCCCTCCACAGCCCACCACACCCACACCTCTCCACCTTCCTTCTCTCTTCACTCCCTCCCAACATTTGTTTTTGGAGCCAGCCCTGCTTTAGGTCTTAGATTTCCCAGGAGTTAGGTGCCCCCAATCCATTATCTCAGGAATTAAATCGGAAAGCGTAAGATCCCCAAGCTCTTCTAAAAAACATTTATTTAAGATGCTACTCCTCTTGGCACGGCGTTATGCTACATCATTGGCAGACGGTCGTTTGGAAGAATTCCTTAATGCCTAGAAAGAAGTAACTTTGACGTCTTTCCAAGTTCCTAGAATTGGCCCCAGTACTTGTAAAACTAGTTTTGATCACCTTCAACCGTTTGTAATCTAAATGTAAAAGTTCATGGGCTGCACACTGGCACCACATTTCCTATTACCACATAAATGCAGCCCCTGCTTGTGTTCACATCAAGCAGCCTACCTCCGCACTTTCATCTGGACTAATTAAATATAAAATGAAATGATGGCACAATGCATTCGTTTTTGTAGTCCTATCAATGACTTCTTCAGTGGTGTAACAGTAAAATATTCATGGTCCAATGCTACTTTTGACTTGTTTTGTTTCACACAAAAAGCTACATGTTTATGCATTGAGCTTCAAAATCGAATCGTAGAAGCTAAACTATGAATGCCATTTGGCTTGAAACCTAACATTTTGGCTTGCAGTCATAAATTTAAGAACTATGGGGCCAATCACAAAGGCATTTTGGAATACATAAAGTAGTACAGTGCAGTTCTCTATCTGATTAGAGACTTCTAGTCGCTGATTCCTTACCTTAAAATAATCCCCAGGTGTCAGAGTGGATCTGGAGACTTTTCAAGCAGTATCTCTGCGTGCCAGTAGGTGACGTCGTTCGGCTCCATGTCGTCGGCGTCATCTGCACCGGAAGGGATGTTGGCGGTGCCTTTATAGGTGCCACCCCAGCGCACTGACATTAGTTCTTTTGTTTCCATGCCAGTCAGCACAGATCTGCAGAGAGCTACTCCAGTTATTTTTTGACTGACTTCTGTCAATGTTTTGTCAGGAGGAGCCTTTTTTTTTAGGTTTGTCTCCCAGTGTGTCAGGAAGGTCCCCCAAGAAACCAGTTGGATTTAAGCCAGATGTGTGTTACATCCCCCCATCTGGTTTGCCTTTGGTGTTTGGAGCCAGACCACGACTTTAACACGTGTGAGGACTGCAGCGCCATGAACCACAAGGCTCTGAGAGAGCGCTCCTAATTGCCTGGTGCTGGTCACCTCCATGACGCTCCAGGTCCTGGTTGCAAGGAAGTTCCCAGACCCGTTCGCCTAGTAGTTCCAGGCACTCGTCATCGCACTCAAAGTCGTCGTTTGGTGTTTGGAGCCAGAACACGACACCAACACTTGTGAAGACTGCAGCGCCATGAACCACAAGGCTCTGAGAGAGCGCTCCTAATTGCCTGGTGCTGGTCACCTCCATGACGCTCCAGGTCCTGGTTGCGAGGAAGTTCCCAGCCCTGTTCGCCTAGTAGTTCCAGGCGCTCGTCATCGCGCTCAAAGTCGTCGGGTCAGTCCCACAAGTCCAAGAAATTGAAGAAGTCAAAGCCCTCTTTGACCTCACGGCGCTGGTCCAAATCTTTGGACGAGGCACAGAGCGAGAACGACATAAGTCTCGGCCCCACTGCCACGCATAGCTTGCCTCGGGGTCTTATCTGTGCCCTCCTAAGTTTTCTGGAGCCAGAGTGAACCCTGCCCAACTCTGCGAGTTCTATGAGACCATGCATCTCATTTTTGGATGGGCCACACCTCTGGAGCACCTTCGGGCTGGTGCCCCCACTGGATTTCCGCTGGCGGGTCTACCTTCGGCACCAGTTGGGCCCCCTGGATCCGGTGGTGGATCCGGAATGGCTCCACTCGTTGGACCACAATCTTTCCCCTGAGCCCACTCCAGTGGCGGCCGAAGATCCAACTTCCGAGTTGGAGCCAGGGTGTCCCTTTTTCAACAGGCCTGGAGAGGAGTATGATTGGGAAGTATCTGAGGATCCTTATGGCTACAACACCCTTGAGGAGGCCAATGATAACTGGTATGAGAAACTGGTAGATGCAAGTGTTCTGGACACATCACCAGACACTGGCCTGATCTCTCCTAGTGTGGCTACGGAAGAAGGGGCCTCTTTTGCTGTGGTGGTGAGGAGGGCGGATGAGGTCCTAGACCTTCAGCTGTGCTCGGAGCAGTCAAGACCAATGTCTTGACAGAGATGCTTCAGCCGGGAGTCAACCCCTCAGAATCCCTTCACCCTTTTAATGATCCCCTCACTGATATTCTGCTCAGGGCATGGGCCAAGCCCTGCGCAGGGGCTCCTGTGCACTAGACAGTTACCTGCTGCCTTCTGCTCCGGAGGATCCATCTTTTCTAACCCAGCACCCCACCCCGGAGAGCGTGGTCAGCCAGCCTTGACCACCAAACTCGACCCTGGCACATTCCCTACCACATCGCTGGATAGGGAATCCAAGAGGCTGGACACATTTGACAAGAGGATGTTCTCTGCGGTTGGTGAACACTGAATGAATCTAGGCCAATACACCCACACATTTGGGGTTTGGTTTCGCAAGTGCTGCCCATGGCCTCGGAGGATGCCCAAGCCGTACTGTCACAGGCTTTTGCAGATGGCAAAGATGCAGTAAAGTTCACCATCACTGCGGACTGGATACGACCGACTCACTAGGCAGAGTAATTGTGTCATCAGTGGCATTCAGACTCCATGCCTGGCTCCGGGCTGCTAGCTTTTTGGGGACTATCCAAGCATCCTTTATGGACATGCCCCTTGATGGCACCCACCTCTATGGGCACAAGGAAGATTCAACGCTGGAGCCCTTTAAGGACAGCTGGGCCCTGCTAGGGCCTTGGGCTTCTCCATGGGCACTTGCCAACCCCAATCTGCCTTTCGCTCCTTCCGTGGCTACAGCAGAGGCTACCAGCCTTGCTCATTTCCACTCAGCCTCAAAGACCAACTGGCTCCCCAGTCCTTTAGTGGCCGCAGATGTGATTCCCAACAACCTCAAGGGACAACCAGCCTCTGCCCCCCCCCGTCCCCCACCCCCTGCAGCCACGGTCTCCAAACCACTTTAGCTTTCCCTTTTTTTTTTTTTTAAACCATCGTTATCTAGTTTTTCTGCAGTATTCAAACAGCATTACAATGTAATGTCACAGTATATCATTCACAAAGCAGTTAAGTGTACAGGTAGTAATCAGTATTCATATGGAGTATACTGGCATACAAACTCTAGTTGATTTAAAATAGTGCACAGAAAAAAAGTAACCAACATCAACTAAGAGCCTGATCCCGTATCTTGGGTGTTTCAGTGTTGTTGGCGTAATGTTTGCAGTAGGCACAGTAATTAGTTGTGCGTTATCTGCACCTTAGTGTGACCCCAGTGCAAGGGGAGGGGCAAATGCAAGTATGGAGATCTGCCTGTGAGTGGCGCATCCTAAGGTCATGGCGATAGTCACACACCTGGCTATGGTGGATGAGTGTCCTCATCATGGTACATCTGAAATTTGTAGATTTGGTCATCCCAGGCTGCGACAGTGGGACGTTTGCATAGGCCACATGTCTCCTTTCGGTGCAATTGTGTCGACTCTACCTAGGCCCAGTAGACTACAGTATTCTGCCGTTGTGAAACGTCTGGGAGGGCCAAGACTTACCATCTCATTGTGATTATGCGCCTAGCCAGTAAAAGAGTGAGATCGATAAATCGGATGGTTACACCCCCCACCCTCTGTCGCTTGTAAAGGCCCAGTAGGCAGCAGTCTCTCAGTTCAGGTCCCGTTGGCTGTGGTTCCTGTGAGAATCACGCAAACCCCATACCAAAAAATGCACATAATTTGACAGTCCCAAAACATGTGCAAGATATCTGCTTGAGGGGTGGGCAACTGTGGCAGTTGGATGATGCAGTGGGGTAAAGTGTATGGAGTCTGGCCGGTGTCAGATAAGCTCTGTGTAGGGTGTTGTGTTGTATGTATTGAAAGCGTATATTACATGAGACCTTGTGTGGGTAGATGAGCACTATGTCCCACTCCTTGGACATCCACTCCCAGATCAAGTTCTTAGTTCTGCTGGAGAGTTGCTAAAGGACCTACTGTTTTGTCTGGTGTTGCTTTTGCAATCCAAGATATAAGCATTCCTCCAGAGCCTGAAGTGGACAGTGTCTGAGTAAGTGGGTGTATAGCAAGCTCAGAGGCCGCTATGCCCCAGAGCCACTCCAATACGATGACTAGGTGCCTGTGCGTCAAGAACTGTCCCATTCGGGAGGCCTGTCAGATCCAACACTAGCTTAAGAGGGATTAGGTACCCTTCCTGGAGCAAGTCTCTAAGCGTGCCTATCCCCATCGATTCCTATATCTCTATTCCCTCCCGGCTCACAGCTGTTCGGAAGACATGTATGAAACTCAAAGGAATCTCCGGCGCGTACATCGACGTACCCAGGTAGGCCCCCAGTAGCTGTTAAAGACTATGTGAAGCAAGGCTTGTTATGAGCTGCGGGTAGTAGTCCTGTCCTTACCATAAACCCCTGCATGTCCAGGTATGTCCACCAGGTCCTGGAACTATATAAACCTCAACACTTTTTGCGACTCATTAGCACTCTCCTTGCCCACCTCGACTGAGAGCCTAGAGGGGTATTGGACTGGTTAACCAATGCCAGTGACACCTATGCTCCTCTCCACGTCTAGATGATTCTCTGATTAACTAAAGTCTGCTAAGCTCACACTTCGCCAGGCAGAACGCAAGTAGAGAAACCCATATCTTCATGAAAACAAGGATATATTCATTTAACAGTTAAAATCCTAAAAAAATATAATTATGCAAACTAAATCTACCCCTTTCTCTAACCTAATCCTAAACTCTGAGATTTTTGCTATTGTTACAGAACTTTAAACCTGGACAGGGTAACACCACCTATTCTTGCCTCCGAAGACTAATTTTTCACTGATAAAATCAAGGCAATTAAAGGCAGCATCCCTCTTAATTCACTAGGCAACACTACTTCACCAGAAGTCTAGAGCTCCACAACACTTTTATTGTTTCCTGCCCTTAGTAAAGACCGTTCAACAAAACTTTTGGCTAAGGTAAAGTCAGGATCCCCGAAAGACCCATGCCATTCCCCCACCCCAAGATTTAAAAAATATATATATTTTCTCTTCCCTGACCTCACAATTTCCCTCCTCAACCTATCTCTGAATAAGGGCAGTGTTCCAAAATCTTTTAACAAGGAGGTAGTGGTCCCACTCTAAAAAACCCAGAGAGGGCACGTTGACATTAAAAAAACTAATGTCCTATCTCACTTCTCCCATATTTAGCAAAGTTATTAGTGACCCATGTTGCTCAACACCCCAGCTTTTTTCTCAAGGTTTCCAACTTCCTCAACCCTCATCAAGCAGGTTTCTGACCTGCCTATTGCACTGAATCAGTCATCCTTGCTGTAGTTGACGACATGAGAGAAGAAGCAGGCAAAGGCATTACCCAGGCACTGGTCCTTCTAGATCTGTCAGCAGCCTTCGACAAGGCCAATCATACTCTTCTGATTGATCGTATCGAGGCAGCAGGCTTGCAGGACATTACCCTTAGCTGGATGAAATCCTTTCTTAGGGAGCGTTCCTAGTCTGCCCGCCTCTCTCCTTTCTGCTCGTCTAGGGTCCAACTTAATTGCGGAGTTTTCCAGGGATCCTCTTTATAACCCCATCTGTTCAACCTGTACATCTGCCCCCAGGTACACTCTTTGAAGAAACTAAACATAAGAATCTATAATTTCGCTGACAACATGCAGCTACTTTTCACTATTGATAATAGTGCAGAATTCAAGGAAGTCTTCGATAACACAATGACATATATACGTGACTGGCTGAACAGCAACCAGTTAAAACTAAGGGGCATATTATCAAGCACGGCGTTAAAATTATCGCTGGTTTAGCGGCAGAAAACTGCCGCTAAAGCAGCGATAATGGGCTTGATAATGTGCCCTGGAGAATTCCAATAGAAGCCCATGTTGACACCAGAACATGGGCTTCTATTGGAATTCTCCAGGGCATATTATCAAGCCCATTATCGCCGCTTTAGCGGCAGTTTTCTGCCGCTAAACCGGCGATAATTTTAACGCCGTTTCTTGATAATATGCCCCTAAATTCTGAAAAAACGGAAATTGTCATCACTAAAAACTAACTCTACCAATGGAACCCTTCCTTCTGGCTCCCGGAGATGGGCTCACCCTCCCCCTCCCTAAGAAAGTTGTCAAAAGCCTTGGAGTCCATATTAATGAGGACTTCTCGATGAAGTCACAGATAGGAGCTGTAATCTCCTCATGTTTTCTCCAACTTCGGAGAATCAGAAAAATCAGAAAATACTTCACTTAAGAAAGCTATTATTCAAATAATCATCACCATAGTCATGTCACGTATAGATTACTTTAATACTCTCTATCTGAACCTCCCAGTAGGTCTAAACTGTAAACTTCAAAGAATGCAAAGCCAGGCAGCCTGGCTGGTTTTTCAAATACCCAACTGCTGCCACATCAGTCCTCTGCTGAGAAATCTACATTGGCTCCCAATAGTTCAGAGGGCCACATTTAAAACAGGCTGCATTATTTTTGTTTAATATCTGTTTATTGAATTCAAACAAATAAAAGATACATGTTGCAGAAAATGAGAAGCAAGGGTGGGAGGGCAACAGAAGCTGGGCTACATAATAAGCAATCAGTTTTGGGGCTGCATTATTTTTAAATCTCTGCATGACAAAAGCCCAGCTTTCATATCCACCTGATTTCACAGCTGTACAACTACCCGCAATTTAAGATCTTCTTCCCTGAATGTTTTGACTGCTGTGGAATTCAAAAGGAAAAAGGCGGGCAGTGCACGATTTGCGGTATTTGCCACTCAAGCATGGAACTCCTTCCCACTTGACATAAGATCTGCTCTCAACTATACAAGGTTTAGGCAACTCTGAAAATCAATGCTATTTAAGCAAGCCCATAGTTAATCCTCAGTCAGTGTCCTGAGCTCTGTTAATTTAGCGCCAAGGAACCTATTTGGTGTACGTGTGCTTTACAAGACCTTAGTATCATAACATACTGTGTAATGTTTTTCTTCTTATCACTGCGGACATCTCCATCAAATTGTGACCTACAAGCCAGCAATCTGGCTATTGGAGCTATTCTGCCAGATAGTAATGCTCAAATATCGGAGCTACAAGTCCTCCTCTGTCTGTGGACAGTTGCAGCTTGGCTAGGGCACTCCCCGTCTCCCCTCATTCTAGATCAGGTCTCCTGTAGTTTGCCCTTGTACATTGCAGGCACCTAGTTGGTGGCAGGATTCAACAACACCTACTGGCAGTGTATAACATTGGACAAATGGGTACTTCAGATCATTCAGCAAAGGTACTGCATCCCTTTTCTAGAAACTCCACTGCCCATGCCATCTTTCTCACCCTGGCTGACGGAGGAACACCTCTCCCTGCTCCCATCAGGAAGTACAAACTCTTTTGGCCAAAGGAGTTCTTGAGAGGGTGCTGGCATCCAAAATAGGTCATGGATGCTTGATCCGCTACTTTCTGGTGCCCAAGAAGGACGGAGGCCTCCACCCTATTTTAGATATGTGCCCTCCCTATTTCTTCCTGAAGAAGGAGAATTTCAAGATGCTCACTTTAGCTCAGGTTCTGTCTGCCCCTGACCTTGGAGACTGAATGGTTGTGCCTACTTCCATATTCCCATCCTATCTGCCACAGCCGCTATCTGTGGTTCACGGTGGGCCACAAGCATTATCAGTTTGCTGTGCCCCCTTTATCCAAAAACAGCAAAGTGATGGATGGAATGCTCTACGGGCAATCGCTCGGGCCGCATCCCCGTCCATCGTTTTTCACCCACAATGCCACCTCAGTATGAACATAGTCATATGGAAAACAGTCTTGGCCCTGCTCCTCATGGGAACAGTCCAGCCCGAACTTCCAGGCAAGGTCCTCCCTGAACTAGAGCACAAGAGACCTAGGAATGATTTTGCCCTGATTAGGGCTCTTCAGCCATGTATAGCTTGGTTCCAGTGGCACAGTGAGCCAGGGACACATGTCTTGGCATTATTGGCTCACTTAGGGCGTCAAATGCAAAAAAAACAAGGTGATGGATAGAATGCTTGAATTAACCTCAGCCACTGGTAATCCCTTGGCCGCATCCCAATCCATGTCACTTCAGTTTGGACACAGCCTTATAAAAATCTGTCTTGACCCTGCTTCTCATGGGAACAGTCTAGCAGAAAGTGCCTGGCAAAGTCCTCCTTGAACCAGAACACAAGCAATCTAGGACCGGTTTTGCCCTTATTAGGGCTCTTCAGCCATGTATAGCTTGGTACCAGTGGCACAGCGAGCACAGGACCCATGTCTGGGCATACCTGGAACACTTAGGACGTCATATACAAAAACAACGAGGTGATGGATGGAATGCTTGAATTATTCTCCCCCACTGGCAATTTGTCGGACGGCATCCAAGTCCATTGTTACCCACCATGCCACCTCAGTTTGGACACAGCCATATGCGAATCAGTCTTGACCCTGCTCCTCGTGGAAATAGTCCAACTGCCAGCCAAGGTCCTTCCTGAATTGAAGCACAAGCAGCCTACGACTGTTTTTGCCTTTATTAGGGCTCTTCAGTCAGGCATAACTTGGTTCCAGTGGCACAGCGAGTGCGAGACCTACATCTGGGCATATCCGATGCACTTACGGTGTCAGATGTAAAAACAACAGGGCGATGGATGGAAGGCTTCAACTAATCTCAACCACTGGCAATCGATCGGGCGCATCCCAATCCATCATTTTTCACCCACCATCCCACCTCAGTTTGGACCCAGCCATATGCAAATCAGTTTTGACCCTGCACCTCATGGTAACAGTCCACCCTAAACTGCCAGGCAAGGTCCTTCTTGATCCAAACACAAGCAACGTAGGACCTTTCGGCCTTACCAGCACCCCTCGGATGTTCACAAAAATTATGGCGGTAGTTGCAGCACACATGCGAAGGTCAGGGGTCCCAGTCTTTCCTACCTCGACGACTGGCTGTTGAAGGCGGGCTCACCTATCCTCAGGTACGGTGAGTCCAGGATATTCAGACTATGAGGCCGATGTTTCAGCCTCTAGCCTGGATTTTGGTGAGACTGACTCTGAAGCTGCTGGGTCTCATGGCCTCCTGCATCCTGCTGGTAACACATGCCCGTTGGCATATGAAGGCTCTGCAGTGGGACCTGAAGTCCCATTGGGCGCAGCACCAGGGGAATCTGTCTGACCTGGTCCAGATATCAGAAGGAACTGCAAAAGACCTGCAATTGTAGCTGACGTTCCCCCAGTTGGTCAGTGGCAGATCCATCCTTCTTCCCCAGCCAGAGCTTACTGTAGTGGCAGATGCGTCACTCCTGTTTTGGGGCAGCCATCTGGGGGAGGTGGCGATCATAGGACTCTGGTCTCCGGCAGGGTCTCAGATCCTCATCTACTTGCTGGAGCTGAGAGCGATCCAACTGCCATTGAAAGAAATCTTTCCTTCGATCAAGGGAAGGCTAGTTCAGGTGTTCACGGACAACACCACTGTCATGTGGTATTGCAACAAACAGGGTGGGGTGGGGTCCTGGACTCTCTGTCTAGAGGCCCTGCGTCTCTGGATATTGTTGAAATGTCAGGGCATTTCCATGGTAATTCAACAAATGGCGGGTCCTCTGCACGCCAGAGTGGACGAACTTCGCTGTTGACGCATAGTTGATCACAAATTGCATCTCCATGTGGAAGTGGTACAAGGTCTCTTCAGAGACTGGGGAGAACCTTGGTTAGATCTATTACAAGAACGTGCAATGTCAGCACTTCTGTGAGCTGGAGCTTCCAAGGTGACTTGTCACTCGGAGATGCTTTTCGTCTCGAGTGGAGCTTTTGCCCCCTGTACATCTTTCCGCCGATACCACTCGTGTCCATAGTTTTCAAGTAGATCAGTAACGACCGGCCAAAGTCATTCTTGTGGCTCCGAATTGGGCACGGAAAGTATGGTAACCCAAACTCATGAGCATGAGCATTGGTCCTCCGATCAGGTTCCCTGTTCGGGAGGATTTACTGTTGTAGCAGCAGGGCAGGATCCTGCACCTGAACCTGCACATGCTCCATCTTCATGTATGGAAATTGAGCAGTGGCAGGTGACAGTTTTTGACCTTCCACCTGAAGTCTGTGATGTTATTCTGGCAGCCAGGCATCTCTCAACCAAGACACTATAAGCCTGCTATTGGGACAGATTTGTGGCTTGGTATGCTTCCAAACAGGTCGGTCTCATTTCCACTTTCTGCACCGTTGTCTGAGGTTTTGTTGTTTGTTTTCTCTTTTGCCTGGCAAAGCTTTGCTCTGGGCACAGTTAAAGGGTATATTTCAGCCATATCAGCATTCTTGCGGTTGCCTGATCAGCCCTCCCAGTTTAAGTCACCAGTTCTTACTTGTTTTCTCATAGACTCGTGCATATGTTCCCTCCAAAACCTTTCATCATGCCCCATTGGAACCTGAACTTAGTTCTAACTTTCCTGATGTGTACACCCTTTGAGCCCTTGCACAATTGGCCTCTTCATTTGTTCACCATAAAAACAGGCTTTTCTGTTGCTATTCCATTGGCCAGGAAGGGTAGTGAATTTCATGCACCTTCTGTGCACCCACCTTACACGACTCTCTACCCTGACAAACTGGTTTTGAGAATACGTGCCTCTTTCCTACCAAAAGTGCTAACACCTTTTAGAGAGACTCCTAGACTGAAAAATAGCCTTGCAGCCTGTGTGTGCAGTTTTAAACTGTCATTTTGACCTGGCAAAATAACCTTTTGCCAGGCCCAACCCTTCCTTTACAGTACATATAAGTCACCCCTAGGGTAGGCTCTGGACAGCTCAGAGGGCAGGGTGCAGTGTATTTAAAAATAAACATGTACTTTTAAGTTTTACATGTTCTGTTATTGAAAAACTCTTTTCATTACTGCAAGACCTACCTCTCCCATAGGATAACATTAGAGTTGTCTTATTACATTTAGTAAGCTTTAACTTCCAAATGGGAACCAGTTAAGGTTTGGTGTCTTTAGAATTGTAATGACAAATCCTCTCTTATGTTCAAGTTAGATTTGTGGTTACAATTTTGAAAAAGCTACTTTTAGAAAGTTGGCAGCTTCCTGCCTTAGCCATTTAATGCCTGCACCCAGTGTTTTGGTCACATGATTGGTAACTGACAGTTGGACTTTGTGTATTTCTCTTAGACAACCACACACAATAGAGTGCCTAGGTTTACTAATACTTGAATAGGCTGTGTCCTGCCTCCACACAAAGGGCTGCATACACCCTGTAGTTAGTCTGGAGCCAGGGCATGGAAGATAGGAGACCTGTATACTTTAAAGGGAAACCTCTAGAAGCTTCTCCCACTTCAATGGAGGCACTACATGTAAATATTGGGCCTCAGGCACCAACTCTTCAGTACCCTTCTGGACCTGTGTAGACTCCACCAGGAAGAAGGACTGCTGTGCTGCTGAAAAGACTGCCACTCTGCTGGACTGCTTCCCTGCTGGACTACTGCCTGGATGGACTGCTGCCTTGCTGGATTGCTTTTCTGCTGCCCTGCTGCCCGAGTCAGACGAATTGGACCTGCACCTGAACCCAGGACTCCCAGATTGACTCCAAGATATAGTCTGATAGCTTCCTGTTCAGTGCCAAAAGGACATAATAGGCCGACAACCACCTGAACCAGCACGCAGATTCAGCTGGAGTAAGCCCCTGACCCCCAAGTAGTGTGCCTCAGATCCTGGACCCTTGGATTGGCCTCAGGGAGGCTAAATGTAAGTTTTTGTATTCTTCGTGACCACGAATGTTGCTTGCATAACCCGTCAACGTGAAGTTCCGTCAACCCAACTCTTCACACTACAACATCGACCGCATGCGGAGAGTGCCACTGCAAAGCTCCGGCCTGCCCGCTTGCTATTTACGGGATATTTGCGCTACAGCAATGACTGTCCCCAACACCAGGCCTGCTCTGCACGCTACATCAAGGCCCGTTGATTCTCTGCTCCTCGCGGTCCCCTCCAACCCAAACGAGACTCTGCGCTGGACTGAGAAGGTAACTTTCAAGCAAGACTAACCTGGTCCCTGTATCTGACCTACGATCCATCGCGGTTAGCCTCAACTATTAATTTATTTATTATATTTTGCTCTATTTTTATAAGTTGGTGTGGTATTTTTCTTGTGTTGTGTTTTCACTTTATTACTGTTTGAAGCTCTGCATAAATACTTTACAAATTGCCTTTAAGTTGAGCCAGACTGCTCTGTGCCAAGCTACCAGAGAGTGGAGCACAGGTTATTGTAGGGATTGCTTGTGACTTCTCCCTGACATGGATTGACCAGAGACGCTGAGGCTCCTGCATGCAGACGCTCCAGCTGACAGTGGTCTAACACATCCCTCGCGGGGTGTCCAACTCGAAATCAGGACGGGGTCCCACACTCTCTCACTTCAGGTAATGGGGTTAGACTAAATCCTATAGGGATTCTTGGCTTCACACCTACTCTTCATGCTAGGTACACTTAGGTACATCTAGATAGGCATCGTAGGAGTACGCGCATTTTTATCATGCATTTTATATTCATGTATGTATTCATGATTATTGCAAGATGGTAGAACTATACTATCCTTTTATTTTCACTGTACTGCTAATCATATATATCTGCTACTGTCTAATGGTTGTTGCAGCTCATATATTTTACACTAGAATAACAACTGTTCAATAAATACTTATTGAAACGCCCAGACTGTTTATTCTGTGCATCTCTCTGAGACCGAATAAGTAAGCACGAGTGACTGAGCGATAAGTAGTATATTGTTTCCATGATCCGGAGGGATCAGGGCTGTCATGTTCTGAGGTTGCCAGAAACTATTCTCTCCCCGATAAGAGGAGACACTAGTGGCACTGTGAGCTAGCTAATGCAAAAAGGCTAACATTTTCGGTGGGGGTGCTCAGAGTCAGTCTGCCACCAAGCCAACAGTTCATGTTATCCGAACGTGCAGATTCTGTATAGATTATATATAGGAACTACACGACAGAGGGTTTCACTCCCCCCAACCAGCAACCCAGTTTCCTACACTAGTGCTTTGCCTTAAAATCTGCTACACACTGGCCAAAAAGCAACCACTTGAGGCCTTGCGTACTCATTCCACCAGAGCTAAGGCTGCAACCACTACATTAGCTCGCGGAGTCCCTGTCCTGTACATCTGTCAGGTGACAATGTGGGCTTCTGTGCACACGTTTACCAAGCACTACTGGCTGGTCAGTCAGTTCCTTTGTGACGGCTTCTTTGCCTGTTAAGGCCTCCAGGAATTCCCAGTCTAAATCTGTTCACAGACCCACCTCTGGAGAGGTATTGCTTGGGCATCTTTTCTAAGTTGTGGCTAGAAGTCTCTATCAGATGAACAAATTACTTACCTTCGGTAAAGCATTATCTGGTAGAGACTCTATCTAGCCGCTGATTCCTTACTGACCCTCCTGTCCTTCCCGCTACATGAACGGATTTGTCCATATAGGGTAACCCTTATGAGGTCCTTAGTGTCAGCACAACTGGTACATCAGAAACCTTTGTGGCTCTGTGCTTCTGGCGTGCAAAGGTCGCAGAAAGTAACAGATGTCAGCGCGCTGAGGCGGCGACTATAAAGGCACCATGCACATCACTTCCGGTGCCGAAGAGGAGCCAAAAGACACCACCTACCAGTGCGCAGAAGTACTGCTCAAAACGTTTCTGGAGCTAGTCTGACGCCTGGGGTTTATTTTAAGGTAAAGAATCTGCGACTAAATAGTCTCTACCAAATAAGGCGTTACCAAAGGTAAGTAAGTTGTTCTTTTCCATGCCTATTTGAATTGCTTCCCACAACATCTAAAATGGGAATAAAATAGAAAGGGCGGTGCACTTTTAAACTTTTCCTAATAGAAAGTTGGACATTCAGGGACAATTCACAAAGGCATATCAGAGTCATAAAAGAGTGCTCCTGTAGTGCGACTTCCCATACCCATAAATGCTTTTGTGAATCGGTTCCATAATTTAAAAGGTGGATGAGAAAAAAGTATTTAACTGAAGAAATGTATAATTTAAAGAACACTGGGTTGTATATTTCAACTGACACTGTTGATGTGTCTTTTAACGTTTGAAAATAAAATGTCTGATCACATAACATTCATCGCGTTTACTTCAGCGATTTGATTATGTTCTCAAGCAAGGTAGTTATTTTATGAATTTATCTTTGATCTGCAGCTAGAATGAGTATACTACATTCAAACAAGAATTTGTCATCGTGCTTTAGTGTTTTCTTTGACTAGATAAGCACGGTTGTGGGCGCGATAGAGACACAAAAGAAGCAATGCTAATTAGACCCACCAAAGTGATGTCTACAGACTTGGATGCTACGTCAACTACATGTAACTTTAAAGTGCTGTCTTGTGACCACATATTAGGGAAATCAAGCCCATTATATTCTGCGGCTTCCAAGCACAGTAAAGAGTTTGTCACTCGATGGGCCCATGAACAGTACACTGACTAGTGCTGTGAACATTTTCACAAATATTCTTTATTACATTAGCAATGTAATAATGCATTGATGAGAAGAAGATTATAGTGAAAACAGTACTGATGGTCAAATGGCAGACATCCATGGTTAAGGTTATCCTAGCTTTTTCATTGTATATTTGTTTGTGCCCAATAAAGAACAGTGTTCACCCATCAAGAGAGTCTGACAAAATGCATTGTTCTGTGACTACTCCGTTTAGGAATCCTGAAGCGATGCAATGGCATTGGGATGTCACCTTCCCATGTTAGTTGTACAAAGGTTTTGAGAGGTTGTGCCCCAAAGATGCTGGCCATGTGATAATGGGCTACTGGGCAACAGCGCGAGGGCAGTGATTATTTGCCACTGATGTGCCAGGGTCCGTCCTACTATATAGTTTTACGCAGTGGGCCAATTACAACCCTTTCATCACTTGACTGTCAAAGGTAGCGATGGAAAGTACATCAGGCTCAAGAATCAACAGACATCAAACAGCACAATACCGTGATTGTCAGCGTTGCTTATCTTTGCAAAAAGAAAATACTATAATATACATTAAAGCGTAATACTATACTCTATGTAAAAGTTGCAGGTACTCAGAGACTCTGGTGCAGGCTTATGCCCCTGGGTGAGGATGCCTCAGCCCTGCCCACTTCCATCTTCTTTTAATCAAAATGTACCCCGGTGTGGGAATTAACAGCACTCAGTCTCTCAATGTTTGTCTCACCTGTATTCAAGGCTCACAGTAGGCCTCATGTTGGCCTCTTGCTCCTCATTCTTGGCTTTTCCGCAGTCAGGGAAAGAGATGCAGGCTGCAAGTACTTGGTTTGATTGCACCCCTCCTCAGCTCAGCCGCAGGCTGCACCAGAGTCCAGAGGCAGAAGAGATGAACAGCTACCCCCAGGTGAAAACCCTATTCTGGGGTCATGGTCATCAGCTGCAGATGGGCCCTCAGGCTGTGTCAGGGCCTGACCCTGGACTGGAATGGGTCGGTCGAGTCACCTTCTTGGTCCTCCCTGGTCAAAGCAGCAATGCTATCTGCTTCTTGGTACAGGTCTGGGGACGACGGCTGAGTCACCTCAAGGTGCTGCAGCAGCGGTGGTTGAGTTCTGAATAAGCCCTTTCTCTAGTCAGCGGCTGTAGAGTATCTCAGGCACACTCTATCCAGTGACTTGAGGTACCAGCTCTTTTCTCGCAGTGTAGGCCTCACAAACACATGATTGGCAAGTGCCATGGGGCTAGCCACTATACAAGTTCACACTTGGGCACATGCCCAAGGCTTACACGGATCTCTGCTTCAGTGGCCTAGATTGCTCAGGCACACTGTGGAGCAAGTTCCACGGTTGCAAGAGCAAAGTATCTTTGAGCGCTGCCTCTTGGTAGTAGTCTTGTCTTCAGCGGAGCAGCTCGCTCTGGCACACATTGGCACACAAGTGCCATGACTGTGACAGCACAGTTGAGGGGGCGATTTGCTCCAGTACACTTCATCAGTGCCACAAATTCTCTGCTAGGGCACATATGTCCATCTATTTATCTATGATTTGTACAGATATTGTGTAATTGGTTATCTGTTTGATCTCTGTTATTTGCATACCTGTAACAGCGCTGAGTGCTGATCCGGATAAGCCATCCATACTGTCCCATCCCTTGATACGATAGAATATAATATGATATATGTGGATTTATAGAGCACAAACAGATGCTCAAAAGGGCATCCCGGTGCTAGGCATACGAGAAAGGAAATGAAAGACCACACTTCTACTGGGAGGAAAACAGCCACGTTTTTAACTGCTTTCTAAACAGAGCTTCTTCATTCACCTCTCATAGATATAATGGAAGATTGTTCCAGAGTTTGACTTTTAACTAGGAAAAAGCATTACCTCCTTTTCTCTTTAATCTAAAAGTAGAGAGCTTAAGGAGCCTGGTTTTAGTGGATTGCAAGTTTCTAATAGGATTGTAATGATATCTGTCTATTAAGTATTTGGGGCCCGGCCATGGCCACCCAGCCGAAGATGGCGGACGTCTGCTAGCTGAGCTCGGCTGTCAGACTGTGCCATCCTGCAGCATCTTGCCTTAAATAATGGCGCAGGGGGACAGCGGGCACCCTGAAACAACTTCTAATACTAAAGTGACAGGGATGGCGGACGGGAGCTGTCAGGCTGCACCAAGGATGCAACAGATCCTGCTGAAACTCACGTGCCCTCCCCAGTCGGGACCGCGAGGCACGGCCTTACAACCACACTGCATTGGGTGAACCCCCTACACAGTTGGCCATCCACAAGAAGGGTTTGGGGGGACACAGATACAGCCCCCTGCCCCCCAACGGAAAAAAGCACAGTCCTGGAGGGCGTGCCTGACCCTATGCGGTGGAAGCAGGCAGGTGAAATGTCCCGGACCTCAACCAAGTGTGCCCTGAACTGGAAGGTCCACTGCAACTGCCGAGCAGAGGCAAGGAGAACCCATCTGATGCTGCTAAGGCACCAGACGGTAGGCTGCGGACCCCACCGAGGGCGCACCCTATTCGTCGCGGCCCGTGTAACCGGGGGACTATGCCTGTTCTGCGGTCTTCCTCTGCCACTCAGCGCGCTGGTCCCTGCGGCCTACAGGGCTCCCCAAGACCCAAAAAGAGCAGATCGCCCTGGCTGTCAGTCACCCCTGTCCCCCCACCATTTGGAAAGGTGGGCTACTCGGGGGCGCCTAGACCCCAGAGGAAGGCCCAATTTGTGCGCGATTGGTGTGCTGGCCGCTGAGGCAGCCTGGGAGTTCAATTTAATTCACCAGTTGTGAGAAAGTGCCCTCTTTCTGCATGGTTGCCCCCACTTTTTGCTGAACTGCTGATGTACTTTGACTGAGTGTGCCCTGGGCTCCTGCCAATCAGTTACCCAGGGCCTATGTTCTTTCCCTTGGCACTCTCAGGCCAAAGGTCAGTCCCTGGTAAATGGTACCACAGGTACCCAGGGCACTGTGACCAGGGAAGGCCTCTAAGGGCTGCAGCACTTATTATGCCACCCTTAGAGGCCCTGTACCTTTACACTCACACACTGCCTTTGTAGGCTGCGTGTTTTGGTGCAAAACAAAGTGAAGAGTCGGCATGGCACACATCCCTTTGTGCCATGCCTACAACCCACTGCCCTGGCATAGATCAGTAACCCCTCTATCTGGGTGTACTATACCAGTGGTGAGGGTACAGGTGCATGAGCCCTGTACCCCTACACTGTCTAAGTCAATTCTTAGACATTGTAAGTGCAGTGCTGCCATTAAGAGTATATGGTGCTGGGAGTTTGTCATTACGAACTCCACAGTACCATAAAGGCTGCACTGAAAACTGAGAAGTTTGGTATCACACTTCTCAGCCCATTAAACCCACACTGATGCCAGTGTGGGTTTTAATGAAAAATACACACAGAGGGCATCTTAGAGATGCCCCCTGAAAAATGACCTATCACTAGTGTCCAGGCTGAGTGGCTGCTTTCAGCTGCCACCACCAGACATGCTTCTGAACCCCTGGGTCGAGAGCCTGCTTCTCTCGGGGGTCTGAAACAATGCACATCCTGGAGGGTGGCATAATAGGGGGTGTACCCACCCCAGGGAAGGGACCCATTGGTCCCAACCTTTAACCTAACTGTAACGCCCCTACATCTAGTATTTAGGGGCACCCCTGAGCCATCACTTCCTCAGACAAGAAACTACAAGAAGAAAAGAAGAAGAAGGACCGAACAGTCGTGCCGAAGCTAAGAAGAGGAGGACGCCCACTGACTTGGCCCCAGCCCTACCGGCCTGTCCCCACCTCGAACCTGCAGAAGCGAAACTCCAGTGTGTCCTGCAGCCAGCAGCCTCAAGAACCCCGAGGACCTGCCCTGCCTTCAAAAGAAAAGACTCTGGGGCCGATTCCGATTCGGGCAGGAAATCTCTCCGACCGAGCTGGACCCGGAGAGATTTCCGACCGAATCGGACCCTAGCAGTCCGACCGAACGAGTACGATGCGTTCACATGCTATCGGACTCGATTCGGTTGGACTCCCATTGAAGTCAATGGGAGCCGGTCGTACAACGCGTACGCGGGCTCCCATTGACTCAATGGGTGTGAGGCGAACAAGGACGCCCCCTATAGCGGGTACGCGTCGAAGCGGGTCGTGCCGTACACGCACAGGTAGGGGGGACCCATGGGTCCCCCCTGTGTGCGACTCGCGCGGCTAGGTGTACTGGGGGGTCCGACACGGACCCCCAAAGTGCGGCTCCGACTGCTCCTTCGAGCCGGCGCGCATCGTACTTACCCGGCCGGGAAACGTCTCCATTGCGCGGTGCGAGTCGTGTCCGTGCGAGTCGGTCGGAGCGGTTGGGTCCCGCGAACGAGTCGGTCGGCGATTTCGCGTACGTTCGCATCGTACTCACTCGCCCGGACGCACGTCCGACTCGGTCGGGAATCAGGGCTCCGAATCGGATCCGGTAATGCCGAGTCCGATTCCGAGCCCTACCGGCCGAGATCGGAATCGACCCCTCTGTCTCCCGTGAACACCGGATTTGTTCACCAACAGACTCCAGCTCCGGCAAGATCAGCGAGTCTGCACCCGATGCCCGAGTGGCCCATCACCACGAGGAGGTCTGCCCGGCGATCCTGACCCGAGATCCGGTGATCCCTGACCTGCCTCCAGCCGACGCTTGCAGCCTCAATCCAGAAGGTCCCCCCAACCGCGACCAGGAGCTGGTAAGAAGACCCGACCCTAAAAGACACCCCTGCACCCGACGCCCCACAGCCTTGGGTGGCCCAACTGACGGTGTCCAACCAACCCCCAGCATCCCAACTTACCTCTCCAAGTGGTGGTCGCACCCAGAAGACCTTCATCCCCGAGCCTGCAGTGTGTTTGCAAACCGGAGACTCCCCATTGAAATTCCCAAACCTCAGGGCACACTCCTCCCCCAGATAAGGAATCAAAACTCATTAACGCTTCTGGCAAACACATAGCTGCTCAAGCTGCCAATCACTGGCGTATTGCTAACACGCAGGGCCTTCTAGCCAGATACGACAGGGCGCACTGGGACTAAATGGAGCAATTGCTACAATATCTCCCAGATGAGCATAAAGCTAAAGCCCAAGTCTTGGTCCAAGAAGGGAAATTCATTTCCAACTTTTCCATAAGGTGTGCTCTAGATGCTGCTTACACCGCAGCTAGAGAGGTCAACACTAGCATCCTACTCAAAAGGCATGCTTGGTTAAGGATCTCCGGTTTTAAGCCTGAAGTCCAACAATTTATTTTAACTATACCTTTTGATAAAGAACATCTTTTTGGCCCTGAAGTAGATCAAGCGCTCGAAAAAATGAAAAAGGATACTGAGGTAGCAAAATCCATGGGAGCGCTTCAGTCCCCTTCAAACAGGGGCTCCTTTCAGCGCTTCTTTTACCTGGGAGGGTCCAAGTCAACACCCTCAGACTAAAACACTTCCTCGTACAAGGGTAATAACCAATCCTCCTCCTCAAGAGGCTTTTTTAGAGGAGGATATAGAGGAAACAACTCTAAAGGCAGGGGTAAGTGCACCACACCCCGTAACTCCCCTTCCCCTAATAAGCAGTGACTTTCCCACGCTTCCCTCCGACCATACCACACCTGTCGGAGGAAGACTTCAGCAGTTTCTCACCATTTGGCAATCTAGAACAACTGGCAAATGGGTGATTGGAATTATTCAACATGGTTATTGCCTGGAGCTTACCACCAATCTTCCAAACATTCCGCCTTGCTCTCACAAATTGTCTTCAGACCACTTACAGTTGCTCGTGCAGGAAGTGCAATCTCTCTTATTAAAAGGAGCCATAGAACCAGTTCCAGTACAGTGTCAAGGTTCAGGGGTTTACTCGCTCTATTTTCTAATTCCCAAAAAGGACGGCTCCTTAAGACCCATTCTGGATCTCAGGGAGTTAAACCAATATATTCGGGCAGAGCACGTTCGCATGGTAACCCTTTAACAGGTACTTCCACTTTAACACAAGGGAGATTTTATGTCTACTCCAGACTTAAAAGACGCATATTTTCATGTTCCAATTCATCCAACTCATTGAAAATACCTCAGATTTGTGATAGCAGGCTAACATTACCAATTCAAAGTACTCTCGTTTGGAGTGACTACTGCTCCCAGAGTATTTACCAAATGCCTGGCAGTAGTCGCAGCTCACCTCAGAAGACAACATAGTCACGTCTTCCCCTACCTAGACGACTGGCTCATCAAACCCAGCACTTACCAAAACTGTCTACGATACACTCAGACCACAATAGACCTACTTCATCAGCTGGGCTTTACGATCAATGCACAAAAATCTCACCTGCATCATTCACAGATGCAATCTTACCTAGGGGCCGCTCTAGACACTATCAAAGCTCTAGCCTCTCCCAGTGTGGCCAGAATTCACAACATTCAGCCTATGATACTACAGTTTCAATCCAACCAAACATTACCAGCTAGAGTGTTCATGCAACTGCTGGGAATGATGCCGTCTTGCACCACAATTGTACCCCATGCAAGACTCCACATTCGTCCCCTACAAGAGTGCCTAGCACGTCAGTGGAATCAGTTGCAGGGTCAATTAACCAATCTAGTGTTGCTAGACGGCTGCACCCATCGCTCTCTGCAGTGGTGGAACCGACAAAACTTATCAAAAGGATGCCCTTTCATCGACCCTATTCCACAGATCGTGCTCACAACCGACGCATCTGATATGTTGGGGTGCCCATCACCAAGATTACACAATACAAGGTCTATGGAGCAACAAGTACAAAAGCCTCCACATAAACTATCTAGAGCTTCTAGCAGTCTTTCTAGTGATCAAAGCTTTTCAAACTCACCTGATAGGCAAAGCTGTCCTAGTCCGGACAGACAACATGACAGCAATGTACTATGTACAAAAACAGGGGGGACACACTCTCTCCAACTGTCATGCCACTCTCAAGCCATTTGGAATTGGGCAATCCATCACAGGATTTATCTTCTGGCAGAACACCTTCCAGGGGTAAACAATCAGATTGCCGACCTCCTCAGGAGAAAGAGGCAGCAAATTCACGAGTGGGAACTTCATCCCCAAGTTCTCCTTCTATACTTCCAACAATGGGGATTACCACAAATAGACTTGTTTGCGACAGTCGACAACGAAAAATGTCCAAACTTCGGCTCCAAGTTCCCATACCCGCTCTCAAAAGGCAATGCCCTATGGATGAACTGGTCAGGGATATTTGCCTATGCTTTTCCGCCTCTCCCGCTCATTCCATGTCTAGTTCGGAAGCTCAGGCAAACATCCCTCACACTAATTCTAGTAACTCCCACATGGGCCTGTCAACCATGGTACACCACCCTGTTGGAGCTCTTAGTAGTTCCACATCAAAAGCTGCATCTCACTTCCAGGCTCCTCACGCAGAACCATGGAGAAATCAGACATCCAAATCCCAAAGAACTAAACTTAGCAATCTGGATCCTGAAGTCATAGAGTTTGGGTATTTAAATCTACCAACAGACTGTATGACTATTCTAAAAGAGGCAAGAAAGCAAACTAACAGAGCTTGTAATGAAGCAAAGTGGAAAAGATTTGTTGTCTACTGTAATAACAACAAAATCAATCCTCTAGATGCTTCTATACAAAATATTATCTGTTACCTGTTACACTTACAGCAAACTGGACTGGCTTACACATCTATTCGTTTGCACCTTGCAGCGGTAGCTGCATATTTGCAGAACAGGCAGCATTTATCACTATTTAAAGTTCCAGTGATCAAAGCCTTTATGGAAGGCTTGAAAAGGGTAATACCACCAAGAATTCCCCCCGCGCCAGTATGGAATCTAAACATTGTCCTTACAAGGCTTATGGGTCCACCTTTTGAACCATTGCACAATTGTCCTTTGCAGTTTCTTTCATGGAAAGTTGCTTTCCTTATTGCAATCACTTCAATAAGGAGAGTTGGTGAGCTACAGGCATTAACCTTGGAAGAACTCTTCTTTCAGCTCCACAAAGACAGGGTAGTTCTTCGCACCAACCCTAAATTCCTTCCCAAAGTGGTTTCTGCTTTTCATCTAAACCAATCAGTTGAGTTACCTGTGTTTTTTCCTCAACCTGATTCTGTAGCAGAACAAGCTCTTCACACGCTTGATGTCAAAAGAGCTTTATTGTACTACATAGATAGAACCAAAGATTTTCGCAAAACAAAACAACTGTTTGTTGCATTTGGTCCCCCTCACAAAGGCAATCCCATCTCTAAATCTAGCATTTCAAGATGGATTGTTAAATGCATTCAAACATGCTATGCAAAAGCTAAAAGAACTTTATCCATACCCCCTAGAGCGCATTCCACTCGCAAAATAGGGGCTACTATGGTCTTTTTAGGTAACATTCCTCTAGCTGACATATGTAAGGCAGCTACATGGTCTACACCACACATATTTACCAAACACTATTGTGTAGATATGTTAGCACGAAAACAAGCTAATGTAGGCCAAGCAGTACTTAAAACACTGTTTCAAACAACTGCATCAGGTACAGGTTAGCCACCGCTTTGGGAGTATACTGCTTTGTAGACTATGCAAAGCATGTGTATCTACAGAACACATGCCTCGAACGGATTATGTTACTTACCCAGTAAGCATCTGTTCTTGGCATGTAGAGCGATGGGAGGAAATAGAGTTATCGGTTTACAAGTAAGTAGTTATTTGTGGGGTGATCCTGGGGTTAGAACCAGGGTTCCCCCAAGGTCAAGGATGCACTCTTGAAACACCCTCAGTGGCATTAGGGCGGCTGGGTGCACAGTGCTGAGGCCCAGTGTTCTCCAATGGGGGATAGGGGGCCTCCGGTTGGTGACTGCTTACGAGCAGGCCACTGGGTTGTGTGGAGCAAAGCTCCTGGGGTTAGGCTCAGGGCAAAGGGGGATCCTGTTTAGCAAAAAAAGTGCACCCGCAGTGGCGCAGGGCCGGCCTGGGTGAGCCACAGCCACCCTCGCTGCCCGCCTCTCCGCACCCCTGGAACAGTGCCTCGCCCAGAAAAAGCCCAAGGTGGCCGGTGGTTCCTCTGTGCCGGCCTCGGCCACAATCAGCAAGCAGATCTTCCCCTGGATGAAAGAGTCGCAGCAGAACTCCAAGCAGAAGAGCAGCTGTGCCCCGGCAGGTATGCGGCACGTCACGGTGTGTGTGCATCAAGAGAGGTGTGTGTGTGTGTGTGTGAGGCCTCTAAACAAGTGTGCGGGGAGAGATGCATCCCTGTGTAATGTGAAGCACCATGAGTGTGCAGGGCGGACAAGCACCCCAGCTGTGCCCCGCCAGGTATGCGGCACGTCAGGGTGTGCATTAAGAGAGGTGTGTGAGGCCTCTAAACAAGTGTGCATGGACTAGAGATGCATTCGTGTGTAATGTGAAACATCACGAGTGTGCAGTATTAAACACCGCAGCTGTGCCCCGGCAGGTATGCGGCACGTCATGGTGTTTGTGCATCAAGAGAGTTGTGTGTGAGGCCTCTAAAGGAGTGTGCGGGGAGAGATGCATCCGTATGTAATGTGAAACATCACAAGTGTGCAGTGCAGACAAGCACCCCAGCTGTGCCCGGCAGGTATGCGGCAGTCACGCTGTGTGTGCATCTGCTTTAACTATACCGATCCGCCAAAACAAGCCTTTCTAAACTCTTCCCTCTGACTCTTCCCCTCCACATCCCTTTTTACTCCACCCAAGCCTCCTCCTACTGCTATGACCTCCAAAACAAACCAAAAAAAGGTCTAAATCCTTCACTCTTCTATCCCTCCACTATCCTTTTCAATCAGAATGACAGACTATCATGTCCACTTCTCAAATTTCATATTTCACTATACTAATTCACAACTAATCCTTTATGGGTTCTAGAGTAGCATGCTACTCGCCGAAAAAGCCCTTTAACACCTCATCAGAGGTAGCAGGCACTATATAAATGCAAACCTTTTTCCCTCTTTTATCCCTCCACTACCCTTATGTATCCAAATAACTGAATAACATATCCACCACTCAAATTACTTTCGTATTTCACTATATTCATTTTCAACACTAATCCTTTATGGGTTCCGGAGTAGCGTGCTACTCGCCGAAAAAACGCTTCCAACACCCCATCAGGGGTAACAAGCGCTATAGAAATGCAAACCTTTTTCCCTCTTCCATCCCACCCTTACCCTTCTCAATCCAAATAACTGACTAACCTATCCACCATTCAAATTACTTTCATTTTTCACTATACTAATTTAACACTAATCCTTTATGGGTTCAGGAGTAGCGTGCTACTTGCCAAAAAAGCACTACAACACCCCATCAGGGTTAACAAGCGCTATAGAAATGCAAACATTTTCCCCTCTTCTATCCCTCCGCTATCCTTCTCACTCTAAATAACTGACTAATATCCACCACTAAAATTACTTTCATATTTCACTATACTAATTCACCAGTAATCCTTTATGGGTTCCGGAGTAGCGTGCTACTCGCCTAAAAAAGCCCTTCAACACCCCATCAGGGGTAAAAAGCTCTATATAAATACAAACCTTTTTTCCCTCTTCTATCCTTCCGAATCCAAATAACTGACTAACCTGTCCACCACTCAAATTACTTTCATATTTCACTATACTAATTCAACACTAATCCTTTATGGGTTCCGGAGTAGTGTGCTACTCGCCGAAAAAGCTCTTCCACGCCTCGTCAGGGGTAGTAAGCGCTATATAAATGCAGTTACAATACAATGAAATGAAATGAAATTCGTACTTGTAAAGCGCACTTATACCCCCAAAGAGGTGTCCTGGCGCTGTACGCATACCGCTGTGGAACCATTCCTGGCTTTTCCCTGTGAAATGTCCACTCCTGGGCACCCCCAGGGTGAAGCCAGGCATCCCAGCGCTGTTGGGGCCGTTGTGGAGATTAAGCAAGCTATTGCCCAGAGTTGCAGAGTGGGACCCATGATTAGAATAGGCACCGAGGCGAGAATTATCAGGTCCGAGGAAATTGAGCCCAAGACCCGCCGAGGCGGGAATTGAACCCTGGTCCCGGGCCAGATCTCTGCATCAGGGTCTGCCGCTCTAACCATTGAGCCACAATGCAATTACAACTCCCACAACAAAGGGGCCGATTCCGATCTCGGCCGGTAGGGCTCCGAATCGGATTCGGCTTAACCGGATCCGATTCGGAGCCCTATTTCCCGACCGATTCGTACGTGCGTCCGGATGAGCGAGTACGATGCGAAATCGCCGACCGACTCGTCCGGGCGTCCCAACCGCTCCAACCGACACGTTCCCGGGTCGAACCGCACCGACCGACTCGCTCGGACACGACTCGCACCGCGCAATGGAGACGTTCCCCGGCCGGGTAAGTACGATGCGCGCCGCAAGCAGTCCGACCGACACGCGCCGCCCGGCTCGAAAGAGCAGTCGGAGCCGTACTTCGGGGGTCCGTGTCGGACCCCCCTGTACGCGTAGCTGCGCGAGTCGCACACAGGGGGGACCCTTGGGTCCCCCCTACCTGTGTGTGTATGGCGTGAGTCGCTTCGCCGTATTCCCGCTGTAGGGGGCGCCCTTGTTTGCCTCGCACCCATTGAGGCAATGGGAGCCCGCGTACGCGTTGTACGACCGGCTCCCATTGACTTCAATGGGAGTCCGACCGACTCGAGTACGATAGCATACGGACTCATCGTACTCGTTCGGTCGGGCTGCACGGGTCCGATTCGGTCGGAAATCTCTCTGGGTCTGGCTCGGTCGGAGAGATTTCCGGCCCAAATCGGAATCGGCCCCAAAGTGCTTACCTGTTAACCGATAACACTATTTCCTCCCATAGGATAACATTGACTGTTTTTCTAGGAAAACTGTCTAAGTGGGGAGTAACCAAATAACAAAAACGCTTTTACTTACCTGTTTACAGGAAATGTCCCAGTGCAGTATCCATATACTACTTGACATTTTATTGAAAAGCCAATACAAAGTATATGTACAATATTTCGAAGCATTGCATTACTAGTAGTTCTACTGTAATCAAACCAAAGTATATATACAACTGCAATTCAAACTGTATTATTACGGCAAAGTATAAATCACTTACCTGTGCCAGGCTTGCTTGATTCTAAGAAATAAAATAACTAAAAGAATATTTTTATACAAAACCAATTGGTTTGAGTTCAGTCTTTCAGTGTGTGACAATCATTTGCTGATTGAGTGTGTACAACAAATGCTTAACACTGCCCTCTGATAAAGCCTTACTGCTCGCCCTCGGTAAAGAGTCAGAATATCGAGTTGGAAATGTGGACTTGCACTAATATCGAGTGCAGAATATCGAGATACAGAAATATCGACTGCAAGAATATCGTGGTCAAGAATATCGAGTTTAAGGTAAGAAATATCGTTTTCAAAAATATCAAAGTCATTTATATCATTTGCAAAAATATAGGGGCCCATTACGATGGCGGGCGGAAGCACAACCGCCGTGCTGGCGGATGCAAAAACCACCAGTTACCGCCGGCACGCAGCAGTCCACACGCCCGCCCAATTATAATGCGAAAAGCAGGCCAAACACCGCCGGCAAGCCAGCAACACCGTCCGCCATCAAAGTGCGCCCGCACACGTAGCGGCGCAGCACAACTGACACACACCGTCCGACGAAACACGTCCCGCCCGGCGTATAAATTACGATGCCGCAAACAAACGGCTCCCACGGCAAAGAGACACCGCACGTGAAAGAGAGGCGGAAACACGGACGCAGAGCACGGACAACGAAGAAGCGGCACCCCGGGCATGAATCCAGCACTGCAGGCCCTTCCCATGCTTCTGCTGATGCACCACCAAGGACGCAACGTACCGCGGAGACGCAGGTAGGCACACACACAACAAGTGCACGCAAACAGCGCACACAGTGCAAGGGCGGAAAAAGCGGACAACCCCCCACCAGCGCGTGCACACTACACATCCACCATTGCATCCACATATGACACACAGGCCAAATCGTAACATCGCAGAACACATGTGTACACACCACCTGGGACTAGGAACCAACCACCCCGTCACGGCCCCAAAGCGCCGATGACGCGCCACACATGCGCACAACGCAGAGGCCAACCGCAGCGCCATGCATGCGTCGCACACAGACACAGGGACACAACCAAGCAGCACACACATCAGCCCCACCCCGAACGCACATGACACGTGACAGGCCGGCCACAGACATGTCCCCAACGCCCAATTCACGGACAACACCCAACGCCACACAACCGACGCACACATGTCAGTGAAGTCACGCAACAGCAGGACACACCCCAGTGTAACAAACATGGCGTAGCACACAGCGGCGGCAACACCAACTAGGAGAAGCAGGGCCCCTTCGGGAAGAGGAACGCCAGTACCACACTGAAAAACCCATACCACCCTGCACATATGAACAAGACACATGAAACGGAACACCAAAGAGCCCGGGGACCGACAACAGGTGGCCCAAGAATTACATCCACACACAAGGCCCAACGCAGAGCGGAAAGGCAGCCTGCCGCCCACACAAGGGAGAGCAGACAGCACTGAATGACCTTCCATTCCAACACCGAAACCACAGCCCTACGACAGAAGCCGGTGAATACAGCCATTGTCCAAGAATAGACCAACACAGGCATGCCGAGGAGACCGACCACAGGGCAGATAGCGCATATCACAGAAGCACACAACGGACGGGGAAGAAAGAAGAAAACACTCCCCCATGTCGGCCACATGCAAGTTAATTGGAAGGAGTCACACAGCACTGACCTTGAACTGTCTGAGAAGCATGTGGGAAGAGGGCCCGTGTCCTCCAAACAAGCCAACAGAACACAAGTCCTGTCTCCCCACGACTACACAGAGCTCACAGCAACCCCGGAGCGTGCACATTGCAGACTGCACACACAGCCGGAGCACGCCACCTCTACGAACCGCTGCGAAATGGCAACCGCAACACACCTACCCAACTACGCCGAACAGCTCAAGCTGTACCAAACCAACACGATACATACATTGGGATGCGATCTCCTGTCCCTGCTGAACGTAAGTTACCGACTGACTTACCGCATCACATTGTTCAGCTGCGTCATGCCCGTCTTCTACTGTCGGAGGTGTCCCTACCAGCATCCCGTCGAGATATGCCTCTCCAACCCGGCATGTCTGAAGGCGGACCTGCTACCACTACTCCTCCCTCTGGACGCACACGACAGGGCCTGCTCTGCCTATGGGGGCATGGCGTATGTGGCCAACATCGCACGCGCACTGAAATGGAACCACTGTGCCTCCACACGACGGATCATCGAGAACAGCTACATCGAATGTCACCCAGCATGCCCCATCATGGTCCTCCAAGGGACAACCTACGAACTACACCTTGACAGCCACCATCCGCTTCATTGGCTGGCAAACATGTACACCACCAATGACATGGAAGCCCTGCTGGACGGCATCGCATACCTGACAACCTGTAAATACGTCGGACCACAACGCAGGTTCCCCGAGTGACCTATGAAGTCCAACCCCGCACCCATGCTCAGCTTCCGCACGGATCTGGCCAGTCACCACCACAACAGCCATACCAAACGACCGGCAACTGTAACCACACCATCAACGACATCGCCATGACATCGGATATGACCGGGACATGCACACTGTTCCCCATCACATCCAGGAACACCGCATGCATCGTGGGAGGCAGTGGCATGGGCTCTGTGCATCGCACCCACATGGACGGAACTGCACGAACAACCAGGACACGACATGGATCCAGCGCACATGGACACACACACCGCTCAGTGGACATGAATAGGTCGCCTGGAGTCTGTGGGTGCTGCACCCCTCCCACCCCCGCCCGGGAATCCCATACCAGGACCTTTGCATGGACGACAAGTGCATACAACAACAACACGACCCCAGTGACTGTGACATGTCCAGTAACCACCACAGTGCAACAACAAGTGGCACGCCGCTGCATGCACGCAAGCACATGCCCTGATGTCATCTCACATGCACGCGTGCATGAGGAACAACCGCAGCAAACCTGTCACATGGAACTGAGATGGACTGTGCCCATGATGCCGAGCGGTCTGGTAGGCTACATGTATACCGTCTGTGTCAAAGTCCGCAGCTCCGCAGCTATACGTAAATGTACATTAGCACAGCCTTGGCCAAGCAGATGTAACCCCACACCCTATCCCATTTGTAATCATGCTCAGTATATCCTCAACATGTATTCCGCTGCCAGTAGTGTCCACTATACTGCATCACAGAGGACAGAAGACTCAATATAATGTTTGAAACCAAAACTGTCTCCGCTGACTCATTTCACAAGTACGAATGAGAGAGGATGAGAGTATGTGAAGTACACAGCAGTCGTGACATGACCATGTAGTCCACTGGTATTGGATGTCAACGCAAATGAGTAGCACTACTGTGGAAGACACACATGTGTCGTGTGAAGTCGTATGGACGCAGTGCTCAGGTGGGTGGGTGCGACGGGTAGATGCGCACATGCCAAGTTGGAGCACGCCGTGTTGGGAGGGGCCATGAACAGTACACCACCGCTTCCCTGGGCATTGTGAGAGGACACCTGTCGGGGGAGTGAACACGTGTGTGCACAGCAGCCGGGCACACGTACAAGGCGGTACCAGGCGCACCTCAGCCCACCCTCTGTGGACAAGCTGGATCCTGTTGTGCGCCCGCCATGCCCCTTGACAAGGCACACACAGCCCCAGTCGACCAGGTGTAACCCCAACATAGTCAATCCGCACAGGCGATACAGGGCACGGGATGGCAGTGGAGCATGGTGTGTGAGAGGTCTCCTCGCGCTCCTCCTGGTCATATCACGCAGGCAATAGAACCTCAACGTCTAGCATGGCACAAGTCACATGGAAGTGTATGGGGACGCACCACAGCACGAGCAGCACTGACGTCACGGGAGGTGGCTCGCACCATCCCATCCATTGCCCATCATACCAACCACGACACATGCCATTGCGACTAAGTGCAAGCGCGTGCGCCACCACCCCCGAGCCCTCCCCAGAGAGGCCAAAGAGTGAATGTGTGGGCCAACAGCCACAGACGGACGCGGCCTGGCCGCAAGGGCAGCCACAGCCACTGGGTGTCGCAGGTGGCGGATCCGGAAGGCGAAGACTGTGATGCATAGTCCATGCAGGCCGGGTCTCCATTTGGGGCACCACGCAGGTGGACGGCGTCCCGCCACACATCATACCCTGAGACAGCCCACTCGTGCAACTGGACCCACACATTCACTCCTTGCCCTCTCTGGTGCGAGCTTGGGGCTGCCTGTGCAAGCGCTAGCCTCGCAGGTGAGCATGCATATTGGGGGGCGAGGGGAGGACATGAGGGCTGGGGCGAAGATGACTGTATCACTGTCAGTTAGTACAAGGGATGACCCAGATGTGGAAAGGAAGAGACGTGTCCCGTGTGTACTGCAACTAGTCGCCAATCCAACTACCCCCATGTCCGGAATGTAAGCCCGCACCTAGGCCCGCCCATCCGCCACATCGAACATACCACCAGCACGACAACCTTCCCATTCGAAACACTGACTGGGGGTGGCGACCAGTGAACAATCATGTGTAGCCTACCCACGCGTACATGTGGGCCCTCCATGATCCATGTCACCTGCGGCAAAGACATGACATGCGCAATGAGGGAAGTGAGGAGAGCTGTCCGCCCCACGCGCAGAAGGTGCATCAGCTCCACAGACCCAGCAGCGAGTCCAGCAGGGGTCACATGTGCAGGGGCAGCTGTGCCTGGTGTGAAGGCACATGCATATAGACAGCACATCGACCAATGTGTAGTCTGCCCACATCCACAGTCCATCATCATGCGGACATAGGAATTGAACACAGGGCAACACATCTTAGTTGGTGCACCCACCGTGACCAACAATGCGCAATCATCGACGTACCCGCCCTGTGCATGGCCCCCCACCCAACGGAGGCACATCCAGTGCCACCATCCCACACACACAAGCCTTCCACGGAACATGCTGTGTCCAATGGTCAGTACAGAGTCAGCGCCCATCTGGTGGATCCTGAACAGGAGACACATGCACACACATGCCAGCTCCCACTATGTACGTCTGCCACCTGGCACGTGCAATGTAACCTCTCACCTGTGACTGCAAGCACACAGCCGTCTTGGCATGGGGCTGTCAATGTGGACACCAGTCAATGTTTCGGGAGCTGTGATCCGTACAGTGCTGTACATAGGGTGCAGTGCTGACACCTACTACTGTCTCATATCCCCTCGTGCCACAGGTCCCACTTGTATTGGCCGCTCAGCCCGTGCCCACATCGTCGTCGTCGTGTGCCATACTCATCCAGCCTCGGAAGCAGTTCCATGCTCAGCAGACACTCATGTTGCCGTGGCGTTGCCGCTTGACGAATATGCAGTCAGTCCCCATCAGCACGCCCCGCAAGTCATTGGGGCCTAGATCCCCATGTGCATGCACATGGCAGTGGTATGTCTCACTTGCCATTGCCATTGTTGGGAGACCTGTGTAAGTGTATTGTGGCCGTGCCGTCCCAGCTTGACAGCTGGGCTGTGGCTCATGTGCTTGCTCAGTCATGTCAGTGATGTGTATGCGAAATTGCTATGTGCCGTGTTGCTTTGACATGTGTCCTCTGCCATTTAACCCAGGCGGAGACCGAACATTGACCGCCCATACCAATTGCTGGCGGACATGGACGATACAGAGGTAATCAGGAAGTTTCGGCTGGACAGGCCAACTCTGCATCGACTGTGTGCCATGTTAGAGCCCCATCTCCGTCCCCGCAGGGTGTATCCGACTGCTGTCACCCCCACGGCTAAGGTGATGGCCGCCATGCATTTCTTCGCCACTGGGTCATTCCAGCACACAGTGGGCAGTGGAGGAGGGATGTCCCAGCCCATGTTCAGCAAGGTGCTGAGGGATGTACTGGCAGCCATGATGCTGTACCGGAACAGGTACATCCGCTTCCCCAGGGCTCGTGAATTGGCGGCAGTGAAGGGTGCATTCTATGCCCTTGGCAGAATCCCACACGTCGTGGGAGCCATTGACTGCACTCATGTTGGCCTTGTTCCACCACAGGCCACTGAGCACCTGTACCGCAACAGGAAGCACACGCACTCCCTGAATGTGCAAGTGGTGTGCCTTGCGGACATGGTGATCACCCACGTGTGTGCAAAGTTTCCAGGCTCGGCCCATGACGCACACATAATGCGCAACAGCATCTTGCCACGACTGATGGTCAATCTGCAACAGGATCGTGCCTGTATTGTCGGTGAGTATGTGGAGTGGTGTAGCGTGCTGGTTGTGCGATGCTGTCCCCTGTCCAGTTGGAATAGCTACGGTTCTCTGTGTCCCTCACACCCAGGTGACTCTGCGTATCCGAATGGGGCATGGCTGCTCAGTCCATTGAGGAATCCTCGCACCCCAGCAGACGATCGATACAATGAGGCACATGGGAGGACCAGACGTGTGGTCGAGCGTACCTTTGGCCTCCTCAAGTCCAGGTTCAGGTGCCTGGACCGCACCGAGGGTGCACTGGCGTACTCCCCACAGAAGGTGTGCCAGATAGTGGTGGCGTGCTGCATGCTGCACAATCTGGCCATTCGGAAGCAGATCCCCCTCATTGTGGATGACGGAGATCAACCAGGGCCCCAGCCCGCAGACCAGGACAGCTCGAGTGAGGTGGACAGCGGAGAGGAGGAAGCTGGGAATGTGCGCCAGCAGCTCATCGCCCGCTACTTCACTTGACGGTGAGTGTCCATGTACGACGGATGATGTGTCTGTATCTGTGCAGGTGTGTGTGTGCTGTGTCAGGGTGGCCGTATGTTCACTGCGTGCAGTGTGTCAACGCTCCATGGCCAGGGTAGTATGCCACTGTTGGTGACTGTGGCATTGTGCCCTATTGCTCTGTGCGATGTGTGTACATTGCTTGTAGTTGTTGACATGTACTGTGTGATGGGTGTGTGACACACTCATTGAATGTGCTCCTGTTCTGTCTCCCACCCCTAGGTCCCTACAGGCCCTCCGGATTCCATTGCCATGCCACGCATCAGGTGCCCTTCCGCCCAAGGTGGCCGTTGTATTCCGTACAAATAAAACACAGGGCACAAACAGCAGTTAGTGAATAAGGTGCATTTATTACGAACTGTGACATGTGATTGTGTGTAAGGTGATAACAAAAGTGGTGCGTGCAGTGACAATGAGCTGTCGGTCATGGCTGCGTGATGATCAGGGTGTACCCACTGGTTCTATGTCCATAGTCCAACACACACATGCCATCCAGCTGGCTGTGTGGAGTGGGATCGTAGAGCAAGTCAATGCAGTGGCTGGTCAAGGAAGGCTGGCGGAAGGCTGGCTGGCTGCCTCACTTGCGACTGGAGCGTGCGAAGTCCTCCCGGGAGATCTGTTTCCTCTTCGGACGGCCCCTTCCACGTTTGGGAGGGGGTGTGTGGTGGCGACCTGCTGGTGGTGGGTGAGGTGTGCTCACTGGCTGTGGACGCAGGGGAAGTGGACACTGCTGGCCGACCCTGCGCCCTAGCAGGTGGTGGCGGAGGTGGTGTTGCTGGCCTTGCCTGTGACCCCACCGCCACCACCAGCTGGCCCATGAGGTCCACGAGTTGGTCCATACGGGACACGAATTGGCCCATATGGGCGTCCATGGACCTCAGCACCCCCAGCACCTCCCGCGTGTCAGTGGCAGACCTGGCCCATTGTCCTTGGGCCTCTTCATAGGCCCCAAGGACTCTGGCCATTTGAGGCAGGGCATGGCTCCCAGGGGAGGCTGGCGTTTCCCTGACCCTGCTCCTCCTACCAGTCCTGCTGCCACCGGCCTGCCCACTAGCCACATTGCACACCACGGTCCTCGCTGTGGCTCCCAGGGTGGATCCAGTCGGCCGGGCCACCACCTGCGCTGGGGCTGGTGCCAGCGAAGACGTGGTGGTGGTGGAGGCGGTGGTGGTCGGTGCGGCGATGGTGGCGGTTGCGGCAGTGGTAGTGGCCGCAATGACCGTGGGTGTGGCCGCAACGACAGTGGCAGCAGGGGACTGGGACTGTTCAGCATCCCTGGATGATGGGTTGGTGGGTAGGAGGGGTCCTGGGGAGCGGCTGGGCCCTGCCACGCCAGATGGGCCAGCTTGGTGGTCCGTGTCCGAAGAGGTGGACAGATCCTCCAGATCCGTGTGTCCTCGTTGGGGGCTTGTAGGCTGGCTGTGCTGGCTGCTGTCTCCATCCCCAGCGTCCAGCAGTTCGTCACCTGTGGAGAAAATGAGATTTGTTATTGTGTTGCACCTGGCGAAGTATGTATTAGTCGTCTGACATTGGCAGTTCGTGCAATCTCGTACATGGGTTTCCCGGAGGCGAGTGTGTGGCTGTGGCATCTGTAGTTGTGTGTGCTAGGCAATGGGACTGTGTGCTGTGCACATGTGGCATGGGACGGATTGGCCATGCCGATGGGTGTGTTGCTTTGCCCCTACTCATTGTGACTCTGGTGTATGCGTGCTCCTGGCCCATCCTGGGTCTGGTTTGTACTTTGCTTTTGGAGTTCATATGGAACGCTTAGGAACGCATATGGCAACATGGGGGCCATGCCCCAGATTCGCATTTGGGAGGGGATATGCTTTTGGGGTTCAAATGGAACGCTTAGGAACGCATATGGCAACATGGGGGCCATGCCCCAGATTCGCATTTGGGAGGGGATATGCTTTTGGGGTTCAAATGGAACGCTTAGGAACGCATATGGCAACATGGGGGCCATGCCCCAGATTCGCATTTGGGAGGGGATATGCTTTTGGGGTTCAAATGGAACGCTTAGGAACGCATATGGCAACATGGGGGCCATGCCCCAGATTCGCATTTGGGAGGGGATATGCTTTTGGGGTTCAAATGGAACGCTTAGGAACGCATATGGCAACATGGGGGCCATGCCCCAGATTCGCATTTGGGAGGGGATATGCTTTTGGGGTTCAAATGGAACGCTTAGGAACGCATATGGCAACATGGGGGCCATGCCCCAGATTCGCATTTGGGAGGGGATATGCTTTTGGGGTACATGCTGTGAGCCATGGGTGCCGAACGTGACATGTGTTGTGGCAGCATGACAGTGCATGGTCTGAGGTGTGTGCATGCCTAACATGCCCTGCATATTTGCTGTCTGTTGTGGTTACTGGACATGGCATTGGACGCATCGTTATGAGTGAGTGATAGTTGTGTGCCAGCCAACGTATTGCAGTTGTCCCATCTCCTTGGTGTGCGTGCTGCCCTGTGCCATGTGCATCACTGCAGTGCTCGGGGGGGTGTGGCCCATGTTGTGTGTTGTTGCTCACAGTGTGTCGTGTGCTTAATTGACTTCTGGCACATGGTTGGTCATGGGCATGTGTCTTAGCGTGACTGCTGTATGTGTGGCAGCTGTGCGGATGACATGCCTTTCATGTGACTGGGGCTGACGGATGGGATGGATGGTATGTTGTATGTGCATGGTGTGTCTGTGAGTTTGATGGGTTCAGTGGTGTTCGTGTGCATTTCTGTTGTTCCGCTCTGTTGCGTCTAGTGTTGTTTGTCTTACATAGGCGTAGTTGTGGGGTTGACAGGCAGTGGGGGCTACATGAACAGGACTTCAATGGTGTTTCGGTTGTGTGTGATGAGTTGCACAGTGGCTGCCGTGTGGGACTATATTCAGTGTGGCTTGTGCATGCAGACGTGGCTCCTTGGGTGTTGCTATGTCTGTGATGGGTCATGTGGGGTGTGAGTCTGCTGTTCATGTCCGTGTGCACATTGTTCACTTGTTCGTGACGGTGGGCGGTGCTGCGTGTTCGTGTGCTACGTGACATGTCCCATGTGTTGGTGGTGTTATGGTCCTCATGCCTCCAGTAATCCAGCCCTGTCCAGTTTCCCACCTGCAAGTTGTTCGTGCGTGCACTGTACTGGATGCCACATGGCTCTAAGCGGGGGTGCTCCATGTTGCAGGTCTGTGGGGGTGGGGGGGTGTAGTGGGTCGTGGGGGTGGCTGTACACCCACTGACACCGATTGCTGTGGACCGTGATGTCTGCCTTTCGGCTGTCGTTGTGCACTGCGGTGGCTGACACGTGGCTGTGGGGTGTGGGGATGCTCCTCCTTGCTGTGCTGTGGGACTGGGGCCTGGTGTGTGTTGTACTTGGGCTGTCCACCGTCCCACCCACTGCACTTTGTGTTCCTGCCACTTACCTGTTACTTGTCGGTTAGTGCAGCTGTGGCGGACACATGGGTGTGGTGGGTGCTCATTGTGGCGCTTCTGGCATATTTGGGGACCTGTTGGTGGTTACGTGGCTGGCTTAGTGTACACATGTCCCCACGCATCTTACAGTTGTTCGGTTTGGCCTGTGTGTGGTAGTGTCTGTTGCATGTGCGTGTGATGTGTTGTGTATTGTGTGCTGGACATGGGGGTGTTTGTCCCTGGGAGCTGTGGCATGGTGGTTGCGCATGTGTGTACATAGCGGTGTGCTAGTATACATTAGTTTGTACTTACCAGCCTCCACTCCCCTGCTAATCCGGCGAGGATCTCCGGATGGATTACGACTCGCACCTTCTCCTCCCACGCTTTGAAGGTCTTAAAGAGCGCGGGATTCCCTCCGCCAGTGACGGCAGCCAGCTCTCTGTTTTGCCCTCCTTCTTCTTGACCAGGCTCTTTACGTCATTCCAACGTTTGTTTATCTCGACTCTGTTCCTGGGCAGGGTCCCGACTGCATTGACCTGGTCTACGATCCGGGTCCACATTCTGTTTCTGGTGGCTAGTGGTGTGTGCTGGACCATGTTCCCATAGATTTGTGGGTACACCTTGATGATCTCGTCGACCATGACCGTCAGCTCCATGGGCGTGAACTTGGGCATCCTTTGTGGTGCCATGGTGTTTGTGGTGCTGGTGCGGTGTGTGTTGTGTAATGTGCAGGGGGTTTGTGGTGCCGGTGTTTGGTGGTGGTGGTGGTGGTTGTGATGTGTGCGTTTCTGTGGTGTGCTGCTGTCCTTGCTGTGTCACTGTGTCCTCTCCTCTCCTCTCTGGTTTGCAATGTAGCAAGGGGTTGTGGTCTGTGGGAGTGCTGCTTTTGTACTCACCTATGTGGGTGTGTCCTCATGGTCTGTTGTTTTCAGGTGTGTTGTGTCTGGGGTTCTGGCCTTTGTATTTTTTGTTTGTCCGGGGGGTGTTTTCGGGATGTGTACTGTGCTTGTGTATTTGTGTGTGCCTTGCTGTGTGGACTTGTTGGCCATGTTGTGTGCTATTGGTTTTGTGTGCGGATGGTTTCTGTGCAGGTACGTGGGCGCCATGGCTTCTGCCGTGTCGATTCTCATCGGCGTTGTTTGCGCTGGCGGGCGGTATATTTGTTGTTTTTCCGCGCTCATGGCGGTGCGATCGTAATTTCACGTGCGGTGTGTCGGCCGTGAGGGCGGGCGGTTTTGTGTTGTGCGTGTTTCCGTCCGTGGCGGGCGGTTTGACTCCGACTCGGACGATGGCGGGCGGTATTTTGTGTGATTTTTCCGCCGATGGCGGTTTTCGGTTTGTGTACTCATAATGGCGTGGTCGGTGTTCAGGCGGTGTGTGCGGGCGGATTTTTGCCGCTTCCATGCCTGGCGGATTTATTTACGCCGGGTATCGTAATGTGCCCCATAGTTGTTAAAAATATCGTTTTTTTAGTTAGTGTTATGTATTTTAGTATGTATTTTAAATGTATGTGCTCTGTTTTTTTGTCTAAGTATTGCATTTGTTTTTTAATATATGTGTTACATTTTTAGAAGTTATTAATTTTATTTTAATTAAATTTTGCGTTTTAGTTCCGTAGCGGGTTGTGGGTTTATAGGGGTATAGGGTGGAAAGTAATTTAATTATAATACATTGAATATTAATTTTTATTTATTAGTATTTATTTAATTTTGATTTTATAGTGTTAATTGTGGGAATTAATTTATTATTAATTAATTAATAATTGGCTGTTAATTTTTATGGATTAATTAGTAAATATGTTAATTGTGTCATTTTTTTAGGAGCGGGTTGTGGGTTTATAGGGGAATAGGGTGGGAAGTAATTTAATTATAATTACATTATTAATATTTATTTATTAAATATTATTTATTTATTTAATATTTTATATTGTTAATTGTGGGAATTAATTTATTATTAATGATTTATTAATTGGTTGTTAATTATTAATTAATTGGTAATTATGTTAATTGTGTTATTTTTTTAGGAGCGGTTGTGGGTTGATAGGGGAGTAGGGTGAAAAGTAATTTAATTGTAATACATTTATTAATATTTTTAATATAATATTTATTTAATTTTATTTTATAGTGTTTATTGTGTGAATTAATTTATTAATAATTATTTATATTTTGCTTGTTAATTGTTATTAATTAATTAATTAATTGTTAAATAATTATGTTAATTGTGTCAAGTTTTAAAAAATTGGTGGTGGCATTTATAGAGGAATATGGTGGGAGATAATTTATTTATAATTAATTAATTATTTGTTACTTAATGCTAATTAATTAATTAAAATTAAAATATGGCAATTGTGTAATTATTTTGATGTGTGAGTTGTGGGGTTTATAGTGGTCAATGGTGGGAAGTAATTTTTTTAAAAATTAATTAATGATTTGTTGTTAATTGATATTAATTTATTAATGTAAAATTAGTTATGGAAATTGTGTAAATATTTTTAGGTGTGTGTTTTGGTGTTTATTGGGATAGAGGGTGAAAAGTAATTTAGTTTAAATTAATTAATCATTACTTGATCATTAATATTAATTTATTAAATGATAAATATTTTTGGTAATTGTTTATTTTTATTTTGTTTGGGGATTTAGGTTCTATAGCTGTAACGTTTGGTTAGTACATTAATTTTTACCTTTTTAAATGTGTTTTTTGATTATTAATAATTGTTTAATTGATAATTAATTGTGTTAATTATGGAGGTACACTTTTTTTAAATTTAGATGTGTGTTGTATATTGTGTGGTGTTATAGGGTAGGGAAAAAAATATTACATTTATGTAATAAATATTTTTTGGGATTAAAATTAATTTCTATTCCAAAATATTTATTTGCTTGTTAATTTTTTGTTACATTAAAAAAATAATCTTTTTATGTAAATTTGAGATTTTTTCTACATTATATGTTTCTATGTTTTGTAAATTATTATATTTTTATATATGTTTTGTTTTTGTTTTTTTTATTATATTTTGGATTGTAGTAGATATTTTGTTTGTTTTTAAATTTGAATTTTCTTTAGTGAGAATAGTAATTTTTACCCCTCCGCCATCCAACACTTTCCCTACTGCTGCATTTGCATGAGTGGGAATAGTAATTTATACCCCTACGCTATCCAACACTTTCCCTACTGTTGCACTCGCTGGAGTTGGAATAGTAATTTTTACCCCTCCGCTATCCAACACGTTCCCTACTGTTGCACTCACAAGAGTGGGAATAGTAATTTTATCCCCTCCGCTATCCAACACTTTCACTACTGTTGCATTAGCTGGAGTGCGAATAGTAATTTTTACCCCTCCGCTATCCAACACTTTCCCTACTGTTGCACTCACAGGAGTGGGAATAGTAATTTTATCCCCTCCGCTATCCAACACTTTCCCTACTGTTGCACTTGTTGGAGTGGGAATAGAAATGTATTCTCCTCCACTATCCAACACTTTCCCTACTGTTGCATTTGCTGGAGTGGGAATAGTAATTTTTACCCCTCCGCTATCCAACACTTTCCCTACTGTTGCACTCACAGGAGTGGGAATAGTAATTTTTACCCCACCGCTATCCAACTCTTTCCCTACTGTTGCACTCACTGGAGTGAGAATAGTAATTTTTACCCCTCCGCTATCCAACACTTTCCCTACTGTTGCACTCACAGGAGTGGGAATAGTAATTGTATCCCCTCCGCTATCCAACACTTTCCCTACTGTTACACTCATTGGAGTGGGAATGTAAATTATTCTCCTCCGCTATCCAACACTTTCCCTACTGTTGCACTCATTGGAGTGGGAATAGTAATTTTTACCCCTCCGCTATCCAACACTTTCCCTACTGTTGCACTCACTGGAGTGGGAATAGTAATTTCATCCCCTCCGCTGTCCAACACTTTCCCTACTGTTGCACTCATTGGAGTGGGAATAGTAAATTATTCCTCTTTGCTATCCAACACTTTTCCTACTGTTGCACTCACTGGAGTGGGAATAGTAATTTTTACCCCTTCGCTATCCAACACTTTCCCTACTGTTGCACTCGCTGGAGTGGGAATAGTAAATTATTCCCCTCCGCTATCCAACACTTTCCCTACTGTTGCACTCAATTGAGTGGGAATAGTCATTTTTACCCCTACGCTATCCAACACTTTCCCTACTTTTGCATTTGCTGGAGTGGGAATAGTAATTTTTTCCCCTCCGCTAGCCAACACTTTCCCTACTGTTACACTCATTGGAGTGGGAATAGTAAATTATTCCCCTCCGCTATCCAACACTTTCCCTACTGTTACACTCATTGGAATGGGAATCGTAAATTATTCCCCTCCGCTATCCAACACTTTCCCTACTGTTGCATTCATTAGAGTGGGAATAGTAAATTATTCCTCTCCGCTGTCCAACACTTTCCCTACTGTTACACTCGCTGGAGTGGGAATTGTAATTTTTTCCCCTACGCTATCCAACAGTTTCCCTACTGTTGCACTCAATGTAGTGTAAAATGTAGGTTTAAAAAATATTAAATATTTTAATATTTTAATTTATAATATAATTTTTTTTAAATAATTTGTATGTTACAGGTGTATGTATATATATTTATTTATAATTTTTAATATATTTGTAACATTTTACAATTAATTAAAATTATTGTTTATTAATTATTTTTAAGTAAATATATATATATTACAATTTATATATGTATGTTTAATTTATTTTTTAATTACATTTATTGCTTATAATTGTTAAAATTTACAAATAAATCTAAATATTTTTATTAAGTTAAATGTATTATTTATTATTTTTTATACATATAAAAAAACGATATTTTGTACTTTGATATTTTTAACAACGATATATTTTTTTCAATATTTTTGTACTTACCATTATGAAGATAGGAGGTCGATATTTTTGACAACGATATTTATGTCCCGATATTTTTGTAACTCGATATTCTGTCAGTGATCCCTCGCACATACTACCACAAATAGAGAGTAAGGTGCTATCTACTTTTACCTCTGCCTACCTTTGGGGTTCCACTGGACTATGTGCACACTATACCTCACTTTGGTATTGTATATACAGAGCCAGCTTCCTACACCAGTCTCAGGAGCTGGGAGATACTGGTGGCCCTGCCTAAATTCAGGAACTTTTTTCAGGACCGCAACATGCCCATTTTGGCTTGTGACCGGCACGAGGCAGGGTCATCGTGGGGGTGCATGAGTGACGAGCATGTAACCCCTTGGACTCTGACGTCACACCCATTCGCATCTTTGCTCTGGATCGGCTGTGCTGTACATGAATGCACCTCCAGGCCCAGCCACATAGCCGGGTCCGGTCATCGAAGGGCCCAGCCTGGCCTAGAGCCTCACTCATAAATTCAGCACGCCACTCCCTGCCGTACGTGAAGACCCTCAGGGCTCCAACGCCGCCCAGGACCCAGGTGGTGGGGGCATCGTTTCCATTCCCTGGCCAGTGAAGGCTGGTTGCTCGGGGGAGGGAGCCCAGGAAACGTCTCAATTCAATGCACGATCAGTGCGTAAGCCACTACAGCTGTTTTGGAGGTGCAGTCTCTCTTGCTGGGCCCGGGATCAGCCAGATGGGACCAGAGAGGCCAGGCTGCAAGAGTTGAGAGAGGGCCGCGGAGGCCCCATCCTATTTAACCCTGCCTGCGGGCCACTGGGGCCTGCTTGTTATCTCACTAGTGTATCCCTCAGCCATAGACCCTGGATTACAGGCAAGCTCAGTCCCAGCTTAACAACAAGACCAGGCCTTAGCCCTCGCTGGTGATCTCTTGAAGATGAACTCAGCTGCACCCGTAAAATCTGGGACGGGGACCAAGGGCCTACAACGTGACTAGAAAGACACACTGTGAAGCTTGACTGCCCCCTGGTGGCTCGCTGGGCACCCACTACATAGGGCACCATGGGCAGTCCAAAATCAGCCAAAGGCCAGTCCCGCCCACTTTCGCTACCAACTCAGTCCCCAGACCAGCTTGACCAAGGAGACTCTGCATCTCTGCCACCCTCAAACTCAGCTGACAAGCCGGATACCATCCTACAGGCTATCGAGATGTGACGCACATCTTTCGAATCTTGCATAGAGGAGATCCGAGTTGACTCCTCCACAAAGACCAACGCAATGTTTCTCCTGTAAAGAGACAGATATGCTATCCTGCAAGCGTCCAAACGAATGACCCCACTCTAATATGTGAACTGCCGGATCTCTATGTTCCCGAACTATACGATGCTAACCCAGCATCACCTCTCTTCCTTCCTTGCAATGAAGCACTGTCTTTGGGACTTAAATCCCCCATACTCCTTGCAGTTTCCAGCAAAACTGAAAATCATTTACGACCAGTGAGCCCACTTCTTCACAGACCCAGAGGCCGCATAAGAGTGGTTGGAGACCCACTTCGAAGGCAGCTGCAGACCTGCTGCAACAGACAGCAACACGTCTCACCCCAGTCAGCAACAAGGTCGATGGAACAGACCGTGGAACAGGGCCAGGGGGACTCCTGGAGCGCCCTCCCTACCCAAAATGCATCAAAGCCAACAATTGGCCATTGAAGCAGCATATGTCTTTCGACAGTCTTTGCCCACTTAGGACACAGACTCCAGCAATGCCACGAGCGAGGACGGCATGACCCGGGGAGATATACGACACGAGGGACTATTGTCTGGCCTGCCCGTAACACTACAGACAGCGGACGACTTCATCTAATGGCCCTTCTTTACCACTGAGGCAGTAATGACACACTCCCTTCTGCCCACCTCTTTTTTCCTGCCTTTTCCCCCCTGGAGGCCCGCAAGAGGGGGCCTCCTGCCCAGCAGCACCATGATTTGGATTGCACGTCTGAAGCTTTTCACTCCCTATCTCCCCGATATCAAGCAGTGATCTGCCACACTAGTTCCATGTATTGGCTCATCGAGCACTTGGTTGGGCGTGGGGCCCCCGGCCACAGGCTTCAGTTCCTGTGAACATACTGTTGTTTGCTACCTGTTATTTTTCTTCCCATGGCACAAGCATTTAATGGCTCCTCCTCCTTGAGGGTTGACACAGACAAATGGGACAGCCACACACTCCCAACCCCTCCCTCTCCCACATTTACACCTGATATCACCACATGGCTACTCACCTCACAACACAGTTTCTCACATTAAACGTGAGGAGGATGCATACAGCGCACCCCTGCTATTCAGTTTACGCTTACATCAAACAACAGTGTGCACATATTAGTTTCTTACAGGAGACCCATCCTACTAGCGGAAAGCTCAAGTCCTCAGTAGATGACGGCGAGGCACAGTCCACGGAATGACATACTCCGCATATTCCTAAAGTGCACTGCTCTGGATACGCCCAGACACTCCCTTCCAAACACTAAGCACAGTTATCAATAAGGAGGGCAGATACGTCTTCATAGAGGGCTGGTTAGACAGGGACCCCGTACTCCTGGGCTGCATTTCTGCCCTAAACTTGGAACAGATGACATTCTAGATCACTCTATCCGGAATCCTAGCCCAGTGGGTAGACATCCCATGGATACTGCGTGGAGATTATAATAATGTGCTAGATACTTCCCTTGACCACACTCACCCCCGCTCCATCAGGCCCCAACATGCCATCACTCCCAACAGTTCTGTAGATGGGCTCAACAATGGTCCCTTCTAGATGCGTAGAGAGCCCTTAACCCCCTCCTGCACCTCTATTCTCTCCTCTCGGCCTCACACGACCTTCATGTCCAGCTAAACCGATTCCTGTGCTCCCAGGGCCTGGTTCCGCAGATACTCCACTCAAACCACCTGGGTAGGCTGATATCCGACCACGCTGCACAAATAATAGACATGGAATGGGGCACAACACATCTACCGGTCCCCACTTGGAAGCTATCACAGGATACACTGGACGACCTGGGATTTTATGACAACCATCTCACCCATATCACCCAATATTTTGATGAAAACTGTGAGATTTCCATCACCCGGGCCGTCGAGTGGGACTCCATTAAAGTAGTTACTAGGGGCCTTTGCATATAGAATATAGCTGCGGTCCACAGGGAGCTGGTTGGGGCCCTCCGAGATCCGTTAACGCAGTGACCACATTAGACAACAGACCTCTCCCAGAAGATAGGGCATGCCGCGCCTTGGCAGACACCAAGAGACATCAAGCAGTCATGGTGGAACGCCTTTGTTGTTACAGTTTCACTGCCTGGCTGCATGCCACAGGGAACAAGCCTGGCTGTCTCCTGAAGTGGTTAGCCTGCCAGGACACACACATACCCCCCCAATCACTGAGATCGCCCTTGATACTGGCCCCATCTTGAGGTCCCAATTAACCATACTCCAAGCATTTAGCTTATACTATACAGAGCTGTAAAGGGCACACCCGCTGGAGTAATTAGGTGCTTCTTAGCCACCCCCCCTTCCCCTACCCTCTGTCAGTGCCCTGGAGTGAGAGGAACTAGACAAACTAATAACTGTGATCAAGGTTAAGAAGGCAATACATGACTTGGCCCTTAATAGTACCCCAGGATTGGATGGGCTTCCAATAGAATACTACGATTGGTTCTCCACTAGCCTTGCCCCTAAACTGGTCAAAATATTTAACAAGGCTCTCACCACAGATATGCTTCCCGCCTCCCTCCAAGAGTCCCTACTTGTATCCCTGCTCAAACCAGACAGGGACTCCACTCATCTCTCCTCCTACCGCCCAGTGTCCATATTGGGTGCCGACTACAAGATTATTTGCAAGATCCTTGCGGAACGATATCTGCAGGTACTCCTTTGTCTTGTTCTTTCCGACCAGAATGGTTTCGTGCTGGGCTGCAGCACATTTAACAACATCAGGCATCTCTTCCATGTGATGGACTAGGCCTCACTACGGTACCCGCAGGCAGCAAGTCTCATATTGTCATACTGGACCTCGAGAAGGTCTTTGATTCCCCATCCTGGGAATACCTCTTTGAGGTCCTAAAGTTGGCATGTTTAGGCCAGCACCTACTAGCATACACGAAGCTGTTATATTCAAACCCATCATCCAGGGTGCGTATTGGCAGCTTGATTCCCCCCCCCCCCTTTCAAATAGGCCGCGGAATAAGTCAGGGATGTACCCTCATCTATTTTATTCTCTGTTACCATGGAGTCGTTGGCCTATCGCCTTTGCTTAGAGGGCCATGAGTGGAGGATCCCCCTGGATGGAACTATACATGCGGTGTCGCTCTGCGGGGACGACCTGTTACTATGCCTCTGCAGATACAGCCTTGCTATTAGCGGCCTATAGGGACTTTGAGGAAGCAACAGGCCTCCGCGTAAACTGGGGAAAATCATGCTTCTTCTGTTTCGCTATGACACCTCCCCCCAGGCGAATCGCCTAGGCAATCCTCCATTAACCTGGAAGACAGCGGGGGTCTGGTAACTAGGGGTCCGATTGAATCTCTCTCAGAAGGACCTGTTGAAGGGCAACTTGACATGTGCTTTCACAGCACTCAGGTCCCATATGCAATTTTGGCAACAACTACCCTTTGCCCTCACAGGGAAGATAGCGCTCTCTAAAATGATTGTCCTTCCCCACCTCCTCTATTACTTCGCAAACGTGCCGGGGTTTCCACACCGGCACTGCTTCCGAGACCTGGAACAGGTTATGTAGCCCTACATAAGCTCCAATTGCCGGTAGGTTAGGGAGGGCTAGGGGTACCCTCATTCGAATTTGATTATCTAGCAGCTCAGCTCCAGTCGATGTCCCGCTGTTTAGCGGGCACCAACCTGTATGAGACAAGTGCAGGGAAGGACCTCCTCCCCCTGCACGTTATATGTCAACTCCTCCACCCCACAAATAAAACACAGTGACCTCATTCATGGTCCTGACACGTGTGGATCGCCAGAAAATGCTTAGCCAGGATCTTACAGCTGATGAAAAAGGTGAACCCCTACTCCCCTAACATTTCCCTCCAGGGCCTCCCAGGACTCTTAAGTCCTTTAACGGCTGAACAACTAACAGAATGGCACACTCGCTCTGACACTGTGGGCGACCTCTTTCAAGATCCCCAGATCCTTACATTTGACCAACTCCGCCAAGAATACAGCATCCCCCCGGGACAGTTCCTAATATATGATTAGCTGATGGCAACATTCTGATCTCTATAAAGAGCGTTCAACGCCGAACCTCATATCCACGCGGTGATACATACTTTGCACCTTATGGGTGGGGGCCGAGATCTCATCACCTGGTTATACAAAGCTATCATGGAACACACAGGGCTCCTACTTTCACACCTCCGCCACCTTTGGAAAGAGGATTTGGCGCGACCCCTTCACGATACCGAATGGTCCAGAGCCCTGAAGTCCCCCCAGAATGTCTCTAGAAGTGCACGGTTTAAAAACTTCCCATATATGATTCTCCACAGGGCATACCTCACACCCTCTCGTCTAAATCGTATGTTTCCTATGGCAAATCTTACATGCCCCAGATGCCCTGCGCTAGCAGATGAGCTTCAATATATGCTATGATCCTGTCCAAGGAGAGCAAGCTTCTGGCACCCCATTCACGACTTCCTAGCTACAGTCACAGAACTCAATACATTGAACTCCTGGTAAGCATCTACCCTAGGTATCTTCTTCCGGCGATAGAACCACAAGGTACAAGCACGCTGCGCCAACCACGCTGTCTTGCATACCAAGCACCTCTTAACCCTTAACCATCCCCCAGATTTCCCCAGTGGCACCAGGTGCTACTCCGCTGAGGAGAAGCTGAAAGCTCAACATTACACTGGGAAGAGGCCCGTCGCATTCGCCAACGCCCCATAGCCGGAGCATGGGACATTATGCTCACACATTGCAAGGAACTGACTGCTGAGTAACCCCCCTCCCTCCCCTTCCAAAATTCCTAATGGTTTATATACCCTCATCTAACACTCTCGATAGGGTCCCAAGAAGGTCCTTGGCAACGCAAAAGACCCCTGAGGCTATACACTTTGATTTCCTGCCCCAATGCCCCCAGAATTATTCCCTTCTCCTTGGTCAAGTCGTGGTGTGCTAGAGGCCCCATCACTCCAACGGCCGTCCCCATGACCCCTCCTTCCCTACACGCTACCCCCAACCCACAAGACTCCCTAATGTCAACTGGCACCATCCTTCCGTCACCACTCGTGCCCTTCCCTGTTTACTCCTTTATAAAGTTAGCACTCATCCCCTATCCTAGCCTTCCATGTTATATGGCGGGGGCTGTACATGGGATCCTCCATTAGGTTCCATCATCCTACCAGGGCACACAGGAAACCTACACACCAAGGTGCATCACGTAGTAACAATCGGTTCATAGATTCCTCTTCCTTGCTCCAAGACGAGCCAGTTTTTTTCTCTCCTCAGCTCATATAATACCAGACAAATTAGAATACAGTCATTCTGATGGTCATCGTTATTATTGCCAATATTCTGGTTATGAAATCATGTATACTGTTACTTTATCTACTGCATCTATATTGTACCTGATAAATGTGTGGAAACTGAAATAGAAATATAGAAATAATACCACAAATCCAACACTCTCTGTCAGCACATAAGATAAACAGAATTTATTGGAGATCAACAGATAATGCAAATACGTGCAGCACGGAGACAGTCAGCATAGCCAATGAGTGTCCAAAGGGGCGTCGCCCTTGGACAGCTTTTATTGTCACAAACCACATATGAAGCATCGTCATAATACACGTAACACAAGTTAGGCAGTGTGTACCTGTCCAATCAGCAAGGGCCTAGACTATGTTATACCATGTAGGTCCGAACTATACTGTTGCTAACCACGTGTCTGAAGTATGTGACAGTTGTGGGACTTTCCACTGTAATGCATTTGTATTAGCCTTGGTACTTTTCCACTGAAATGATTGCAATATCATAGCACGTACGAGAAATATTGCTAAATGTGATATGCTGAAATACATGCGGCTAAGCTAGCATCCTGCTCTTGTTCTCGTATGTTTCTTAGGCAAGCCTTGCGTTACAGAAGCATTTTTATCTAAATAGAGTGGAAAAGTACAAGCGTCTATATGCTGGTTCTCATATCAACTTAACAGGGCCTGAAGCTTCAAGCATTTGGTATCACCTATAAAAGATGGCTTCTACATTTCCCCATCTGATACCAAATCACTAATTCGCATTCCTCCTGTAAACCATCTCCTGTCCTTCATCGCTTTGGTCAGAGTCATGATTGTGACGGTCGTGTCTTCTGTGTCTTGGGACACAGCGTGCACAGCTGGAAGCAAAAGCTGCGCAGCATGTGGGACAAACCTGGATCATTATGCACAGGGTGACCAATGCTGTTATAATTATAATGATCACCTCCAATATCCATGTGCCCCAGCTTCCTAGCCATAGCATCACATTTTCCCACATGCTTCCTGTGTGTATTGTGTGTGCCTCGTCCTTTATTTTATTTATTTTATGGATCGCATTGTCTATATTGCGGCTGTTGTCAGGTATATATGAACAGCACACCTGGTGGACGACGTGGCATACTCCACCCTCCTTTGCTTGGATGATGTCTAACGCAACCCTGTTCTGTATCACTACAGCCCTCATGGCAGTTAGCTCTTAAGTGATATTTCCTAGAGCTGCTGCTGTTGAATCTGCTAGATCCTCAATCATCCTTGCTAGCTGGTGTATCCTTACTGAGGTGTATATTATTCCTGCACCAGACACTATTGCCCCTAGACCTGTCATCAGGTCCTCTTCCCATTCTGCTGTCCTCCTAAGTCTTCCTTGATGATGCCCTTGGCGCTCAACCTGCACTGGGTCATTGAAATGGGTCATTCGGGGCAGGATGGAGGCAAGGTAACAAGTACCATACCATCGCAGGGGCAAATAGAAGTATGTCCATTGGCCACAGACAAAGAACAGTCCCTTGTAACCCACTAGTTCTGGTGATGACCGATGATCACTTTTCCTAATTCGTGACAGTCTTGTTATGGTGTGCAGTTACTTTCACCAACGAAAATTGGTGTAATTTCTGAATTTTCTCCTTCGTCTGAGAATCCTAGGAATTCATCATTCCTTTTCTCACATTCCCTTAGTCCTTGCTCGCCCTTTGCTAAGTCCTCAATGGTACATCCGTGGCTGCATTTCTTCCATTCTTCCCTTCCTTGTATTAGTTGAAGAAATGTACATGGTGGTTTAAGCATCTGCACGGCTGGCTATTTAGGGGCCGTCTGTTTATCATTCTGAATGCCGCATGGTGCGGTAAGCTGTTGTCTTATCCTAAATCTTGCCATTTTTACCTCACTTCCTTTTGTCTTGACCCCTTCGTCCCAAAAAGCCCTATCTTTCCATTCCTTATTCCTAGAGGTTTTGTCAAATGTGTTGAGCATTGCCTGATCCCTTTTTGTTGGTTGCATGTTCATGCATGGCACTCTCTGTTTCTTCGGCCTTGCTGTTGCCTACCCTATAACTATCTGGCCATCCTTATTAACTGCAACAGCTCTGGACATGTTATGCTGCCTGAAGAGAATGTCTCACATGAGGACACATCCCACATATTTGGAAAATGGTATCACATTGTAGCTCATGCTTTGTTCAGTGTCTGTTGGCAAGTGTGTGCAAACATAACATCCGGATATGTTCATAATGCGTACATACATTTTTAGCATTTCAACATATTTATTTCCCTGGTACTCCTCCCATAGTTCCCACTCTCCGTCTTCTTTAATGTCAACCTCCCCCAAAAGGTCTTGCTCGGTCATGTTCATTTTTCTCTCCCCGTATGTTACGTCTGAATCGCTCCAATCCCCCACCTGGCCATTAAGGAACAGTATTTCAATATGTTTTGCATATATTATTATTAATGCAGTCCCTATTATTCCTGGATCTGGCGATAGTACTGTCAGTAGCACCGCTGGCCACTTTCTTTCCTCTTTCCTTGTGCTTGGCATTGTTCTGGATATTATACAGGTGCCCTATGTGTCAAAGAATACTTCCCTTACTCTGTTCACTTTTTCTTGGGAATGGTCCCTAATTTTATTCTTCTTCCACTGGTGCCTATGCTATCTTCTTCTTAGGGTCCTATATGCATTTCACTGTTTTAGTTGACATCCCTAATAAGGCCAGATCCAATGTCTTCTATTGCGTAAATCACACACTCTAAAATGTCAAGGCATGTTGCCGCAATGTTTTGTGCTGGTGGCTGATATCTGAAAGTGGGGAATGAAAGATCTTGCAAAATCAGGTGTCTTAAGCCACTCAATAGCGGAGGGTTTGGCACAGTCAATTGCAGTACTCCATTTATTTCCAACCCGGGGACCAATAGTTCTACACGAATCACTAGCTCTGACTCTCCTTCTGCCACTTCTAGAGATCTGAGCCTTCCTGATCTTATTACTGGCATTTGTGATCCGATGAGCCTACTGATGTCTTGGGCGTGGCCCTGGCAATGTTCATTTGAAAGTTAAATATTTGGTAGTCTCTGTGTCGAAATGTTTTGTTTCTTGTCTCTAACTAGCAGGTCCTGCACCCCTATTGATGTATTGGTGCGGGCGCCAGCAACAATCTGAACTAGCAGGTCCTGCACCCCTATTGATGTAATGGTGCAGGCGCCAGCAACACTTTTAAAGGAAATCGTTGGTGCCTTTATTGTGTACCGTCAGAGGTTTACCAGCACATGACGGCACTGGCACATTGAAGAAAACAGGTGTCCTTGGAAAGCTGAGATCCGGAGCAGCAGGGAGTTGTCTCTTTGAAGTTGTACTTTCCGTTGGAGGCCTGGCCTGCAACTAGCAGGGATCTGCCTCTTCTTTAATGCTTGTCTGTTGTTGCTTGTCTGGTGGAGCGAAGATTGTACCTGCCGGGAGCCTCAGATGCCACTGGTGGTGTTGGTGGAACTTGCTGTCATTGATCAGGCCCTGTTGCTTTCCTGGTGTGGGAGCTGTGGATCCAGGATGTCAGCCCCTCTCACTTGATGGCTGTTGCTGTGGTCAGCAGGACCTGGAAGGGGCCCTTCCACCTTGGCTGGAGGCAGTGTCGTCTGGTGTGAGCTTTGACCCAGACCCAGTCACCAGGCTGCAGGTCATGTGACGGCAGAGTTGCTGCTTCTGGAAGAGCCTGCAGAACCTGGTGATGAAGATAACGTAATGTCTCTGTTAATTTTTTACAATAGCGCAAAAGCAAATCGTCTGCTATTGATAGTGGAGCAGTGGACATATGGCCTGAAATGTTCATTGGGCGGCCAAATTGAATCTCGTGAGGGCTTAGCTTTGTCACCATATCTGGTGTGCTTCACATTGCTAACAGGGCTAGTGACAGTGCGTCCACCCATGAAAGTTCAGTTGATGCACAAATTTTGCCAATTGTGTTTTTCAACACCCCATTCTTTCTCTCCACAGCACCAGCTGCTGGTGGGTGATAGGCACAGTGTAGTTTTTGTGTGACCCCAAGCCCCTTACATATTCCCCCTATCACATGGGAGATGAACGCAGGTCCATTGTCTGAGCTTAGAAGTGATGGAATTCCAAAACGCTGTATAAGTTCTTTCAGAAGGCATTTAGCAACAGTGTGTGCATCACAGTTCTTTGTTGGATAAGCCTCAGTCCATTTGCTAAACATGCACACTATTACCAACACATGTCTGTACTTCTGGGCGGGGGCATGTCGATAAAGTCTAGTTGGAGGCTTTCAAAGGGTCCGTGGGGCGGTGGAAAGTGGCCAGGTGCAGTTGGTGTACCCTTCCCAGTGTTATATTGTGCACAAACAGTACATTGCTTACAAAGTCTCTCTGCTATTTGACGGAACTTGCAGTTGTACCAACGTTGTGAAAACAATCTGATCATGCCGTCTCGGCCCACATGCGAGGGACCATGAAAGAGGCGTGCCATAGAGAAGAGCATTGATGAAGGTAAGCATATTTTTCCATTCGGTCCTGTCCACAACCCCTCCTTTGATTGCACACACCCTCCTTTTACCCATTCCTCCTTTGTATGTGTTATCTTGTTCCAATCTACTTTGTCTTCCGGAACTTTCTCTTTTAAATATTTCACTACTTCCAGGTATTTTTCATCTACTTCTTGTCCTGGAAGTCCTCCCTTTCCCTGTCTGGCTCCCTTTTTGGCCATTCTACATGTCTTTTGCAGTCTTCCCACAGGTCTTTTGGCACAATTATATTGAATAGTATATCAAAGTCCTTCCATAACAGCCCCCCCTGGACTGCCATTCTGTCTAACTCGGTGTACCACTTCCTTGGTTCTTCCCTTAATTTGGGGAAATCTTTAGTGAAGCACATAATGTCTTGCTTGGACCTTGGGACATGGACATATGCCAATGCGTCGTCTGCACTGCCTGGTGGAGGGGGCACTTCTCGCAGGGGCATAATTAAGGTTGGTGCTGTTGTTGCAGGGGCTTTGTCCCTAGTGCGGGGGTAAGGGTCTGGACTACTTCTATCACTGCAAACGTTTGTATTAGTTTCTTCCATTGCTGTAGTTTCTCTACGGCGTATTTCAGTGTTTCCATTAGTCTGGCCTCGTCCCATGTGGGCAAGTCCGAGTCTGTGAAACTAAATTTTGATACGTCCCAGCTATACTGTGTGGGCAGCGATGGAGGGTCGCTTGTGTTGCCTTGGCATTGTTTTTTGGCTTGTTGTACATATGCGTTTTGCGCTTGTGGTGCTTTATCCGTCATTTCCACTCTGGCCAGTGACAACACTTTATCCTGATATTGCCTACACTGTTGTGCGGTAAATGTGTCTACTGGTAGTCAGTGCTTAATTTGTAAAATATTAAGTGCCAGGGCTCTGACCAGGAGGCCACTGCAGCTTGCATCACCCATCGCCCTTGTCATCGATGCCAAAACAACTACTAACCATCTCTCTCGCATGTAAATACGACAGTTCAGATTATTCCAGGTCCCCAAAGCTAAAGGAATGGCTGGGGAGGCAGGTATTAGCAATTTTAATGCATATTGTAGTCCTAAACTACCGTTGTTCTGCTCATCTCTAAATTAGATGAGCAGCGCCACCATGTGGTAGACTGTTCTATGTATGGTGTTGACAATTAGGTGCCGGAAACCAATTAAGTGCTGGTGCTTAGCACCGGAAAGCACCGGCTCAAATTAAGCACTGCTGGTAGTGTCCCTTCCACCATCTGGTGTAAGAAATTCTGCCATTTAGTAGTATCTTCTGCTTTCAGCATTTTCCGGTCCATTACTGGTGATGCATGTGGGGACGGAGTGGCACTATGTGTGATAATAAGGCTGCTTCGGCTAGCCTGTGATGAAGCGGGCTGTGCTCCTTCTAAAGCCTGTTCTAATGTGGTGATGTCATGGGCTGTCTGGTGCACATACGTACAGATGTCCCATATTAAAGTCTGCCACTGTGTAATGGAAAACGTTTCATCCATTGATGTGTTTTCAAATAGCTGCTTCCATGTGTTGTCTATTAAACGCGGTACTGCTATGTGTGTTTTTGTGCATTGTGCTAACAACTGTTGTTTCTTATCGCTGTATTTTGAAGCTGCGTGAACAGCTTCCTGCCTCATGAGTTGTAGGAAGGCGATATCTTGGACGGCGTCCTAGTCTATTTTCGTAACGGCTTCGTTCAACAGCTTGCGTATAAGAGTTACGCAAGCTGCTTGCTGTGCCTCAGATAGCTCAGTGTGTTGTTTGGTGGGAGCGGAGGGTGAGACAGTGTCAGTGTCGTCTGTTTTTGGGATGGGAGGTAGTCGTTGCATTCTCCCTATTAATAGGTCTTCGAGGAATGAATCCCCTTCTCCCTCCCTTTCCCTTTGCTCTCCTTTTTCACTTTGAACCGGAATGCATGGAAACACACCCACTACATCTAGTTGTGTCTTTCTCCAATTTTCACTTATCTGTTTCTTCGCTACCTCATTCAACAGCTTATTCTTAACGTCTAACAATTCCTTGTGGACCTTACTCTTTATGTTACTTGTTGCGCGCATATCGCGCAGAACCAAGTCCCACTGATAAAACGATTCCCACTCTGCCGTCCTTATATTTTTCCCTTTCAACTTTAACATTTTCTCAAATATGACAATTTATTCACGGCGTAAGTCCCGTGACACGGAAACAGCAAGTCAGGTCTCTTTGCTGTCAGGTCTTGCCATTTGTGTATAAAGAGTGTGGAACTTAGTCCTTGGCATAGGGCCACATGGTATGCTGGGGAGTCTTTTGGTGGGGCTGCTTGGCTGCTATTTAAATAGCTTTTCTCAGAGGATTGCCCGTTGTGTGGTGGTGTGAGGTGCAAGCACTTACCCTTGTTGCGTTGCGACGACAGTTCAGATATACCAGACACAGGGAGGGTGGGGCATCGCGCTATAATGCAAACAGACAACACAATGGGTAAACAAACGTTATCATTTTTGTTGTTGTTTTTTTAAAAATTTGTTTTTATTGGTTTAAACACACTAAACATACATACAATCGATTGCATCACAACTCTGTTTACACTGTCATCAATCTGCACAGGTAATCCACAAACACAAGGTACTTCTGTCACCCAGCATCTGCATTTCGCTAAGACGAATGAGGAATATAAAACTTACAGTGTCTGAGGCCACCTATGCAATTATAGTCATCTAGCGACACAGCCGCTCTTCCGTTAATCATGGTAAATCATCACTTCAAACATCATAATCTCCCAGCAATCAAGTCCCACTCTAAACCCTCCCTCTTATCCCACCCCCTCCCCCTTGGCGCAACCACTATATACAATCAGTAGTGACAACAAGACACAACGGCGTGGAGGATGAACAAACAAAATACAGGGCATTAAACAGGGCGATGGCTTCTCATCGCCAAGGGGAATGCACATATGAGTGGCTCGATGCAGTAAAATCACAGACTAGATTATCTCCTCCTACTAGGTACTATCAGGCTGTGTCCTCTGTTTCCTCGTCAGATTCATCATTTGGGTTCTTCAAGAGCTGTACCAATGCCTGAACGAACGTTATCATGCGCTTTCAGCCAGTCTCCAGCCTTCGCAGCAGCAGAGGAAGCCGTTCATCAATCGAGAGACAGGTCAATCGGTACTAGTTCACCAAAGCATTCACAAGTGGGAAGGGAAAGAGAACGTCCTGGGTGCTGGTAGCGTTACTGGCGCTCCATGGACAGAAAAGAAGATGACATGGAAGTATTTGGACGAAAGAGTAGTAGTTCCGCCTCCTTGCGTTCTCCCAGAGTTCCCAAAAGGGCGAGAGCTGCTGCTAAACGGAATTGAAGACCCCTAGGACTGTGCCGTGAGGGTGCAGGCATCCATATAACAGAGCAGAAGTGGTGAACTCTTCATGCAGTTGGTACACACACATAAAACATAGAAGCAATAATTGGCAACCCTGCGCTGCAGCGCTGTAGTATGAGATGTGCTGTGACTTGGTGCGGTGTGACTTAAGCTAATCCCATAATAAGAACAGGGGAAATAGGAACAATATTATTGGACCTTCAAAGGACATAAGAAGTAGCACGCAAATGGGGGGTAACATACTGTATAGGGCAAATATTAATAGATCTGCCAGCCAATCCATTGTAAGTGGGCAGGGATATTAAGAGGCATTTTGCTAGGGCGGCAATTATTATATTAAAGGGGTGTTTTGTTCGTTGTCAGAGAGGTAGCAGCGTATTTATGTAAGTCACGTAGTGTCTACAATACCCAAATAAAATGAGAGTCTGACAATTACTGAAAACACCCTACAACAGCAGGAACGGGAGGTGCAATCCTAGCAGTATTTAACCATAATATATTAGAGGCACATTACAATAACACAATACAAAAATGCAATAAAACCCAAAATGATAGGAAGGTACACAACCGGAACTCCCTCCCCGTTGTGCCTAGGTGGACCTCTAGGCACAGCTGGAGACCACCTCTGGCGTCCAGCAGGGTACCGGTGGCCAGCGGCGCTGAGGTGAGTTAGCGGCACCCAAACCTGAGGTCAAGGAAACTTATAAATCGGTGCCCCGAAAACCTGTTGCAACTAAAGGAGGAGCCCACTTGGCACCACTCCCACTGATTCGTTTCCGCACAACGACTGTGTGCAATCCCATGGGAGCCTACACAGCTATCACCTGTGCCTGGGGAGCAAAAACTGCTGCAACTCTAAAACGACGGCAACCTGCTACAACCCAACCCGGAGGATGGAGATCCCCCAACAAAACTCACCGATGGGTGCTGATTCTGGCAATGCCTACCGACCTCAGCTGCAGTCAGTGGGAAGTAAATGTAATTTTCCTCCACCCCTATAGGCCGGGGACTCTCCGCAGGCAAGACAAGGGAATGCAGAAGTTCGCCCTCCTTGGTCACCGTTAGGCAAGTGCTGCTTTGCACCAGGGCGTCACTGCGTGCAAGGAAAAGTGCGGATGGTCGCCGTCACCGGCTGGGCGGGGGAAGTATTGGGGCCAGAAACTGAAATGGAGATCAAAATGGCATATTAGAGATAGTGACAGAGGTCAGCAGCAGTGCCAGAGGTCTAGTACCGCGAACGGTGCAGGAAGCAAACCACTGTCAGCACCTCGAAGCAAGCGCTAACCTGAAACAGAGGCACAGTCTTCAACAGAATGATGACAGACCAAGATGTATATTATTAAAGCCACAAAGAGGAGGCAGAAAAAAATGATCAGAATTGCTGCTATGATAGCCATGTAATTTGGAAGGCAAGAGACAAATACTTCTCCTGGACACAAACACACCGGCACAAAACAGAAGGAGAGAGAGTGGAGAGAAAGCTCATTAAGTAATGTCCACACAAATGTGCTGAGAGGGAGAAAAAGCAGGAGCCAGAGATATGACACAAACCAACTCACGGCAGGCAGAGTCCCTCAGCCATAGAGCGGAGGGAGAGAGAAGAGACAAAGATCAAGAGTCATCAAACCTCAGGCCTTCAAACTCCGAATGAAGCTGAAGTCCATCTGCCCGGTGACCGGTGAAGTCAGCGATCCTGGGGCCGCATTCTCACACCAAATGTGGAAACTGAAATAGAAATATAGAAATAATACCACAAATCCAACACACTCTGTCAGCACATAAGATAAACAGAATTTATTGGAGATCAACAGATAATGCAAATACGTGCAGCACGGAGACAGTCAGCATAGCCACTGAGTGTCCAAAGGGGTGACGCCCTTGGACAGCTGTTATTGTCACAAACCACATAGGAAGCATCGTCATAATACACGTAACACAAGTTAGGCAGTGTGTACCTGTCCAATCAGCAAGGGCCTTGACTATGTTATACCATGTATGGTCCGAACTATACTGTTGCTGACCACGTGTCTGAAGTACGTGACAGTTGTGGGACTTTCTACTGTAAAAGGCATTTGTATTAGCCTTGGTACTTTTCCACTGAAATGATTGCAATATCATACAACGTACGAGAAATATTGCTAAATGTGATATGCTGAAATACATGTGGCTAAGCTAGCATCCTGCTTTTGTTCTCGTATGTTTCTTAGGCAAGTCTTGCGTTACAGCAGCATTTTTATCTAAATAGAGAGGAAAAGTACAAGCGTCAATATGCTGGTTCTCATGTCAACGTAACAGGGCCTGAAGCTTCAAGCATTTGGTATCACCTATAAAAGATGGCTTCTACAAATGCTTCTAGTTCTCTTCTTTACCCTGTTGTAGCGACCGATGTCGACGCTCAACAAAACCCAATAAAAATTATCTGAAAAAAAAAATCTAGTATTTTGGTCCTGCTTCATGAGATATTCTGTGAACCAATGTTAGAGATTTAATCTGAATACTTTTATAAACGGGCAGCCCTAGATGTCCCGATATTGATGACCGCCTTGGAAGCTTCAGGACCAACTGTGCTACCACATTCTGAACCACCTGAAGTCTCTTGGTCAATGTCGTAAGGAGACCAAGATAAAGGCTGTTAGCGTAATCAATATACAAAGTAATTCAAGTGTACACCACAGTTTTCCATGCTTCCAAAAGCAGAAGATTTAAAAATGTCCTCAATGTCTGCATTAGAGCGAAACACGTTCCAGTGGTGCTGAAGATCTGCTGACGGAAAGATAGCTTATTATCAAATTTTACCACCAGATTCCTCACCACCATTGCTGGGGGGTGGGGTGGAGGGGGATATAGGTGGCATGTCGGCAGCCCCTCTGGCCACTAATCATTCATGGAGAAATTTTATTTGTTCCCAAGCACCAAGATCTCCGAGTTACACTTCAAGTAGTTTTGCGGCATCCATGTAATAACTTGTGATGAACAGTTTTTAAACGAAGTTCAGGGGTATTGGAGGATCGATCCAGTGACAAAATATGCTAAGTATTGTCAGCATAAGGAACCACTTTTACCCCAAATAAGTCACTCAGCATGGCCAAGGGCACCATATAAATATTAAAAAGAGTAGGTCTCAGAGAGGAGGCCTGTGGTATGCCTTATTTGAGCTCCTTATTCTCTGACAGGTACTGGGCCATAGTTAGAGCCTGACATCTATTACATAGAGAGGATTGCTGCACCCATTTCAGTACCTGGCCACAGACACCTACTTCTGCCAATCTCTGAAGCAAAAAGAGATGATAGACCGTATCAAATGCCGCCAACACATCCAACATAATGAGGGCAGCACTCCCCTCCCCTATCCTTTTTCAAGGGGATTTTCAGATAATCTGTTACTTCCAGCAGCGCAGTTTCAGTGCTAAATTCAGGTCTGAATCCTGACTGCGAAGGATGTACAGGTCGAGATTTTTCTAGGTAGCCAGACAATTATATATTATATATATTTAGCAGCTTTTCTATCATTTTGAAGAAAGCTGTAGTAAGGAGATATGTCGATAGAGCACTAGTAGATCTGGGTTGGCAAAGGGTTTCTTTTTAACAAAGGTTTAATCCTTGCTTGTTTACAGACGGATAGAACTCTCCCTGAACTCAGAGAGTTATTGAACAGTGAGTTAACTACTGGATTTAAGACATTAATTTCTCTAACCAACCTCGTAGGGGGACAAGGGTCTGTCAGAAAACCTTATTTACTGCTTTTAACTGCCTATTTTTTTTGCTCAAGGCTAAGCTCCTTAAAATTTGACAATGAGGTATTTGTTTTTAACAATGTAGCTAAGGGGAGGTCCCAATCTGTATTTTCTTGATTTAGTAAGTCAAAGTTTGATTGGAGATTTTTAATTTTATCCTCAGAAAACCCTGACAAGTTATTACAGAGTTCTGGTGAAGGTTTAATACTAATATTGCATGCCTTTGGTTGCAGGAATAGATTGGCCACCCGGAAAATTTCCAGTGACTCATTCTTGGATCTCCTTTGTATAAAAATTGACAGGGCTAGTTTAATAGATGTCTATATGATTTCAAGGTATTCTTGTATATAGGTCTATCTTCTCTCTGGTATTTCTCCTCCATCTCCATTCTAGGTTCTTGCATCTCCTTTTTTGCAGTTTTAGCTCTATTTAGAACCAGGGAGCCCCATTTATTTCTTTTCCTTTGTGTGGCCCGATAAAAGGGAGGGGCTAATTTGCCCATGGCAGTATCAAACCATGAGAATACATCATATGCATCCTGTTCAATATCCCTAAAAGAGAGGGGTGTGAGGTTTGTAAATCATGGATCAAATCCATATCCTCTATTTGGTTCCACTTCCGAAAAATATAATTAACAGCAGCTTTGTCTTCTAGATTGACTTTAATGTCCTTCCATCTTAAACTTATCAGCCGGTGGTCAGTCCAGGGTAATTCAGTTAATTTTCCTATGTCCAGATTGAGGTGGTAGAGATTAAGGGGCCGAATCCGATTCGGGACGGAAAAAATACCGACCGACTCGGTACGGGATTATAGTCCGACCGACACGTACCGGCGTTGCCCGACCTGGGAAGTACGATGAAATGCATGGGAATCACGACCGACTCGCACGGAACACAAGGCGAACGACCGACCTGGCCGGAAACAAGCTATCCGGCCGGGAAACAACGCGAATCGAACCGACCGACACGCATCAGGAAATAACCAGAACGAAACGTACCCGCGAACTCCGACCCGCGCAGTACGATGCAATGGGTGCAAATTCAGACCGATTCGTACGGAGCCCAAGTCGTACGACCGACACGCATACCAAACCCAGCCGAACAAACACAAAACTCCGCGACCGACGCATATGAAACTGAGTTGAAACACAGCGGGAATGACTCGGAGAGGCGCGCACGAGACAACTGCAAAGTCCTACTCGGTCAGAAGAACGACTCCTACATGCACAATAATCACAAATGAAAAAATACAAAAAAAAGGGCCAAACAAGCAATGACAAAGCCAATAAATACAGGGGGGAAAAAATGGAACAAGGACACACCCCCAACTCCACCTACATAAAGCCCACAAATCCCTACCATGATCCTTTGCAAATCCCACTGACCTGCCAGCACAGAACACCATCACACAGCAAACACAGACACACACACAGCTCATCCAACACAAAAGCCACACACCATTAGCACCTCAACAAATAGCACCCTCACACACACACAGCAAAACCTACACACACACACCCTCACTTGCACACACACACATCAATCACCACCACCACCACCCATCACCATGCCCCTAAAGAAGAATCCAAAGTTCCTAGATAGTGAATTGGAAGTCATGGTAGACGAGATCCTGAGGGTAGAGCCACAGTTGTTTGGCACGTTGGTCCAACAGACCCCCATGTCGCAGAAAACCAAGATGTGGGCGAGGATCGTCGACAGGGTGAACGCACAATCACCATGTTTGCGCACAAAGGAAGACATCCAGAACAGGTGGTATGATGTGCGCAGGAGGGTCAGAGACCTACTCAAGAAGGATTACCTCCTGAGCCAGCACACCGGCAGTGGCCCTCCTGCAAAACCAGTATACCTCAGGCCCTGGGAGGAGAAGGTGCGGGCCATCCTACCACCAGTGAGCGTATATGGACTAACAGACATCCCAGAGCCTGGTGAGTACACAACTAATATACACAATATTGTGTGCCAATACACACACATCACTGTCAAGGGGACAGTCAAACCATCCACTCCTAGCAAATCAACAGCAACCAAAAGATAATCATCCCAAGATGTGTATGTCAGTTAGATAAACACAATACATGCCATCTCATAGTGATATGTAACTGTGTCATGACATGTACAAACCTAACAACAAATAGAGCAAGGCAGTGGCACAAATATAACCAACAAACACTGCCTGATAATCTGCCACCACTAGAACACCACCTCACAGGGAAGCTCACTTAAATGAAGGAATTCTGTGTATACTGGTGAAGTTAGTGTAGCCAATAGCATGATGGGAGTTGGAGTCACAGATACTGCTCACCCTCACAATTGGCCCATCAACACCACTCTGAACCATGCTCACATCACAGGGAGTGGATAAGGACTGACAAGATGGCTGACACTGGCTACTGCTGTGGGGAGCACAAGGCCCTGCTGGGAACTGTGCACCAACAAACAGCACAACACCACTGCCTGACATCCTGAAAGCCAACTTGCACTCACTGCAATGCAAGCACGTTGCATGGTGGGATATCTGGCTGGCTGGGAAGGAGGACTCACAGCACTGACCATAGTTACAAGCAGCTCACCTCACACACCCCCTCAACACAAACTCCACATAACCCACCTGGGAGAATGCAATGCCTCACATACCAAATGAAGATCCCACAAAGAACCACCACCCTGGGTAATGCTGTGTGAAGCACAGGGACACACCTGGGACTTGTAGCCAAACAAATGCAAGGACAACACTGTCAGCCTTCCTGTCAGCACAGGCACACTACCCCACAGAGAAGCAGAGTCCAAAGGAAGGAAGTACGGGCATGCTGGGAAGGGGGTGTAGGCAATAGCATGATGGGAGTTGTAGTCACAGATACTGCTCACCCTCACAATTGGCCCATCAACACCACTCTGAACCATGCTCACATCACAGGGAGTGGATAAGGACTGACAAGATGGCTGACACTGGCTACTGCTGTGGGGAGCACAAGGCCCTGCTGGGAACTGTGCACCAACAAACAGCACAACACCACTGCCTGACATCCTGAAAGCCAACTTGCACTCTCTGCAATGCAAGCACGTTGCATGGTGGGATATCTGGCTGGCTGGGAAGGAGGACTCACAGCACTGACCATAGTTACAATCAGCTCACCTCACACACACCCTCAACACAAACTCCACATAACCCACCTGGGAGAATGCAATGCCTCACATACCAAATGAATATCCCACAAAGAACCACCACCCTGGGTAATGCTGTGTGAAGCACAGGGACACACCTGGGACTTGTAGCCAAACAAACGCAAGGACAACACTGTCAGCCTTCCTGTCAGCACAGGCACACTACCCACAGGGAAGCAGAGTCCAAAGGAAGGAAGTACGGGCATGCTGGGAAGGGGGTGTAGGCAATAGCATGATGGGAGTTGGAGTCACAGATACTGCTCACCCTCACAATTGGCCCATCAACACCACTCTGAACCATGCTCACATCACAGGGAGTGGATAAGGACTGACAAGATGGCTGACACTGGCTACTGCTGTGGGGAGCACAAGGCCCTGCTGGGAACTGTGCACCAACAAACAGCACAACACGACTGAATGACATCCTGAGATTCAACCTGAACCCACTGCAAGGGTGGCATGCTTCATGGTGGGATAACTGGGCCAGGTGGAGAAGGATGGCCGGATGTCCACCAAATACAACCAATGCTGGCCATGCACACACCTCAACATTCATATTGAAATGCCCCAGGTATGCATGACAATGTGCTACACCAATATCAACCTCTTACTGTGACAACTTAGGACAATGCAATGTACATGCCCGCATCCAGAGGTACAGTCACAACTGTCAGGTGTGTGAACCATTGATGTCTGTAGAAACATTACATACAATGTGTGTCTCTTCCAAATACAGGTGACGATGATGGGGACACAGCAGCAGGCGAGGAGGAGTCCCTGTCCCAGGCTCCGGGGACACAGAGCTCACTGGTGTGGAACAGCCTCTGCCCTCCTCGGATGGCGAAGACCTACCTGGCACCTCCGGTGTGAGTCATCATGCAGCACCAGCTGGACCAACATCTGCACCCCCTGCACCCACCCCTCCAACAACTGCCAACATACAGACCACCCCCGCCGATACGGACAGACCAAGGACCACCGCTGACAACAGCACAGGGCCCCAGGCCCACCGTGGAGCAACGGATGACAACACCACTAACAACCCCCAAGTGGGCCTCGGGTCACCTGTGCGTGCCACCGCAGGTCCTGCACGTGTCGCCAGGGGTGGTGGGAGGGGTGGTAGACATAGGTCGCTGCTTGCAGAGGGTCTGGACTGCATGATGACCCACAACTGGCACGCATCGCTGATGCGTACCAGGATAGCACCGGAGAGGTCAGACAGGTAGTGGGGATCCTCAAGGACATACAACAGCAGCAGGCTGCCCATCATGCCCGCTTGGACTCCCACATGGCCCGTGTGGAGACACACATGGCCCGTGTGGAGACACACATGTCGGGCATGGAGTCCAAGTGGGACACATTGCAAGAACTCACAGCGGTGCATAGGGACATATTGACATGCCTCCGCCAGATTAGCACCAACATGGCCACACCTCCCTGTGTGCCCACAACATCTGGTGCTGCTACAACTGACACCGCCACAGGGAGGGAGGAGGACTCTGGCGGAGAGTCCCCTGCACCGCCGCAGCCTGCACGTGAGGGTCCCCCCCAAAGAAGAGGGGTCGTCCGAGGAAGGAAAACTGAGAGGTTGATGGCCACGTACAGCCCCCAGGAAGCCAACACCTGTTCCGGAAATTCTCCTTTGTGTGCAAACGTTTCACCCTGTCGAATGCAACACTACTTTCCCACATGACATGGGGAGTTCAAGTTGGACTAATGTATCATATGACTGTGGACTTCACTCAGGACATTTCTGCTACCAAGACTTCCAACTCATCTGGGAACTTTGGATCACAATCCCAATGTACAGCACCCACCATCCTGTGCACTATACACACACACATTTCTGTAAATAAAATCACTAGTACACCATACTTGCCACTGTTGTTATTCAAATGTGGATACTGTTATGGTGATGATGTTCTGCTAAATTACACTGTGTAGGCTAACTGCTACAACAAGTACAACACCGTCGTGTGAGTCATGGTGACGTGACACATATGAGGGAGACACACCACTAGGGCTACACAACACAGACACCAGGGCCATCGGACTCATCGCCCACAGTGATGTTGCCAGGAAATACAGTGGAATGCACAGACACCACACCTATTCAGAGTCTGTGTTAACTAGCCCACAGGTGCAGTAGACAAATGTCAGTCAGATGTGTGACCACAGACAACGCACATCCCAAAGTGAAGCACAGGTTTATTACACATTTGCAACATGTTGTTTCCACTACAAATGCAAGGTTTACCCACGTGGCAGTGGCCACACAGTCAACAAGTGCAGAAGATATGAAGTCCAGGGATGTGTGGCACATCACTTGTAGGCCAACTACTGCTGCCACCCTGAAAGCTGAATCATGGTGTCGGGGGATCCAAGTTGACCAAAGTACTCAGTAAGCACCCTGTGAAGGACAGACATGACACACAGTTAAAATCACTGTAGAACAGGACAGTACTGCAATACTCATGCCCAATACATGTCACAAGACAACTACACAAAACCAAGTTAGCATATCAAAACTGTTGGGGAGTTCAGACTACCTGGAAGGACACATTGCTGCACGCATCCAGTCAAGTAGCACATGGCCACACTCAAACAGCACCAGAGCACCACCCACACATATCATGCAAACTCACGTCATTCACATTACATCTCCCTGGATACTCACATTCAGCTGAAGAAGTTGGTGATGAGCTGTGTGCGGACATCACCATCATCATCATCATCATCACTGGCATCGTGGTCCAGGCCAGGATCCTCCACAGGTGGCGGACGTTGGTCATCGTCATCCAGGATGAGAGGCAACTCCTTCCGCACTGCCAGGTTGTGTAGCATGCAGCATACGATGACAATCTTGCACACCTTTGCTGGGGCATATGGGAGGGCCCCTCCTGTCTTGTCCAGGCAGCGGAAGCGGCTTTTCAGGAGACCAAAGGTCCGCTCTATCACTCTCCTGGTCCGACCATGTGCCTCATTGTAGCGCATCTGGGCTGGTGTCACAGGGTTCCTGAGGGGTGTCAGCAACCACGGCATGTTGGGGTATCCGGAGTCACCTACGGACAGACAAGTGCACATTAGCTGATTTGGAAAAGTGGGTGGAATACTACAGATCAGAACACACATAATGGTACAAAGTCAGTACACACCGACAAGCCAGGCACGCTGGTTCTGCATCTGTGCCATCATCCTCGGGATGCGACTACTCCTCATCACGTAGGCATCGTGTGCTGAACCAGGGAAACGGGCACACACATGTGTGATGCTCATATCTGCTAAACATACCACCAGAGCATTGATCGAATGGTAATGTTTACGGTTCCGGTATGCCTGCTCATGTGCCTGTGGTGGTATCAAAGCCACATGTGTCCCATCAATGGAGCCAATGACATGTGGCATCCTCCCCAGGGCGTAGAAGTCACTCTTGACGTCAGTGAGTTGTTGACGTGTTGGGAAATAGATGTACTGGTTCAGGCATCTCAACATTGCCTCCAAAACATCGCGTAGCACATGGCTGAACATAGTCTGTGACATCCCACCGGCAGTCGCAACAGTGTGTTGAAAGGTACCGGTGGCAAAGAAGTGTAGGGCTGCCATTACCTTCACCTTGGGGGTCAGCGCCGTAGGGTACGTCCGGCCAGGTTGCAAATGTGGTGCCAAGCGCACTGCCAAATCCTCAATCAGCTGCCTGGTGAAGCGGTACCGTCGGATGCTGTCACGTTCCACCATCGTTGCCAGGTCACGGAATGGTCTATGGACAGCTGGAGCCCTGCAGTGCATAGGTTGAAGGAAGAAAGATTGTCAGTCACCCCACATATGTGCCATTCACCATACTCAATTTCACATGATACATCATTACGTGACACAAGTACTTGATGTGTGTGCCGTTCTGTCGGACATAACTCGCACCTACATGGCCAACATCTAACTTCTCAGTACAACATGTGTGCACAACAGGTACCAGGTTGTGCTATGGGAAACCATTAGGCTGTGTCACAGTACCCATTTACTGCTGTCACGTTCTACACACACACCACAGTGACATGTCTGGACAGATGCGCCACAGGCATCACAGCTCATTGACAGGTAGATTCCCAGTGACCCTGTCTTGCCACATGGACACTGGCATGACATGGCGTATCATGTACACATCAGAAAAACAAACATGACTCCCACAGGTAGTGGCCCCTGTCGCATCCGCAGGACAGACATGGACGCCAGTGACGCACAACATCAAAGTCCATGCACAAACAACGTTGATGTGGAGACTGTCTCCCATCGTGCACATGGAATCAGTGACATCGGAAACACAACATGCACACAGACTGTGGAGGGACATCACTATTGTGGCAATGGGTCATCCTGTGACGTACATGCCTTCCCACATGGGACTCTGGGGGTATGTGACATGTCATACACATACACAACCTGGAAATGTGACCATGCCACATGCTCCAAAATGAACTGTTGCACATCACAGTGGTCATGTGCACAACACACCAAGGACCCTGTCCCCATGAACACATGCACAGCCTGGGTGTGGCTGCCCACAAGTGCCACCACAGAAACCACATGTTAACCCCCATACACAGAGAAGGAAATGCAGCCTTACATGCCTCAGGAAACAGTGTGGACTGGGTGTGGTGTTGTAGGTGTGCCCCTGGGTCTCTGGCAGGTATATGTGGCTGGCATACGTTCACCAGTGACAAGCATGGTGATATATGCGACTGACCTGTACAGGTACGCGTTGTACAGCAATGGACCGATCGGTGTGCCCGGCCGGCACATTGCATATGATGTGTGCGGGTACGCGTTGTATCCCGAAATACGCGTTGTACATCAATGGACCGATCGGTGTGCCCGCACGGCCCATTGCATATGATGTGTGCGGGTACGCGTTGTATCCCGAAATTCGCGTTGTACAGCAATGGACCGATCGGTGTGCCCGGCCGGCCCATTGCATCTGTTGTGAGCGGGTACGTGTTGTACAGCAATGGACAGATCGGTGTGCCCGGCCGGCCCATTGCATATGATGTGTGCGGGTACGCGTTGTATCCCGAAATACGCGTTGTACAGCAATGGACCGATCGGTGTGCCCGCACGGCCCATTGCATATAATGTGTGCGGGTACGCGTTGTACAGCAATGTACCGATCGGTGTGCCCGGCCGGCCCATTGCATCTGTTGTGAGCGGGTACGCGTTGTACAGCAATGGACCGATCGGTGTGCCCGGCCGGCCCATTGCATCTGTTGTGAGCGGGTACGCGTTGAACAGCAATGGACCGATCGGTGTGCCCGACCGGCCCATTGCATCTGTTGTGAGCGGGTACGCGTTGTACAGCAATGGACCGATCGGTGTGCCCGGCCGGCCCATTGCATATGATGTGTGCGGGTACGCGTTGTATCCCGAAATACGCGTTGTACAGCAATGGACCGATCGGTGTGCCCGCACGGCCCATTGCATATGATGTGTGTGGGTACGCGTTGTATCCCGAAATATGCGTTGTACAGCAATGGACCGATCGGTGTGCCTGCACGGCCCATTGCATATGATGTGTGCGGGTATGCGTTGTATCCCGAAATACGCGTTCTACAGCAATGGACCGAACGGTGCGCACACATTGGCTGGGGCCTGGCATGGCAACGGACGCGTTTTCGAAGCTCCAACGAGTCTGATGCCGTGAATTCAGTTGGCCAGCCACAACAATGTTGCAAAATCATGGGTGTCATGAAGTTGAAGATTTGAAGGATGCTGTGGGTGTGTATTAGTGCTGCTATTCCATGGATTGGTCAGATTCAGAAGATGCAAACGACTTGGACCTATCACTTTGGACACATGGGACAGTATCTGCCTCTGCAGCACACATATAATGCTGGCTGTTCCCCTGAGAGCTCACTTGCCTGCACTACATGCTCCAGGACGACATCTGCCACCAACACTGCTGCTGTTTATGCATCCTCTGGCTCCTGCAATGGCACGTACTGTGGAGAGAGCCCCAGCCTTCAGCCTTGAGGAGAACCAGGCCCTGCTGGACAGCCTCCTTCCACAGTACAGCAAGCTGTATGGGAAACCAGGGGAGCAGGTGAGTGTGCTGTCCACTGCCTTACTAATTGTGCATGTTGTCTGACTAGCAGGACTTTCAGTGTGCACACCACTGGCTAGCATGCTCACTGAGTAGTTGTCACACCCCAAAGTGTGTAGTGTGTAGTTACATGCACTGAACTGGTACAGTGCAGTAACAGTGCATTCCAACTAGGTTTACTTCCCATGCAATGATACCATGTAGTGACTGCTGGCAAACTGTTCATAGCCATTGTTGCACTGCCTGTGTACATCATATGCCCCTGTGATTGAGACATGTATATCCAACTGTGTGATGCACGTATATGTTGCATGTGTAGTAATGGCCTTTTCACTTTGTCATCCTCACAGGTTGATGCCCACCAGAAGCAGGAAATCTGGCTGACCATCGCCCGGGTAGTAAGATCCGTGGGGGTCTACAGGCGCAGGATCCGCAACTGCCAGAAGAGGTGGCAGGACCTTCGAGGCTGGACCCGGAGGATCGCAAGGGTCCAGTTGAAGCTGTCGCCTCCTCGCAGGAGGGGCGGACACCGGACCCTGACCCCCACATGCTCCGGATCCTGGCGGTGGTCTTCCCTGACCTGGATGGGCAGCTGAAGGCCAGACAGCAGCAAGGAGGGGGTGAGTCCATGACTGCACTGTGCACTTTGTCTGACATGCTATGTGCCCTCCTCTGGCCTGGTTAAACTTCCACAGTACATCAGTCATGTGGTCCAGGACCCATGTCCCTCATTTGTGACATGCCCACTTCTCCTCTGATACGCATATGTGTGGCCCTTATAGTCAGGAAATTGTGTCATTTGGGGACTGTGTCATTGCATTTAGCTTTGCTCAAGGTGGGTGACAGCATTTGTTCCCGTGACTATGTTGTGCGATTCATGGGTGGGTCAATTGCTTACACAATGCCTAAGTTCTGACATGTAATCTGGGTGTAACTTTGATATGTGGTCCGCTTGCTGCTCTGACTCACCACATGTCCCTGGGGAATTTGGCACACACCCATGCTGCTGGTGGGAACAATGTTTGGGCCTCAGGAGTATGTGTATCCAGTGTGTCACACATGCTTAGCCACCTGCCTACTGTCCAGGACTCATCGCTCTTACAGGTGGAGCTGGACAGTCATGCCTACTCCAGGGCATACAATACACTCTGTACTCCCACTCCCGTGTATCATCTGGCATGTTGTGATCAGTGAAATGTACCCTCAGGTGTCTGCCTCTGTCTCATTGTGCTGTGTCTTCGTTGTCAGGACTACTGGTATGTTTATCGGTTAGGGCTCAGCATGCCATCTGAGATGTGACCATGATAGACGATACTTCTGTGACTTATAGGTGTCTGATCACTTGACTGTGCACACAGGTGTTTGCGACTGTGACTTTCAGGCAGCTGTATTTTCATTCACAGCACACTGTGAGGTGCTCATGTTCAGAGAGTTGTGTTTCATGTCCCTCATTTGTCCAGTTGGTATGACGTGGACAAATAGTAGTACAGATGATGTGGTTTTTGGGGGATGGACATGTGCACTTGTCAGTCACATAACTTGCATTCCCCATGCCCTCGGATTGTGACACAGTGCAGACTGTTGTTGGCTGGCTGCCATGGCCATGTGACTTGAGACAGTAATGTATGACTTTGCACGCATTCCTGTGTCATGGCATTAAACTTCCTGGGACTGATCCTGCAGGGGAGTGACATGTGCAACATGCACCCCATTGTGGCATTGACTATCCGGACATGGGTGCATCATGGTGTCTGGTGCTGGTATGCATCACATGCATTTCTAATTAGACTCTGGCCATCCCTTTATCCGGACACCTGCACTGACTCAGTGGCAAGAGATGTGATGTGTGCATGTTCACATACTTCACCGTGTTCCCTGCAATGTCCAACAACTGTGTAGGTGGTGCATGTGTCCACACTGGGGTCTTACCATCAGACAGGCACCAGACAGATGGGTGCAAGGGCAGGAGGGGTGTGAGTCCCATGGTTGACCATCAGACTGACAATTGGCTTCCCCGAATCTGTGTGAGGACTTTAGGCAATGTTCAACTAAGGATGCCAGGGCTTGCTCTGTAATGTGCTGTACTTACTGTGGTGTGTGCGGTCAGTGCAGGTGACTGATGTTTGTCTGTTTCCCTAATTGTTTGCAGATACATCCACGGCCACAGGAGGGGACAGCTCCATGGACTAGGAGGAGCAGCGGAGCCAGACTGGGTCAGCATTGGACGAGTGGTCAGAGGGACCCAGTGGCACGGAGGGCGAGGGGAGCCACACCGAGGAGTCCTCAGCACCATCCACCTCAGCTGAGGACCACAGCAGCTCGGAGGATGACTCCCTTGTGGAGGCGGGTCTCAGCAGCCACCAAAGGCCAGCTAGTCTGTCTGGCCCCGCCACCACCACCACCACCACCGCCCTCCCATTGGCTCCCATTCCAGAGGTCCGTGGAGGCTCCCGTGCTCGGGAGCGTGTCTCCTTCGTGCCAGGCACCGCACCCCCTGCCCCTGTGTCCCCTGCTGCCCTGAGTGAGGAGTCTGTGTACCTCCTTCGGCAGCTCCATGTAGGGCAGACAGCAATGCTGAGTGTCCTCCATGCACACACCACTCTGTTGACACAGCTGGTGTCGTTCATGGAGGGCATCTCGACGGGTATGTCTGCCCTACAGAGGAGTAATAAGTCCATGGACTCCTCCCTGACGGCAGCAGTGTCCCTCCTCCAACAGTCCCTCACCCCTCCCACCTCTGCCCCATCCACACTTCCTGCCCCCTACCTGTCCAAAGCACATGCACACCTGCACAGTCACCCAAACACACAGACACGAGCAGCACAGACACACCCAAGAGTAAGGCAAGACGTGCACACAAGCATCCTCAGGGGACTGATACCACAGACACAGGGGATGGGGAACACACACACACACAGGCATCCACATTCACTCCGCAGTCCTCCAAATCCTCTCCCTCCAAGACCCCTTCTCTTGCCTCGCCTGCTACCCCACCTACACAGCAGATCTTCCTGTGTGACCTCGGCCTCTTCCCCTCCAATCCTGCTGATCCAGCATACCGGGGGAAGAGGAAGTCCACCCACACAGAGGGAGTGCCCCTCGCCCCCGGACACCCTCCCCCAGGCGCAGGCAGACACAGGACCCCATTAGGAAGTCCCCCGGACCAGGAAGAGCAAGACCCCACCACCACCACCACGCAGCTCCACCGCCCAGTCTCTCTCCTCCATCCCCCAGGCCACCACTGCACAGGTTCCCCCGCCACACCCTGCCCCAGGTTCCCCCACACACCGATACCGCATCCCCAGACTGTTTAGGCCCTCCCCCCCTGCCACTTGCTCTTCCACCCCCAACCCAGACGCTCTGCCTGTTAGTGGCACTGTTGTGGAGACCGGGTCCCCCCCCCCTCTGTCCTGCCCACCTCATCTGCCCACCCTTCCACTCCCTTGGAGTCATGCACTGCAGTGGAGTCCACAACCACCACGTCTGACTCGGGAATTGCAGTGGGTACCCAGTCCACTACATCAGTCCAGCCCACTGCAGTGGTTGCAGCACCCACACCAACTGACTTGTGTACCACAGTGGTGCCTGCCCCCCCTGAGTCAGACACCTCCACTGCAGTTGTCGGTGACACTCCTGCACCCATCACCCCTTCACTGCCTCACTCTGCCATCCCCTGATCCTGTCCCTGCGGTGCCTGGCCTGCCCCTTGTATGCCCCTCCAAGGGGGATGTCCCCTAACCGTACCAGTGCAGGCAAGCAATGTGTGACCAGTTGTCACTTCTCACCCTGTTGGGACTGTGATTTTGGACTGGCCATTGGCCTTAGTTTCTTTTGGACTTCCGTGTTTACCCTGACATTTGCTGAATAAAGCCTCTTTTTGTTTACTTGTGGGTTTTCTTTTGATATACATGATGTGGATGAGTAGCATCCTGCATTTGCAGTTGTAATAGTGTTCACATCAGGAAAATGAAGTGTTGCAGTGATGGACTCCATGTGGTCCATGGGATATGTGTCCTGTTGTAGTCTGGATCTATGGCATCCTTTGCTACAGTCTGAGGGTGTAATGTTCAGCATTTGACACAGGGATGTCCATTTTGCAATTGTAAATGAACATCTTTGTCTTACACTGATGCACATCTGGTGGGCTTACCACTGTTCAATGTTCCGATTTCCCTGACTGTGTGCCCAGCTCCACTGGACATGCGGTTTTGCACATCAATGTCGAAGGACTCATCTGTGTATACAGTGCAACTTGCTTGACACGTGTTTTGTGTGTGTGCAGATGACTGACGTGACACTCCCGTACCCAGGCTGATGTGAGCAGAGCCTTCTGTGTGTTGTGGTTGTTGACTCACTGACGGAGTGTTCTCCTGACATGTTTGGGTCGTGCACAGACAAGGTTTGGCACAGCGGACCGTCCACAGGAGTGGAGTGCCCTCATGGCAGTGTGTAATCCGGTGACATTGCGTGGGCCTGTGTTGTGTGTTGTGTAAGCATGTCTGTGCGTGTTCCCTTCCCTTTTCCTACACAGGCTGTGTCCCTAGGGATGTTCCTGTTTGAGATGCTTGCTGAGTTGTTCTGTGTTCATCCAGCATCTTGGACCTGGTTTCTCCGTGATGTGGGTGCATGGCAAACTAATGTTCATGAGGTTGTCATACCAGGTTGTCTTTGTTGTCAGGGCTGGGGATGTGGGCAAACGCAGATGGGACACATTCAGGATTCTCCTTGGCACTTGTTGTTTACACGAGTCATGTGATTTACAGTTTGTGTTAGCTTTCAGTGATTGTGACACGTTGTGTGTGTGACTGCTGCCACTCCTCAGGGTCAGAGCTGCAATGTTGGAAGTTGTGTACGTGTGTTCTTCGTGTGTCACCTTGGCTTCTTCGTTGGTGTGTGACTATGGCCAGGATCCCATTGATTGTGGTGGATTTCACATCATGCCCATGTACGGCATACTGTGCTGTGTGTCAGACATTGACGAGTCTTGTTGACTGGCCATGTGTGATGGGTTTCTGCACCTTAGTTCCCACCACCACCCCTGGTATTGTCATGGGTGCATGTCCAATGTCACCAGTCCATGTGAGCTTCACTGCTGCACATTGGTGGAGATCAGGGTGTGTGGTGTTGAGTGTGTGCAAAAGTGAGTTGTTGCACGGCTAGACCCCTACCTCCATATTGGCCTTGGCTGGCAGGCCGTGCTGATTGATTGGAGCTTGTGTAGGTGTGATGGTAGTTTGTTGCTCAGGACACATGGCTGTGGTTCACAGTGTGAACGACATCTAACTTTGTCATCACAGTGGGATTATCATGCAGGCTAGTGTCAGCACATTGTGGGGTCCCTGGGGGTAGTGCTGTGGTGGGTCTGTCTCTTGCTGTGTTAGTTGCTGTTCCTACAAGCTTGTGTGACATGTGTAATTTGTGCTCCCTCTCATCTAACAATGCCGGATTGCCCACATAGGGGTATCCGATCCATGAGTAACTTTTGTATGGCACTGTATACACATCTGTGTGGTTGGAATTCAGGCCTCCTCATGTGTTGTGTGGTTGCCTGGGGACACTGGCACACCCCTCCATCACCTGTTGTGTTTGATATGCAGTGTGAGTCTGCCTGTTTGTGTTTGTGCCTTTGCACCACTGCATTGGCATATCTTGAGTGTGCCATTGGCTGTATGTTGTTTGGTGGCTTTCCCCTGCTGTCCCTGGGACTCCTAGGTCATCAGTCAGCACAATAATCATGGTTTGTATGTCCCATTGCTGCCATGGTATGGTATTTGTTCACCTGACATCTACAGTTTCCACAGGATATCTACATTTGTGTGTCCATTGGTGCAGATATGTGGGTCAGCATTATGATGGTCACTTCTGTCATTGTGTTATTTGTGAATGTTGACAATGTGGGCCCCCATGGGTGATGTTTGTATGCACATGGCCAAAACGATGTTTCAGTGACACTGCACTGTTTCCCTCGACCAATCTAGGTTGCTATGGGACACAAGCACTACTATGCCACTGATGTGTTTGTTGTTGTGTGACCAGGATTCATCCATGCAGTTTGGCTTTGGCAGCTTTTACCATGACTACACTTCCCTTTTGGTCACTGTGGTGATGGGGCTTTAGGCCCCATTGCCACACTGTTCAAAATGTGCATCAGCTATGGACACCACACTTCCCTTTTGGTCACTGTGGTGATGGGGCTTTAGGCCCCATTGCCACACTGTTCAAAATGTGCATCAGCTATGGACTCCACACTTCCCTTTTGGTCACTGTGGTGATGGGGCTTTAGGCCCCATTGCCACACTTTTCAAAATGTGCATCAGCTATGGACTCCACACTTCCCTTTTGGTCACTGTGGTGATGGGGCTTTAGGCCCCATTGCCACACTGTTCAAAATGTGCATCAGCTATGGATAGCACACTTCCCTTTTGGTCACTGTGGTGATGGGGCTTTAGGCCACATTGCCACACTGTTCAAAATGTGCATCAGCTATGGATAGCACACTTACCTTTTGGTCACTGTGGTGATGGGGTGTTCGAGCCCATTGCCACAGTGGCCATGGTCGGCTTGCATTGTGGAGGCCACACACATTTCTGTGTGACACATGTGCTAGGGGGTCACATTGTATGTTCAATGTCATGTTCAGTGTTGTAGGCATTTGACACAGACTACACACACTTGTCATGGTGTTGGGGGGGATGTAATCTTCTGTCATTCCTTATGCGGGAGTATGCTAGTTGTGTCATGCATTACCCGTCCTATGAGTAGGAGTGGTGTTAGTGGTAGGCATCCATCCCCCCATGAGCGGGGATGGTAGTAGTAACAGGCATCCAGGCCCCCCTGAGTAGGGGTGGTGGTAGTGGTAGGCATCCAGCCCCCCCCCTGAGTAGTGATGGTGGTAGTAGTAGGCATCCATACCCCTAAGGGTAGGGATGGTAGTAGTGGCAGGCATCCAGGCCCCCCTGAGTAGGGGTGGTGGTAGTGGTAGGCATCCATATCCCTAAGGGTGGGGATGGTAGTAGTGGCAGGCATCCAGGCCCCCCTGAGTAGTGGTGGTGGTAGTGGTAGGCATCCAGCCCCCCCTGAGTAGTGATGGTGGTAGTGGTAGGCATCCATCCCCCTAAGGGTGGGGATGGTAGTAGTGGCAGGCATCCAGGCCCCCCTGAGTAGGGGTGCTGGTAGTGGCAGGCATCCATCCCCCTATGAGTGGGGATGGTAGTAGTGGCAGGCATCCAGGCCCCCTATGAGTGGGGATGGTAGTAGTGGTAGGCATCCATCCCCCCATGAGTGGGGATGGTAGTAGTGACAGGCATCCAGGCCCCCCTGAGTAGGGGTGGTGGTAGTGGTAGGCATCCAGCCCCCTGAGTAGTGATGGTGGTAGTGGTAGGCATCCAACCCCTAAGGGTGGGGATGGTAGTAGTGGCAGGCATCCAGGCCCCCCTGAGTAGGGGTGGTGGTAGGGGTGGTGTTGGTGGTAGGCATCCATCCCCTATGGGTGTGTATGGCATTGGTGTTGGCCATCCCACCCCTATGGTTCTGCTGTTGCTAGTGTACGTTATTTGTGCATCCCTATGTGTGTGTGACATATTTCGGGTACGTGTCGTTTGTTTGTATTGTTGGTGTTTGACTTACCGTCTGCGCCGTACGCGTCCGTGCCGGTCCCGGTAATAGATGTAGAGTATAGGTAGGACCTGCGCAATGGGATTCATGCTTGGATCGTCTCGTTCGGGTTTCTCGTGTCTTCGAGTCGTACTCGTAGCAGGCTTGTTCGTCTCGTAGCCGTGGATCGTCTTGTGGCGTGAAACGGAGCTTATGTACGGCTCGCCCGGATGCTCAAACGTGCCGGACGTGAGCGACGGGTTCGGCGCGTACGGATTGCGCATCGTACTAGTCCGGCCGGAAGGTGCTGTGTATTTGCTTCCGTGCGGCTCGATTCGGCGTTCACGGATCCGGCTCGGGCGGGGAACAGGAGCTGGATTGGGTGAGTACGGCTCGCTCGGAAACTGGGTTGTTATACGCATCGTACTTGTTCGTCCGGACGAGTGTACGAATCGGTCGGGAAACACGCATTCGGCTGGTATTTTTTCCGGACGAATACTGTTAGGTGCCCTACCGGCCGAGATCGGAATCGACCCCTTAGTCTAGTAAATGTCCGCTATGTGCGTGGGTTCTTGGACTAGTTGTTTTAAGTTTTAGCCCTGAAGGTGCCCTGAAGAGATTGAGTATTGAAGCCAGATGAATATTAGAATCGCCAAGCACTGGCGTATTGGGCCTGGGATTGTCAAATCCATTGCGCATATGGACTTCCAGCTTTTCCAGGACCCAAGTCTGCAGGATCGAGGGATAGGACATGTCCTATCCTGATGTATGTGGGTAACTTTCTTCTTCGACACCCTGTCTATATGAAGGCTCGCCCTCTGCTCCGATTAAACTAGACTCTGTGTTCTTCTATGTTCGCTTGTACTGTTGCAAGTCGACTATGGATTGGAAATTGCGGCTGAGGCAAATGATTGACCCGCTTAAGGCGACTGGTGAGCAGGTCTTCTTGCAGGACGATGCACGGACTAAAGTTAGCGCGGTGGGTAGACCATGATTTACTTTACAGACAAAGAGGCCACGGACATCCTCCAGCAATGGCAAACCAAAGAGGACTGAAAAAAGCCACAAGGTTGTTACTAGACAAAAAATTGAGGGGGAGGGGGGCAATTAACTTAAATGGTGCTCCTGTTTGTTGGTTCCTCTTTATTGTTCTTTTGCTCTAGGCAGCTAGCTGTGGCTTTTTCTCTTTTCTGCTCGTCAAAGTATGTTTGGGGAATTGTTCTAATTTTATTTCTGAGTGGGGGTGGTCTTGGGGTTGCACAGGAGGCTGTCTATTCCTTCTAACAGACACATATGGGGGTGATCTTTTTCCCATGCTATATGTGGGAGGGTGTGGGTGGAGAGATTTGAGTGGGGGTAGGTATTCTGCTGGATATTGGTAGATAGCTATGTGGATAGTGGGTGTGTGGAAAAAAATTATCACAAAGGACTAGAGTCGTCCCTAGGTGGTATGTCTCTCTATATGTGGAGCATCATTTGGTTGGTGTCCAGGGAAGGGAAGTGCAGTATCAAAATCAAGGTTGTATTGAATAGTGTGGGAATTTTGTTTTCGAGGAGAGTTTTATTATTTATGTCTAGACTTAACATAATGTGATGGAATGTAGCCGGTCTCAGTTCCCCTGAAGAGACTGCTGGTTAAAGAAGAGGTATCAGTCTGTAAACCCCATATTCTCTGTATTGTGGAAACTCATCTAGCATATAAAGATGGAATTGCCACAGCAAATAGGTTACAACACTATTGTTAGTACTTCCCATAAGGTCTCAATCCGTAGATCACTAAACTAGGCCTTTGTTCTTTTAAGTGTAAAGTGATCCGTACGGCGTCTGATTTGCATGGCAGGTGGGCAATCTTTCACATTAGTGTTGCTGGCAAAGCTTTCAGCATTTGTGCTGCTTATGATCATAATATAATGATTTAGAGTTGATAGATACGTTAAATTTTGTGCTAGCATGTTGGGATGGAGAAATATTGATCCTTGGTGATTTTAATTGTATTGTGAGCTATCACCAGGATATAGCAAATAAAACTCCTACCCCACACATGATTAAAACTAGGCAGGCTATTTAAGACTTAACTTGGGACCACATTTCATCTATGGAGGGTGGTGCACCCGACTACACTGAGGTATACATATTATTCTGTCCCCATGGTCCATATTTCAGAATCAATATAATTTTTCTTTCACAGGATTTAATCTGCGAGTCAGGAATCGAGCTGTACCCTAAGATTACTTCTGATCATAATCCTTTATTGTTAATATTATATGTCTCTGACTCCCGAAAAGAGTCACAAAAGTGGATGTTTCCTAGATCGCTATTACTAATCATAGAGTACATAAATAAATAAATATCAACTCAGGCTCTGCCACCTCTAATACTGTTAGGAACACTTTGAAGGCATCTGTGTGGGGAACTATTGCACAGTTAATCTCAGAGCAGAATAAATCTCACACGGAGCAAGCACAATTATTATACACTAAGGGGCTCATTAGGATGTTGTGACGTTCGCCACCGCCGAGCCGGCGGTGGCGACCTCCACGACATCGTAACGAGTGAAACCCCCCGCCATATTACAATGGCGGGGGGTTTTGCGGCGGACGCAAAGTGCGTCTGCCACTTTTCCGCCGGTCGGCAATCGTTACGATTGCCGGCCGGGCAGACTGGGGCACTAATATGGTGGCGGTGCCTACCAGGCACCGCCATCCATATTAGCATGGGTTTACACAAAGGCCTTTCCATGGCGGCATCGGGCTGGCGGGAATTGCTTTGGGGGCCCGTTGTGGGCCCCCGAGGGGGTGGGGGGCTGCACTCGGGGGGTACCTAAGGTACCCCCCTACATTGCCATGCTCAAGGTGGCAGGCACCGCGCGGTGCCTGCCACGTTGTGCATGGCAATGCACAACATGCCTCTTTGGCATTGCAGCGGGTGCTGCTTACAGCAGCACCCGCCGCAATGTTAAAGATGCGGGTTGCGACCGCCAGGGTGGCGGTCGCGTCCTATTTGGCGGTGTGGGACCGCCGCACCCCTGGCGGCCGGTCCCAGCACCGCTAGGGTGGCGGGCAACAGAGCAAAGGGTGCAGCTGCTTATATGTCTGGGAGGGTGGCCTTATTTGAATATGGTGAGAAAGCCCGGAAGATATTGGCATACAAAACATCTGAAGCCAGGCACCAGAATATGGTTAAATATATTAAGGATGAGAAAGACAATCAGCATCATGAATCTCAGGATATCCTAGATCAATTTTTGCTTTCTTCATCAGGAACTTTACAAGGAAACCCAATCACCGGTTATGAGTGAATTGGAAGGGGTAGTAGTAGTAGTAGTAGTAGTAGTAGTAAACTTTATTCGGTAACCAAGTACCATCAAAGTGCACATGTGCAAAAAATTACAAGAGATACATCATAAAACCTTTTTAAGACATGTCACAGCACAATTCATTAAAAAAACAACACTATTCGAAATTCATTTTCTTTAGCCATTACTTATGTGCAAAATGGGAGCAAAAGTCCAGGAGAACTATGTGCAAATTGAGCAATAAATACATAAAAACACATGGAAATGATCTTCCAGCTATATGTATAAAATCAATGTTGATAAAATCAAACAGTCATTAAAAAATTTGACCTAGTCGCTTGGGGGCACAGTCAGCAGTCTACCACGTTTGTGCCATACCACCTGTAAAAATGTGCTCGTATCAATGGCTATTACTGGAGTGGTGTCACTCCTTAATATTCTAAGGGCCACTATATAGTTTGTTAATTTCAGATTTTGGCATACGGGAATAATCCATTTCCGACATGGGCCATGGTAACTCGGACAGAAGAATAATATGTGTGCCTCAACTTTATCTGCCAGTCCGCATGCCGGACAAGTACTAATGCCAGGGATCTTGTGCCATTGACTCGTTACTGATCTCAGGAGCAAAGTGTCAAGCCGAAAGCGGATATAAAGACTTTTGGCTAAAGGGGAGGAAACGAAATCTAAAAAGTCCTCGTAATGAGAAAACGGCTTAATGTCTAAAAATCTGTTTGTTAATATACCAATTGAATGGTTATTTAAGTGAATATCTTGGATGTAGGTCCAATAACTAGGTTTTATGGTGTTAAAATCGGTCTTACACATTCTTTCTGGGTTAAACCATAGCCTTGTCAATCCCAACTTATTAAACCAGTCAGAGACAAATTTGACCCAAGGTATTGATTTGGCAACCCTTATACACAACAGTTCAGCGAGGCAATCTCTAAATTCCTTCAGCTCGGGAGTGGCCCATAGTCGAATCCAGTAAAACAAGTGGTCTAAGGGTGGCCAAATCTGCAATTCTCTTGAGTCCTAAATCGTAAAACAAGGGAATTAGTAGTGTACTACTGGGGACAGAGACCACCCTTCTGGAAAATCGATTTTCTGCAGCAGTGAGTTGAGAAACATCAGTGCATCCCCAGGTCTCGGCTCCATATAGGGCTGCCCCTTGTGCTTTGCCGCAATAGACTTCCAGGGCTGGCGATACTCCACGGGAACTTGTTTGCCTATGCAACCTACTAATAGCATTTGCTCTGTGCTCTAGTAGTAGTGCACTTTTCTTTAGCAGATCATTCCACTTCATGCTCCCCATTACCTTAACTCCTAAGTATTCAAAGCTCCTCACCCTCTCAAGTACTTCTCCCCCAGCCCGTATAATTGAATTTTTGACCGCTCTCTTACCGAATACCATGTACTTGGTTTTGCTGGCATTGAGTTCCAAGCCCCTTGTCACACAAAAATCTGTAAATTTGTCGACAAGGTGCTGCAGACCCATTAGGGTCTTGGAAATCAGCAGAGAGTTGTCTGCAAATAAAATAATCTGTACCTTATTACCGTTTTGTAAAGGGGAGTCATTTCTACAGTTTTTCAATACATCAACCACATCGTTTATGTAGAGGGTAAAGAGCGTAGAAGCAAGGACACACCCTTGGCGTACACCCCGCTGTATGGGGATACGCTTAGTTAACTCTCCTGCATGCCCACACCGTACCTGGGCAAAGTTGTTGCTATGTAGCTGGGACATGAGATGGATTAAGTTCCCCGGGACCCCCATCATATTTAAAACAGTCCACAGATTTGTACGGGGGATGAGATCAAAGGCGGCTCTAAGATCAACAAAGGCCACAGCTGCCCAGATATTAGGTCTCTTGTTTCTGGTGAGAGTGTGGGAGATGATGCCTTGCCGCTAGAGTTTTATAAAACATTCCTTGACATATTGCCACCAATGTTACTTACTGTTATTCTTGATATTGATCATGGGGGTGATACCCCAACTCTTGGAACAATACCAGTATCATAATCTTTCTTAAGAACGATAAGTCAGCCGAAGAAATGGGGTCATATTGACCAATATCTTTAATCAATTTGGATCCTAAAATCTATGCGAAAGTGCTGGCATCAAGGTTGGCCAGTTGTATCCATGATTTGGTCTCTCTGCAACAGCATGGCTTTATTCCAGGTAAGGATACAACCAGCCATGTCAGTGCTGCCATAGCACTATTTGATGCAGCCAAATATGTGGGGGAACAGGTCAGTATGATCCTATTAGATGCTCAGAAAGCGTTTGACAGGGTGTCATGGGTCTTTCTATGGTCCATCAGACTGTCGTATCAGTAATAGGTATTATACCAGGTCAAGAGCCTATATTGAAACCCAGTGGCCTGTTTGGTTGTAGTTGGGCGTAGCTCAACTATGTTTAAGGCATCTCGTGGTACTCACCTGCCCATTGTCTTCCCTTTTATTTGCACTCTTATTGGAACCCTATTTTCAGCATCTTATTCAGAATCCAGGCATAGTACTGGCTGTAGTTAATGGATTAGAGATTAAGATTAGTGCATATGCGGATGATGTGCAGTGTACTCGCCGCATCCAATTGAAGAAGACTCAATTAATCTCTAATGAGGCATTTAGATTCAGGGCTTTATCTGGGTATCGTCTGTCTAAAACCAAAGTAATTCTGAGCTATCTAACTATTGCTAAAGAGCCATGGGTTGTTCCAGTTGCAACTTACCAGGTAATCAAGATTTCCTCTTCTGTTAATCGTATAAGCGATTCGAACTATGAACAACTGTTACATCAGTCTATTGCTAAGATGCGGCTATGGAATCGGCAACCAATAAGTATCAGTGGCTGCTTCAGTATTGTTAAGATGTATATTCTCCATGAGTTTCTTTATCTTTTCTGGGCCATTCCTTTGCGAGTACCTGATATTTATTTTAGGCTGCTAGAAGGTTGCTTTGGGTAATTTTATATGGGGATATAAGAGGGCTAGGCGGGCTATTTAATTTCTGAAGCTTTTTCCATGTCAAGGGGGAGGGTTCTTCTTCATTTTAAGCTATATTTCTGTGCTGGTTTTGGTAATCGTGTTTGGTGACTTCTCACAGATTGCAATAATCTTGTGTATCAAATTATGGCCGGTGAAGAGTGAAAGTTCCGATTGTGTAGGCAGTCTGACCCCAATTTTTTTAAAAGGGAAGGTTTAAGTATTTCACTGACATACATAGAATGTGGTTAGATATTTGCGTGACCTTTCAAATTCCGTCTTGGCATTTTTATACACCGCTCTGAGGGAAGCCAGTTTTACCATCGATATTTCAGGATACAGTAGCTAGATTGTGGTATTCTAAAGGAGTTAAATCGGTAGGTCAGCTGTACAATCAACAAGGATTTTGTACCTTTGCTCTGCCACAACGAGGATATGGCCTCCCTCAAACTAGATTTTTCAAATATTTACAGATAGAGGATTATTTCCAACATAATGTCTCTAGTAATACCATCTGTAATGATGTTGCACTGCTGACATATATATACTAAGAGGATCGTATTATAACTATCCGTAGTATTTACCAGAGAATGACTGAACATAGGATGATCTAAGTAGTTTGGCTTCTAATTGAAGCTCAAGATTGGTTTGTCTGTGCAGATATTTGATGTAAAGGATGGGTTTGAAACAATGTACTCTTCGGTTACTTTGGTTAACTTAAAGCTTCAGCAGTTTAGAACTATCGGCTTGCTCTAACATATGCCAGAGAGGATAGCTAAATGGTACACTAATGAAGGTAGTAACAAGAGAAGTTGTCCAAGGTGTGGGTAATATGTGGCTAACATAGTACAGATGTTTGCTACTTGCATACATTTTGAGCTTTAAACAAGATTTAAGTAAGAATATATCGACTGTCTTATTTCTATAGTCGTAGCTCGTCTATTCATTGCTAGGGATTGGATAGCGTCTGTATCCTCCAGGGTATATCAGTGCTGGGCATTATTTGGTCAGGTCTATGAGATGGAGCTTGCAATCCTTCGACTTTGAGGGTAAAAAAGGGGTCTAGACTTAAAAATCAGATTTGCACACATATGGTTGGATGTATGGGGAGTAAAATTAGAAATAGGAAAATTAAATTTGAAATCTGATTTTTAAATATGAAATATGAAACATGAAATATGTTATATGAAGTTTCCTTCTCCTTAGTACATATTGTTGTCTCCAACTTGTTTATTCTGAATGTATATCCTGTGCAATTTTTTTTTGTCGGATTGTGAGCACATCCAATTTGATTAAAAATGATTTTAAAAAAATCTCCATGCACTGTAAAAGATGATATTGAACAGCGTATTGGGCAATGACATTACCTAGAGAATTTATAAAATGTGTAGGTGAACCGGGAGGTCTCTAAATTACGATTCCTGAAAAGGAGCTTTGATGCGAAGTTTTAAGGCTAAAGCCTAAACTTTCCTCACCAACTATGTCTACTAGTGTAAATGTAGTACATTGGTAGCTGTTGCAGAAAATAATGGTTAGCCCCCTCCTAATTTTTCTATTTTATCCAGATTTAGGATAGCATATCCTTCCGGTACCTCATCAGCAATATCTGGGTTTGAGGCTTCAATAAGCCATATTTCAGTGATACACAAAATATCTGGCTTACTATCAATAATCAAATCATTTATATCAAGGACATGCATAACCATAGAATGCAAATTAGCAAGGCATCCCAAATATTTACATTTATTCTCTTTGGGGCTACACCCAACCGCTTAGGGCCTTGAACCACCCACCCTACTTTCCCACTCGATTGGAAGAAAGGTTGTGAGAAAGACTACAACATGGAGGCCCAAGTATAGAATGAACTTGCAGCTGGTCACTGCAATTTACTAGCTTACCTAACTCCTTAAGAGTTTCAGCGAAGTAAGTTAACCCATGGGCAGCATGGCTGGCTCTGGTCTAAGACTGGGTGCAGCCGGGCTTGCCACCCATACTTCCCGCTACAGTGCTTTTAAAGGGTGCTGCTTATCTCATCTTACTAAGAAGTGGCGGCTAATAGTGTCCTACTAATATCTGCTGGTTACTGAACAGCTCACGCTAGTAAAGCACAGGAAACAATCTGCCTCCCTCATTCCAAAATACAGTTTTGATTCAATTCCCATTTAAAATAAATTCATTATGATTAAAACAAGGTAAAAAAAAATCTAGCAAATGTAAGCGAAGTTTCTTCTGAAATGACTTTAAATGGAAAAAACCAGCGTGATAACAAATCAATAGCCCTTCTTCTACCAGCTACCCACTGGTTGTCTCCCATGATTGTTCTTCTTCTCAGCCCCCTTACCCTTTAACAGTGTCTGAATTTGGCCTGTGTAGGGCCATTATAGTACATGCAGATATTCATCTACTCACTGTTACTGCTGTAAATGCATGTGTCTTAATGGGGTATGATAATGAGCAAGTCTAATCATCTGGATTGAATATGAATGTGCCCCAAACTTTGTTAAATGTGGCCATTTGGTCATTCATGTGATAGATCACCTGTTAATATGTTGCTGTTTTATACAACTCCTGTAACTAGGCCTCTTTATCTGGACTACAATTAGTTCTCCGTAGCTTGAGAGTGCATATCTTCTAGACAAAGCAGTTGCAAACCACCTAAATCGTTGGTGTGTAACTTCTAGGTAAGGGGTGTGATCCTGTAAGAGGACAGCTTGGCTTGTCAGAGGACCAGTAATATAAAAAAAAGCACCCCATAGTATTATAGACTCCTCACCAGTAGTACCCTAGAGCTGGGTAGTCCCATAGTATGTGTACAATGTCACTGTTGGGTGCTTGCATCTCAAGCGCTAGGCATCTGGAAGCAGTCCCATATAACATAGTTTCTTAGCGGACCAATGTCCTATGTGGAAGATATTTTAGCAGCCCTGCTTCAAGTGTGCCTCCCTCAATGATTTGTCACAAATAGACATGATTTCTGACTATTCCTCATTAGTGTATTCAATTTGTAGACTGTGTGACCACCAGTAAATTAGCTGTCTGAATATTGGCCCTGAAAACCTGTGGTTCATGTGGGTTTTATAAAGTCCTGACTCTACCCTTTTGAATGGTCCACTAGTTGTGAAGATTTTTAAGTATAGAAGAGTCCTGAAAGTTTATGAGTGACGGGGCTAACATCTTTTCAAGGCAATGGGTAAGACGCTGACAGTTCTAATAACGGTCATGCGAGAGATCAAACTCTGGGCTTTTTAATCAATCTTCTGCTATCAGTTGGCCCAGTATTCCTATGCTTCTGGATTTGAAGCCCTCCCATGAAGGTTCCGTCCTCATATTTTAATACTTCTGTTGTTCCATAACGGGGCGCCTTTATGCAGTCTACTATTCTCTCCTAATACACTGTGTTCTTTATGGCAAGCATTTGTTATTTATTGCTTTTAATATTGGACTGGTGGCTATGAGTCACTTCAGATCCCCTGGGTGTAGTAAATGAGCAGTTCCCATGGTACCAAAAAGGGACTTCTCTATTTAGACCCATTATGGTATGTCCAATGTGTTATGTATCATGTGTCGGATTTGTGCTAGCTGAAATGCAAACCAATAGGATTCATTATGGGGCAAACGGCCACCACTGTCAGTTGTTGCATAATGCTTTTCCATATTTATGCGAGGTCTTCTCCCACCGTATATAAAAGTCTTCATTAATTTAGCCAACCTGTAAAGTGTAGAGGCTAGGATACAAATAGATAGTAAAGCAAAGATGTAGTTCAGAAGAGGCATCACTTTCATTTTGAGCACTTGTACCTTTTCTTACAGTGATAAAGTAAGCGTGGACCATTTCGTCAAGTCAGATTAAGTCTTTGAGAACAATGGGTCCTATATTATTATCTATTATCCGGTTGAGACCTGTGTTTACATTGATCTTGTTAGAAATTGGGTTATTCGTTGAGGGGGTGGAAGCCCCACCCAGGCAACACCCACAATTCTTGTCAGGGTGAAAAACAAAAGCCACTAAATTAACCTGTGTCTAACCCTCTCGTAGCTTAGCACAAAGCAGTGAGGCTTAATTTAGAGGCAATGTGTAAAGTAATTATGCAGCACACAAACTGTATTAAAGTGACAACACAACACAAGATAAATCCCACTCCAATTTAGTAACATAGAGAAAATTTTAATAAATAAAATGGTAGGGGAACAACAAACATCCAATCTGGAGAACCGGAGACATTCAGTTTTAAAGTTTTTTAGAAAATATAGCGCCTAAAAGCACAAAGTCCCACTCGCGGTCATCTGGTCGTGCTAGACCGGATGAGAGTCACAAGTTCTGGCTGACTGCGAAGGAGCGCGGATCGGATACGGGGACCAGGTGAGTCCTGCTGAAAAAGTTACCTCCTCAAAGTATGGTGCAAAGAGTTTGGTTTGCGGTGGAGGAGTTTGCAAGGAGTAGGGAGAATGTTGTGGATGGTTGTTGCTGTTGTGTGAAGAGCAGGTGGGTGGCACAGGCTGTCGCTGCTGTAGCACGAAGAGCCGGTCGAGGGTCGCGGACGGTCATTGTTGAAGCTTCACATTGGCAGCCACCGAGGACTGTCATTGCTCTAGCGCTAAGTGCAGATCTGGTATTGCCAGTCGTCGCTGTAGCGCGAATAGCAAGTCTTCACCAGAGCTTTACATTGTCGGTCGTCACAGGCGACAGAGTCTCTGTGAGAAGGGGCCTGGTAATGAAGAGCAAAAACTTCAGGGATTCTCCTTTTCTTCTTGGCATGAGTTCAGTTTGATGACAGTCAAGGGTCCAGGACCGGGGATGTGGGGTATCGCTTGGGGATTAGGAACTCACTCCAGGAGAGGCCAGCAGGGCTCAGGCACGTCCAGTTGCAGCATTTCAGCTGCAGTAGCCGGGAGCCTCTGGAGCTCATTCTGTCCCTGTAGCTCAAACAGAAGGTCAGCCAACTGACCCTTGGAGTCACTCAGGTTAGCATGGGATGAAGGTAAGCGGGCCAGTCTTCCTTCTCAGGCAGCAGGGCAGACCTCAAGCAACAGGGCAGACCTTCTTCTGTACTGTCCACAGATACAGGAGTGTTCTGATGAGTGGCTCTAGAGCTTCACTATTTATACGTGGTGGCAGCCTTCGTGTGTGGGGACACATCTTGCCCTCCTTCCACATTTGGTTCTGGAAAATTCTTCCCTTGCCCTGTCAAGGCTCCAAGAATGCTGGTGTGATAAAATGCTGGTGTCATGTTCCTTCATGTGTGTTGGAGGCAAAGCCCTTTGACATGTCAGTGGGGCTTGGAATAGTTTCTTCCAGTCATGAAATGAAATTCGTACTTGTAAAGCGCACTTATACCCCCAAAGAGGTGTCCTGGCGCTGTACGCATACCGCTGTGGAACCCTTCCTGGCTTTTCCCTGTGAAATGTCCACTCCTGGGCACCCCCAGGGTGAAGCCAGGCATCCCAGCGCTGTTGGGGCCGTTGTGGAGATTAAGCAAGCTATTGCCCAGAGTTGCAGAGTGGGACCCATGATTAGAATAGGCACCGAGGCGAGAATTATCAGGTCCGAGGAAATTGAGCCCAAGACCCGCCGAGGCGGGAATTGAACCCTGGTCCCGGGCCAGATCTCTGCATCAGGGTCTGCCGCTCTAACCATTGAGCCACACTTCTCCAGGATGTCCTATTCTGTCCATACCTAAGCCCCCTCTATGTCACTGTCTGGAAGAAATGCACAAACCCCAGCACCAGAGCCATTCACAGTCGTGACCCATGACATTGGCAGAAGGCTCAAATGGTAAGGACAAAAAAATGACAACTTTCTAAAAGTGGCATTTTCAGAATTATTTTTTAGAATCTGACTTTACTATTAGGTAGAATTTTAAATTACAATTCACTTGAGTGTAGACAGTAGATTTCTATCTGCTCCCAATCTAAAGTTATCACTTATTAAATGTAATATGGTTTTTCAGCGTTAGTCGAGATCGGCCTTACAACAGAGAAAAACAACTTCAGGAGTTTTTTACTGCCAGGACACGTAAAATGTAAGTAGACATGTCCTACTTTTGAAATACAATGCTCCTTGCCCTATGTACCTTTACGACCAACCTTGGGGGGTGACATATATATATTAAAAGATAAGGTTTAGGCCTGGCAAAAGGTTTATTTTGCCGGGTCGATCTGGTAGTTTAAAACTCCACTACATGCTGCATTGGCAGTCATGAGACATGTTTTAAAGGCTACTTGAGTGGGGGCACAATGAGTGCTGCAGGCCCACTAGTAATAATACTGGGATTATTCAGTGGTGTCATAGAGTGACATTGAAACTTAATTAGTTATACCTCATAGAGAAAACCATTAAATTAAAATGCTGAATAAATCACAGAAACAGGTGTATATGCATTTACAAATTATATTGAAATTAAACAGAAAATGTATATATAGAGATTCAAAGTGAATGATAGCACATAGACAATGTGTTTTCCTTAACATAGCTTAAATCTTGAAGTTTTTAGCATTTGACAATGTACTGTTAACCCACTCTTTCAATTCAAAAAAAGAATGTTCATCTTAGTATTGAAAGAAAGCTCGTTGGAGTGATGGGAGTAGTCCAAGGGAAAGATGGGTTGTATGTAGCCTGATGTGTAACTCATTAAGTTGCAAAGTCACTCTAGGACATCACTGAATAATCCAAGTATTGTTACTATTGTTTTTTCCATATGATTCCCTTGTTGGCACCCTCATTTACCCATCATAGATACCCAAGCCACAAGGGAATATTGGGTTGCTCTTTTGTTCACTACATGCCCACTAGTAGTATTTAATATACAGGCCTTGGGTACAAGTAGTACAATTTACTACAATTTACCAGTAAATTAAATGTGCCAATTAGGTGTACTGGTTAGCAGCGATAAAATGCACAGAGTTCTACATGGTACAAAGACAAATTCAGAAAACAGGAGGGGTGAAGGCAAAATGTTTAGGAGGATATGACACCAAGGATGTCAGGTCCAAGAGTTCCCTAGATATGTCAAATTGGATGTTTTCTGCTTGGAAGTGTATCCTCCTATTTATACAGGTGTTGTGAGTCCGGTGAGTGATAGTGCCTCTCGTTTTCCCCAATTAATTCTATACCCCTAGAATTTCGAGAAGTGGGAAATTGTTTAAAAAATGCTTTTTATTGATTTTGTCGGCTTGGGTAGAGTAACCAGTAGAGAAGGGCCTTACGTACACCTGCTGGTGTCATAATCCTTTTCAATGTCTCTATTGTGGCGAAAGGCTATCGCCAAGGCTTCTAATGCCAAAACAAACAGCAGTGGCAATAATGGGCATCCCTGTCTGGTCCCTATCTTAATTGTTTTGTTAGGAATTTCTCTCTGAGTCCAAATCATTCCAGAATCTGAAACGGGTAGGGCCGTTCCACTCTGTTAGAAGCTTTTTTCTGTGTCCAACAAGAGCGCCACCTTTTTATTCTTAACATCCTTATCATCCTTCGCTTAGCAGAGAACATGGACATGCTATCTCAGGCAATGCGCGGAGGAGTGATGCTGTACGTAGCACTCTTGATCACAATGATCTAGCAATGTTAAATGTTATGGTTAACTCTTGGCCAGTATCTTCATATCTATGTTGATTAAATATATTGTCCTGTAGCTGGCACAATCCAGTGGCTCTTTAGCATGTTTCAAGATTAGAGAGATTTTAGTTGCATTTGCCTCCCTTAACAGGCGGCCCCCTCTTTTTTTAGAAATGTGTTACATGTAAGGGGTACTAGTAAATCTATATTAATTTTATAATAATTCGCTGGGTATCCATCAACTCTTGGGGCTTTATTATAAGGAAGATCATCTGTCACCTTGGTGATTTCCTCTTCAGTTCTGTCTTGATCTAGGGATTTTGTTTGATCTAAAGTTAATTTTGGTATCCATATTTTGACCAGGAAGTCCTTTTTTTCTAATGCGGTTTGTTGACAATAAGCAGAATAAGGAGATTCGTAATAAGCTCCTAAAGTGCCTAGGATATCAAGGGAGTTTGAAACAACAGATCCCTGCGTATTTATTAATGGTGAGATAAAATGCTGAGCCTCTTTCTGTCTCAATAGCATGGCCAGCAGATACTCTTTCTTCTCTCCCTGCTTATAGTGTTGTTGGATAAGCTGGAATAAGGTTTTTTCCATCTTGGAGATGTATATCCGGTTAACATCATACTTTTGCCCTGAGTAACCTACGGTATACATCTTGGGAGTGGGTAGCACTATAGGTATGGGTTAGGACTTCAAAGCTACTTTGGGCTCGCACAACTACCTTCTTAGTGAGAGGAGAATACCCCATTACTTCCCCACGGGCACTTTGCCTCCCAGACATTTTGGGTGGAAGTAATTGTATTTTCTTTTTTCTGTAGGTAAGTATGGATGATTAACTTTAGTTTCTGTTTGCCAGTACTCTGTAACGGGACATATTGAGTCTCTATTGTCCTACGTAAGATTTCACTAGTGCTATGTCAAGCCAAGTCTAAATCGTGTCATTACCTGAGATCACATTTGGAGATATGATTATGCCTGTCACTCGGCCCAGTAGAGAAGTCAAGGTCAGGAAGCAATCTAATCTTGAGCATGCACCATGCACACAGGAGGTGAAAGTGCGTTCCCGCTCTCTGGGCGCAGTAATCTCCAAGGGTCACTTATGGGTCAGTCTGTCAGAAGATTGTTTAGCAGGCCTCTGTCAGTATGGTGATGGGCCAATGTGTGATCAGATTTATCTAGATACGGATCAGGAACTATTTTCCAATTACCCTCATAAGTACGTTTGATTGTGGGTTTTCGAGCAGTTATCTTGCCATGTCTGTAAATGGATTCTGAGGGGTAGACCATGTCTTATCAGAATAACTATCACCCTTCCAGTATAATTTGGTTGGAGGGTTTTTAGCATCCACTGTACTGAGCTTGCTAGCACAGTACTCCTTTCCTACCCAATCTCTTCTGAGTTTCTGACTTTCTATCTCAGACACATGGCCTTCTTGAATGAGGTCTACAGCTGGATAGAGTGTGCAGACGTATGTTAAGATTTTTCTCCTTTTAGTGGCGTGGCTCATCCCGTTTACATTGAGTGACAATATTGAGAGTTTGTTCTGGATTTGCATATACAGATTTTAGGACTTCGTCTCTTATCTCTGAGCCACAAGCCTGACCAGAAAGTTGGACTACCATTTTCACTTTCCTCTTTGTTGTGGGGCACAGCAGTGTGAAGGTGCTATTTCTTTTCCTTGAAGTCAGTTGGGTGATAGTTTCAGGAGGTGCCTGGCTTTCCTGGTCATCATGGGCGCCATAATGGAGGGTTCTCACTTCATTCTTTTTATTACATGCGTTTACTTTTCACACTGTTTTTTGAAATTTGATTATTTTTCTAGTATTCTTGCATCAAAGGGGAGCCTTTGAGGTCAAGTTGGAGTAGCTGGACTCCAGTTTGTTATGTATTTTAATTCCACCCTGGTTTTCTCTAGTGACACATGACGTCACGTCACAGCCTTAGCCTTGCACCCTTCTATGGCGTGCTTTTTAGTTAGGGCGGCAGCTCGTCTGCGCCCAGACAGGGCCAGGCGCCAGGACCCCTGGTCCTTTCAGCTCAGGTTTACCACCTAGACACTGTTTTTCCTGTGAGGGATTGATGAAGTTCAATGTTTCAGGTAAATTACAGGGATGAACACTTCTACAACCTGATCTTTGTGACATAAATACAAATTTGCTTTGTCAGAATTTTGGTTTCTGTACAGTACTGTTGGAATGTGGGTTATTAGCAGTGGTAAATATATGTCTACCACTGGCAATAAGACCACTAACCCAATATAGGGCTCAGTATAGGTCTTAGAAAATTATTCCCATGCTCAACCCTTGGTAACTTGGCTGCCAGCAGGCAGGCTTAACTTCAAAGACAGGTACGTAAAGCATTTAAAAACACAAGTTCAGTAAATAATTAGGACTCAACAGACAATAAAAATCCAACACCAATTTATAAAAATAGGAAATATTTTCATCTTTAAAATGTCACCAAAACGAACAAAATCAATGTAGGGAACCCGAGATATGAATTTTTAAAGATTTAGCACTATATAGCACATAGAAACCTATAGCGCCTATTTAGACATCTAGGGGCCGATTCCGATTCAGGTCGGAAATCACTCCGATCGAGCCGGACCCGGAGAGATTTCCGACCGAATCGGACTCTAGCAGCCCGACCGAACGAGTACGATGCGGACGCATGCTATCGGACTCGATTCGGTCGGACTCCCATTGAAGTCAATGGGAGCCGGTCGTACAACGCGTACGCGGGCTCCCATTGACTCAATGGGTGCGAGGCGAACAAGGGCGCCCCCTACAGCGGGTACGCGTCGATGCGAACCGCGCCGTACATGCACAGGTAGGGGGGACCCATGGGTCCCCCCTATGTGCGACTCGCGCGGCTACGCGTATAGGGGGGTCCAACATGGACCCCCAAAGTCCGGCTCCGACTGCTCTTTCGAGCCAGACGGCGAGAGTCGGTCGGACTGCTCGAGGCGCGCATCGTACTTGCCCGGCCGGGGAACGTCTTCATTGCGCGGTGCGAACAGTGTCCGTGCGAGTCGGTCGGAGCGGGTCGGACCCGCGTACGAGTCAGTCGGCGATTTCGCAAGCGCTCGCATCGTACTCGCTCGCCGGACGCACGTACGAATCAGTCGGGAAAGAGGGCTCCGAATCGGATCCGGTTAAGCCAAATCCGATTCAGTGCCCTACCGGCCGAGATCGGAATCGGCCCCTTAGTCTCGCTAGACCACGACAAAGTCAAAGTTTTAGGCCCACCGCGATGGAACCCTGCGCGGCTACCCCTTGCGGTAGGTCTCGGTCAAAGTTTTTACCTTCTGACTTAGAAACTTTTCTGGAGCTTTTCTTCCCGGAGTCCCTCGAAGATCTCAGCCAGTCCGGATTTGGTGAGGGTTCACCGTCTTGCCTTGCAACAAGCTCTTTGTCTAACTTGTGGAAGTGCGACCTCTGGAGCTTTCCAGCTGGACGGTCCAGAGATCCAGGCTGGCTCAAGATTGGAGGTGGGCGGCTTGACTCTTGCGGTTGGTCCCGGTCACCTTTTCTACTTTCAGACTTAGAAACCTTGAACAGAGCCTTTTCTTGCGGGGTCCCTCGATGGTCTTCACCAGGCTGGATTTGGTGAGGGTTCGCCGGCTTGGGTTTCACCCTACTCCCGGTCAAACTCTGGAAGTCGGACCGCCGGAGCTTTTCAGCATGACGAACTTGGACGGCAGGCCGGCTTGCAGTTGAGGGTTGTCGGCTTGGCTGTCCAGGTTGAGTCAGTCCACTTATGGAGCTTTTTTTCATAGTTGCTCCAAACTTCTTCAAACTTCTGGAACTTCTCCCTGAAGTTCTTTTAGGGACCCAATGTGTCCAAAACTTACTCCAATGGTCTGGAAGCTCCAAGATGGTCCTTAAAAGTTTTGGACTTCAATTCTCACAATCCACTTAATGCAAACCCCTTACAAATTCACTGGTAGTACTCCAGGCTGGGGATTCTTGGTGGTGATGGTCCAGGTGAGCTCTGTTAACCTGTAGCTTGCAGGGAGTCCACTCTTTAGTCCTTTTGAAGCAGGCTTGATCCACAGGGCTGATTGTGCAGCAGGCGCAGTCGGTCAGAGTGCAGGGCCTAGTTGGCGCAAATCAAACATCCGGCATGGACCCTTCTTCTTCCTTAAGTTTCAAGCAGCAGGCCCGCACCAACGCATAAAAATTGGGTGAAGGATATGGCGTATTGTCGAGATCAACTTACCTGCTATGCCGAGGAATTACCAAGTGCATCTAGGCCACGTGAAATATGGGGCCCGCTAACTTCCTATTTGTTGAATACACTTGAGGACTAATGTCTTGCCATGCATTGTAAGAGATATGTTATTACTGTCAAACTACTATCTGGATTTGAATTCTGCCAACAGATTTTCATTGTGATGTACCAATCTGCCCAGCTGTGCTTTGTAACTGTGTAAATGATGAGGAACCTTTTGGTTGTTCATGTTATGAAAACTCAATAAAAAAAATAAAAAAAGTTTCAAGCAGCAGATCTGAGAGGCTCTGCCCCTCTCAGATACGTATTCCAAGTTCTCTGAGTCAAGGAGGAGGGCACTCCTCTCAATGGGGTGCAGGGCAACACCCCAGGGTAGGACACAGCCTCCAAAGTGTGGCACTATATTCTCCCAGAGAGCACCATTTCTCCAAAATTCAATATGGCTGATTTTCCAGCAGAGAGAGAAGAGCTAATTAAACCAGCCTACAGGATGGCTCATCTATATGGTCTCCCTCCCTTTTGCATCTGAAAATTCCTTCTATAAGCCTGCCATCTGGCTGTGGGCAGAGGTGTAAATGAAACTGGTTTCTTCAGCCTGTTCCTTCCTTCTTTTGAAGAACATTATTTACTATCCCTCCCCCTGGCTCTGGCATTCCTATGCCCAGCACCTTCTCCTCCCAGAAGGGCTCCCTTACCGCAGGGGTCATTTATCATCTCTTCAAAGCAGCCTGGCTAATCCACGTAACTCTGTCCAATATGTTCAGAGCACTACAAGGCTGAATTTTGGCCTGTCTATACATTTTAGGATAATTTAAACAATAGCATATTGTTGGATTTATCAATACCATCTTACTGAGTCCTTGACTTATATTTTCATGACATCCCTATCTTTAGTTATTAATCAATAACTTCCTGCCTTGTTATCCTATGTGGCTGAGGACCTGCAATGGGGAAATTGAACTGGACAATTTCTCCACCACCAGGGCTTATAAAACATCTTTTATAAGGACCCTGCCTATATCTACAGGACCCCCACCCCTGGAACACCTAGGGGAGACTTTCAGGGTTCTGAATATGTACAGATATTGCAGATCTTCACACCACAGTGCTCCTAGCGCAAAGGTCGATTTTGGGAAGCACTTTACTACAATGTGGGTAGTGAAATGTGCAATTTCACTAAACCCAGGGCATATAAAGCTAATTTTATAAGGGTCTTCCTTATAAATGCCTAACCCCCCACCCACCCCTGGGACATCTAGGGGAGACCGTGAGGGTACCTAATATGCCCAAACATTGTAGTTTATTCATTTTTAAGTGCCCCAAACACAAAAGTCGAGTTTGGGCACAATTTGCATTTTAAAAGCAGTCCTGCACCACAGGGCTGCTTTTAAACTCACCTCAGGCTCCAGCAGTGCACAGATGCAAATGCGGAAAAGCTGCTGGCCTTTAAACTGCCATGCCCTATTATATGATAGTGTCTTAAAGGTAGTTTTAATCCCCCTGCCCTATTATGCACTAGGGCCGTATAGTGGAGGTCATTCCAATTATTGGGGTACCCTAACCCATAGTGTACCCTAGTGTATGTAGGTGTTTTCATAGTGTTCTAAGTGTTTTTTCAGCATAGCACTGGCCCTGGGCCTGGTTAGGCAGAGACCAGGGACAGTCAGAGTCAGTTACCACCAGTACCTGTCAGCAAAAAAATAGGTGGTGCCTAGGGCACAAGGATGACTTTGCAACAAGTACATTTTATCAGTGACCGCTTGCCTATTAGCTGTGTGCCTGCCGCTCATACAGAGGTTTCAAGTATTTAGGAAGACAAGGGTGCCCCAATATGTGAACCTGGGGTGATACGTTGTTTAGAGGAACAATGGTTCTAGTGTGGCCTAAAAGGTCCAAGGGGAAGTAACCCTGTAGAGGGCACTAAGGTAAGTAAAGGATTAGGAACTTGATTCACAAAAGAGAGCAGTAGGAAATATAACGAGGGACATGTAGGTCAATGTATGACAAGTGTTTATTACACAATGAAGGTATTCAGGTGCTCACACAGTAAGTGACAATAGGCGTGAAGTGAGAAGTGAGGGTGAACTTAAAATAAAGACATCGCATTGACAACAATGATAGAAGCTCCTTTAAAGATTTTTACAGAGTATAAGGAGTTCATGTTGTAAGGGGTCGACGACGTTTCGAACTCAATTATTCAAGTTCATCTTCAGGACAAAAAGTGTGAGCAACTTGAATTGAGCTGAAGGAAGAATTGTAATTAATATCCGTGGTAGAGGCGTCTGCGTAGCGCTGTGCTTCTTAAGGGGCCCGGGATAGCCTGCGAACTAATGCGCATTTGTGTGGCCCGGTGGGGGGGGAAGAACTTGGTGGCAGGGAGCGATTTCTTAAAGCACTTCGCCGCTGAATGGCAACGTGCTGTGCCGGAGAATTAATTATTTTGGCCGGTCACAATTCAGTAAATGGAGGCCTGGGAGATGAAAGGAGCGTGTCCTGCTCAAGGGAAAATCCGCGCTGAGTGCGAGAGGCCTTACAACATGAACTCCTTATACTCTGTAAAAATCTTTAAAGGAGCTTCTATCATTGTTGTCAATGCGATGTCTTTATTTTAAGTTCACCCTCACTTCTCACGTCACGCTTATTGTCACTTACTGTGTGAGCACCTGAATACCTTCATTGTGTAATAAACACTTGTCATACATTGACCTACATGTCCCTCGTTATATTTCCTACTGCTCTCTTTTGTGAATCAAGTTCCTAATCCTTTACTTACCATACAGAGGTTTCTGCTGATTGCAAGAGCCCTCATCTTGCTCGCTTTCTCATGGAAGCGAGGTCCCTTGTTAAAAATGTATTTGATTTTGCAGATTTTATTGACACTCACAATCCTGATATTATATTTGTTACAGAAACCTGGGCCTGTAAATCTTCAGCCCCAGACCTAGTTACAGCTATTCCAGAAGGCTATTCCATATTCAGGCATGACTGTCTGAATAATCATGGAGGTGGGACTGCAATAGTCTTCAGCAACTTATTACAGGTTAATTTTCACCAGATTTTCCTCATCTCTTTGTGAGGTTTTACCGTTTAAGCTAGGGATTGCTGATACTCTTACCGTTTCCAGATTACTTGTTTATCGTTCTCCCGGTCCTAAAACCTGCTTGTTACTGTCCTTGGGATCACTATTACAACTTTTATTATTTACAATTAATTATATTGTTTTAGGAGATTTTACTATGCGTTTGGAATTAATTGACAATAAAGAAACTACTTTAATCGCGGCAACTATGGCTAGTTTTGGCTTTACTCAATGTGTCAACTCTGCCACCCATTTGGCTGGCCACACATTTGACAGCATTTTCTCTAACGATCCCTGCTCATTTGCTGGGACCATGAAGAGCTGGGTTTTAATCCTAAACTTTTTTTTAAAATAATCTATGCTCACACTGCCCGTAGAGACCTCATTCTCGTGCATTGCACAAAGCCACCCAAGAGAAGTTTAGCTCATCTTTGGCAACAAGGAGACCTTCAAAGTGCAATGACTGCGATCAAGCCACTAAAGACTTTTTGCAGTGGATAACTGCGGAACTTGACATAATAGCTCGTTTGAAAGAAGCTACTTTTAAATGGACCATTCCGAATGCACCTTGGTTCTCAGAAAGCCATAGAGCACTCAAGCAGAAATGTCAAAGACAAGAGCAAAAATGGCGTTGAAATTATGACCCCTTAGAGAAATTGAAATGTAAGGAATTCATTCGTGAATAACATGCGCTCATCTATGAGGAAAAATACAAATATTTTTCTTCCAAGATCAGTTTGATCAAAAAGTCTTTTTTTTTACTCAAACTTTATTGCATTTTTGCTATAATAAAATAGACAATATTACAGGAGAATGATGTCCATCTTAGTAGTACATATATTTATGTGCTAATCATAACATATTAACATATTGAGTACTTTAGTCTCCAGTTGAAGATATGTCGGATCATGTACTAATAGTGACCATAGACGAAAAATCAGTAACTTGAATTTCAAAACCCACCCACCCGGATCCCTATCTAACCTTAAAACAGCTGTGCGTCACTTAAGGGTCATCACTATAAGAAGAAAGAGGGAGGGAGGGGGGAGCGCCTATGTGGGGTAATATATTTATGAACCTCGCGAACACTGGTGATAATGGGAGCCACACCCTAGCGTTTAACAGGTGAGGATCATTACTAAACCAATGGATACCTGCTCACTGGGAACCCATGCCTCTCCAGGATCCAAAGCTTGTGCTTTAAAGCTCTCTAATAACAAATCCCATTCCATGGAGATTCGGGTTTTGCAGAGTCCCCTATGTTCTTCCCTCCTAAGGGTTACGCTTTCGGCGAGGCTCCACTGGCAGAGGTCTTCCCTCCAGTCGAGCAATCTTGGGGCTTGTTGAGGATTTCGAGCGATTAGTGAGAAGGCACTTTGCCAGTGGTAGTGCCAGATTTGCGAAACACACCCCCACCTTGGAATCTCTAGGACCTACTGGTAATCCCAGTATACAACTTTCCATAGTGTCCCAGCAGGACAGGCCTGTGCCCTCAGTCAGTGCTTTCGTTACGCCTGTCCAGTAATCTGATAAGTCTGTCCTCACTCCACTCTCCACTCGGCAACAAGGGCATAATGAGGGTACCGTTGAGTATATCACGTTAATTTTATATGGCGTTAAATATGCCCCGTGTAAAATGGCTAATTGAATAAATTTAAATCTCAAATTGCGAGACACATTCTTGGGTATTCCAGCAGCCTTGCCCATTCCTTGTCAGAAAATATCCTACCAAAGTCTGCCTCCCATTTCTCTCTTAGTGTTGTAAGTGATGTCATGAGGTGGTCACGAAGTCCTTTATAAAGCCAGTGCACCAAGTGCCGTCCAAGTCCCATTGTGTGCAATGCTGTAAATAATTCACGTCAGTAATTCATGATCATCAATTGCCCAATGTCAGCTTGCGTACCATATGAGACTGGTGTGTGTTAAAAAAAGGGTGTCTGGGAGGTTATGTGTGTGTGTGAAATCTTCGTGTGTCATGAGAGTATTATCTGCAAACAAGTCACCAACTGTGGTTATCCCTTCACATTCCCAGGGTGTAAGTCTCCTACTTGTTAGTGTGCCCGAGGCAGTGGGGAGGCCACGCAGGTGTATGTTGGGAGCGTAAGGCATTTGAACCAAAGAATATCTCAGTGCCAGCTTCCAGTACAACAGCAAACAAATGATGGACGGAATGCTGACAATGCAAACATTCTCCCCCAGTCAAAAGATCTGGGTTAAATCCATCGTTCTTTTGCCCACTACGCCACCCCAGTTTGGACCCAGCCATATGCAAATCAGTCTTGACCCTGTGCCCCATGGTAACAGTCCAGACCGAACTGCCAGGCCAGGTCCTCCCTGGACCGGAAACAAGCATCCTGGGACCGGTTTCAGGGTATGTCACCCTTCTTCAGCCAGGCTAGCTTGAATCCAGTGGCACAGTGAGCAAGGGACCCACGTCTGGGCATACCCATCCCACTTAGGGCGAAAAGTGTTACAGCAAACAAATGATGGACGGAATGCTGACAATGCAAACATTCTCCCCAGTCAAAAGATCTGGGTTAAATCCATAGTTCTTTTGCCCACTACGCCACCCCAGTTTGGACCCAGCCATATGCAAATCAGTCTTGACCCTGTGCCCCATGGGAACAGTCCAGACCGAACTGCCAGGCCAGGTCCTCCCTGGACCGGAAACAAGCATCCTGGGACCGGTTTCAGGGTATGTCACCCTTCTTCAGCCAGGCTAGCTTGAATCCAGTGGCACAGTGAGCAAGGGACCCACGTCTGGGCATACCCATCCCACTTAGGGCGAAAAGTGTTACAGCAAACAAATGATGGACGGAATGCTGACAATGCAAACATTCTCCCCCAGTCAAAAGATCTGGGTTAAATCCATCGTTCTTTTGCCCACTACGCCACCCCAGTTTGGACCCAGCCATATGCAAATCAGTCTTGACCCTGTGCCCCATGGGAACAGTCCAGACCGAACTGCCAGGCCAGGTCCTCCCTGGACCGGAAACAAGAATCCTGGGACCGGTTTCAGGGTATGTCACCCTTCTTCAGCCAGGCTAGCTTGAATCCAGTGGCACAGTGAGTAAGGGACCCACGTCTGGGCATACCCATCCCACTTAGGGCGAAAAGTGTTACGGCAAACAAATGATGGACGGAATGCTGACAATGCAAACATTCTCCCCCAGTCAAAAGATCTGGGTTAAATCCATCGTTCTTTTGCCCACTACGCCACCCCAGTTTGGACCCAGCCATATGCAAATCAGTCTTGACCCTGTGCCCCATGGGAACAGTCCAGACCGAACTGCCAGGCCAGGTCCTCCCTGGACCGGAAACAAGCATCCTGAGACCGGTTTCAGGGTATGTCACCCTTCTTCACCCAGGCTAGCTTGAATCCAGTGGCACAGTGAGCAAGGGACCCACGTCTGGGCATACCCATCCCACTTAGGGCAGTACAACGGCACAATACGTAATAGCAGCATATCTGATGTACAAAGTCGGGGCGTCTGGGCACAGCAAACGGTGAAGCTGTCCACGCTTAAGTCGCGCCTCGATAAGATCTATTTCTAACAGGTTGTGACCAGCAAGGCAATATGCTAACCACTGCAGTTGGCCAGCTATACAGTACGCCTTAAAATCAGGAGCTCCCAGCCCTCCTTTATCCGTTGGAAGTTGGAGCTTAGCCAAACTCACTCTGATATCCCTGCCCCCATATCAGATCAGTCAATGGAGTGTTAAGTTGCTGGAATATCCCTGTAGGAAACACAATTGGTAAGTTCACAAAATGGTGTAGTAGGTGCGGCAACATTACCATTTTGGCCAGTGCCAGCCAACCAGCCACAGATAGGGACAATGTTGATTTAAGCAATGCATAGGACATGAGAGGTTTCCTTCTAATAAATCAGGGCTATCTCCGTATATTTGTATCCCGAGATATCGGAAAGTGGAAGGGGGCCACTGTAATCACGTACTCCCCAAAATTCAGGCTGGACTCAGCATATGTACCAGTAAAGGAATATGCATTAGATTTACTGCATTGACGTGGAGGCCGGAGAAGGTCCCAAAGGTAGATAGCAATTGGGCCTTATCTGTCTGCGTTTCACGGATATCTTTGAAATACAAGATCATGTCGTCAGCAGAGAGCAAGATGGTATGATTATGTTGCTCACTGGAATCCCTTTATGTCTTGCTTCCTGTCTGAGTCTTTGTGCCAGGGGTTCAACTGCAAGGATGAAGAGGAGTGGGGAAAGGGGACACCCCTGCCTAGTTCCACGTCCTACCTGGTAAGATTGGGAAATATGAGGAACTGATTTAGCCCTTGCTGTGGGGGCAGTGTATAATAACTTGACCCATATAATATAGGCCGGGGGTATCCCAAACCATGATAATGTAGCAAACATGTAGTTCCAGTGTAAGGAGTCAAACGCCTGGTGAATGTCTAATGATAGACATCCAGCATGGAGTAATGGTCTTGACTAGCATCCATGATCTGGAACAGCCGCCGAATATTTAAGGAAGTATTTAATGAGGTACAAATCCACACTGATCAGTATGTATTAAGCGAGGGAGCAACGGAAGCAGTCTATGGGCGAGGATCTTGCTAAGTTTCTTATACTCGGTATTTAATATCGATAGCGGACGATAGGAGATCAGCTCACATGAGGCCTTTCTGGGTTACTAGTGACGTGACTAAGGCTTTTTTTGTGGAGGAAAGAAGTAGGCCTTTATCTAGGGATGTTTTATACAGTTTCTCTAACTGAGGAGCCAGCAGAGCGGAGTAGGTGGTATAGAATTCTACCTGGAGTCAATTGGATCCTGGCATCTTATTACATGCTAATTTCTTTAGGGCCCCTCTGATTTCATTCACAGTAATAGGCGCAGAAAGATCTTCCCTATTTGCTGCCAACACTTTCGGTAGGCGCGCACGATGCAGGAACTCTAGGAGCTTAGGAGCTTCGTGGGGTCAGGAGTTGGGTGTGTTGAATATAACTCTGTATAGTAGTCCCGAAATGCTGAGTTAATTTCAAGCTGCGTATTCACTGTTTACATCTGAGTATTCACCGCTATGACTGGTGTGGGGGAAAGGTCGGGGCGTATCATACACGCCAATAATGTACCCAAACGGTCAGCCTCTGCATGTGTCTCTGCGTATATTGGTGATAATCTACCACCTGGAGACGTTCTAAGAGCTCTGCATATTATACCCTGGCTTCCTGTAAGCGAGGTGCTGTATCCGGGTTGTCCGACACAGCCCTCTCAAGGGGCCCCAGTGAGTCCAACACCTCCCGGAGCTCTCGGAGAATCGTCCTCCTGGCTACCACCATGGAATTAATAGCCGTACCACAAATGGCTACTTTAAATGCTTCCCATTCTATGATGGGTGAAGAAGCAGTGTCAGTGTTAGTTTCAAAATATGTATCTATTGCCGTTGCCAGAATGTCACTGAGGACTGTGTCTTCCAATAAAACTGGCTGTAACTCCCATGTAGCAATCAGCGCTTGTACTCAGCACCATGCCAGCAAAATCTTCAGGAGATTGTGATCCGTTATGGTCTTTCCTAAATAAGTGGCATGGAATATGCGAGGTTGAAGATGCGTTGGGTATAAAAAATGGTCTAATCTTGTATGTAGGGCATGTGGGTAGGAATAAACAGAGTATTCTCTCATACCTTCATTGTGACCCTGCTCACATCTGTCAATTCCCAGCCAATCACCCATTGTTTTAACATTCGGGCTTGACGAGCTGTTGCGGTACCGGGCCGCGGGTGTGGGGTCTATCAAGTGTAATATCCAATACTGCATTGAAATCCCTTCCCAGTACTCAGAGGTATGGGTCTCAATCTGCCAATACTGCAGACAGGTGTATATATAAGGCATCTTGGTGTGTATTGGGGGCATATATGCAACCAAATACTATTATGTCCCCATCTAAGGTGCCCTTCACCAACACATGGCGACCATGTGTATCTGCCCTCATGTCGTGGAGCCTAAACTGCACTCCAGCACGGACCCAGTTTGCAGCCCATATGCAGAGAAGGAAGTGTGAAATAGTTAACCTCGCCAGCGTTTGCATAGGTTGGAGGCCTCTGTGGTGACCAAGTGTGTTTCCTGGAGAAAGGTAATATGAGCTTGACACCGGTGTAATTGGGCTAATATCCAGTGCCTTTTTTGTATGAATCCCATATCCTGCACGTTCCAGGTTACCAGATTATAATGTTTCGTCACTGAAGACATCTGTGTGACTGTGACAATAAATCCACTCTCACGTGTATCGCACCCCCAATCAATCTCCTCCCCCAAATGATAGCAGTGACACAAGCAAACATATTAGAAAAACATACTATCAATACTCAGTCCAGCGATTGTGGGTAGTTCGACCAATCCTGTGTAGAAAAAAATAACAATATTAACGTTGAGAACCAGGTGCACCTGGTATAGGGGTGCAAACAGCCAAACCAGTAAGACATGTTATAGGAGTTCAGCACAGTCCAAGGAGCGAACTCGGACTACCCGGCTTCCCAGGCCCAAACCAGCACCTAGTAGTGATAGATAATAGTACAGTGTCATTGTGTGCTGCTTAACATAGTATATCAGAAGGGACAACGCTGCATTAATGAGGGGCACCATTCAATTTCAAACCGTATGAGCTAATGGTTAGAGGTAAAACCCAGGATGTGAGTAAAACAAGGTGGCGCATAATGTCTATGTAGGCCATCATAGCATACTTAGAACATCATGGGGCAATTGTTCCTTGGTCCCTTTCATAATTTGTCCGCAGTCTGTGGGGTAACTACTGGGAACAGCGATATACTGCCTGCTGTTTCTGAGTCCGAGGCACTATTCTGGGACAAACTGGAACTGATGAGGGGATGTGGTGACCTCAAGATGGTCGCCGATCTCAGAGCTGCCAGCTGTCCCTCCAGTACCTGTTTTGGAGAGAGGACTCCCCGGCCCACTCTGCCCCCACAAGCAGTAAAGTCCTTCGGTCTCCTCTTCACCCTGCGCTTTGCCCTCTATGGTGCTGCATCTGGTTGCTCCCACACTTGGGAATTAGGGAAGTGTTGGTCCAGCCAGTCCAGGACCTGTTTTGGGGTATCAAAAAAATGCGCCTGTTGGGTTTGTATCACTTTGACTTTGGCCAGGAAGAGAAGGGCATAGGTGAGGCCTGCATCAAAGCTGCCGTTTGGCTCCTTTAAAGGAGGCCCTTCTCCACTGGACAGCAATAGTATAATCTGGGAAAGAGAGACGTTATCCACTAGAATGGGTGGTCGGTCCCTGGCTGCTTGCAACAGGACATCACAGTCCCTGTAATTAACGATCTTGGCCACGATCGGCCTCAGAGGAGCATCGGGATGGGCTGCCTAGTAGGTCCTCTCGAATACAAACATGTCCGAGAGCCCTGCAGGAGCCACTGCAGTCAGAAACCATACCTCCATGAACTGGGTCGCAAGCGTTCCTCCATGCCTTCCGGAAATCCGATGATAATAATATTATTGCGGTCAGCTCTTCCCTCCAAGTCATCTGCTCTGTCCTGTAGTAGATCCACTCAACGCTGCAGTTGGACCACTTGCGCTGTAAGTTGTTCATGACTAGGAGGTAGTGTCGAAAGCGCCACTTCAGTTGCTTTGACCCTGTCTGATTATTTGCAATGGTCATCTTTTTACAGGCTCACATCTGTGGTAATGGCTGCCATTGCTCCATTACTTGACGCGATTCCGATTTCCTGTGGAATCAGGTCTAGTTTGTCCAAAGGAGGTGTCGTTCCTGAAGAAGGTACATCAGTGTCTGGAATCTTGGCTAGAGAGCCCTCCAGACTGGGAGCAAGTCAGAAAAGCAGGCTTGTCCGGTTTTATTCTAGTGCGCCCCATTTTTGCCAGCTACTGACCACTTTACTCAAGGACACAGGCGAGAGAGTTCCTGGATGGTAAGCAAGGAAATTCATCGGGGCGAGGATGGGGGGATACACCTCCAGCTCCGGGAGGGGCTGCCCAGCCCAGTACACCGTAGCTGGGGGTCTGTGAACCAACGGGGGATCAAACAGATCTCTAGCACCTCTATCAAGGAAGAAAGGCAGGTTGGATCACTGGTCAATCAGTTTGGCAAATTACACCAACGGGGGTACTCCACAGTGATCCCCAGCAGCACGCAAATGACCGGGCCTCGGCTGTATAACCAGCTGATTACCACCTCCAACGAGGTCTGCCCCCAATCCGCAGACCACTGGGCACCTCCATGCAAATAGCAATCTTATCCGCACTGCATAGTGGCCCGAGTATTCACACGGAGTGCCACCCTCAGTCAATACATTCGAGCCCCGTGGATATTCCCAAGTGTAGAGGCATGGGCCTGGTGCACTCCGGCACGTTCTCAGGGTCTGCAGTGTCTATACGCCAATTAAGCTCATGTGGGAAGAGTCTTCAGGCTTATCTACTTCCAAATACAGCTCTTTGGGACAGTGAGTGCTCTGTCAGTGTACACGATCGAGCTGCCCCCTTGGCCCACAATCACAGCAGCGCACAGCCTCTCTAAAATCTCTGTACAGTCTGCCACTTGCACCGAACTGGTAGGGAGGGATCCTGGGCAGTGTGCCAGGGGGTAGGGAGGAAGAAGTGACAGGCAGCAGAAGAACACAAGGTTCAGCACAGACTGCTCCCTTCAACACAACTGCCATACAGGGGCACCCCTTATACCAATGCGGGGGCCAGAGTCCAGGTTGTGTAGCGCTATGAAAATGGCATGCAAGCGGCGGTCCCCATGCCCATGCCCCAACAGCTGGCACCGCAGCAGCAACCCTCACCGGAGAGCACTCTCCTGTACATTTTCGCCGAATGGTCTGGGTCGCCCCAGGGGACTGGAGTATGCAGTGTGGAGAAAAAAAAGGGCTCACCAGGGCCTGGCGCCCTCCTTTGTGTCGGCTGGTGCGATCGTAGGCAGACATTTCACCCACTCAGGCAGTCAGGCGCCCAGACATGCCCACGTCCGTAATTGTCCGCAGCATGCAGCAGGGGCCCAGGCAGCCTCGGTGCACAGCACAGGGTTCCGATGAATACTGGCTCACAGGGTTAGGTTCCATCCGCCCTCTTGGTAGCACGGCGCGGCCGCAGGCTGGCTCGCCCAAGAGGCCTCCAGTACACACTTCGGGGCCACCGTGGCGGTGTGCCCCCCCAATTGTACAGCCACAGGTAGCTCCACTACAGCCTTCTAGGATTTCCGGACCGTGCAATTCAGACTGCCGTCACTGCATTACAGCACAAGCACTGCTGCCATCTTGGCAGTGTTGTGCGGTCGCCGTCCTACATGGCCCGGAGCTTGCAGTCATCCACCTCGTCATGACAGCGGTCTGACTATATTTGTTGTTGTCCCCATATCTTCATGTAAGTTTTCATTATGTTAATTTGTAATATATGTGAGTTGCCCTAGGTGTTTGCATTTCTATTGTTCCCTTCACCACACCTGTGTTGTCCATGCGTGACATTCCTTAGTGAAGGGTGTGAGCAGTGTTTATGCTTATTTGGATGCAGCGCGCATTCCCGCCCACCAGCTTTTAAAAGATAACTACACGTTCGGCTCTTGCCTGAAACCACGACCCTCCTGGGCCGTGGTGTGGGTAGTTCTAGCATCCAGTTTCCTGTTTGGATCACTGAACTAATTCGCATTGCTCCTAGAGCGGCCCTCCCAGCCTGTAGGCTCGGCGTCCTCCGGCTTCGTCAGACTTCGGGATGGTGCAGGGGATCTGTTTTTCTCCTCCGGTCTTTCTCTTCCTCCTGTGGTCTTTCCTTCTTCGGTTGGATCGTCAGGCTCCTCTCCTCTCCGTTTCGACTCTCTCCTGTGGCGTCCTTGTTTACATCTGGAACCTCCATCATTGGCATTGCGCCGTCATTCTTGACTCTGCCCCTTAAATTCCGGGATTCCGGCCCCAGTCTTCCGAAGTTCCTATGGTCCACTAGAACAGGATATGAACATCCTGTGTGAAAAGATGTGGCGGTTATATTGGAAGTACAGGGATCTGCGTCGGACTGATTACACTCTGCCTGGAGGGAGGTTATCCTTTAGACGGATGGGTACCTGTCGCTCGTGAGTACAGTGTTCCACTGGACCATGGCCATTTGCAAGGTTGTATCATCACAATAGAGTGGCAAAGTATAACCAAAATACATCAAGTATTTTCAGTACCGCTGAGCCTGACTACCTCAACATGGGGGATGGGAAGAGAGGAGGAACAGATGTTGGCATCCTTGCAGACAATTTGTTGACACAGGTTAACATGAGTGAGAGAAGCCAACTGATACCATGGTCTACTTGTACAGTTAAGGTTCTACCTAAGTGTTTTGTAGGGTAGTTTGTCTTGTCATAATGGGCATATCATCCCCGTATAGGAAGAAGCCATGTCATTTCACCTTTCTAATGATTTCCTTGCTATGCTGATGTCTGAGGAAATAAACAATCACTTGGTGAAGGCCTTTCTTTTTTCTGGATCTTCTAGACCTCAATCTGAGTTTGTTGCAGTTTCAATGGTGGCTCGACTGTGTGCTTGGTAAGGTTTGGGATAAAATGGGTCAGAAGGGCGATCATATCTTAGCCTCAGAAGTTTCCGGAATCCCTGAAAAGCTGAGGTTGTCCCAGCAGTTCCTGCCCTTCAATTCTGTAATTTTCTTCTGCATGAACCACTGATCTTGCTCCTAATTGAGTAATGTTTTAAGTTTCTGTTTTCAAAGTAGCAATCTGTCTTCTGTTGTCTGTAAGCGTGTGTTAAAGGAGGCGATATCTGAACTTTCTGGAAAGGATGTCTGCTGAAGATTTCATTGTGTTGGTCATTGATGTTCTCAGAGCAATTAGTTCCTTCAAAACAGCCTCAAGAGTGGCTTCTTGCACCATTACACCTTGTTCTGTAGTGGGTTTTGAGAATTTCCCTGATACAACTTCGATGAACAGTAATTGTCATTCTGGTTTAGACATAGTGTCGTTAGGTCTCTGACAGCTCTTGTGCACTGCCTATGTCCACTGGTTGAAAACCCTCAGTCTCCTCTAGTCCCTTCAAATGGATATTGAGAAGTTGTGTGCATGCTTCCTTGGGGTGCTGTGTGTTACATGTAATATGTCTAGTTGTATTTGATAGCAGACAGAAAACAAAATTAATTTGTTACTAGCGCCTTCATGTAGGGCTCCGGTGAGCAGGAGTTCGAACCCCAAGGAAGGCTTACTCATTTTGTCGCCTTGTAGGCTTATTTGAAGAGGTTGGCTGTGAACTCAACAGGCTTGCATTACTCACTCACTGATGACTAGAACGCTGCTTAAGAGTATTCTGTCTGAATGCTATTACGAAATGCTCTTATGCAATGCTTAATCTTAAAATCGGCATTACAAGGGACACTTTCTGTCCAATCAACAGAGATAATCTCTCGAAAATTATAAAACACCTCAAAATTTCCAACCACTTCCTTGACAACCTCCATGCCAACATTATGATAGCTAACTTTCACTAACTCTTTGATCAAGAGTGCTGTTTTATGGTCAATGCTTCCTTTACACAGGGAGTATTCCTAGACTCTCTGAAAATTTGCTAAGTCAGCTCATCCTGAAAAACAAACATTAACCACAACTTACTGTCCAGCTTTAGACCTGTTTTCAAATCTCCAGGGTTTGGTGGAAAAGGTGTTTGTCCAAACAATTAATTTCCAATATTGATAAGAGGTGCCTACTAGCAAGTTATCAAAATCGAGATATCAAAATAAACCCCACACTGGCAGTAGCACTGAGAAGACCAATCTAACAATTCTGGGTGATATCCACTACATCCTAGACGAATGGGATTCCTACCTCCAGGTTTTTGTGACTTCTCAGCAGCATTTTTCACAATCCAACACCACAGACTAATCTCAAGCCTTGAGAATAGCATGGTCTTCCGAGCTTCAAAGCGCTGAGATGGTTCATATTCTTCTAACATAATAATGTCAGATGGTAAAGACTGGAAAACTCTGATGCCTTCTGGTGTTCCTTGTCACCTGCACCTTTCAGCCTGTATCTCGAGCCGTTGACTAGTCGGTTTGAGGAAAGTGTCTTGATTCATCAATATGCAGATTACACTCAAAATTGTTTTTAAATCCCCATCAATACAAAACATACTCCTCCTCCACTCCTGCCAAACTTAAAACCTGGATTACAAATAACTTTTTAATGATCACTCCTCATAAAACTAAGTTCCTTCCCAAAAAGTCCAGACACAAAAACGAATTTACATTCCTCACCTATCTGCACACTAAAAATGGTAGACTTCTTGTCTGTCAGTCTCTCGATCTGTAAAGTTACTGTTTGTTTGTCTGGCTAACTCATATTTGTTCACACAGCACCAAAATACTCAAAGCTGCTAATGTTGTCTTTAACTTCACAACAATCTGACAACTGCAGTCATAAACTAGTCATCTCTTTGCTTGATTTTATAAATGCCAGGGGGAGAATCACAGTCTTAACTTGTCCCATTGTAAGTGGGTTTACATTCATAGCCACTGTTATCAGCCACACAGAATATAACTACATCTGTTCAATACTGAAAGGGGGAGTGGGGGGGCGTGGCTTGGCGCCGATGGAGTGAGCAGCAGGCTCAAGAGCTCCGGTCGGCCAGCCGCCTTTCATCGACATCCTGACGCCCTGAGCGAGTTTGGACCCCCCTGCGGCGCAACCCCGCACCTGGCAAGGGAGAGCAACGTGCATCGGAGACTGAAAATCCCCTGAAAATGACCAAACCCAGCGGCTTTAACTGTGCTGACTGAACCCGTGCGGAGAGACAAGATGCCGACGCCTGCGGAGAGGGGCCGACGCGAGGAGAAGTAACGGGCTGGCAGCGTCACCGGAGCTGCGGCACCCGTGTCTGCGGGGACCCCCCTTTCCTGCCTTCTAGTGGGTTTTGGCCGGAATACCTGAAGATCTCCCCCCGCGCCGGCAGAAAGGCAGGAGCCGAGCGCAGCCGCGAGGTGAACTAAGATGGCGGCGTCGGTTGGAGAGGGGCCGATGCGGTGAGGAGTAGCGGGCTAGCAGCGTTGCAGGCGCTGTGGTGCCCATGCCTGCGGGGGCCCCCTCTCCCGCCCGCTAGTGTGACCTGACCTGAGCAGAAGGGAAAAGAGCCCCCCCCCGCGACTGCACCGGCGAAGAGGACCGGACGCGGCTGCGGGGCGAGCCACGATTGCGGCGCCTGACAGAGAGGAGCCCTGCCTGGACGGAAGAGGACGGTGAACGCAGGTGTATCTCCCCCCCCTCCAACTCAGGACTTGCCCTGAGCAGTGGGATCCCAGAGGAGGCTGTCCTGAGGGTAGGTGAGAGGAGTCTCGGAGACTGCGGGGAGGGCGTGGACGGAGGCGCCCGCCGACGGCCGTGGTAGCAGATAAGAGTGTTGGGCTGGTGGGACTGATTGAGCTCGGACGAGAATGCCGGTAGGCACCTCTCCTGAGGGATACAGCTAATTTAACCCTGAGGACCGGCAATTGATTATTGAACAGGTGACAGAGACTGAGCTGCGACAGACAGCGCTGGTGAGTCTCCCCCACCTCTGATCAGCCTAGGGCGGCGACAGTGCCCTCCTGCTTGCCCAGACAGAGGGATCAAAAGAATACCTCATAAACTCGGATCACTCTTGACGGGATGAGCGAGCGGCGGTGGGACACTGAGACCACGGTAGACGTAACGAACCTGGGAGTGGAGGAGAGGGTGCCCAAGCTCGCATAGCGCCTACCAGGAGACCGGACTTCGCGCGCGGCGAAGAGCACCAGGTGTTGCCTGGGAACCCACGTAGTGCCAAAGGCGCCACAGATTGAAGTGACATCATGGGGAAGGTCCCCAAGAAGAAGGATAGGGAGTAGGCCGTAGTAGACAAACCGATGGAGGAGGGGGAGAGGACCCATTCGCAGGCAGACAGCCCCAGAGACCCCACGTTGCAGGACATTCTGCAGGCCATCACCTCATCCAGTGAGCGCTTGGAAACCAAAATTGAGTGGCTCAACCTAGACTTGGGCCTACTCAGAGAAGACCATAATAAGTTAGCGGACCGCGTCAGGACCACAGAGGGCCAAATCTCTGAGGCGCTACCGGACATGGTAAACATGAAACAGCGCATAGCGGTGCTAGAGTCGAAAGTACAGATATTGGAGTTCCAAGCGGAGGATGCGGAAAACAGATCACGCAAGAGCAATATAAGAATCATAGGCCTGCCGGAAAAATTAGGAGGCCACAACATGCTAACCTACCTGGAAAACTGGGTAAGAGAGGAAGTAGCTCCAGAGGGTCTGTCAAATTTCTTCGCTCTAGAGAGAGCACACCGAGTCCCGGCGAAGCCACCTGTGCCTGGAGCACCGCCGCGGGTGGTTATAGCGAAACTTCTCCAGTTTAAAGATGAAGGATGGGTGCCGCCAAAGGAGTCGGAGAGGAGAAGAAGGAGAGAGAACCGATCCAGAGGTAGTCGAACCATAAGGGAAAACCTGGCCCAACACAAGAAGAGGTACAGATCGAGCACCAGAACGCAATGCAGGTGGTGGCGCGGATCAGCGGCAAAGAGAGGAACCTTGTACTCCCTAAAGGAAGCGAGACGACAGCGGACACTGGCCCAGAACATGGATCTAGCAAATCTGAAACTTCAAGTGTGGTGCTTCCAGACGTAACTCCCCAGACGGCGGACGATATTGCCTAGATGAAGGGAGTGAGAACTTCTCAAGAACAGGTTGGAGCTGAACTGGACATGTACGACCCAGCAATGAGGTACAGGGAGGGCTGGGGGGGTGCTGCGGGGGGGTCCTGATGGGACAATGGATCTGAGAGGCGGCAGCAGAGACTGGGAGAGCGGCAGACGAACAGCCTTCCCCCTTGCAATTGGCTGATTGACCTGCAAGTAGTCACTTGCAGACTTTTGACCTTAGTTTGGATGGGGGGGTTTTATCCTGCTTATCCTGGGGAGTGGGAGTTGGGGACAATGTTTAATGTTAATGGGAAGGGGATGCCTTGAGTTGCAGCATATCAGGACACATGAGGGTTCGAGTGGGAAGAACGGCCCGGGGGTGGCACACAAGGAGGGAGATAGGTCGGGATCAATGATACCTCCTAATGGCTGATAAGCAAAAGTTTAAATGCATAACATGGAACATCCAGGGTATGCACACAATGACGAAACGCCACAAAGTTCTCTCGCACATACGAAGGAGGGGAGCCCAAATAGCCTTACTACAGGAGACGCACCTCACTCAGAAAGAGGGACAAGCTTTACACAGGCTATGGAGGGGCCAACTTTTCTATACTACCTCTTCAGCATATGCACGGGGGCCCTAATATGGATCCAAGCGGGGGTCCCATTTCAGCTGACAGATTTCTGGTGGACCCGGAGGGTCGATACGTGGCTATAAAGGGGCATCTAGACGGGCGAGACAGCCATTTTTGCGAGATTAAGCCACCGCCTGACACAGTACCTGATGGGCACTACCCTAGTGGGGGGCGACTTTAACAGCGTAGATGATATGCTCCTAGATAGATCGCTCCCGCCATTGCGCAATTCGCAAGCAGCGCGTGCCCGCAGGCGTTTACGGCCTGGAGAAAGGGATGGTGGATGCCTGGCAGACCCTGCATTCCCAAGATAGAGACTACTACTACTTTTCGGTGGTCCATGAGGTGCACGAGAGGCTAGATGCCTTCCTGTGCTCCGCAGACATGCAGTGCCATGTCACTGCAGCTGAATACTTAGCGCACACAATATCGGATCATAGTCCATTGGTCCTCTCCCTGGGATGGATGCATCCCATATCAGCGACGTGGAGGCTTCGTCCGGATACACTCGAAGACCAGGTCTTTCGAGAGGAGATCAGGGGGTAAATAGCGCAATATTTCGAGGCCAACACGGGGACAGCCTCCTCGCCGAATGCTGAATGGGACGCCTTCAAGGTGGTCCTGCGGGGCCAATGCATAACGTGCACTACAGGGGTTCGGCGAGTCATACTAAGAGAAGTGGAAGGGGCGGAGACAACCCTCCGAGAGCTGGAATGTAGGAGGCCAGGACTCCCAGAGCTCCAGTAGACACTGGTATTGTATTGTATTGTATTGTAATTGCATTTGTATAGCGCTTACTACCCCTGACGAGGCGTGCATTCGATACGGCGAGCCACACAGTGCTAGTGGAAAGATTGAAAAGTTTAGGGGTTAAAGGACGGGCCTTGCAGTGGTTACAATCTTATTTGTCAGGAAGACAACAGGCTGTGTCTGACACCGTTCACCTCTGGTAAGTCCCTAGTGCACCACGGGGTGCCGCAGGGCTCGGCGATCAGCCCTGTTCTTTTCAATATTTATTTACGCCCTCTATTCCCCATTATTAAATCTTATGGAATTGACCTGGTCAACTACGCCGATGATACACAACTGGTGTTTTCCCTGGAGGGGAAACAAGCGGTATCTATGGACACCTTCCAGGAGTGTATGCGCCAGACTGCTGGTTGGCTCAAAAAAAATTCCTTACAGTTTAATGGGGGGAAAACAGAGGTGGTGTACTGTCCTGCCACGAGAATGTCCCGACATCTACCGGTGGAGTTTAAACTTACCCCGAGGATGAACCCCTGACTCCTGCTAAAATGGTGCGTAATTTGGGGGTCATGATTGATGAGAATCTCCAAATGGAATCACAGGCTAATAAAACTGTTAGTGTCTGTCTCTCCCTGCTACGTATGTTACGGAAGGTTCTTCCGTTACTACCAAAAGATACTCGATCTCTTGTAGTGAGGAGTATAATTTTGAGCAGATTGGACTACTGTAACTCCCTGTATTTGGGAGCACCGCAATATATTCTGCAGGGGTTGCAGAGAGTCCAGTCCATGGCAGCTAAGCTGGTACTAAATAGACAGCGCAGGTCTCCCACGGCATTGGCCTTGGAAGACCTGCATTGGCTGCCTATCAAGGAAAGAATTTGCTTCAAATCCCTCTGCATTGTATACAGAGCAGCACATGACCTGGGTCCAGCTCCCCTGCAGGAGATGTTCACCTGGTATAATCCCAGGAGGCAGCTTCGCTCTTCGAGTGCAAATCTGATAACAACCACCAGATTTAAGAGATCCAGGATGGGGGGCAGAGCCTTTGGTGTGGCTGCTGCGCGCCTATGGAATGAGTTGCCTCAGAACCTTAGACAGGCCAGTTCTCTGACCTGTTTTAGAAAGAGTCTGAAAACTTGGCTATTTCCAAGGAGTGAACACTAGATCCCTCCACTGACAATTAGTTCTGCTGTTATAGTGGCTATTCTCAATCTAAGCGCCAGGATACCCGTAGGGTGGCAGTTTGTTGCGCTATATAAGTTTCAATTCAATTCAATTCAGTATTGGAGCTTTCATAGATTCACATGCTTGAATATTTCCCCGTCGTCATGATGGGAGTCCCCAGTATTTTAAATAGTAATAGTAGAGGACAAGTTTGTTGGGGCCTTACCTGCAGAAGTCCAAAGTGTGGATTGAGCCGGTCTGTCTCCTGGGAGATTTCTGAACAGAGAAGCAGCTTCCAACTCCCTGGCCAGCAAACCTTGTCTGAGGTAGCTGGGACCTTATATAGTCTGATATTGTTTGGTACATGTGTACACTGATTGGTGGTTGTATCTGATGTTTCTATTGGATTAGGGTTAGTGTCCTCTTTGGTTGGGTATTTGAGGGTTCTGATTGGTTTTTGGGTCTGTGATTCAATCAATGTAGGGTTGTGACTAGGGCTAGGGTTAGTATTTCTATTGGAAGTAGGGACTAGGGCTTCCTGTGTTATTGGTTGTTGGGACTAGGGTGGGACTAGGGCTAGGGTTAGGCCTTTAATTGGAAGTAGCGATTAGGGCTTCTGGTGTGATTGGTTGCTGGACTAGGTGTGGGACTAAGAGTAGGGTTAGGCTTTCTATTGGAAGTTGGGACTAGGGCTTCCTGTGCCATTGGTTGCTTGGACTAGGGTTGAGACTACTGGTAGGGCTAGGGCCTCTATTGGACGTAGAGATCAAGGGTTTTGAAACTGATTGGGTGCTTGGACTAGGGCTAAGATTGGCTGTAAGGTCCTCGTCTCCTATTGGTTCTAGATTTTAGGGCTAGTGCTGTGATTGGATATTGTTAGGGCTAGGGTTCCCATTGGCTGAAGGGGTCACCTGACTACTAGGGCTATAAACGGCCAAGCTTAGGGCGTCTCAGCTAAGGGTGGAGAGGACAAGGGTGAGTGCCTGTTTGAGCCTGTTCGAAACTGGTCGGGACCAGGGCCAGGAATGCTGCCCATTTTCCCATTCATTAATACCCACCCTATGTATTTGTCCCTCTGTACATAAGCATTGATTTTCCCTATAGATATGTGCCTATCTTCGTGTATTGCTTTGTATAAACATGTACAATAAGTATGTTATAAAAACAACAAAAAAAATCTTCTTTGATCTACATGTACTTGCTTCCATTGGGCATCTATGTACCTCCATGTACTTGGATCTGTGTGTCTGTTACTTTTCTCCTGAAAAAGCATATCCAATGCACTACCCTATTTCTCATCCGCTACCTCTATCAATATCTTTAATCTGCATATATTTACCTCCTTTATGCATCTATATACTTTCAATGTACTTATGGATCTATATATTTATCACTTTCTTCTAATTTAGCATTTCCAATGCACTACCCTATTTCTCAGCCTATACTTCCCTCAATATATCTTCTACCCCAACTTTCTGACTCATCTCAAACTTCTTTCTGCTACTCTTTCCAATTCACTACCCTATCGCACCCTATACATCTATCATTATATCCTCCACACCCACTCTCTCATTTATCCCAAACGCCATACCACTACTATGTTCCCCAAAATAACCCTTTCTTGACTCTCTCCTACTCTACCCCTCCTTGCATCTTCTGACACCTCCAATACTGTACCGATCCCCCAAAACAAACCTTTCTAAACTCTTCCCTCTGACTCTTCCCCTCCAAAAACCCTTTTTACTCATCCAAAAGCCTCCTCCTACTGCTATGACCTAAAAAAGAAATCCTTCACTCTTCTATCCCTCCACTATCCTTTTCAATCAAAATAACAGACTAGCATGTTCACTTCTCTAATTCCATATTCCACTACACTAATTCACCACTAATCCTTTATGGGTTCCAGAGTAGCGTGCTACTCGCCAACAAAGCGTTTCAACACCTCATCAGGGTTACAAGCGCTATATAAATGCAAACCTTTTTTCCTTTTTACCCCTCCCTAACCCTTCTCAATCCAAATAACTGACTAACATATCCACCACTCAAATTACTTCATATTTCACTATACTAATTTTCAACACTAATCCTTTATGGTTTCCGGAGTAGCCTACTACTCCCAGAAAAGCGCTTCAACACCCCATCAGGGGTAACAGGCGCTATATGAATGCAAACCTTTCTTTCCCTTCTATCCCTCCGCTATCCTTCTCACTCCAAATAACTGACTAATATCCACCACTCAAATTACTTTCATATTTCACCATACTAATTCACCACTAATCCTTTATGGGTTTCCGGAGTAGCGTGCTACTCGCCAAAAAAATCGATTCAACACCCCATCAGGGATTAGAAGCGCTATATAAATACAAACCTTCTTTCCTCTTCTATCCTTCTGCTATCCTTCCGAATCCAAATAACTGACTAACATATCCACCACTTAGGTAGAGGCCAAGGAGGAAGTGGCGAGGCAGATAGAGAGGCTTAGATGCTTTGACTACAAGAAATATTTAGAGCGTACCCATGCCGACCGAGACAAGTCAGGGACTCTCCTAGCATGGCTAGCAAACCCGGTGAGTAGGAGCCACCCACTGGTGAAAATAGAGGATGAGACGGGGAGCCGGCACTTCACGCAGGCGAAGATCAGCAAAGTCTTTGCCAACTATTATGCACAGTTGTACAGAAGGTCGAGGGAGGGCGATCATGCAGATGTGGGGGAATATCTTGCAGGCCTGCAGATAACGCGATTGTCCCCTGAGGAGGCAGAAGAGCTCAGAGCAGACATAACGCAGCAGGACTTACGAGCTGCCATTAAGGGCATGGCAAGGAACAAAACCCCGGGCACTGCCGGCTGAGTTTTACGCAACTTACGTGGAAGAGCTGGCCCCCAGATTGATTACCATGTATCAAGAGGCCCTAGGAGCCGGAATACTGTCGGAAAGTACTAGAGAGGCCCTTATCGTCCCGGTGCCTAAGCCTGGGAAGGAACCGCACGATTACCAGGCTATAGGCCCCTGTTCATGCTCAATATGGATTACAAAATCCTGAGCAAAATTCTAGCGACGCGCCTTCTCCCACATATGCCTGACCTAGTCCACGCGGACCAAGCGGGGTTTATCCCTGGGCGGAACACGGCCATAAATATTAGGCGACTTTTGGCTGTTATGGACTCCTATGGGTATGATAAGCACGAGGCGGCGGTGTTCGCGGTGGATATTGAAAAGGCCTTTGATAGCCTGGAGTGGCCTTACCTCTATGAGGTCTTGTCCAAAATGGGACTGGGAGGAGGTTTCATAGCATGGGTACGGTTACTGTATACGTCGCCCACGGCCCGAGTGCGCACTGGACGAACCATTGCTCCCAGGCAGAGGGTGGAGAGGGGTACGGGACAGGGGTGCTCCCTCTCCCGCTCCTGTTTGCACTGGACATGGAGCCATTGGCGTGCAAGGCACAAAGCGGACAGGATTACGATGGTTTATGAGTGGGGGAGGTACAGCACTCTATTGCGTTATACGCAGATTACCTCCTATTGTTCCTTGGTGATTGGGAGGGCGAGTTGAGAGGGGCGCAGAGAATGCTAGCCCAGTTCGGTGCCATCTCTGGCGTTAAGGTTAACTGGGGAAAGTCTAGCCTGTACCCCATGATACCTAATGCGCTCCCGCCGCCTGATCTTGGTCTCTTGAAATGGGAGCCCAGCTGCCTGCAATACTTGGGAGTTAAAATATATCATGAACAGCCGGAGTTGCTAGAGGGCAATGTGGGTAGAGCAATCAGATCAGTGAAGTCGGCAATAGAATTCTGGAGCACATTGCCGCTATCAGTGGCAGGGCCGGTGGCAGTCCTGAAGATGGTGGGGCTCCCGCACCTTCTGTACTACTTCAGAACCCTACCAGTGTGGATCCCGAGAGCAATGTTCAAAGATCTTGACTCACTAGTCACATCATTTATCTGGGGATCAGGGCGCAGAAGAGTAGCACTGACTTCATTGCAGCGCCCGACAGCAGAAGGGGGACTGGCGGTCCCAGATTTTGAGGGGTATTACATTGCCGCCCAGTGGTACTGGATGATCCAATGGGTGGCGGCGAGTCGCGACCCAGAACTGGAACAATACCCGGCCGCACCGGACACTGCAACCCTAGCAGAGGTTTTCCTAAGAGCCCGTCGGAACGCGTCTGACGATACCATGGAAACCAGAGTGGTGATACGATGCTGGGCTCGATACCTGAGACGGGTGGGGGTCAGGATTCCCTACTGTCCAGACATACCGATCACATCGCTGCGATGGTTGCCACAGGGAGCTCATTGGGCGGGGTTAGAAGACTGGGAAGTGGCAGGGCTGACAAAGATGGGGGATCTATATCAGGATTCTGAGCTACTCCCGTTCGAAGAGCTTCAGGCTGCATATGATCTGCCTGGAGGCCACTTCCTTCGGCACGGGGCCCTCACCAGAAGGATTAGGCAACACTGGGGTGGAGGAGGTACGGAACCGCGAGCGCTGGCGGGATGTAGGTATGTAGCACTCTCAGCAGGAAGAATCAAGACAGTCTCCTGCCTTTATAAGGCAATGAGGCAAGATATGCAGAAGCCGCTAGAGCGCTTGCGATTACAGTGGGAGTAGGATCTGGGCAAACAGTTCCCAGAGGCAGAATGGGACACGTCTAGAGCGGACCCCGAGAGTGTCCAGGAACACGCGATTCAATTTGATTAATTTCTACACACTGCATAGAGCGTATCTGACCCCGTCCGGCATTAGACGATACTTTGGCATAGACGCTAGAGCATGTCCACGATGCGGCGAGAGAGAGGCACATATCATCCACATGTTTTGGAGCTGCCCCATGTTACAAACCTTCTGGGCCGAGATTAGACAAGTAGTAGGGGACCTCATAGATAAGGAACTCCCACATACCCCAGAACATTTCTTGGGGTGGTTCCCACACACGGCCAAAAACAAAACGACTGGGAGATTTCAGGATCTGGCCTATGTTTTTGGCCAAAAGAGAGATAGCTAGAAACTGGAAGGCACCCGGGGGGGCCTAGAATTCCTTCCTGGAAAAGAGAGCTGGAGAAGTGGGCGGGCGGAAGTTAGACTGCTACTTAGGGAGGCTAACCGAGGGATAGGTAAGATAGATGGGGCCAGAGCTTGGGAGAACCTAGTAAGTGAACTAGCAGCGGATGGGCAAGACAATGATGGGACGGGCTCCCCACCACCGGGATACCCCGAGGAGGAACAGGATAGACAAGAGCATTAAGAATAAGGCTGACAGGTGTAGTAAGAGGCTAGGAAAAATATCGACAACTAGAAACCCACGAATACTCAGAGATCAGATTGTGCAAGTATAGGCGCAACTCAAGGAGGGAGGGGGATAGGTTTGTTGCGGCTAATGTTAAATAAATGCACCGAGATTGCTAATGACATGTCCTATGTAATAGATTGGAAATGCGTAGGATTCATGACTGTGGCTGATGTTTTTGAAAATCAATAAAATCTGATTGTTAAAAAAAAAAATCTGTTCAATACTGAAAGACCTACCCTGTTTATCAAGTGGGCCAAAGCCCTAACTTGTTTCATTGGAGATATAATAAACCTGACTCTTCTGTGTTGTGCATATATAATGTGGTCCTACTGTGCAATAAATACATACTGAAAGAGGTTCTGAGAGACCTTAATGTTATCCAACGGCCTGAAAATTGTACCTTCTGTTTGTTTTACAACGGTTCACATCATAGCTTGACATTCTGGTACTGAATAAATATCTGAGGAGATGGCTGGACACTCCACTGACTATAGCAAAGATAGGCACTCTTTGGAAGTGGTGAATGTCCCAGTCTCCTTCAACATATGGAAAACGTTTTTTGTTTTAGGACAGTGATCAGTTGAGTAGTTCTATTGTTTTATTTTGTTGTGGCCATTGATCTTCATGACTATTGTATATTGTCCTGTTCTCCTACTGTATTTTCCTATCTAATTACTAGCACTCCGAGAGTATAGTGAGTTCTCATACTTTTTGTTTGGTATCACCGATTGATATACACCTTTGTTCTGGAACTGAACAATGTTTGTTGCATTTTAGTGGTTTTGCCTCCAGAGTTACCTCCTCTTACATTGCCTCGAATGTATGATGTTACTTAGCATACCGTTACTTCGCAGGTATTTACTCCGAAGTTTTTACTTCGCAAATACCATTACTAAGCATGATTTTAGTGCGCATGCTTTTTCTTCGCAAATACATAGAAATACATTCAAAATGCGTTTACTTAGCAGCTAATTATTACGCATACCGTTACAACTCGTTATTGGTAGTTTAAATCAAAAAATTAATCGTAATAGAAACCTATCCCCTTGCACGGGATGGCAGGGAAATAGGGGTTTTGGGTGGGGGAGTATTTTAAAAATATTTGTTAAAAATTAATACTCGGGTATTATTTTAAATACCTGAGTACATTTTTTTATACTCATTTTTAGAAATCTTTTAATTTATAACATATGTCTGACATCCATTAAATAAAATATAATCAAAATCATGTCTTTTTAAATATCTAATCTTGTCTTCATCTAAAATACATAACACAAAAATAGCAATGTAATACACGCTTAATAAGATAATTAGATTTTTAAAGCGAATCTCACTGAACCTGAGATTGAAGACAATAATTTTAAAAGTCCTTCAACTATTTCTACAAAATCACATCAACCAATCTGATCTCAAAATGGAAGTTATTGCAAAAGGGAACGTATTGATATATGTAATTTTAACTCGCAAAATTAAAATATGTGTTCAGTCATGAAAATAATCACCCTAAAAACCGATTTACAAATCTTTTTTTATTTTAATTTAAGGACTAGTCTACTAAAACATATATAAGCAGCCGTCCATCATTTTGAGATCAGATGACTTCTGTCATTCACAGTGTCGAGACGCATTCTTGTGGAGGGAAGCGACATCGCGTACTTTCACAATAAAACACTGCCGTCTACAGTAAGTAAGAAAAAAAATACATAAAGCACTTTGCCTGTAAATCACTCGTTTAAAAGATATTAATAATTCAGTAAATATGTTTATTTTTAATCCAAATTTTGGCATTATAAACTGATAATGTTTTGATCGATTTAAAAAAAATCTTATTTGAGAATGTATTACTCGTTTTTTGTTCATCTGTTGATATAATCAATGAAAGCTTTTAATGTGCGTTTACAATTAACAATTTGCCAATTTTTTTAAGAAATACAACTACTAATGATAATTTAATTTATTAAAATAATCTGTAAAGGCAGCAGTACTATTATTATAACAGAATTAATACTCGGGTATTTTTTTGAAGTACCCTTTTTCAAATTTTATTTTCTTGTTCATCTGAGTGGCACAGTATTTACAGAATTAATACTCGGGTATTTTTTAAAACATCCCGTTTTGCACTAAATAATAAGATCTTTTATTTGCACAGTAACTCTATTATGCGTAGTAAGTGCATGCGAAGTAATGGAACATGCGTAGTAAATGCATGCTAAGTAAATGCATGCTAAGTAATGGCATCTGCGAACTAAAATATGCGTAGTAATGGTAATACGAAGTAATGACCGCGAAGTAAAGGTAGAACTCCCCAAGCGAATTACAACCCGCCTTTCCACCAAGCATTTCATGGCAGTGACCCTGCCATGAAATGCTTGGCAGAAACGTAGGAAAAGGGGCCCCCAACAGGGCCCCTGGCAAACCTGACCATGGGGGTGGGTGCAGGTGCCACATGATGTACCCCCACAAGTGTATGCTCCTGCGGGCTCTATGTGGAATGCACAACATGGTGCATGCCATATAGTGCACTAGACGTGGCAGTGGTCCCACAGCGCCGGCATGACTGCTGGCTGTATTCCTCAGCCAAAGCAAGCCGCCACCATGGGACCGCAGCGCCCACCCTGGATTTAAGTCATAATCCGGTGGGCGGGTGGGTTCACCACGAGCTTGGCGATCTTCCTGGAAATTCAGTGGTGGCGGTCCCAGTGGAAGATCGCAAACTTGTATTAAGGCTCTTAATCTTTGCTTAAAGCCAGGACTCTACCAAGGCTACTCATTTAGAGTTCACGCTGCTGGCCCTCATTCCACCATTAATAGTATCCATTGACACCTCTATCCCACATTGCATTCTGTTGCCATCTAATAAAAATGTATGTCACTTACCGATTTGGCCCTATTCCTCTCCTGATGGTGAATGGCGAGAATACTGTTTCAAAAATATCAAGTTGCATGAATATTGGGTCAAACATATTGTAAATGCAAAATATTGAGAAACAGAATATGGAAGTCAACAATATTGTTTTTTTAATGTATATTGTATATTTTTTTAAGATATTGTATGTGATACTTTTACTTTAATATAATTGTATTAAAACGTTTTTATATTTAATATGTACTAGTTATTATGTTAATTTTAGTTGTTAGTGTTATTAATATAATAGTTTTACCTTCTTTTGTATTGTTTGTAATTTTTAAAGTATAATTAAAATTATTTGTTGTATTTGAATTAATTTTTAATTCATTGATAGGCATATTTATTAATAAACTTGGTCAAATATATTTTATATTTTATATTTGTTATTGGTTTCAATTGTATTTGTCTTATTTCATTAACTTTTTAATTTTATGTTATTGTTTTATTTATAATCTCTTAAAAAAAATTGGGGTTGTTGTTTTTTGGGTAGTAGGATGGGAAGTCTATTTATTTTAAATTTATTTTACATATATTTTGTTTTTTATTTGTTAAATTATTTTTGTGCTATTTCTTTTTCAATTGCACTTAATTTTATTGATAAATTGTACATATTTTATTTTGAATATGTTGTAATAATTTTATGTTGTTAGGTATTTAATTTTTTTTAATTATGAGGATTTGGAATGGTATCTCTAACCCTTCCTAACTCCAACACTTCACCTGCTTTTGCTTATATTGGATTGGGGATAGTAAATCTAACTCCTCCAAAGTCCAACGCTTTCCCTACTTTTTGCTAACGTTGGAGTGGGAATAGTAAGTTTAACCCCTCCAGAGTCCAACACAATTGCCACTTGCTTAAATTGGAGTTAGAATAGTTAATCGACTTCTTTGAAGTCCAAGACTTTTGCTAGTGTTGTTTTATTTTTTTATGTTGGTATGTTTTAAATATGTTTTATTTTTTATGTTTATATTATCTATAAAAATGTTTTTATAAATTGTATCTGTTTTTTAATTAAATGTGATGTTTTTGTTACTATGTATGCTAATTTACTTTTAGGATATTCATATTTTAAATTGAAAGTTTTGGAAACCTTGTGTAATTATTCTTTTTATCTTTTTGAAGAATACATATATATGTATGTGTATATATTTAATTGACATTACTTATCAAAACTGTTTTTAAATTGTTTTAATATTTGTAGTTTGATATTTTAAATAAATTAATGCTATTTAGATTATATATATATATATATTTTTTTATATACTTACTTTTTTACTGTATTCTGTTCCACCATATGTGTGACGCAATGTTTTGATAGGTTACACACAATGTATGTAAACTTGATATTTTGTAGGCAATATTTTTGACACTATATTCTGGTATGTTGATGTTTTCAATATACCGTCATACAACCCCTGTTTCACTTATTTCTCTGTCATTCTACTGCCATTGCCTCCTCCCTCTTGCCCTTTCCCCTGCCACTTACACCAGGCCCGGCCCTCTCCCCAAACCCCACCAAAGATGTTCACTCCATTCATACATAATTCACTCCATTCATACATCCTTCATGGAAGTCTATGATGAATGTGTAAACTGTTCCTTTCACCTGTTCATCCAGTGTGGTTGTTCTGCCTTTTTAATGCCTTTTTTACAGTGACATTCTGTAACTGGGTTGTTTGGAATAAGGTTTATTTGTCAACTGTATCCTTGTTGTTGTTCATGGTCAATTCATTGTTATCTGCATTTGAATCTACGGTATGTTTCTTTTTACCTCAATAAAAGAAGAAAAGAGATGTGAACTACCCAGTCTACCTATTGAAGCCAGAATTAAACTCATGATTTGTTCCCTGACTTAGTCATTCACGTAAATAATCTTCACTAACTCTTGTTTACCATCTCAGGAGGACAGAGGACTCAAAAAAGCTCACTTTACCTGGAAGTCGCTAAGTTGAAGTCCTCCCATGCAAAATGGCGAACTTGCTCAACATCAAAAACCTTAGTCATTCTACTCTCTTTCATGAGACCTCCAAAAACCTGTTTCTTACAATTATTCCTGACTAGCACCAAGATATCTAATTGGGCTACAACCACAGATTTGTTTTTATTTTCAACGCAGATGCATTCTTAGACCTCTGTATTAGCCTTCAAATTGCAATGTATCTTGGATTTCGACTTTCTAAAACGTTCTTCTGTAGTAGATTAATGTTCCATGTAACGCACACTAATACTTTTTGTAGTACTTCCATGTAAAATTGATAAATACGGTGAATTAACAATGTGGGGCTGGTTTGATCATTCTTGCTCGTTAGCATCAAAAAAGCTCTGACTTGCCCTAAATGCATCCCCAAAAGATCGATCCCTGGTTACAATCCGTAGGAAGCAATATAAGGAAGCACTGTCTGCAAGGAAGAAAGAACTACAAGAGGAGGCCTGGTCAAAGCTCAAAGAAACTACAGCCACAAACAATTGTGTTTTATTCTGGCCTACAGTTAATTCCCCTTTTCTTAAAGATAATACATCTCCTGATTTAGATACAGACGTACCGATGCAAGCATGGGTCAACCGTTTTTCTAGTATTTTTAGTCAATCATTTAATTAAGTTCACTCAGGTAAGGACCCATTTCAAACATGTACAACTCCTATTGGGAGTCGGTTATTAACGATCTCTCTAGATGAAGTTGTAAGGCCTAATGAGAAAAGTGCCAGCGGGAAAGCAGCAGGACCAGATAGAGTCCCGGTTGATATGTGTAAATATCTGCCGGAACTATGGGCTCCTATTTTGACTCAAGTATTGAATGCAGGATATATTTTGGATAGATATATATATAGTAGATATATTCTGATAACCCAAGCAGAATCATTGGTAATTTCGATTTTTAAAACGGGCTCAAAAGGTGATCCCAAATGCTACCGCCGAATTTCCCTCCTAGACGGTTCCACTAAGATCTTGGGTAGAGTAATCCTAGAAGGATTAGAACAATGGGCTGAGGATAATAGAGTACTCACAGAGTCACAATATGGGTTCAGGAGGGGTATGGGAATGGTAGAACATTTTTTTTAATTTAGATCTCTTTATAAGGAAATACACAAGGGCTAAGATTGTTCATGTACACTTTTGTTTTGTTGCCTTGTCCAGTGCTTTTGATTTGGTAAATCATTCAATCCTGCGGCAAACTTTGTCCTTGATGGGCGCACCGTCAGAAATAGTGTCATTGTTATCACAATTATCCAGGAATTTGTCAGTCAGGGTGCGCTATGGTCCCAATTGGGAGTGCTCCCCACCGTTTAACATTTGGAGAGGAGTCAGGCAAGGGTGTATTTTGGCACCCTTCTTGTTTTCTTTATTTATAAACAATGTGGATAGCTTACTCTAGGAACTGGCCGCCGATTCTCCACGAGTCGAAAGAAGGCCAGTCCCTGTTCTCCTGTATGCTGATGACGCTGTCCTTTTCTCAAGGGATGCAAATGGCCTGCAAAGACTGATGGATCGCTTTGCGGCCTTCATGGAGGACAGGGATCTTAAAATAAACCTGACGAAAACCTACACGATGATCTATGGCCAGGGTCTCCAACCTTTGCTGTAATTAGAACTACTTACGTTCTATGGAAATCATCTCGAACTACTAATATTATTGTCATGATAATAGTGACCACATCAGACAAGATTGCATTAGTGTCCAACCCACGCAAGATTGTCAGCAGTCATCAGCTCAGTGCATCAGGCAGGCTTGCCAGCATGTGGGTAGTACGTAACAGCCATATCCACAATGTCCCCAGCACCAAGGTCATTAATAATGTGAGCAATAAGTCTCCCCATTGCAGCATGTTTTCATGCTAATGTTTTAAATATTTTTCAACCATTTTTCTCCAAACATACGCGTATGAGTTCTGAAAATACACACTTTTTGACTCGAACACACACTTTTCAATTTTGGCATAAATATATGAATTTAACCAAGGAAAGGCTTCTATTTTAGTAGGCTGGGCTGCACACAGGAGAGCTAATTACACGTTAGCTGGGGAGCTACCATTAACTCACGAGCTACTCGTTGAAGAAGCCTGATGTATGGAAAGGGAGCTTGTAAATCACGTGCTCATTAAATCAGTGGCACGCCAATTGAAACAGCTACTTAATTTTCCTACCTGGGTATTCTCTAGCTCTAATGGTTCCTGGACCAAGCATATAGAAAATAACAGGCTAAAGGTGATACGTACCTGCGAGAGCATTTGTAGGTTTGCCACTAAGCTAGTTTGTAAACCAGTTCGGGAGATGGTCTCAATATATAGACTATTCAAATGTGCATCTGCACTTCTTATGGGAGTGGGTTATGGGGTTCCACAGAATCCAATACTTTACAAATGCAAGAGAATATATTTCTTCAACAATTGCTTGCCACACCACTATCTACGTCAGCCTACATAGTACACAGGGAATTCGGCATGCAATATATGGAGGAGCTACTAGCAATAAAGCCCGTCCAGTTGCGGCATTCTATTTGGAGCAAAATAGAGATCAAGGGTTAATGCCCGACCTATTGTGTGTCTATTTTTGTCACTAAACGCCTACACTTTACATTATCGTAAGACTGATTAGATGCCCCGATTCCAGAGTGTATTTGTTAACTGTTAGACCTCATCGCCTGCCAGTTTGTAAAGCCTTGTCTGTATAGCAAGGTGCCAGTCTGGCCGTTTTCCAAGGTGGACATTAGCGTTGGAATAGTCAGTACTGTACTTGCTCCCAATTGCCAAGAAACGGGTTGCTCCAAAGTCGGGTATTGTTGCAGAACATTGAACAGAGCATTTCATTTCCTCGCTGTACGATTTCATGTAGTGCTGATACAAAGAAAAGTGTCACAATAACATATAAATAGAACCAAAGTTATGTTAATATGTTACATGCATACACAAAGAAGACGTTCTATTTACAAGACTTTCAATGACATTAAGCGGTCACAACTGCATAATGAGAAGGGTCACTTAGCCTGTGACACTTGAACCTGTCTGCACACACAGCTTGGCCTACAAGTTGATTGTAGTGGCAGTGTAACACAGAACACCAATCGTGTCAGCGACGTGCTGTAACCAAAATAGATCTGTGTGGTAACTCTTGATTCAAGCCCGGGTATGAAGAGGATGCTTTAAGAGCCCCAACGGTATGCAGCCAGCCATTCCCTGCCCCTCCCTTTGACACTGTAGAACAATCTGACACAAGGAGGTACATGCATATGTAAATTGCACAACTTTGAGATTATGTAGGGAAACGTGCATCTCCTCATCTCTAAGCCACCCACCATTAGAATCTCGAAGAACAGCTCTACAATTCCTGTCAATGTGCTGATGTGTTAGAGAGCCACAGAATCTAGATCAAGCAACCGACCTTCAATCCTTACACTGCTTATTTCATTTTGAATTCTTATAAAACTCTCTCCTCCACCGAGGGTACCAGTGCGCTGTACAGGAGAACAGCTATAGATGATTGGCCTCCCTTTCAGGGAAACAGAAAGCACAGATAAACAGAATGTAACCATTCATATAAACATATTTTGCTATACATCAGTTTATTTCCCATAGAAGGACGAAGTAAAGGAAACATTAAATTGTAGCCAGGAAACGGAGGAGGGAGAAATATGAGGGGGTGAAAAGAGGTCGAGAGTTTTAAAAAAATGAAAACCGAGATGGTATTAAAAGGGGAGGAGGGGAAGTAGACAGGAAAGCTTAGAAGGAAGAATGGGTGAAGTTGTGGGAACAGAGAGAGAGAGAGTGCTGTTGGTGCCAGTGAGGGGGCAGATCTAAGGGTGGGCAAGATGTAGCTTTAACAACGTTTTCATATGTTTTCAAAACTGGAAGATTCTACACATCCTAAATTTTCCAAGTGCCGGAGCAGCACCAGATGAAGCTTGATTTACAGGTTTTTGGGTTCTAAATTTCCGTGTTTACAAATGTAGGTTTTGCAGAGTTACAGATTTTATTTTGTCCTGGTACCTTAAAAGTGATATGAAGGTACCCTGGTCACTACAGATGTAGTGCTTTATAGAGGGTACCGTCTATCTTAAATTTAACCCTGGTTTCAAGAGATGGCCAGTGCAGTTCTCTGAGCAAAGGATAGATGTGGTCATATTTTCATGCACCCTAAACAAGCATTAGAGAGGAGTGGAGCACAGCTTTGACGGGAGTGGGGAATGTGGGGTACCCATCAAAAGAGTATTTCCATAGTCAATTTTGAATGCATCTTACATCGGAACAACAAGTCAAACGTCATTTGTAAGAAGAAATTATATACATTTCTTGATCAAGTGCAGCAGACCATTGGCTTTGGATGCAATATGCCGAATCGTTGCTGCCTTTGATAGATGTGAATCCAAACACAGTCCCAAAGATTTGACTTGTACAAAGATGGCGAAAGGCTGCTATTATGCAGCTACACTAGCTATTCTGGTTTGTAATTCAATTCTTGTGGGCAATGAATTAATTCGTTTTGTTTTTTAACAAATCCAGCTTTAGGAGATTTGAAGAGATCCAGTTCTGGGGTTCTGTCATGCAAGTTTTTCACATTGATAGTAGAAAAAGTATTCAAGACTTTAAGTTGATCTGTGTATCATCTGCATATTGGTGGATGGCCACAACTGCCACTTCGATCACAAATCTGTATCCTGCGTATTTAGGAGAAGAAAAAAGGACCCACTCTAGAAATATGTGCCAGTAGCTCTGCATAAACTCAGAACAACCAGGCTGAAGAAGAACAACACCGACTTATCTAAAGTACAGATCTCATTTAAGGTTCTCAAGAGAGAATCAAAATTTTGATGTGGAGTGAAAAATTGGAATTCAGTCTCACAGTGCGTCTCAATATTTAATTAAATGTATCCCATGTGCACATTTTTTATGTTAAAAGAATATTTTAAACTTCTTTTTTAAAAATCCCAAAATATCTATATGTTCACATGAATTGTAACTCAACATTTTACATAAATACGAAAGTTTCAAAAAAGGGTACAGTTGAGCTTTGCAACAGCCAACAAGTGTTTCACGGTACTCGGACCGCTTCTTCAGGTCAGTTATGACGATCTGAGCCTACTTGCTTTCAAAGATGCTGCAATCAGGTTTTAGGCTTAATGAATGGTGTGATGTTCTAAATGGTATCAAGTAAAAACAACCCATTGTTTCAATACATATATTAGATCTTGAACCAACCGAGATTTCCTCACGTAAGTGTTAATTTGTTCTTAATGTAGGAGGGCTGCTTCAATTAAACAAATAACTGTGTCTCCATGACCACGTCTCTCCTGAGCTTTCATTGATTAGTGGCCACAGTCGATCGCCTTTAATGTGGTTTTGCCAAAAAAATGATCCTCTAGAATTCCCCTTCACTGTTTTGAAAATTCATGCCTGTCATGTAATAAAGATATATTGCAGGTGTCTATGAGCACCGGATAGAAAATCTAACTGCAGGCTGGCTTGGGAGTTGGCCAGCAACAATTCATATTCAGCTTGTGTTGCACGGTGCTCAGTATGATGTGGGTGTTGGGTGGGGAGATGCCTGTGCACCATCCTAACAGACGTAATTTTTTACTCATTTTCAATTTCTAGGTCAATTACTGCTACAGCTGGGAGCTCACAGAGGGGCATAATTCCCACCCTGCCGATTCCAAACCGTTTTGCCTTTGTCATCTCCGTGTTGTCCCTCTTCAGAGCCTTTCAAAGTGGCTGCTAGATCACCTTTGGTGTGAAAAGGGTCTTGCACTATCAGGTATTTGCTTTTACAGTGTTGACTTGTACAACATACATTATTTGGATATGTTTGAGCTTTCATGTTTTTGTCTTTCTGCATCCTGATTTTTTTCTGCCCTATCTTTTTGGCACATTTACTGTTGATGCAGTTCTTGTATGTTACTTGTTTATTGTGCGCCATGGTTCTTCTAGCTCTTTCTTCATGCTTTCTCACTTTGGTTCAATGGCGGGATTTGACACTAGGATAGTCACTTGGGCGTTGATAACAATTTCAATAGGTAGCATTAAAAACAAAAGAGAATGCACAGCTGTTTACATAAGGGTATAGATTGAACTTTTCCCACTTTTTTTTTTTTTTTAAACAGAATTTTATTGCTTTTCAGAAGACATATTTAAACATCTCACAAAGATTATTGGGATTGCACATGAGTCTCAACTTACATCTACATGAAGTGAACCATAGTAACCTCAGGATGTCCAGCTGCAAACAATCAGCAGTCCCGCTAATGAGCAAGGAAATAAGTGTTCATCCTAGCCCCGGGGTGATCTTTAGTCCTTTGTCCGGTAGTGCTTTGCAGCGCACGCTATTAGTTATGGATCTCCTCGAGGTTCTTCTCCTCAATCAATCCCCAACAGAGTTCTCTCCCACCCCACCCCCTCCAAACGTCCACCCTCTCCACCCCCCAGGCATGCCACTTTATTATCAAATCCTCCTCATGTGGGTGTTGGTTGGTCCAACAGTACACAGTGTGTTCTATTCCATTGAACCCGCCCTACTGGTGAAGCTGTGTGGGATGCTTGCTATACCGGTCAGTCCTATTATGCGGCCAGCAGTCAGGGACGCTAGATGTGCCAAGAGATCAATCTCCTGCAGTAGGGTCCTCCCCGCCAGGGTTTGCCTCTTCGTCATCAGTCGGTTGTCGCAGTAAGTCCACTAATGCCACCCATGCCCTCGCTGCCTCCAACGTCTTTTCGCTCCCGGTTCTTTGGGCCATTTGCAGTCTGAAGGTCCCTTCGCATTCTGCCCACTTCACAAGTTCCCCCGTCCATCTTGGCACGCTAGGGCCATTTCTCGCCTTCCAATGGCTAGTGATTTCTCTTTTAGCCAACACCAACCCCAAGTCTATGAACTTGCTAGTGACCTTATTCCTGGCAGTGTGAGGGAACCAGTGTAGCAAGCAACACCCTGGGGTCAGTGCTACTTCACTCTCCGTCGTGGTCGCCAACCCTGCAGTCACCCCTCTCCAGTACTCTCCCAATCGTGGGCAATCCCAGAACATTGGTAAAAACCCGCACCCTCCATGTTACACCTCGGGCAGGCTGTCGAGGCCCCGAAATATTCGTTAATCTTACTCGGGGTAAGGTATGCCCTATGCAATACATAGAAGTGAATCAGCTGGAACCGCGCATTTCTAGTACTCTTCCAGGCCCTTTCCACAAGTTCTCCCCATGGTTTCTCATCAATAGCCTCACCTAAGTCCTCCTCCCATTTGAGGCGTAAGGCTGTCAGGGGTCGGCGTACTTCCTGCGTGAGGCGTCTATAGAGGCAAGTGACCACCTTAAAAGTTCCAGCAGCTATCACTATATATTGACAAACCATGGAAGTCTGGGGTTCCACTATCCCCTCCTGCCAATGCTTTCGGATAGCTGCTGTTAGGGCGGCATGTAAAAGAAAATCTCCTCTTGGGAGGTCGTAGCGCTCTAAAAGATCATTAAAAGGGAGCAAGGTATTTTCCTCATATAAATCCCCTATTGTGGAGATTCCTACCTCCCCCCATGCCTGCAATCTACGCCAATCCCCAACATGGGGTAATGCCTCGCATATAGCTAGCGGGATGTCCGGCGCATAAGGGCATCGTATCTGCACCCGTCTAAGTGATCGGTTCCAGCACTTGCGCACCGTCTGCAGGTCCAAGGGGGTCGCACGATCTCTCATGGGGAGTCGCAACAACACCCGGGAAAGGAGCCGCAAACTCAGATCCTGACCTCCAAGGTCTTCTGCATTCCTGAGACGCCCTGCCATCCACTTTGTGAACCACTGTAACTGTGCTGCATGATGATAGGCCTCGAGATCTGGCACTGTAAACCCCCCTCCGCTCTGGGCCTCATCATGGTGGTAAGCGCCACTCTCCGTCTTCCAGTACCCCACAGAAACCCCGTAATCAATGTATTGAGTTGAACAAATATTTTGGGCGGAATCCAGAGTGGAAGTGACCCGAAGTAATAGAGGAACCTAGGCAGCGTCACCATCTTTAACAATGCCACCCTACCCGCTACAGACAGTGGGAGAGTCCCCCAGAACTCGAAATTGCTTTTGGTGCTGCGTATTGTGCGCCCTATGTTGCCCTCCAGCAGATCTACAGGGGCATGGTATATTTGAGTACCCAAATAGGGCAGACATCTGTTTTCCCATGTCACGTCCTCCGTTTCCGGCAGCCCAACTCTATCCGAGTGCGTAGGGAAAAGGCATGACTTGGCCCAATTTACCCTAAGCCCTGCGACTCTCCCCAGTACACCCAGGAGATCTTTGGCTCCTCTAAGGTGTTCTCCTGAATTAGCCAGGAACATCAGGAGGTCGTCCGCATAGAGCGCTATATATTGGAGTTGTCCCTCACCTCCAACCCCTGATAATAGCGGCCTGACCTAGCGTGCGCGGCCAGAGGCTCCATTGCCAGCGCAAATAACAGGGGCAACAACGGGCAGCCTTGTCTTGTTCCCCTGCCCACCGTGCAAGCATTCGAAATCAGCCCCCCGTCCTGACTCTAGCAGTAGAATTTTATATAAGAGTGCCTTCCATTCCACAAAATGTTCCCCCCATCCAAACGCCCTCATAACTCTAAAAAGATATGGCCACTCGAGGCTATCAAAAGCTTTCTCGATGTCCACTGCCAAAATGCACGCCTCCTCCTTCCGGTATGTGTCCACTTCTAAGACTCGTAGAAGCCTACGTATGTTCATCGCTGTATTCCTGGTTGGGATAAACCCCGCCTGATCCGTATGTATTAGCGTCGACATGTGTACGAGTAGACGGCTGGCTAATACACGGCTTAATATTTTATAGCCCAAATTAAGCATGGCGAGGGGGTGATATGCAGTTCTATCCCAGGCCGGTTTGCCGGGTTTTAAAAGTGGAATGATTACCGCCTCCCTCGTTGAAGCAGGTAGACAGCCTTCTCGTTTTGCCCTGCTTTACAGCGCCACTAGTTGAGGAGCTAAGATATCTACATATGTTGAGTAAAACTCTATTGGCAACCCATCTGTCCCCGGTGTCTTATTCCTGGCCATATGTTTAATGGCTCTACGTACCTCCCCAATCTCGACTTACCTACCCAGAGCTTCTGCTGCCTCAGCATCTACCTTTGGAAGTTCTACATCCTCCAGGAATCCCACCCCTTCCTCTACTCCGGGATCAAGCCTACTCTGGTATAGGGCAGTGTAGTATTCCAAAAACTGGACGTTGATATCCCGTTGACTATAGTAGATCTCATCTTCCCGCCCTCGTTGTTCGAGTATCGTCGCCCCTCTGCGCGCTGGGTTGGCCAGCCAGGCTAACAGTGCCCCAGATTTATCCCTCTCAGCATGGGCCCGGGCGATGTAAGCCTTGGAATCGAAGCAGCGCAGCCTTCCTACTTGTGTTGCCAATACTTCCCGAGCCGCGAGAAGGTCTGCTTGCTTATCCATCCTCTCCGGCCTATCCTTTTCTGCCTCCCGGAGCTGTGTTCCGCGTTTTGTACGTCCCGCATAAGGACCTTCCTTACTCCTACCATTCCCGAATGCAGCGGCCCCATATAACAGTTTTAAAGGCATCCCATTCGATGAGTGGACTTGTCACTGTGTTGGCATTATCTAAAAAATAATTCTCGATAGCGGAACCTACTGTGGCCCGGAACACCTGATCTTCCAGTGCTTCCGGTCGCAGGCGCCAGACAGGTATTTTAGGCCTAACCCGTATCCAATCTAATGTCACCAGCAGCGGGTTATGATCGGAAATCGTTCTAGTCAAGTATTCACTTAGTCTAACCCCCCCATGTACATCCGGGGAGCACAGGATCAAATCTAATCTAACGTGTAGTTCGTGTAATGCAGAAAAATAAGAATAATCCCTTTCCTCCGGGTGTTGGGCCCTCCAAGTATCCGTCAACCCCCAGTGTTGTTGCCAGTCACGTCTAGCCTCTGCAATTCTATGTATGGGAGCGTCAGGGAGTGGCGGGTGAGAGCGGTCCAGTCTAACATCAGTAATACAGTTAAAGTCACCCTCTAGCAGTACCGATCCTGTCAGTACTGACGATAGTGTCCGTGAGAGCTGCACTAAAAATGCGGGCTGGTCTACGTTAGGGGCATAGAGACTTCCTATCGTTATGTCCCTGCCGTCTAATCGCCCCGACAGCACCACAAACTTGCCCTCCGGATCTATTATTTGCCTGATACACTGAAAAGGGACTCCCGCCCGCACCCAGACCAGAGTTCCCCTGGCAAAGGCCGAGTATGTAGTATAAAACACCTGCCCCCTCCACCTTCGCTGTAATGCAGCTCCTTCCTTCTGCAATAAGTGAGTCTCCTGTAAAAGGGCGATCTGCACCCCTCTCCTGACCAGGAATGCGTGTATTTTATGGCAGCGCAACATGGTGTGCATCCCCCTAACGTTCCAGGATATACATTTAAGACCTATGGCGGGTCCCATTGTACCAGTCGTGTCCTACCTTAAGCAATTTCCCTCATAGCGACATGCCTGGCCCCAAACAAAATCCCCTCGACAGTAGGAACCCCCCAATACCCCCTCCCCAGGACAGGTACAAATACAGACAAACACGTTCCCATCCAAACTAGAACGTGTGAACAACTATTCACGAAAAGTGGCGGGCGTAAGCTGACCCTGCTGGACCCAGATCTCCCCCAGGTCATTTCCCCCAACCTCTTAGGTCAGTTGAGAGCCCCAGTATCTGCTTCAGTGCCATCAGGTTGCTGCTATAAGGCGTGAGTCACAGCAGTAGTCAACTTCCAGTGCTATAAGACCCTCTTACATACGACCTGGTGTGCGAACTTCAGGCTATTTCATCCGCTGTTTGAGGAGTGACGTCTGGGAGGTCAATCTCAGAGTCTCCGTTTGTGCTGCCTGGGTGGGAGCTTTCAGATCTGTCCATGCCATGCTCGCTGGTGGTCGATTTCGGACTAGCACCTCCATGACTAAGTTCTGCAATTGCCTGCAAAGCTTTGTGCCGCTCTAGTCAGCGTTCTTTAGGTGAGGGAGCTCTTGGCGGCAGCGGTGAAGTGGTCGGTGTCCGCTGGGTCAAGACCGGCGATGAAGTACGAGTCTCCGTGCTTTGCCGGGTCTCCAACCATTCCCATGCATCATGCGGGGCAGTAAAGAAATGTGCCTCTGATTTATCGATCACTCGGAGGCGCGCTTGGAACAGCATGACATAGGGGATTTGCAACTGGCGCAGTTTACGCTTGATGGCCATAAAGGAAGCATGCTGGCGTTTTACCTCCCTGGTGAAATCTGGGAATATCATCACTCTATTATTCCCAATCGGCAAGTTCTGTTTCTCTCGCTGCAGTATGTGGTCCCGATCCAGATAGTGAAAAAGTCGCACCACCAGCGGTTGAGGAGGAGCTCCAGGTTTGGGTGGTCTAGCTGGGACCCTGTGAGCTTGTTCAAGCGCATAAAAGGAGGAGAGGCCCTCCGGCGCCACCTCCGCTCTAAGCCAGTTCTCCAGGAAGTGCACTGCATCAGCCCCTTCCTCTCGCTCCGGTACCCCCACAATGCGTAATTTCTGCGGGAGCGACCTTCGCTGTCTTCCGCTCTCACTTCCAGTACCTTGATCCTGGCCTCTACATTTTTCAGAGAGCTCTGCAATGTGGAAACTGCTTCCGGGACCTCCTCCAGTCTTTTCTCGTTGAGTTTCACTCTCTCTTTGAGCTTGCGGTGGTCGTCTTTCAACAAGTTGAGATCTGCCCCTATGGAATCTATCTTTGTCTCCAGGGCTTCGCTTGAGGAGGTGATGGCCTGCATAATGTCTGCTAGGGTAGGTCCCTCAGGGGCAATATCTTTCCGCCTCTCTGACGTCTTGTCCTCATCATCAGTATGCTGTCCTGCATCTTCCACAGTTAGGACAGCATATCCCTTCTTTTTAGACATTCTCCCCATTATTAGTGGCCTGCACGCGCCCACTGGGCTGCTTCAGGGCGATGTCAGCAATGTATGCAGATCACTGGCAACTGATTCAGCGTCAATGTGGGGCAGGCCCTAGGATCTAGTTACAAGCAGATGAGTTTCCCGCTCGTCGGGCGCTCTGCAGTATACGCAGCCCTCCGAGGTTCCACTCAGTTATGCGGGTCCTCAATTAGTGCTTATAGTCACTCCGCCTGCCGTCTCCTCAGCTCCCCTGTTCCTGCCATATACACCCAGGGGGTGTCTCAGGGCAGCGTCACATTCAGCGCGATGGCCTCCGCTCTTCTACGCGCTCCGGGCCAGTCCCCTGCTTAGTAAAATACCTCTGTTTTCCCACAAGCGCAGCAATGGGGCTCAGAGGCGTAATGATGTGTCTCAACTAGGCGGTCGCAGGCGCCCCAGCTCAGCCCTGTGTCTTCGTCGTGCGCCTTATCCGCCGTGGACCTCCCAGTCAGTCCCCGGTGCAATTCAACGGGCTCTTACTCCCGGGCTGTCAGCCACTTTTCGCTCCTCAGAGTTACCGCTCAGTCCTCCCTGCGTATTAGGGCTGGCCCAGTGCTGCCCTCTCACCTCCTAGCGCTACAGTTCAGGTTATGAGGTGTATGCTCCAGCGCTCCCCTGATCAGCATGTCGGCTTCTCTGCCGTCCAGCGCTCCTTCTCCGCACCTCCCTGGTCTGCCGCGCACCTCCGCTGCTGTCAGGGTTTGTTACTACGGCCCACAGCCGCCATTTTGTAAGTGCAGCGCAGCGATGCCCAGGAGATCGCGCCTTTTTACCTCGTCTCCAGGGCCGCCACTCCCACTGCTCTCCGCCGTAGGTCTGCACTCCTCACCTCCACCGGGCAGCTCGCACAACCAGATCAAGCCCACCGCCTCTGATTTCGTTGGAGGCCGCCGCTCCAGAACATGGCCGCCATCTTGGATGCGCCGCACTCGGCCCTCAGTTAGGGAATTAACGGCGTTTTCACCTCTTAAGAGGCACCGAAATTCACCGCTAGCAGTCCAGCCTGGGCACCTGTAGTTCCGCCACCAGTATTGCGGTAAGGGGCCTCACTGTTGGACCAGGATCATTGCTGTTAGGGGAAAGCCGCGGACGGAGCTCCGGAGTCCGCTTCCCCTCACATCGGCGCCTAGCCACGCCCCTCTTGAACTTTTCCCACATGTATCTTAGAAAGCATCCTGTTTAAAATGAGGAACAATTGATATCAAGTCATTCTGGTGGCTTGCAGACACCTTTCAACCAGATATTTACACTTGCATCCAATTACACAACGAGTTGAATGCAAATCCCTTTTTGTGACCTACGAGTCCCAGTCTATTATCATGCAGTTTGAATAAGTTTCCACTGCATGACTTCCAGTTGAACCACCAGATTTGTATTTTGTTCACTGGCTGTACCGACAGCTACCATATGGACTAATCTGCCTGCTTCAATGAAGACCATCCAAAACTGTCTCTGGATTCTCAAGCTTGTGATTAATTTGTCTTCAAGGCACATTTTCTCCTTCATTCTTCTTGCTAAATCTTCCTCCCATAACCATCCGAGCTGTGGGGTGTTAACCCAAGAACTTTGGCCTCTAAGACATGCAACCCATACATGTCCAATGCATGAACTTAAATAGATGAATTTGCTCGAATTCAGCGTTACCAGTTTTTATTACAAATGTTATATTAAAAAAACAGCCTGCTCACAGGTGGGTTGGGCATTAAAATATGCCATATTTCATGATGCATTCATAAATTCAATTTTAAGCAATTATCTTTAATAAAAGTATCAGGTAATATAGAAAGCCTCTTCTGGCATTTGTCCAACCTTTAGGGTACACGCCCTACACATTTTCAGCTTAACTCTCAAACCAATCTGATTGCCAATGGTAGCTGGCCTCCCGCTCCCGCTGAGCTTGGTCTGCAAATGCTATCTCTGCCTTGGGGTGATCCCATCCTTTCTGCTTTTTCAACTGGTCCTGCCACTTGGTATTCCAAGTCTCACTGGGTTGAACGACTACCTTTGGCCATCTTTACAATCTGAAGCACTATTGGTATGTGTCTGATTGTTAGATTAGATCTCATTTCAACTGCACTTTTTTACATTTCTGTGCACACTTCGCTTTGCCCCTTTTCCAGATATGGGTGAGTGAGTCAAACATCCTTCCACCAGTGCTGTGCGTGAGCCAACTGTGGACACTTAAATAGTTTTACCCGAAGGCTCTTATTATTATTCTAGCATTATTTTAATGATGTTGACAGTCAAAGTGCCTGCGGCTTCCACACCCTTTTCCTCAGAATCGTAGCCTCTGTTTTGGCAAACTTCTTGCCAGGCTTTGCTTTCTACGGCCCGTGCAACCCCGACCACCCTTCAACTTCCTGCCCAACGTGAAAATGGGGAGGGTGATTGTCCACGATTTTGCGTATATCAGTGCACCATCATCCGGCACCTGGGCCCTCAGTGGGTTTAATCTCTAGCCCCATATGCCCCCTGCATGAATTAGGCCTTCTTTATTGTCAGTAGCTTGAAAGCTCTATATAAGTAATATAAATATATTATTTAAAGTGCTCCATGTATTTTAAGGGAAGGAGGCGCATGGCCCCCTTGCCCGAGCTAATAGTGGACCCAGGGACCCCATCCCCCGGGGCCTTTTAAGTGGAGGGCGGCACGCAGGGCACTTCCCCAAGTCATAAGGGCTCTGGGACCACATCCCCCAGGGCCAAAACATATATATCTGATAGAGACTTCTAGCCACAGATTCCTTACCTTAAAATTATCCCCAGGCCTCAGACTGGATCTAGAAAGTTTTCGTGAGCAGTACCCCTGCACGTCGGTAGGTGGCATCATTTGGCTTCGCATATCATCATCTGTGCCTGAAGTGACGTGCGTGGTGCCTATATAGGCGCCCCACCAGCGCGCTGATATTGGTTCTTTTCTTTCCGCGACAGTCAGTGCTGATCCGCAGAGGGCTACCCCTAGTCACTTTTTGACTAGACTTTTTTTGACTCTTGTCGAAGTCTTTTTGAGACACTGCGACGGTCTCAATCCCACTCGAGAAGAAAGTCCTAGGATCGGTCGCAAGACCAAGAACGCAAAGTCTTTGGATCACTCGTCCCACCATAAGACGAAGAGTAAGAAGTCAAAGAGGTCTTCGACTTCACCTTGTCCATCAGCCTACGAGATGATGAGCGTCATCATTCGAGCCCTGGCTCCGTGGTTGAGTCTGCACCTGGGCCGGCTCTGCACCTCCCTGATTTTCTGGGAGTCGGAGCGACCCCCTCTCAACTTCAGTTGTTTTATGAGGTCATTCTCCTTATATTTGAGCGGGTCGCTCCCGCCAGCGCGCCTTCGGGCCCGCGGGTTCGGGAGTGGCTCTACTGGTTCCATGCTGGCAGCACCACAGCTGGTGCCAGCCATGCCCCTTGTGTCCACGGATGGATCCAGACTGGCGTTGGTCGTACCAGCTCAACTTTCCCCGACGCCTGTCCCGATGCCGCCACTCCCGGCACCGCTGGCGCTGTCCCCATTCTGATCCCTGACTCCGACATGGAGGCCGAGGGGAGTCGTTCAACTCTGACTCCAGCACCAACTGGAGCCATGCCTTCCAGGTCGGAGCCTGAGCCCTATTTCTATGGGACTAGGACTCTGGGAAGATTGGGAGGGGTCACTGGGCCCTGAAGAATACCAGCCTTTGGATCCATACATGGACTGGTGTGAGGCCTTGGCGGAGACCAGTGTACTGGACACTTCTCCAGATACTGGAGGTGAGAAGGGCGGCCGAGGTCCTGGACCGTAGCCTCTCCTCAGTGGCAGTCAAGACGAATGTCTTAACAGAAGTGCTTCAGCAGGGTGTGACCCCCTCTCTCACATTTAATGAAGCCCTTTCAGACATCCTCCTTCGGACCTGATCCAAGTCCAGCCCAGGGGCACCTGTGAGCAGGACTATTGCCCGCCGCCACCGCCCGGCACAATGGGACCCTAATTTCCTCACACATCACCCTACCCTGGGGAGCTTTGTGGCCCAGGCCTCTGCCACCTGTGTAAATTCTGGCACATTCTCTACTGCCCCATCAGATAGGGAATTCAAGAGGCTGAACACTTAGGCAAGAAGATGTTTTCTGCCACCAGTTTGCCACTGCGGTCCGTGAACATTGCTTGTCTTTTGGGCCATTACTCCCTATGCTCTATGGGATTCAGTTGTGCAGGTGCTGCCCATGGTTCCGAGTGTCATAAGGTTCTTACGAATTATGTACGACTGTGTATCCGGACAACATAACTGTCAAAATATGGGGACTGAGTCCACACATATCATCAGAGTATGTTGTCCCAATTCCTTGCCAGCTCAAAATGCCCCATCTAAACCCCTACCCTTCCAGGCTCCCAGGTGGTATCTGCAACCTCAGAACATGACCACTGTAATTCCCCAAGGAAATCGTGGAAACAGATCTACCCTTTCGCTATTACTCAGGCATGCCCAAGGGAGACACAAGAAAGATACAAATTGGCTTTTCAAACATTTATTGAAACAATTGTATTCTTGTGTAAAACGTGTGAGCTGCAATCATTATTAGGATGAAACCAAGCATTGTAACCAGCATTACAAGAATGGTGAAAAAGATAAATAGTTCAACCATTATAACATTATTGTGTGATTATATGTTTATATAATTATATTCATACTTATACTCCTATCTAATACTACATACACCAGCAAGAGCACAGTGGGAGCACCCTCTGCCAGATTTCTTGGGACAACCTAATCCTCCATACCTTTGTATGATGTATCAGGAAGTCGATCTGTTGTAGAGCAGGCTACCGTTCCTTACAGTATGAAGGTTAGAGTCAGCAGAGTTGCATCTCAGTCAGAGTGCACGGTGTTCCAGGATAATCCAAGCCAAAGTGCTCCTCTGTAGAATTTGGCTCAGAGGCGGTTTATATAATAAAAGCACCGTTCCAATCGCACTGTGTCAAATGTGCAGCACTGATGTGATTGTTTGTCTTGAGACTTGGAGCTGTCTCCAACCGGACAAACAAACGCAAGGGCATCACGTTCAATGTTTCTAACCTTGGACAGAGTGTATAGGCTACATGATAAAATCCTTATCAAGAAATGTGCTGCATACAAAATAATTTCTAAGTGTATTATTGTGTAAGTGCAAGGCATTTAAAAAATCATCGTTAGAAAAAGATGCCAAGTACAAATGTGTACTAGTGCTCGTATCCTGTTGAACCTTACATAAGGAGGAGGCCTGGGCCATACTCTCCCAGGCTGCTGCTGATGGAAGAGATGCAGCTAAGTTCATGACCAGATGTGGACTGGATACCACTGACTCGCTGGACAGAACGGTTTCCTCGACGGTGGCCTTGCAGCATAACGCCTGGCTGAGAACAGCTGACTTTTCAGGGGATGTCTAAGCATTGCTTATGGACATGCCCTTTGATGGCTCCCGTCTCTTCGGAAACAAGGCATACTCAGAACTGCACCTCTTTAAGGAAAGGAGGGTTACGGCCAGGTCCTTGGGATTTTCCATGGCCCCTCGCCACCCCCAGTCCACCTTTTACTCCTTTCGTGGCCACGGTTGAGGCTTCTAGCCACGTCTGTACCCTCCCAGCCACCACAGTGTGCAAGCTTCCCAGCCTCTGCGTGGCCGAGGACATGGTAACCACATACCCCGTGGGTCGGGCAGTCAGAGGTCAGGCCAGTCCACCTCCACCCTGGCAGCCGCAGCCTCAAAACCCTTATAATTTGCTTTGTTACCATAATGGGCACCCAGAGGGGGGCAGGATATGTAATCACCTGCCCGACTGGAGGTCTATGACATCAGATAGATGGGTTCTTTAAATTGTCTGAAGGGGCTACTCCCTCACCTTCCTGACTACCCCATCACCCATGCCACCTGCTTGCGACAGTCTGACTGAGGACTATTTTACCTTGCTCCGCCAGGATGTGACGGCGTTCTTGGCCAAGGGAGCCATAGAGAGGGTGCTGATGCCAGAAGTAGGTCATGGTTGCTATTCACGCTACTTTCTGATACCCAAGAAGGACCGAGGCCTTCGTCCTATCCTAGACCTGCGCCCTCTCAATTTCTTCCTCAGGAAGGAGAAGTTCAAAATGCACACACTCGCTCAAGTTCTGTCTGCCCTGGACCCGGGAGACAGGATACATTTATTTTTTTTTTAAGCCTTTATTTTACAATTTTATATAACAAAACATTGCAGTAGTGAGAATGAAAAGGGCAGTACACAGCAAGTGGGGCACTGAACTGCTCTCCGGAACACAATCAATGGCTGTCCACAAAGAGCCATCAGGAATACAATACAGTAGCCCACCACCGGATCTCAAAAGCTCAAACATTCACATCCACACCCGTCTCGTGGGGGCCGTTCAGTTGAAATTGAATGCTCCAGGCCCTCCATGCCATCAGAACTACCCCCATATTTATCGCTATTGTCACTGGACTCTGTGGGGTCGGGATCCAAGAGCTTGTCACACATACCCCACCATACCATGAGATACTCCCCCACCTTATCATCACTCCTGCTTAACTGCATGTGACATTCCTCGGCTAGGGTCCTTTCAGCCACATCTCTACACCTGTGAATCAACTCAGGTGCACGCTGTCCCATCCACGTGATGTCCACCCTGCGCCTGGCAAGCACTAATGATAACTGTACAAGTTTAAAACCATCTTACTATCCCTGAGCCTCTTGATGTTTCCTAACAAGCAACACTGCGGGGTTGACTCCACCCGGTAGAATGTGGCTTTTGATAGAGCTCCCACCACCTGGTGCCAAAAGCTCAGCACAGCCTGGCAGCCCCAGGCAAAGTGGAGAAAGTCTGTCTCCGGGGTACTGCAACGAGGGCAGCTTTCGGTGCGGGCATGAGAGATGTGGTGGAGGGTTTTGGGGTTAGGTAAGTGTGGTGTAAAAAATTAAAATGGATTAACTTGAATTGGGCATTGCAAGAAACTGTTTGCATGAGTTCACAAACATGTGCCCAGTCTCCATCCTCTAGGGGAGTCGCCAGGTCTTCTTCCCAGGCAGCACAAGCCTGCATCTGAGCGCCCTCTTCGTCCACCCTCATGGCCTTATAAAACAAGGAGATCAGCTGCCTACCCGATCCGCAAGTCAGCAGGGCACCCAGAGCGTTAGACTCCCCAGGCGCTGCAGGAAAAGAGGGCCAGGTCTGCCTGGCTTCCTCCGCCAAGCCTGCGTGTTGCAAAAAGTGATCCGGTGCCAGTGAAAACTCCTGAGCATCCTCAAAAGTGATAAAGTCCTCGTTAGGGTATAGATCTCCCAGTATTTTGCAGCCCCGGTCTCTCCAAGCTCCTGAGGTCATATGAGCCGCCAATTTATAGACCGGTGCCAGTATCCACACCGGCAACTCCCGGTTGAGCGTAGCACGGCACAACACCCGGGTGACAAAACTCTGCCAAATCCTTGCCGTCTGCCATATCATGTATAATTGCATTGGACTTACAGGATGCTTACTTCCACATTCCAATCCTGCCTGCCCAAAGGCGTTACCTGCGGTTCACGGTGGTCCACGAGCACTTTCAGTTTGCTGTGCTCCCCTTTGGCCTTACCAGCACCCCTGGGTGTTCACCAAGGTGATGGCAGTCGTTGCAGCTCATCTACGGAGATCAGGTTTGCCAGTCTTCCCCTATCTCGATGACTGGCTGTTAAAGGCAGGCTCGCCCCAGGCTGCCGCCTCCCACCTCCAGACTACGGTGATCCTCTTGCATTCCCTGGGGTTCATAATCAACATGCGGCAGTCACAACTGACTCCCTCTCAGATGCTCCCTTTCATCTGAGCTGTTCTGGGCACAGTGCTGTTTCGGGCCTATCCTCCCCAGCGGCGGGTCCAGGTTATTCAATCTATGATACTGATGTTTCAGCCTCTGTCCTGGATTTTGGTGAGACTGACTCTGAGGCTGCTGGGACTCATGGCCTCATGCATCCTGCTTGTGACACATGCCCCCTGGCATATGCGGGCTCTGCTGTGGGATCTGAAGTTCCAGTGGGCGCAGTATCGGGGGAATCTCTCTGACATGGTCCAGATCTTGAAGGGAACTGTAAAAGATCTGCAGTGCTGGTTAACGAATATCGATTGGGTCAGTGGCAGAGCCCTCTCCCTTCTGCCCAACCAAATCTCACAGTGGTGACAGATGCATCAGCCCTGAGATGGGATGGCCATATGGGAGAGGTGGAGATCAGAGGCCTCTGGTCCCCTGCGGAATCCAGATTCTACATCAACCTTGTGGAGCTCTGGGCGATCCGGCTGGCATTCAAAACCTTTCTATCCTCCATCAAGAGAAGACTAGTACAAGTTTTTCCTGGACAACTCCCACCGCCCTGTGATACTGCATCAAACAGGTCAGGGTATGGGCCGTGGACCCTTTGTCAAGAGGCCCTTTGTCTCAGGACATTGCTGGAACATCAGGGCCTTTCCCTGGTGTTGCAACACCTGGCAGGCTCCTCTGAACACCAGGGTGGATAAACTCAGCCAAACATGCCTAGCGAATCACGAATGGCACCTCCATCGGGAGGTGGTGCAAGGTCTTTTCTGCAGTGGGGAGATCCTTGGTTACATCTATTTTTTTACCACCGAGAATATGCAATATCAGCAGTTCTGCACGCTGGAATTTCCAAGGCGGTTCTCGCTCGGAGACGCATTTTGTCACGAGCCCAGGCATCTTGTACGCCTTTCCGCCCATACCTCCCCTGCCCAGAGTTCTCAAGATCAGTAACAACCAGGTCCAAGTCATCCTTTTGGCTCCGGACTGGACTCGGAGAGTTTTGTATACCGAGCTGTTGAGCATGACCAACTGTCTTCCAATCAGCCTGCCCCTTCGGGAGGATCTTGTGTCGCAGCAGCAGGAGAGTGTTCTTCAACCAAACCTGTCAAAACTCCACCTTCTTGCGTGGAGATTCAGCGCTGACAGTCATCTGCAATGTTATTTTGGCAGCCAGGCGTCCCTCCATCAAGATGGTATAAACCTGCCGTTAGGCAAGTTTGTGGCATGGTGTGTAGAGTAACAGGTTGACCCTCTTTCTGCCCCTCTCTCACAGGTCCTTCTATTTATCCTTTCCTTTGCCCAGCTGGGCTCTGCTCTGGGCACCTTAAAGGGCTATCTTTCTGCTATCTCAGCCTTTCTGAGGTTGCCTGACCAGCCATCCCTCTTCAAATCCCCTATTGTACATAGATTCTTGAAAGGTTTGCAATTTATGTTTTCCTCCTTCCCCATTCATCATACCTCAAAGGGACCTTAATCTAGTCCTGATGTTCTTGATATGCGCTCCTTTTGTGCCCTTGCACAACTGTCTTCTCAGGCTCCTTACCATCAAGACGGCCTTTCTGGTGGCAATAACAGCTGCCCGGAGGGTCAGTGAGCCTCAGGATTTGTCATGCAAGCCTCCATACCTGACCATTTATCCAGACAACTAGTTCTTCGCACTTGTGCTTCTTTTCTGCCAAAAGTGGTTACTCATTTTCATGTAGGCCAGTTCATCACCCTGCCTACTTTTTACACTCCGCCACATCTCTCTAAAGAAGATGAGTGACTCCACCGACTGGACCCAGAAAGAGCCTTGTCGTTCTACCTTGACCACACGAGAGAGCTCCAGGTGGACGACCACATTTCGTGGGGTATGTCGGGCAAAGAAAGGAAAGGCCGTGCAGAAGCTATCCATCTCCCAATGGGTTGTAATCTGCATTAAGATCTGCTGCGCATTGGCCAAGAAGCAACCCCCTGAGGGCTATCGTGCTCATTCTATCAGAGCCAAGGCTGCGACCACTGCGTTAGCACGTGGAGTCCTGGTCCTGGACATCTGCCAGGCAGCAATGTGGGCCTCTCTGCACACGTTCACAAAACACTACAGCCTTGACAGTCAGGTACGTCGGGATGAGCACTTTGCCTGTTTGGTCCTGCAGGACTTTTTGATGTGAAATTGTTTTGCAGACCCACCTCCCGGGAGGTATTTCTTGGGTAACTATTCTAAGGTAAGGAATCTGCGGGTAGTTTCTATCAGATGAACAAGTTATGTGCCTTCGGTAACGCATCATCTGGTAGAGACTCTATCTAGCCCCAGATTCCTTACCGACCCACTCATCCTCCCCGCTCTGCTAACGGATTTCTAGGGACAGGGTTTTCCTCCTTTCAGGACCCTCTTTAAGGCAAGGAGGTGTGTGGCCCCCTCTCCCCGAGCTACTATGGGCCCAATCCCCTGGGACCACCTTTAGTTTTTAAAAAGGGGAGGTGGCACTGGCAGGAGCAATGTGAGTCTTCTTGCCCGCAAGAGCGTGGGCAGGAAAACACAAGTCTGCTTCTACCCGTCAGGAGCATTTTTAAAGCTCCCACTGAGTGGGGGCAGACATACCATCCGTGCCCACATGCTTGCGACTAGGGAAGGCATGTCTGCCCCCACCTAGCCGGAACTTTGAATATTCTCCTGCCATGTGGGAGCAGCCTTATGTTTCCCTGCTTGCGCTGTGGCAGATGGGGTCCCCAGGGTCTCAATAAGGATGGGGGAGGGGCCACACGGCGCCTCCCCTTTGATTTTCACAGCATTGCCAGGCTGCCTATTCGTTTTTTTTGTTTTTTTGTTTCACCCGGGATTAAAGCTTCTTTTAAAAAAAAATATATATATATATATTTTGGTCCCACATAGCCTAGGGGTCAGGGTATTCCTACACTCTCCCTTCTATAATTTTTTACTTGTAAACTCAGGGAAGGGGACTAAGTTCTAAGTCCTGTAACGGCTGCCTGCAACTTTTTCTTCATGTTGCAAGCAGCCAGTCAGAGCGTTCACAGAAATAAAAATATTTTTATACCTTTGTAGCTTAATATTTCAAAATTTACTTAACGGATTTACATCAAATCACAAACAGCACACTTTCTGGACTAAGTTCTAGCTTCCTGCCAATTTTGGTGTAATTCGGTTCTGTAGTTTTTGCGGTAGTGCTTCTTAAAGTCTATAGAAACATGAATAGGGAAATTTGGTTTTGGGACTCCCCCCATTTTTCTCGGTCCCTGCTTGACTGGTCACCTCGCAACTTTCCAGGAATACACTGAGTTGGATTCATTTTTTTGGGAAAGTTTTGTGAAGATTTGTCAAACTATAACTACCTAGTGGCGACCGTCACTAGGTAATATAAATCAACTATAACTTTCGCCCCTGCCATGCACAGTGTTGTCATCAATGTTGTCATTTCAGATGTTGCAGTCATGTTATCAGCGATATCATAGAACATTGTCGTTAGTGATGTAATATGGGAGGTAATTAGCAGTGCAACACAAGGGCACGAGTTATTGTTACTTTAGGCCACGGGTCAAAGTTACTTGGAATAACTATAACTGGTGAATTTCTGTGGTATTTTTAATTTAAAACAGTATGTTTTAACTGACATTTTCCCTAACTGTAATATCCTTTTAACCTTTGTTTTTGCAGTGAATTTCTAGGTTTTTTTAAAATGTAAAGTAGTATTTTATTAACATACGTAAGCCAACTCCAAGCTACGCATGCCCTTTGGCCATTGGGTTGTCAACAGGGCCGGCTTGTGGGCAGAACATGCGGCCAAACCCTCACGGGCAGCCAACCCTATGCCACACATGGCCTTTGGCCATGCAAGGTATAGATTCCCATGCCACGAAAGGCCTTCGTCCGTGCTCTCTGTGAATCCCCACACCACGCTCAGCCTTTGGGACAAGGCCTCGCGTCCCACGGTTGACTATGTGATGTTAAAATATATAGGGTGTCATTTTAAGTAAGGAAGACCTACTACTTTATCAAAGGGTCCGAACACCAAACTATAAAAAGTGTGCCTATTGTAGTTTGGAAAAAAATCACAAAATGTAAAAAAAAATAAAAACACTGTACTACACTTTCTTTTCCCTTAAAACCCAGACTAAGGGGTTGATTACGATGGTGGACGGACTTCAGTCCGTCCCTTATCGTTCATATTTAGGCCCGCCCGCCTACAGGGCGGCAGTCCCACAGTACGAATTACAATGCGACCGCCACCGAGGCGGTCGCATTACCTATGTTTTTGCATTGTGGCGGGTGCTGCTGACTGCAGCACTCGCCACAATGCAAAAAAGGGACAATTTACATTTCCCTGCACTACGTGGCAGGCACCATGCGGTGCCTGCCACATGGTGCAGGGATATGTAGAGGGGCACCATAGGTGCTCCCCAGGTCCTGTGTCTAAGGGCAAAGTACCTTTCCGCCTGTCTGTTCATGGCGGGTTAACCGCCATGAACAGCCAGGCGGAAAGGGACATCGTAATCCCTACGGCGGTGCCTGGTAGGCATCGCCACCATTGTAGGGACTATGATCCCCTCCACTGCACCGGCGGGCTCAAGGAGCCCATCGGATGCGTGGCGGTTGGTCTTTACGACCACCATTCATCCGCCCGTCATCATAATATGACGAGCGGTAAAGTTGGTTACGATGGGGGGGAGACTGCCACCAATAGCCTGTCGGTGGCGGTCTCTTCGCCATTGTAATCAGGCCCCTAAGTGTGGTCTAAACAATATTTTGCCCTTAAAAGTTTGTAAGGGCGAAATATTGTTTAAACCACACTTTTTCTGTGTTCTGAGTTTTAAGGGGAATATAGTGTTAGTACAGTATATTTTTTATTTTTTATTCTCAATTTTTTTTTGCTTCTCTAAGTACTGCGTACTTACAGAAAGTAGTACTTACGTAAGTAGGTAGTACTGTGGTACTCTGTAAATGTTTTTTTAAATATATAAAGTAATCACACTACTTTTCCCTACCTTTACAGACTTACCTCAAGTGACTCAAGCCTTCCTATGCACTTATGAAACATTAGTAAACTATGTCTACCCTTAAAACCCAGAACGCAGAGTAAGTGTGGTCTAAAAAATATGTCTGCCTCATAATTTTGTAAAGGCTTCCCTTGCCCATATATACACTGTTTTGTCACCGCCATGTACTGCGGTATACTGCCGCACAATATATCTAAGTTTTTCTGCCTTATAACTTTAAAACTACTGAACCAGTTTAATCTACTTTCAAAAATGACCCTTTCCACCCTATGATTTATATTTTGCCTAGTTTAATCTAAATCGTTTCAGCCATTTCCACGCTACCTGTGTTTACATGCCTCAAAACTCTATGAGACGACATGCCACTCCATGCCACTGGATAACACGCCACCCCACTTTTCGATACCCCACTCCACTATGCGACACCCCACTCCACTCTATGCGACTCCACTCTACGACATCCCAGTTCTCTCTACGGTTCTCCACTCTGCTTCTCTCCACTCTAAGATTCTATACCACATGCCACTCAGTGACAAGCCACTCCACCCTAGCTTACGCCACTCCACTCCACTTAACGCCACTCCACTCTACACCATGCCACACAACTCGACAACAGTCCACTCTACTCTACCACATGCCACTCCACTCTACGCAACTCCGGTCTACATAACTTCACTCTAAAGCATTGTACAACACGCCACTCTAATCTACTGTATGACACGCCACTACACATCTGTACTCAATTCTGTGCCCCTCCATTTTGTGCCAGTGTAATTCACTGTACGACATGCCACTCTACTCTATGGCACACCACTCCACTCTATAACACGCCACTCCACTCTATGATACACCTCTCCACTCTTCGACACTCCACTCTATGACGCTCCACGCCACTCCACAACATGGTACTCCACTCTGTGTCCCTCCACTCTACAAAACTGTAATCCTCTCTATGACACGCCACTCTACCTTACAAGACGCCACTCCACTCTTTGACACTTCACTCTACTCTGACATGCCACTCCCCTCTACCACACGCCACTCCACTCTTTGACATGCCACTCCAGCATATGCCACTCCACTCTACAATGTCCCACTTCACTCAATGCCATCCCACTGTACTCTATGCCACTCCACTCTCTGCTCCTCCACGCTAAAACACTCAACAACAATCTACTCCTCTCTATGCTCCTCCACTCTATGACACTGTACTCCACTCTATACCACACTGCAACACTCTACTCTATGCCACTCTAGGGCACTCTAACCCACTTGACTCTACGATACGACCCTCCAATCTATGCCACTCCGCTATACACTATAACACTATATGCCACAACACTCACCGACACAACACTCTGTGCCACTCCACTCTACACTATTCCACTCTACCCCACTCCATTGTACGCCCCTCTATTGTAAGACACTGTATGACACGCCACTCTATGACATAATACTGCACTCTACAACACTCCACTCTACACCACTGTACAATACGCCACTCCACTCTACAACCGTCCACTTCACTCTACCATACGCCACTTCACTCTACCACACGCCACTCCACTCTGCCTCATGCCACTCCACTCTATGCTATTCCATTTGACATCCCTCCACTCTAAGACTGTACAACACGCCACTCTAATATGACACTCTACAGTATGACACTCCACTCCACAACACCCTACGACACTCTAATTCACTCTACGACACTCTGACATGGCAATTCACTCTGACATGCCACTCCACACCCCTCCACCCTAAGACACTGAGCGACAATTTATTCCACACTACGCTCAACTTGGCTCTTCTCTGTGCCACTCTACGATACTCTACTCAACTCTGACACTCCACTCTATGCCACTCCACTCTGTCTCTCCACTGTATGCTATGATACTCTACGCCACAACACTGTATGCTACGACAATCTACGACATGACACTCTATGCCACGCCACTCTATGCTATTCCCCCTGTACACCACTCCACTCTATGCCCCTCCACTCTCCCCACTGGAAGCCCCTTTACGACATACCTCTCTATGACATGACAATCCACTCTATGACATGCCACTCCATTCTGTGCCACTCCACTCTACTGTATGACACAACACTACATCGCTGCACTATACGCCACTGCACTCGACCGTATTCTACTCTACCTCACTCTACTCTACCCCACTTCACTCTAAGCCTCTGTGCTGTACTCCACTCTATCTAAGCCACTGTACTCTATCCCACTTCACTGTAGCCCACTTGACTTTACACCACTTCACTCTTCGCCACTCAACTCTACGCTACTCTACTGTATGCCACTCTACCCCACATCATTCTACCCCAGTTCACTCTAGTGTACCCCACTTCACGTTACCCCACTTCACTCTACTGTATGCCACTCTACTCTACCCCACTTCAGTCTATCCCACTTCACCCTATCCCACTCTACTCTTCCCCACTTCATTCTCTCTCACTGCACTCTCTCCCACTTCACTCTGCCCCACCTCACTCTACCCCACCTCACTCTACCTCATTTCACTCTAAGGCCACTCTACTCTACAAAACTCTACCACACTTCATCCTACCCCACTTTAATCAACCCAGCTTCACTATACACCACTTCACTCTATGCCACTCTACCCTACCCCACTTCACTGTACCCCACTCTACTGTATCCCACTCTACTCTAGTCTATGCCACTCTGCTCTACCCCCACTTCACTGTACGCCACTCTACTGTACTCCACTCTACGCCACTATACTCTACCCACTCTACTCTACCACACTCTACCCCCACTTCACTGTACGCCACTCTACTCTATGCCACCTCCACTCTACTCTACAGTATAAAGCTGTGTGGTCTTCGTGCACTAAGGTGCCTGGTAGTGGTAGCAATCTGTTCGCCAGGACCTTCAACAAAGGTCTTGCAATACAGATTTAGCATAAAGAGTGGCATGTAGGTCCGCACATCTAAAGGGTCACAGTTCGGCTTCGGGAGAACTACTATGATGGCCTTGCGAAGCATATAAGGCAGTTGGCTGGTGTTGCGTGCCGTTTGCAAACTTCCAGCAATTTGGGTGTCAGGACAGCACTGTTGGTGGAGTAATATTCTATCTGGAGACCGTTGGTGCCCGGCTTTTTACTACGGGCAATTTGGAGAATAGCCAACCGTAGCTCATCAAGCTGAAGCGGAGCGTGAAGGTCTGCCACCTGAACCGCGTTGAGCAGAGACAGTGGGACTTTCCAAAGGTAGTCATGTATAGTGAAACTGGAGGGGCCCAGCACAGCCGCATAGAGGGAGCTATAAAAGCTGATGAAGATTGCATTGATGTCACCCCGCGTATTAAGAATCATGCCATCAGCCGCTTGTATCACACCCATTGAGGGGCGCGAGCATTCGTTATGAACGAGCCACACCAACAACCTACCTACACGGTCCCCTTCACCAAGCAGTCTGGCAAGGTAGTGGCTATTGTCAAGCCGCCCCAGTCTGTGTTCCAGGTCCGTGTTCCCGCTGCAGCTGTAACAAAGAATCAAGCCGAGCAGGGGACCGTGGTTGATCCACCTCCAGGCTACGAATATCCCACTCCTTGGCCAATAATTCCCTGTGCAACATCTGCTGGATACCCCACGTGGTAATGATGCAATTCCCCTGTATCACGGCCTTATGAGCGTCCCATTCGGTCGGCCGGTCCGAGGCAGAGCCGGCATTCAGCTCGAAGTACTCAGCTAAGCGTTCGGCCAGGCTCTCTCGAAATAAGGGGTCAAGGAGTAAGCCAGTCTGCAGTCACCACATCGGGATGCTGGGGTGAGCTCAGCCCCACCTCAGCGAGAGCAAGAGGGGACAGTGGTCCGAGAGCGTATGTGCAAGATATTCCATTTGGGGGATCGAGGAGATGAGAGGCGCTACAAAGAAACATGTCTATGTGGCTATGTACACCGTGAACGGGGAATAAAAAGAATATGTTAGATGTTGGAAGCGCCATGTGTCGCAAACCCCATTGTGAATCAACCATTCCCCTAGGTGATTGGTCACCCTGCGACAGGTCGCTCCCACAAAGGGGGTGAATCGAGCAGTCCTTGTCCACAATGAGAATGCAATTAATGTTGCCACCCCTATTTGAAGGAGTGTGGGGATTGCGCAGTAGGGCCAGCATGAACCTATCCTTGAAGGCCAGGTGGCCTGCATTGGGGGCATAAACAGCTACCATCGCCAGGGGGCTGCCATCCAGCCACTCCTCGACGGCAACATACCTGCTGTCTGTATCAATCGTGTGGGTGTCTGCGACAAAGGGTGCCACCCGGGGCAACCCAGATGGGGATCCCTCTTGGAGTAGGTTGAGACAGTGGTACCGTAGACCTGTCCTTTCCAATTCAAATGTAATTTGAGGAGTTCCACCTTGGTCAGGTGTGTCTCTTGATGATATGCCACCTATACGTGCCAGTGTTTCAGGTAAGTGTGGACGCGGTGGCACCAGTGCTTAATTTGTAATAAATTATGTGCCAGGGCCTTTGTCAGGAGGCTACTACAGCTTTAACCACCCATTGCTACTGCCAGCGCTGCCAAAGACAATACCTACGCAACTACTAACCACAATGCTCCTAGAAGTGGGATATTTCAGACTATTTCAGCCCCCTCTAGCTATAAGAATGGCTTGGGTAGCAGGAATTGATAGTTTTTCATAACAGACTGTCATAAGTGTCGGTGTTCACAAGTATGTGCTGGTGCCGAGCACCGGAAACCCCCGACTCAAATTAAGCACTGGGTGACGCTTAGCCGGAGTGACCGAAAGTGTATTGAGGGGGTCACGTGTTTGTTAAGTGTAGTCATGTGAGCAGCGAGTTAGGCAATAGTGAATAGCAAGTGAGTCTGTTTGATACCAGGGCGCCCGCAGTGTTCACTCTCTCTTATCCCCCTGTGTGGTCCCGCCCAGAGGCCACGCAGTGAGTGGTCAGGTCAGCTGGCAGTGGGAGCCCCAATTCACATGCAAGAAAATAAATAATATCAGTGTAAACATTCCCCCTTGATGCCCCCCGGCAGGGAAAATATCCCCTCCTCTGCCATAGAATAAGATAGCATTTAAGCAAATCAAAACTTTAAGCAGCAAGGCCCACTAGTCCATTACGATAAGCATTAACGTGGGTATCAATACAACATACCGCCCGGTATTGCCCTTGGTGGATAGTCCTTTGGTCCACACTGGCTTTCCTAACCCTCTCCACCCCATCTGCAAGTCATAACCCACAAGTCAAACTCATAAGTCATCGGCATGCGAGGCATCACCACTGGGCTGCTGGCGCCATTGCCGGTGGAGACCACTGTGTCATTACAATCCGAAGTGTTATTACAGGGATCCTCGGATCGCAAGGTCTCAAAGGGAATATGGAGATGTTGCAGGACCCATTCCACAGCTTGGGCTCGCTCGCAAGCTGCTTGTTACGAGGTTGGGGTGGAGTGAGGTTTGCGCTGCCGGCGTTGCAGCTGTCGCGGTGCAAGTCAGGCCTTGGAGTTGCGAGGCGGTGTCTGCTTCTCTGCCAAGTCCTTTGCATGTAGCAAGGTCTGGGTGTCCTGGGGGGTTGGGAAAAAATGAGTTTGTTCTTCATCTGTAAAACGAAGTTTGGCAGTTTGGGCATATTTAAGCACCGAAAGTGCCCAGCTGAAACTTCACTGCTGCGTAAGGAGCACGTCGGTGCTGTACCGCCGCAGTGCAATCCGGATAGGCCGTGATTTCACAGTTCTCAAACCGCCCAGGACCTTTTGCCCTAAAAAGCTGAAGGAGCAAGTCTTAGTCCCTATAGTTTAGGACTCGGGCGATCACTGTGAGTGGGCGCGCCCCCGGCAATGGGCGCCTGCCCTACAGGTGATAAGCTCGTTCAATGGAGAAAAATGTAGGCAGCTTGCCAGCCTGCACCATCTCCAACAACCATTGTTCGAGGTAGAGTTCTACGTTGGGGCTCTTGGCGCTATCAGAGAAGCCCACGAACCACACATTATTCCGTCGAGAGCAGCCCTCAGCTTCGTCCGCTCAGCGTTGTAAGGATACAATATCGACCTTCATCTCCTACACCTGGGACTGCAGGTCCTGTACTGTGGCACGCATGCCGGTCAAGGTGGATTCAGTGTCATCAAGCCGCTCCACCAGCTTGCGATGGTCCGTGCAGAGCAGTTCGACATCCAGGGGCACCTAGTCAATCTTGGATGCCAACGCAGTCTTGGTATCCAATATAACCTGCAAGATACACTCAAATTGGGTAGAATGTTGATCCAAAGTAGCCTCCAGATAGCTCAGCCTGCCTTCCCCTTCCGCCACAACTTTCCCCGGGGCCTGAGGTTGCTCCCCCGTCGGGGGAGGGGTCTTACTTATCTTGGGCTTCACCATGTCTAAGCAGCGCCGTGGGGCCTGGGCTCTACGCAATTGGAGTTTTTGCTGGCTCTGGAGGCTGGCACACAGGCTTCCACAGGGCCAACAGACTGCGTTAGGGGCCACCCATGTGCATCCCTGGTCTCCCCCAACGTCAATGGCCTGCAAGGCGAGGTTCTCCTCTTTGCAAGTGCTGGCCCTGTGAAACCTCTGGGGTAAGGAACCAGCCGAGCACCCTCACCTCGAGCAAAGTGTCACCAGTTCATGGTCCAAGGTGGCACCCACACTTCTTACCCAACAGTTCAGGTGCAGCAGTTTAAAGTCCCCAAATCCAGCCATGCAGGGGGTTCCAGGCACCAGCACACAGTCAACGAGGTGGCCCCCTCAGTTCCAAGTGGGGGCCTGCTGGGCCTGCTGTAGGGCTGAGACAGGACTCTCAGTCGAACCAGCAGCACCAGAGTGCCCTTAGGAGGCCCCCGATGGGGAACTCCCCCGCTGTTTCTGCAGGACCGCTTCAGGCGCACTACTGCCCAGGCAGACTGTCTTCACTGGGGCCTCCGCACATCAGGCCCAGCTAGTACTCCTCACTCGGCACAGGAGGCCTCTCCAGTTATGGGCGTGTCTTAGCGGGGCAGGGGGCCCCGCCCAGTCCAGACACTCAGCTACTCCTGGGCCCGAAGCCTCGGGTATTGCCGTGATCGTTTCAGCAGCAGGTGACTTCTTCATGCGGGGGCCATAAACCACCTCACATCGTCTTTGGGGCCTGTGCTTCTCTTCCACGGCTCTGGCCCAGCGAATGTCACGCACTCAGCATGCTGCTGGTCACCAGGGATCGGGCTCTTGTCTCAAATGGGAACCAAGTCTTGTATGGGCGACCAATTCCCGCGGGCCCCCACCGATGCAGGGGGACCCACCAAGGTACCTCTCGGCCTCTATGCTCCATGCAGCACACCACGCTGCTCCGCAGCCGCGGTCCGACATCAACCGTCGTAGCTGCTCAGGAAGACGGGCAGTCTCTGGGCCCCCCAGCGGCACCAGAGGTGACGATGCTACCAGTTAATGAGAGTGGGTGATCAGGCACCACCTCTAGCCTTGATGAGGACCCAGGATTGCGACAGATGAAGCCCGGCTCAAATGGAGCTCAGGCAACAATGTCTGCCTCGACCGCCATCTTGGCCATGCCTTCCCACTCTAAGCCAATTTACTCCTATCTACGCCACTCTACTCCACTGTACGCCACTCCACAGCACTCTCTGCCACTTTACTGTACGCCACTTCCCTGTACGCCACTGTACTTTAGTCTGCACCACTCTACTGTACGCCAGTGTACTCTATGCCACTGTCTTCTACTGCACTCTACGCAGTCCTATTCTGCACTACTGCACTCAATCAATCACAGAATTTGTAAAGCGCACTACTTACCCGCGAGGGTCTCAAGGCGCTAGGGAAAAAAGGGGGGGGTGCTGCTACTGGGCACTCTATGCCACTGCACTCTGCCATTGCGCTCTACTGTACGCCACTACAATTTATGCCACTTTACTTTGCATCACTCTACTCTAGGCCACTGTACGCTATGCGTCTGTACTCTATGCCATTGCGCTGTTCACCACTGTACTCTGTGTCACTGCTCTCTACAGCACTCTACTCTAGCCTGCACCATTCAACTCCACTGCACTCTACCCCACTACACTAAACGCCACTCTACTTTATGCTACTGCACTCTACGCCACCGTACTCGACTCTGCACTGCTCTACATATGCCACTGTACTCTGTGCCACTCTACTCTAAGCCCCTCTTCTCTACGCCACTCCAAGCCACTCTACTCCACCTCACTCTATGCCACTCTACTCAACTCTACTCTGTGCTACTTTACACATTCTTCGCCATGCCACTCCACAGGAAATTATCGACAAAGTAGTGCTGTAGTATTGAAATGTAAAAAATAAATTTACATATAAAATAATTAATACTAAAATACACATTATATAATTGGACACCAATTTTTCCATAAAAAACAAAACATAGAAATTCAATGAAAAAAATAAAGGTTGAAGATAAGTTATTGTTAGGAAATGTGAATTATTTATTTATATATAAAACAAACAAACTACACAGATATTGGAAATTCTAAAGTTATAGTTATAATTTACAGTTATAAATTGTGCTCCACCGAAAACTTAATATAACTCGCGCACCTGCGTACACAGTGTTGTGAAATGACTAGATAGACTAAATGAACGAGATATTGATTGTTGTGCTTTTTACATCATGGCTGCCTTATAACATTTATTATTGGAGTATATTGTGCTTTGGTTACCTCGCCTGGCTAGGGAACTTAAATCACTTGATCAAAAGTATTTGTGCCACACTTAGTCCCAGGATTGCTGGATCTAAGCCAGATTTTCAGGGTCCCTGTTAAAATTTGTTGCTTTTACATGCAATTTGTGTAGAATTTTTCTTACAACTATGTCCTAAAAAGCTGTCATAGATCCTACCCAGCAAAATTTACATTGACTTTCCCTTGTCTGAAGGAATTAGGACTACAGCCTCTGGTTTTATTAGTATTTTTATTCCGTTTCTTCACAGATAGGCAGGTCACAACCTCTCGGAAGATAAAAAGAGAAAGGAAAACAATGAGGTCCTCATACCATTTTGTAAACAATGGTATAATATGACTGTACAAAATCCTTTAGATGTACAGTGTTTTCCCATTGCCAGCAAGGAAGGGAAAGACTGAGTCAGATACAAAAATACATAAATGAAAATGAACTTACTGTTAAAGGTTGCTGGACATTTCTTTCATTGCTTTAATGTTCACCTTCAGTTGAAGGAGTCAAGAAATCAAAGAAGGAGTGCAATCGAGATAATTTGGCATCATATAATTTTCTAAACTCCTGTAGGTCTATTTTTGGATTAGTTGATAGAAGCACTGTCAATCTCGCCATAGGACAAAAACGCCCTCTCCTAACCATATGCAATTAACTTCTCCCGCGCACGTCTTTTCAGCTTGGAGAAAGCCTTTTCGACTATTTAGGCATCCAGCTGGCCATCACATAATTCTAAACCCTGGTCAACGAGATCCATAATCTAAGGCCACGTTTATTACGTAATTGCCTTTACTTAGCCTGTATTTTCTTCTCCAGGTGCGTATGTACCACAGTGCATTGCATGATATGTGTTACTTTTTTTAAATGCATCTAAATGCTTGGCACTGTCACAGTTGTGCATGCCTTAATTCTGAAAATGATATATTTTGCGATTTACAATGAATAATCTATCATGAATGTCACAAAGCAGGTTATTAATTTGGGCAGTGGGAACTCTTACCACCTTAATAGACAGACCCTGGTTAGGGCTCAACACAAGACCCATTGAAACTTTGCTCAACCCCTACTAGCATGCAGCAGTCCATACCCCATAGAATTGTGTGTTAAGTTCAAACAGTACAAACAACTTTAAAGTCAAGAAAACAACACAATAAAATTCTAAAATAAGTTTAGAAAAATAGAAACACATTTACTAAACAAAAAGACACTAAAACAGTTAGTTCAGTTCAAAAACTTTATTCGAATAACAGAGTATCCATATAAATACAATAAAAAGCATACGTTTAAAAATGACATACAAATAGTACATCAAGCAGTCTACAGTATCTACCCGTGTTCATGGACCCACAAGCTCGTACCGCAGCCCTTAAAGCATCCAAATGAATTGTTGCTTCGTCATCTATAAGTTGGAACAATACACTTAAGGCTTCTCTTAAATTGCTTGTTTGGCGTTTCTTTAAAAAAGGAAGCAGAAATTGTCTAGAAATACACAGAATAATACCCACAAAAAATAAGTAAAGTGCAACATTGTTTGGCCAGACTTCCCGTCACCAGAGTTAAAACCCAATGGAAAACATAACATATATTTCAGAGGGCCTGCCCTGTAATGGAACAGTAAACTCCTTTCCCAACGAACCATTGGAATGGTCATGAAATCCGCAATCTGACATTGTGGTACCAAATTCATATAAGCTGCCACACTCGTCTTCCGCCTCTCTGATACTGTTCATTCCTGACGTAGTTGTTTTTTGTTAATGTGGAGATACGCCTATGGATCCGTAAATACCTGCTGTAGATTAACCGAGCTCAGGCTGGATTCCACACTTGCAAGCCATGGTATCTCGAACCTCTGTCACAATTAAGACTGTCCTTGGTGACACCCGAGTAAGGCTCGCCTCCTCATTTTTCTAAACGGACAACCAAAGCAAGGGGGCCGAGCTCTAATGAAGTTTTCAACATTTGAAGGACCCAATTCTCTGTGACAAATTAGGTGAGGGGACGAAATATGGGCCATTAAAACACTTCTACAAAACCTGTTCTCCTCGATCTGCACAGCATTGCATTTGTGAATACCCCACATTTCGGCCCCATATGTTGAGTTGGGAATACATTGAGTTTTATAAATTTGTAGTAGGGTTAATAAGGCACCCCCTCCTCTGGGATGAGGTAAGTTAAATAAAGTGCCAATTCCCCTTGAAAGTTTTGTCGTAGAAAGTGAAATGTGTGATGCCCAGACTCCCGTATCAGCAAATGTTTGGCCCAGATATGAAAAGGTGCTTGTGCAATTTAAAGTGCTATTGCCTATTAAAAAGGACGCATTACAGCGTTTCTTAGAGCTGCAGGCCATGATATAAGATTTCATAAAATTTGTTTGCAGATCAAGTGAAGCCATAAAATCTATAAAACCATGAATTAAAAGACACAGGGCTCCTGGTGTGTGTGTGCCATCAAAACTGAGTCATCCACGTACATCAAGGAGCCTTTAATTTTGGGAGCATCAGGGGTTATATTCTTTAAAAACGGATAGAGATTATTTATGTATAAGATAAATAAAAGCGGTGCCAGAACACACCCTTGCACCCTTGTCTGGTACCACGAAAGACACCTATATCGGGTGACCTCCCCGGCTGTAGATATTCTACCCCTGGCCTTTATGTCTTCATGCACGTACACGAGAAAGTGCACCAGACCCTCATCCAAACCCTGTAACAGCAGGATTGACCACAGCTTTGAACGATTGACGCAGTCAAACGCTGAGGTCAAATCCATAAAAGCCAGATACAGGGGGGATTATTTCGCGACAGTGTACTTTCCAATAATTAAGGACAAATTTAGACACTGTTCTTTTTTGCCAACTCCTTTTCTGAACCCATATTGACACGAGTACAAGATGGGAATGTCTCCAGCCCATTCTCTAATTCTGTTATAGAGAACTCTCCTAAGGAATTTTACCTTGGTATCAACCTTGGAGATGGGTCTATAACAACAAAGATTGGCACTATTATAGAGGTGGTCCAGGTGCTGAGTAACAAGGAGTGGGCCAAGCCATTAAAAACATTCACCAATAGGGTTTCCCAAAACTCAGGGTTGTATTTAATGTGGTCAATTGGGACTCCATCTGGAGCTTCTGCTTTGCCACCAACACTGGTTAATAGCGTCTATTACCTCACTTAGACCCACCTGAAATTCCCCACAGCAGGGGTGCTTGGAGCCTGGATGGAAGCATAGATTTTGGTAAAATGAGCCATCCATGCTTCGTTAGTGATGTGACAGGTGATAGCAGTGGCTTCATGGCTCAAGCGCCGCATATCAGTAACTTCCCTCCAAAATATTTTACTGTTACATGTTGCTGCTGTCTGCATTAGTGTATCCCATTGGAGTTGCAACACTTTCCTCTTTCTCCTGGAGATACCCTCCTTATATTTTTTACAGCAAGGTGGCACTTCCAAGGGGTCCCTGGGGGTGCTTGTGAGTGTCTTACGTAATAGGCGATTGGCCGTGAAGCATTCCCAGTTAAACCACCTAGGGTTGGCAGCTGGGGTACTGGATGAACGTAGTAACTTATCGCAAATATTCAGGCAAAGCGAGGTAAATGCCTGAACCACTTCAGGCTCTGTGCCATTATCGGACAAACAAATCTCAACCAAACTTGGGTTCCTTACAAACTGCTCTCCACTTTACTCACAGGCCATCCGTGGTTGCTTGCAAATTAGTAGCACCACACTCCACCCTAAATATGGGTTTGGGCGGCAGGGCTATTACCACCTCAATGGAGTTATGATCACCATGAGTGGAGGGAAGAATGTTCCCTTGGAAAATTAACCCAGTCATGTAAGAAGAAAGGAAAACATAATCAATTATGGAGGAACAACCTCTGCCCCTATAAGTGGGTATTATGTGATCGGGGTCACCAACGCCATCCATAACATCTTTTAAATCCTGGGTAACCAGACAGTGCAACAACTCAAAGCCTCTAGAATCGGTACCCATCATTGGTTTCGTTGAAGAGATGCAAACATCTAAGGTAAAAGTGGGTAAGGAGATAGTGCTGGAAGTAAACCTCATATTAAAATCTCCAGCAAAACCTGGCTGAGATACCTTTAATGGCAACTTCTGTCTGCAAAAATGAAATATAATCAAATAAAACCGGAAACTGGGTATACGGTGTATTAATAAAATCATTACTATAAAAAATAAACAAAATACAGGATCATGTCATGTTTATATCGCAACACCTGGAAATTGTCATTACTATTCATAATCGGCTTAACACTGCCTCCTGCAGAAAGGTTTACCCAGATAGCTAGTCTGCCCGAGGCACGCCCGGATCGAGAATGAATAGTTGGGGTACTAAAACATTCAAACTCATCAATTAGCAATTCCTGTGTAGACCAGGTCTCCTGAAATAAAAGAACACCATATTGACTTACGAAGCTAAGCCATTCAGGTATCACGATTTTGGATTGGAGGCTGGCCACATTCCACCTCAACATTCTCAAGGGCAAAGCTCCAGGGCGTGCAGGATTACCAAAGAAAGTGGTGGGAACACAAGGAGGATGTTTCTCTTGGGGGGGGGGGGTGATTTTACAATCAAGGGATAAAGGACCCAGTCAATCTAGGCCCTCCAGGTCGCTCAGAGGAGAAAATCTGTTGTGCAATTTGGGATGTTATGTTTTAGAAACTTGTTCAAATCTCCCAACACATTAGGTTTATAGAAATAACCCAATGGTAATGAGCAGATGTTGGTATTAGATGTGCCAGTTACCTCACATTGACCCAATAAATTCCTCACTGTTCGGGATCTGTAAAAGTTCACAATTATGCAATCCCCATCAATGTCCTTCCTGGAGTTGCCCACCCACCCTATCCTGCAAGCCATCAGTATCTCATTGATATTCCATCTACTAAAGCATCTATGCTTAATGAGCCAATCAGCACTCTTATTGTGAAGCTTAGTCCATGATTCAGTTTGAGATTCCTTAAGAGGACTTCTGCCAGAACCAAGACGTAGGAACAGGATGCTGGGGACAGTTCTATGCGATCTTTGATAGTAATTACGTGAGATCCAGCTTGTCTTAGGTTATTGGAGACATTCCTCGATATATCAGACTTAAGTATTTCCATGGAGCCCGCTCGTGGAGGATTAGATGGAGCTCCAGCCAAGCCTGGTCTAAACAATCTTTAAGTTCCTTTGGTTTCTCCTGTCCAATTTTATTTGCAGTAATGCCTCTATTTTTAGGGGGTGATTATAGGGAGACCACTCCATTATTCGCCACAGGGTTGGACAAGTGTCTAGACATGGACCCCGCACTCGTAGGAATGGTTGACCTATGGATAAAATTGGTCATAGTACTTTCAATGAGGTTTAATTGGGCCCTGATGGGTTTCAGCTTATTCTCCAATAGGGTGCCAAACGGATCAAAATCGGGATAGGCGAAGATATGTCGGCGCAGGGTGATGTCTGCATTGTCTGCTTTTCAGCCTGATTGAGACGCCATGAAGAAAGTTTACCTTATCACACAACATTAGGTCTCCTAGTCTCCACTGTGGATTTAGCAACCTTTTCCCATTTGTCCACAGGCTCGGATTGTAATATATTACTGGCAGGGCTCCATGGAGATGGTAATCCATCAGTAGCATTAAAGGCACAATCAGCTTGGGTGGGGGAGATAGAAGACTGTGCTAAGGAATCATGGGTGCTAGGAATAAATACAGCAGCATTAGAAGGAGGGTTACCCGAACTGACCAAGGCCATGCTCAAGTGACAGTCTGCGTTCGGTCAGCGTAATATCCTTTGAAATTATTCCCATAGCCCTTTCCATCATACTGTCAGTGGTGGTGGTGAGGCACGAAATATCAACCATCCCCATAGAACCCACTCCAGCCTTACGTCTGCCCATGCTGTAAATTGATAGCACTTACTGCCGGGGCACTAGATGGGCGATCAAGTTCAAGAGCGAGTGGGCCCAGCCTTGTCTGGCCTCGGACGGGTGCAGACAGGCCCGCGCTTGGCCCTGTCTTCACCTGGGCTTGTCTTGCGTGCGTCCTGCGCTGCTGGAGGATGTCAGTGCTATTATAGCACGTGGAAGATTCCAGGCCCCTCCTTCACACAGGAGGAAGCTGGGGGACAAAATCCCACCCTAGCCAGGGCCTCCGTAGCAATGCGGCAGAGTGTGAGTACAGGCAGTGCTTGATTAGAGTCACAATTAAATTCAGATTGAGTCGACCAGCGGGTCACCAAGATTAAAGGTTTACCTTCTGACATATACTACTTTTGTAAGTCTGAGCCCTCCAGTGGGGTAAACTCCAAGGCTGAAACAGGCAAGAGTCCCTCAATGTCTGATACATTCTTGTCAACTTTCCACTGGATTTCGTAGCCACCGAGTTTGCTTCACCGCTGGGGTAGATTTGAACCTCTCCAAGGTTTTACCTTCGGACATATTCACTTGTTTGGTTTTCAAAATCGTCGATCAGGACAAGGTTGGAAGCAAAAGACGTGCAAGGCTTTGCAAGGCTGGGTACCTTTTCCATGAGTTCCCGATGAGCTACTTTTCAACCCAGCAAATATCTCCGAGCAGGATGAACCTGATTTTCTTGCCTGCCTGTGGTGCTACCTTCCTTGGGCAAATGCCTTGTACTATTTCTCTGGAGGTAGAAAAAATGACAAAATCCTAGTTCTCTCCAGCTACTGGAAACATTCTTCATGGTCTCTCCTGCAGCCCTGGGGTCTTCAGGACAGGCATAATTTCTCTCACCAGCCAGGGCTCCTGCATTTGCAGTCATCATTGGCCAGATAGGCATTCTTGGAGGAAGAAGTCATCTGCAGGCCCTTGGAGAACAGTTCTAGTCTCTGGGTGCCAGCAGGAGTCCCTGAGCCTTCTTGCTTCCTTCAGGGCCTTCCTCTTCTTGTCTACCCAGGTCCAGGAATATTCTTAAAAGGTGGTGGAAATTACCAGTCTTATCCTGTTCATTAGCCTGGGATAGTGGATTTTTCCTACCAAGTCATGTTTAATTTCTTTCCCTATGCCCATCTTCTTTTCCAGCACCTCCCCATCGCTTTACTGTAAAAACTATCTGATGCCTTACCCAAAGTGGCTAACTCCTGAACAGAAAAGGTCCTCAGAGGGCTCCTGTACTAGGACAGAAGGACTGTGTTGCTGCCAGAACATTAGAACTTCTCGCACTATGCACATTGGCCCCCTCACCCTTTCCGGTCATCCTTAGGGCATGCATTTTGCGAGTCATTAGCAAATAGGAATATGGTGCAAGGTGTATGTGACAAAGTGTGCAAGAAGTGATGATCCTTTTGTAACAACTAACTGCAAATACAAGCCTGCTCTAAGTCTACAACACGTTTGGTACTAGTTTTCCTTTATACATAACCAAATGCAGAAATGCAAACTGAAGAAAATTCCAACTGCCTTTAAGGCAGGCTCTCCAGTGGCTGGGGCTGCATTTGTTTGGCCATGAGCCTGGCCACTGTGACTGGGCCTGTGCTGGAAATACTGTGAGGCAGACCCAAATATCAGCAGCCACCTTCAGGGAACCTGGTCTATTTAAACTGCACTTGGTAAAGTCTTGATGCTTCCATTGAGACTTCTTAGTGGAGGATGTGTGCCTGCAATTTGAGAAGACTCGTAACTCCCTCCTGGAGCTGAAATGACTTCTGGGCATTATTGAGGCACTTAACATGACAAAGTCAGACACATTACATAAAAGTGCACAATTTGTTGAAGTCCTCTAAGGGCTCTTTCCGACACTGTTTCGTAGGACTTAACCTGGGTGGCAGAAAGGAATTGTATGCCTGAATTTGGTGACAGCGAGTGACATTCAAGGATGCTTATGAGTGCAACAAGCAAACTTACTGATGTTTTAAGTGAAACTGATGTTATTTGAAGATCAAAGAACATTCTAGTGTTAATTATTGAACCTGTTTAGTGTTTAACAGATTATCGTTTAATAAATATTGATTCCATGTGATCACTTGCTGTCATAAAGGAGTGAGTGCACTTGAAGGGAAAGTGTGAGGGGTTACATCACACTTTTCTTTGTGGGCACAAAGTATAAATGCTTAAGATTCTCTCTAAGGGGTGAATTGTTTCCTATTTCTGAAGAACTAGGAATTATGGGCGAAACAGTGACGGGAAGAAAGACTCATCGTTGCCAAGCCCCAAACTGAATCCTTCCAGGTTGCTGTAAAAGGCAGTGGGAGAAGAAATCTTGTTTTAATAGAACAAGCACAACTCTGAAGTGGGCGAGCTATTAACTATTTCCTACTTATATCAGGCAGGACCTGACATGTTGTGAGTTGGATATCTAATCGGTGTGAATGTGGTCTAAGCAAACACTGTAATGCAGCAGCGTAAGTGAATAGGGACAAGGACGCATTATAAATAAGTGAATAGTATAAACTGTGTTTATTCAAAGACAAGACTGATGACCTGACTCTCGGTCTTTAATCAGACCCCTTGGATCATTGGTCAGTCACTGGTCATGTCCTCCCAAGAATCTCTGGCCATTAGGTGTCCACAGGGCATTGTACCGCCCATGCTTCCTTTGAAACTAATGCAGAGAGAACAGTGTGTTCCTTCTTAGTTCTATCATATGCCTTCTTCCATCAGAATGGGCTTTGGCTCTCCTTAAACCACTCCCTTATTTAGAGGAGAGTTCCTCCCTCTGTCAGGCCAAGAACTGGTTTCCCTCCGCTGGGGCTAGAACCAGAGGGTATAAGAGGGCCTTGTCAGCCTCATTTGGCTGCTTAAATTAGAAAACGAGCAAAACAGACATCCAAGAAGCAGAGACGGATTTGGATGAAAGAAGAAATTGTCATTGCCATCAGATCTTTCAAGAAAGAAAAAGCTCCTGGCCAAGTCTACCTGAATGCTGAAATGTTCAATGGAGACTCTGAAAAATCAGCCAAGATCCTCCAGCCACTGTTTACAACAATGTGGGAGGGAAAGCAAGTACCATATGACCAAGGTCTCATTGTCAAGATTCCAAAGAATGAAGCATTAACCGTAACAAGTGGCGTGGAATCACCCCTTATGTCAATTCCGAGTAAAATTGTGGTGAAAATCATTATACAGCACATTTCTGATACCGTGGACAAGCAGTTAAGGAAAAAACAGGCTGGGTTCTGTAAGGGCAGAGGGTGTGTTGATCAGATCCTTACTCTACGCAACATCAGAGAGCAGTGCACGGAGCGCCAGAGACAACTATACATCAACTTCATTCATTTTGTGAAATCCTTTGACCGTATCCACTGTGACATCCTCTGGTGTATACTGAAAGCCTATGGCATACTGCAGCAGATAGTTCTCCTCCTCAAGAACATGTATGATAATTTTATCTGCACGGGGGGATAAAGTGAAAATAGCTTCAAAGTCAAGACCAGTGTGAAACATGAATGCATGTTTTCAGCATTTCTCTTCAACCTAGTCATTAACTGGGTAATGCAACACACCACTGAGAACCAGTCAGAGGCATCAGATGGACTTTATTCTCCACACTGGAGTTCCTAGCCTTGCTCTTTCACACATACTAGCATATGCGGTTAAAGCCGTCTTAGCATCTATGGATAGCAAGTGTGCCAGAAGATCAACATGAGGAAATCAGACTTCATGCTACTCACCTTCCCAAACCCTTCCCCAATCAAGATGGATAGAGAGGACCTAGCCATGACTGCAGAATTCATCTAAATAGGCAATACTATCAGACATGATGGATGGGCAGGCAATGACATCAAGAGCAAACTGAACAAGGCCAGGAATGCCTTCAAGATGCTGAACAATATGTGGAGGTCATCTCGGTACAGCACCAACACCAAGCTGAGGCTTTACCAGAGTTGCGTTCTGTTCACACTCTTGTATGAATCAGAATGCTGGCGTATGATGAAAAGTGCCATCACCAAACTGTCAGCCTTCCACACCAGTACCCTGAGAAGAATCTTGCACATTTTCTGGACGTGAACTATCTCCAACTAGTAACTGCTCACCAGTTGCAAGCAAAAGAGCATGGACATTATGAGAAAAAGATGGAGATGAATAGGGCTCATCATCAGAAGAGAACAAGACTCCATCACAAGAACAGCTCTCCATTGGACTTCAGAAGGCAAATGGAAGAGAGGCAGGTCAAAGAACACATGGAGGCAAACTTGTGGAAATAGAAATGAAGACGCTGGACTACAGCTGGGGCAACATACAAAAACTTGCCCAAGACAGACAGAAGTGGAGGTTTTTCATTGCTGCCCTACATGCCAGTCAGCATAATGGGCAGTAAGTAAAGTAGTAATTCTTAAGAGGTAGTGTGAAGGCTGTCCTTTGCTCTGCCAACCCCTCTGCTGAGTGGCCAATTGTTGACAATACCACTGCCTTACAGGACCAGAGGCCTGGATGTTACTCTCTGAAGAGCAGGGTTGTTAGCTCCAGTGCAACATGTATATTATGCCTCTGCAGTGGAAAAATTGATTCTAAGCCAGTTTGAACTCTGGCAGCACAAAGTACATTTTTACAAAGTTTCTTTTTTACTACAGTTATTAAAAATCTGCTTTCACCATGAACTTGGATTTTTTTTAACTAAGTGGGAAATAACTGTGACTCAGCGTGCTAGCATTTTCCCAGCTGAAGGCAGAATTTATTATTTTAATTTTACCTAGGCCTGCTCATGAGATATTTAGCTAACCTACAGAGCAAAAAAAGCTTTTGGATATTTAGTCACTGTGCAGGCATACCATTCAAAAAATGTAGTGTGACACTTTTTATATATTAAACACCCAGTTATGTGAGCTTACAATGCACACTTTAGGGGTAACTCAATATAAAAATCTGGGGTGTCCATGCTGAAAAAGCAATTCTGCTACGATAAGGTAGGTTGAGCAAACCTTTCTTCTATTAAAAAAATATCAAAACACATCTGCCATTCTTGTTATCACTTCATTCTATACATAATCTGTTCATTTTTAACTTTTTATAATGGTCCAGGGAGTTGTGATTCTGCAATTGATATTGTGAGCTCCAAAATATGCTTTTTGATCTTGCTGTCAGCCAGTAATATCACACATGGCCCAATTCAGAAAGAATTACCCTGTAGCAGTTTAGGAAATAGCCAGGGATCTCAGATCTACACTGGACATCTTCAGTCTTACCCATTATGCACTAAGCATATGTCGATCAAATCAGATTTACTAGAAATTGCACTTAACCATATCCGGAGATGCCTGGAGCACTGTTAAGATTATCATGTGCAAATAGATTTTACTAACATCTGCTCTGGGCCATATTTAGAGATAGTTGGAGGACTTGTGCTGTGCTGCGTCGGCAATGAGGAAAAGATGCGTCGTGCAGGGCTGATACCTGTCTGCATCGTCAGCAAAGAGTCCTCCTTGACTTTTGGAGCCTCACGTTGTGATGCATCAGCGCCGAGGACGCAATGCGTCGTGCTGGGCCAGTCCCAGTGGTGAGCTGTGTCACGCTGTGTTGAGATGCAAGGAGTTGTGTCAACATCGAAGAAACCTGTTATGTCTCTGTGGCTTTGAACAGGGGCCAGCTGACTGACCCTTGGAGAGTTCCTGGAGTTCTGGGTCCACATAGGCAGGCTGGATTCAGTAGGGCAGCTAACAGCAGCGGAAGAATCCTGGTTCAGCAAAAGCAGGCCTTGGGTAGCAAAGCAGAGTTTGGGAAGCTGAGTCAACAGATCCAAAAGTGATCTGAAGAGTTGGGTCTGAGGGTCCACTATTTATACCTGGTGCTCACTTTGAAGTGGGAGAAGCTTCTAGACTCTTCCCCCTACAGAGGTGTCTGGAAGTTCCTGCCGCCCTGGCCCCAACTTGTCTGGGGGCACAAAAAACTAGTGAAAAACCCTTTGTGAGTGGGATGAGGGAGAGCCTTTGTGATGTGCAAGTGTGGTAGGTGAAAGCTCCTCCTCTTCATCCTGACCGAGATGGCCCATCCTGACTACATGTATTCCCCCTTTGTCTCACTGTCTGAGATAAATACACAATGACCAACTGCCAGCTACACCTAGTCATGTGACACAGGATACAGGCTCCAGCCACCAAATGGTTAGGACAAGAAAATTGCAACTATCTAATAGTGGCATTTTCAGAATTGTGACTTAAAATCCAACTTAAATATTAAAGAGGGTTTTAAATTACAATTCTTTAGAGACCAAACTCGACTATCCTACCTGCTCCCAATTGGAAGTTATCATTTGTTAGTGTAAAACGCATTTAAGAATTTCAGTGCAATTACCAGTACATGTAAAAGTTAAAAGTACATGTCCTACCTTTCAAATACACTTACCCTTCCCTATAAGCTGTTTAGGGTCTAGCCTAGAGGTGGCTTATATCTATTAAAAAAGAAGGTTTGGACCTGGCGAAAGGTTTATTCGAAAAGAACAATTGATGGACAGGATGCAGAACAATGTCATACATTCACCCAAGTAAAGAGATCTGGGCCTAAATCCATCGTTTTTTTGCTCACCATGCCATTCCAGTTTGAACCCAGCCATATGCAGATCAGTCTTGACCCTGCGCTCAATGGGAACAGTCCAGCCCGAACTGCCAGGCCAGGTCCTCCCTGGACTGGAAGCAAGCATCCTAGGACCGGTTTCGGGGTTTCACCCCTCATCAGCCAGGATAGCTTGACTCCAGTGGCATGGAGAGCAGGGGACCCACGTCTGGGCATACCAGTCCCACTCGGGTTGACAAATGCAAAAAGAACAATTGATGGACAGAATGCAGAACAATGTCATACATTCACCCAGTACATAGATCTGGTTGCCCAGACGTGGGTCCTGTGCTCACTACACCACTGGATTCAAGCTAGCCTGGCTGATGAAGGGTGATGCCCTGAAACCGGTCCCAGGATGCTTGTTTCCGGTCCTGGGAGGACCTGGCTTGGCAGTTCGGGCTGGACTGTTCCTATAAGGAACAGGGTCAAGACTGATTCGCATATGGCTGGGTCCAAACTGGGGTGGTGTGGTGAGCAAAAGAATGATGGATTAAACCCAGATCCTTGTGACTGGGGGTGAATGTTTGCATTGTCCAGCATTCCGTCCATCAATTGTTTCTTTTGCATCTGTCGCCCTAAGTGGGAAGAGTATGCCCAGACGTGGGTCCCGTGCTCACTGCACCACTGGATTCAAGCTAGCCTGGCTGATGAAGGGTGATGCCCTGAAACCGGTCCCAGGATGCTTGTTTCCGGTCCAGGGAGGACCTGGCTTGGCAGTTCGGGCTGGACTATTCCCATAAGGAACAGGGTCAAGACTGATTCGCATATGGCTGGGTCCAAACTGGGGTGGTGTGGTGAGCAAAAGAATGATGGATTAAACCCAGATCTTTGTGACTGGGGGTGAATGATTGCATTGTCCAGCATTCCGTCCATCAATTGTTTCTTTTGCATATGTCAACTAAGTGGGAAGGGTATGCCCAGACGTGGGTCCCTTGCTCACTACACCACTGGATTCAAGCTAGTCTGGCTGATGAAGGGTGATGCCCTGAAACCGGTCCCAGGATGCTTGTTTCCGGTCCAGGGAGGACCTGGCATGGCAGTTCGGACTGGACTGTTCCCATAAGGAACAGGGTGAAGACTGATTTGCATATGGCTGGGTCCAAACTGGGGTGGTGTGGTGAGCAAAAGAATGATGGATTAAACCCAGATCCTTGTGACTGGGGGTGAATGTTTGCATTGTCCAGCATTCCGTCCATCAATTGTTTCTTTTTTCTTTTGAAAAGTTTATTCGGCCAGTTCGAAATGTCAGTTTAGAACTGCAAACATAGGCTGCAATGCCAGGCTTGATATATGTTTAAAGGGCTACTTAAGTGGGCGTCACAGTGAGTGCTGCAGGCCCACTAGTAGCATTTAATTTACAGGCCCTGGGTACATGTAGTACCACTTTACTAGGGACTTACAAGTAAATAAAATGTGCCAATTGGGTATAAGCCAATTTCAACATGTTTAAAGGGGGGGAGGGACATGAGCACTGGGTTAGCAGTGGTAAAGTGTTAAGGGTCATGAGGCCAACAAAAATGAATTCAGCAAAAGCAGGAGAAGGAGGAAGGAAAATGGTTTGAGGGAAAGACCACCCCAAGGCTGACAGGTATAACTAGTATTTGTTCTGGGGCATATCCAGAGATACTAGGTGTATTCTTAAGATAATCTTGTGCATATAAAAGTCACTAGCATTTGCATTGGAAAATATGGTGAGATGCCTGGAGCATTGTTGAGATGCTCATGTGGACATGGTATCCTCTAACATTGACATTAGAACATACATATGTGGAGATGGCCGGAGTATTGTTGGAATGAAAGGCCAACTTCATAAATTCTGAAATTTACACTTGAAAAACCATTCGAAAAAAGTGTTCCTTACCGGTCATCAGGCAGCCACGATCATCCCTAATACCAAAGAGTACTGCAAAAAATTAGTCCAAATTCATCAGCAGACAAATAAAGACAATTGAGCTGTCTCTGGATTCAACAACTGACTTGACTCCAATCGATCAACTGAACAATATTTCTCCAATTAGATGGTTCACATTGAAGGAAATTACACACTCTGGGGCCGATTCCGATTCGGGCCGGAAAACATACCGACCGACTCGGTACGGGAATTTAGTCCGACCGACACGTACCGGCGCCGTCCGACCTGCGTAGTACGATGAAATGCATGTGAATCACGACCGACTCGTACGGAACACAAGCCGAACGACCGAACCGCACGGAAACCAGCTATCCGGCCGGGAAACCACGCGAATCGAACCGACCGACACACACCAGGAATGAACCCGACCGAAACGTACCCGTGAAATCCGACCCGCGCAGTACAATGCAATGCGTGGAAAACCAGACCGAGTCGCACGGAGCCCAAGCCGTACGACCGACACGCATACAAAACCCAGCCGAAGCAACCCAATACTCCGCGACCGACGCGTCCGCCGCACATGAAACCTAGCAGAAACACAGCGTGAACGACTCGGAGAAGCTCGCACGAGACAACTGCAGCGTCCTACTCGGTCAGAAGAACGTCTCCTACATGCACAAAAAATACAAAGGGAAAAATACAAAAAAAAGGGCCAAACAAGCAATGACAAAGCCAATAAATACTGGGGGGGGACAACATGGAACAAAGACACACCCAGAACTCCACCCATATAAAGGCCACAAATCCCTACCATGATCCTTTGCAAATTCAACTGACCTGCCAGCACAGAACACCATCAGACAGCAACCACAGACACACTCACAGCTCATCCATCACACAAGCCACACACCATTAGCACCTCAACAAATAGCACCCTCACATACACCCAGCAAAACCGACACTCACACACCCTCACTTGCACACTGTGTCATCAATCACCACCACCACCCATCACCATGCCCCCAAAGAAGAATCCAAAGTTCCTAGACAGTGAATTGGAAGTCCTGGTAGATGAGATCCTCAGGGTAGAGCCACAGTTGTTTGGTACATTGGTCCAACAGACCCCCATGTCGCAGAAAACCAAGATGTGGGAGAGGATCGTCGACAGGGTGAACGCACAATCACCATGTTTGCGCACAAAGGAAGACATCCAGAACAGGTGGTATGATGTGCGCAGGAGGGTCAGGGACCTACTGAAGAAGGATTACATCTTGAGCCAACACACCGGCAGTGGCCCTCCTGCCAAACCACTATACCTCAGGCCCTGGGAGGAGAAGGTGCGGGCCATCCTACCACCAGTGAGCGTATATGGACTATCAAACATCCCAGAGCCTGGTGAGTACACAACCAATATACACAATATTGTGTGACAATACACACACATCACTGTCAAGGGGATAGTCAAACCATGCACCCTTAGCAAATCCACAGCAACCAAAAGATAATCATCCCAAGATGTGTATGTTAGTCAGAGAAACACAATACCTGACTTCTCATAGTGATATGTAACTGTGTCATGACATGTACAAACCTAACAACAAATAGAGCAAGGCAGTGGCACAAATATAACAAACAAACACAGTCAGATATGTTGCCACCACTAGAACACCACCTCACAGGGAAGCTCACTGAAAGTAAGGAATTCTGTGTATGCTGGTGAAGTGAGTGTAGCCAATAGCATGATGGGAGTTGTAGTCACAGATATTGGTCACCCTCACAATTGGCCCATCAACACCACCCTGAACCATGCTCACATCACAGGGAGTGGAAAAGAACTGACAAGATGGCTGACACTGGGTACTGCTGTGGGGAGCACAAGGCCCTGCTGGGAACTGTGCAACAACCAACAGCAGGACACCACTGACTGACATCCTGAAAGCCAACTTGCACTCCCTGCAATGGAAGCATGTTCCATGGTGGGATATCTGGCTGGGTGGGAAGGAGGACTGACAGCTCTGACCATAGTTACCAGCAGCTTTACTCACACACCCCCTTAACACAAACTCCACACAACTCACCTGGGAGAATGCATTGCCTCACGCTCTAATTAAATATCCCACAAAGAGCTACCACACTGGGTTATGCTGTGTGAAGCACAGGGACACTTTTGGGACTTGTAGCCAAACAAACGCCAGGACAACACTGTCAGCCATCCTGTCAGCAGAGGCACACTACCCCACAGGGAAGCAGAGTCAAAAGGAAGGAAGTATGGGCATGCTGGGAAGGGGGGTGTAGGCAATAGCATGATGGGAGTGGTAGTCACAGCTCAAAATCCCCCACCCACATGGCCCAGCAAGCTCACACTGAAGCATGCACACCTCACAGGGAGTGGAAAAGAACTGACAAGATGGCTGAAACTGGGTACTGCTGTGTGGAGCACAAGGCCCTGCTGGGAACTGGGCACCAACAAACAACAGGACCACACTGTCAGCCATCTTGCCATTGCTGTCACACTCACACACAGTGAAGTCCACTCAAAAGGAAGGAAGTATGGGCATGCTGGGAAGGGGGGTGTAGGCAATAGCATGATGGGAGTGGTAGTCACAGATATTGGTCACCCTCACAATTGGCCCATCAACACCACTCTGAACCATGCTCACATCACAGGGAGTTGAAAGGAAGTGACAAGATGGCTGACACTGGGTACTGCTGTGGGGAGCACAAGGCCCTGCTGGGAACTGTGCAACAACCAACAGCAGGACACCACTGAATGACATCCTGAAAGCCAACTTGCACTCCCTGCAATGGAAGCACGTTCCATGGTGGGATATCTGGCTGGGTGGGAAGGAGGACTGACAGCTCTGACCACATTTACAAGCAGCTTTTCTCACACACCCCCTTAACACAAACTCCACATAACTCACCTGGGAGAATGCAATGCCTCACACTCTAATTAAATATCCCACAAAGAACCACCACCCTGGGTTATGCTATGTGAAGCACAGGGACACTCTTGGGACTTGTAGCCAAACAAACGCCAGGACAACACTGTCAGCCATCCTTTCAGCACAGGCACACTACCCCACAGGGAAGCTGAGTCAAAAGGAAGTATGGGCATGCTGGGAAGGGGGGTGTAGGCAATAGCATGATGGGAGTGGTAGTCACAGCTCAACATCCCCAAACCACATGGCCCAGCAAGCTCACACTGAAGCATGCACACCTCACAGGGAGTGAAAAGCCACTTCTAAGATGTCTGACAATGGTCTTCTGTCGTGGGGAGTACCAGGCCCTGCTGGGAACTGGGCACCAACCAACAGCAGGACACCACTGACTGACATCCTGAGAGTCAACCTGAACCCACTGCAAGGGTGGCATGCTTCATGGTGGGATAACTGGGCTGGGGGGAGAAGGAGGGCTGGATGTCCACCAAATACAACCAATGCTGGCCATGCACACACCTCAACATTCACATTGAAATGCCTCAGGTTTGCAGGACAATGTGCTACACCAATATCAACCTCTGACTGTGACAACTTAGGACAATGCAATGTACAGGCCCGCATCCAGAGGTACAGTCACAAGAGTCAGGTGTGTGAACCATTGATGCCTGTAGAAACATAACATACATTGTGTGTCTCTTCCAAAAACAGGTGATGATGGGGACACAGCAGCAGACGATGAGGAGTCCCTGTCCCAGGCTCCGGGGGACACTGAGCTCACTGGTGTGGAACAGCCTCTGCCCTCCTCGGATGGCGAAGACCTACCTGGCCCCTCCGGTGTGAGTCATCATGCAGCACCAGCAGGACCAACATCTGCACCCCCTGCACCCACCCCTCCAACAACTGCCAACACACAGACCACCCCCGCCGACACGGACAGACCAAGGACCACCGATGACAACAGCACAGGGACCCCGGCCGAACGTCGAGCAACGGACAACGACCCCAGTAACAACCCCCAAGGGGGCCTAGGGTCACCTGTGCGTGCCACCGCAGGTCCCGCACGTGTCGCCAGGGGTGGTGGGAGGGGTGGTAGACATAGGTCGCTGTTTGCAGAGGGGTCTGGACTGCATGATGACCCACAACTGGTACGCATTGCTGATGCGTACCAGAATAGCACCGGAGAGGTCAACCAGGTAGTGGGGATCCTCAAGGACATTCAACAGCAGCAGGCTACTCATCATGCCCGCTTGGACTCCCACATGTCCCGTGTGGAGACACACATGTCTCGCATGGAGTCCAAGTGGGACACATTGCAAGAACTGACAGCGGTGCATAGGGACATATTGACATGCCTCCGCCAGATTAGCACCAACATGGCCACACCTCCCTGTGTGCCCACAACATCTGGTGCTGCAACAACTGCAACTGCCACAGGGAGGGAGGAGGACTCTGGCGGAGAGTCCCCTGCACCGCAGCAGCCTGCACATGAGGGTCCCCCCCCCAAAGAAGAGGGGTTGTCAAAGGAAGGAAAACTGAGAGGCCGATGGCCATGTACATCCCCCAGGAACCCAACACCTGTTCTGGAAATTCTCCTTTGTATGCAAACTGTTCACCCTGTCGAATGCAACCCAACTCTCCCACATGACATGGGGAGATTAAGTTGGACTAATGTATCAGATGACTGTGGACTTTACTCAGGACATTTCTGCTACCAACACTTCCAACTCATCTGGGAACTTTGGATTACAATACCAATGTACAGCACCCACCATCCTGTGCACTATCCTCACACATGTATGTAATAAACTCACTAATACACCATGCTTGCCTCTGTTGTGATTCAAACGTTGTTTTTGTCATGGAGATTATGATCTGCTAAATGACACTGTGCATGCTAACTGCCAAAGCAAGTTCAACACCGTCATGTGAGTCATGGCGACGTGACACATATGAGGGAGACACACCACTAGGGCTACACAACACATAGACACCAGGGCCATTGGACTCATCGCCTACACTGATGTTGCCAGGAAATACAGTGGAATGCACAGACACCACACCTATTCAGAGTCTGTGTTAACTAGCCCACAGGTGCAGTAAACAAATGTCAGTCAGATGTGTGACCACAGACAACGCACATCCCAAAGTGAAGCACAGGTTTATTACACATTTGCAACATGTTGTTTCCACTACAAATGCAATGTAATCCCACGTGGCAGTGGCCACACAGTCAACAAGTGTAGAAGAAATAAAGTCCAGGGTTGTGTGGCACATCACCTGTAGGGAAACGACTGCTGCCACCCTGAAAGCTGAATCATGGTGTCGGGGGATCCAAGTTGACCAAACAACTCTGTAAGCACCCTGTGAAGGACAGACATGACACACAGTCAAAAGCACTGAAGAACAGGACAGAACTGCAATACTCATGCCCAATACATGTCACAAGATACCTACACAAAACCAAGTTAGCATGTCAACACTGTTGGGGAGTACAGACTACCTGTAAGGACACATCGCTGCACACATACAGTCAAGTAGCACATGGCCACACTCAAACAGCACCAGAGCACCACCCACACATATCATGCAAACTCACATCATTGACATGACAACTCTCTGGATACTCACATTCAGCTGAAGAAGTTGGTGATGAGCTGTGTGCGGACATCACCCTCATCATCATCATCATCACTGGCATCGTGGCCCAGGCCAGGATCCTTCACAGGTGGCGGATGTTGGTCATCGTCATCCAGGATGAGAGGCAACTCCTTCCGCACTGCCAGGTTGTGTAGCATGCAGCAGACAATGACAATCTTGCACACCTTTGCTGGGGCATATGGGAGGGCCCCTCCTGTCTTGTCCAGGCAGCGGAAGCGGCTCTTCAGGAGACCAAATGTCCGCTCGATCACTCTCCTGGTCCGACCATGTGCCTCATTGTAGCGCATCTGGGCTGGTGTCACAGGGTTCCTGAGGGGTGTCAGCAACCACGGCATGTTGGGGTATCCGGAGTCACCTACAGACAGACAATTGCACATTAGCTGAGTTGGAAAAGAGGGCGGAATACAACATAGCAGAACACACACAATGGTACAAAGTCAGTACACACCGACAAGCCAGGCACGCTGGTTCTGCATCTGTGACATCATCCTCGGGATGCGACTACTCCTCATCACGTAGGCATCGTGTGCCGAACCGGGGAAACGGGCACACACATGTGTGATACTCATATCTGCAAGACATACCACGAGAGCATTGATCGAATGATAATGTTTCCTGTTCCTGTATGCCTGCTCATGTGCCTGTGGTGGTACCAAAGCCACATGTGTCCCATCAATGGAGCCAATGACATGTGGCATCCTCCCCAGGGCATAGAAGTCACTCTTGACGTCAGTGAGTTGTTGACGTTTAGGGAAATAGATGTACTGGTTCAGGTATCTCAACATTGCCTCCAAAACATCGCGTAGCACACGGCTGAACATAGTCTGTGACATCCCACCAGCAGACGCCACAGTGTGTTGAAAGGTACCGGTGGCAAAGAAGTGTAGGGCTGCCATCACCTTCACCTTGGGGGTCAGCGCTGTAGGGTATGGCCGGCCAGGTTGCAAATGTGGGGCCAACCGCACTGCCAATTCCTCAATCAGCGCCCTGTTGAAGCGGTACCGTCGGATGCTGTCACATTCCACCATCGTTGCAAGGTCAGGGAATGGTCTATGGACAGCTGGTGCCCTGCAGTGCATAGGTGAAGAAAGAAAGATTGTCAGTCACCCCACATATGTGCCATTGACCATACTCAATATCACATGATACATCATTACGAGACACAAGTAACTCATGTGTGTGCCGTTCTGTATGGACATATATGGCACCTACATGGCCAACATCTAACATCACAGTTCAACATGTGTTGACAACAAGTTCCAGGTTGTGCTATGGGAAATCATTAGGCTGTGTCACAGTACCCATTTACTGCTGTCACGTTCCAAACACACACCACAGCGACATGTCAGGACAGATGTGCCACAGGCATCACAGCTCATTGACAGGTAGATTCCCAGGGACCCTGTATTGCCACATGGACACTGGCATGACATGGCGTATCATGTACACGTCAGCAAAACAACCATGACTCCCACAGGTAGTGGCCCCTGTTGCCTCTGCAGGACAGACATGGGCGTCTGTGACACACACACGCACAACATCAAAGTCCATGCACAAACAACGTGAATGTGGAGACTGTCTCCCATTGTGCACATGGAATCAGAGACATCGGAAACACAACATGCACACAGACTGTGGAGGGCCATCACTATTGTGGCAATGGGTCACCCTGTGACGTACATACCTTCCCACATGGGACTCAGGGGGTATGTGACATGACATACACATACACAACCTGGAAATGTGACCATGCCACATGCTCTGAACTGAACAGTTGCACATCACAGTGGTCATGTGCACAACACACAAAGGATTCTGTCCCCATGAACACGTGCACAGCCTGGGAGTGGCTGCCCCCAAGTGCCACCCAAAAAACCACATGTTGACCCCCATACACAGAAAAGGTAATGCAGCCTTACATGCCTTAGGATACAGTGTGGACAGGCTGTGGTGTTGTAGGTGTGCCCCTGAGTCCCTGGCAAGTCAATGTGGCTGGCATACGTTCACCAGTGACAAGCATGGTGACATATGCGAGTGACTTGTACAGGGACGCGTCGTACAGCAATGGACCGATCCGTGTGCACGCATTGGCCATTGCATATGATGTGAGCGGGTACGCGTTGTACAGCAATGGACCGATCGGTGCGCACGCATTGGCCATTGCATATGATGTGAGCGGGTACGCGTTGTACAGCAATGGTCCGATCGGTGCACACGCATTGGCCATTGCATATGATGTGAGCGGGTACGCGTTGTACAGCAATGGACCGATCGGTGCGCACACATTGGCCATTGCATATGATGTGATTGGGTACGCGTTGTTTTTTGAAATACGCGTTGTACAGCAATGGACCGATCGGTGCGCACGCATTGGCCATTGCATATGATGTGAGCGGGTACGCGTTGTACAGCAATGGACCGATCGGTGCGCACGCATTGGCCATTGCATATGATGTGAGCGAGTGCGCGTTGTTTTTTAAATACGCGTTGTACAGCAATGGACCGATCGGTGCGCACGCATTGGCCATTGCATATGATGTGAGCGGAGTGCGCGTTGTACAGCAATGGTCCGATCGGTGCGCACGCATTGGCCATTGCATATGATGTGAGCCGGTGCGCGTTGTTTTTTAAATACGCGTTGTACAGCAATGGACCGATCGGTGCGCCACGCATTGGCCATTGCATATGATGTGAGCGGGTACAGCGTTGTACAGCAATGGTCCGATCGGTGCGCACGCATTGGCCATTGCATATGATGTGAGCGGGTGCAGCGTTGTACAGCAATGGACCGATCGAGTGCGCACACGTTGGCCATTGCATATGATGTGAGCCGGGTACGCGTTGTTTTTGAAATACGCGTTGTACAGCAATGGACCGATCGGTGCGCACGCATTGGCCATTGCATATGATGTGAGCGGGTACGGCGTTGTACAGCAATGGACCGATCGGTGCGCACGCATTGGCCATTGCATATGATGTGAGCGGGTACGCGTTGTTTTTTTAAATACGCTTTGTACAGCAATGGACCGATCGGTGCGCACGCATTGGCCATTGCATATGATGTGAGCGGATGCGCGTTGTACAGCAATGGTCCGATCGGTGCGCACGCATTGGCCATTGCATATGATGTGGCGGGTGCGCGTTGTTTTTGAAATCGCGTTGTACAGCAATGGACCGATCGGTGCGCACGCATTGGCCATTGCATATGATGTGGCGGGTACGCGTTGTACAGCAATGGTCCGATCGGTGCGCACGCATTGGCCATTGCATATGATGTGGCGAGTACGCGTTGTACAGCAATGGACCGATCGGTGCGCACACATTGGCCATTGCATATGATGTGAGCGGGTACGCGTTGTTTTTTGAAATACGCGTTGTACAGCAATGGACCGATCGGTGCGCACGCATTGGCCATTGCATATGATGTGAGCGGGTACGCGTTGTACAGCAATGGTCCGATCGGTGCGCACGCATTGGCCATTGCATATGATGTGAACGGGTACGCGTTGTTTTTTGAAATACGCGTTGTACAGCAATGGTCCGATCGGTGCGCACGCATTGGCTAGGGCCTGGCATGGCAACGGACACATTTTCGAAGCTTTAACGAGTCTGATGCAGTGAATTCAGTTGGCCAGCCACAACAATGTTGCAAATTCATGGGTGTCATGAAGTTTAACTTTTGAAGGATGCTGTGGGCGTGTATAAGTGGTGCAATTCCATGGATTGGCCAGATTCAGAAGATGCAAACAACTTGGACCTATCACTTTAGACACATGGGACAGTATCTGCCTCTGCAGCACACATATAATGCTGGCTGTTCCCCTGAGAGCTCACTTGCCTGCACTACATCCTCCAGGACGACATCTGCCACCAACACTGCTGCTGTCTCTGCATCCTCTGGCTACTGCAATGGCACGTACTGTGGAGAGAGCCCCAGCCTTCAGCGCTGAGGAGAACCAGGTCCTGCTGGACAGCCCCCTTCCACAGTACAGCAAGCTGTATGGGAAACCAGGGGAGCAGGTGAGTGTGCTGTCCACTGCCTTACTAAATGTGCATGTTGTCTGACTTGCAAGACTTCCAGTGTGCACACCACTGGCTAGCATGCTCACTGAGTAGTTCTCACCCCCCAAAGTGTGTAGTTACATGCATTGAACAGGTATAGTGCAGTAACAGTGCATTCCAACAAGGTTTTACTTCCCAGGCAATGATACCATTTAGTAACTGCTGGTAAAATGTTCATAGCCATAGTTGCACTGCCTGTGTACATCATATGCCCCTGTGATTGAGACATGTATATCCAACTGTGTGATGCACGGATATGTTGCATGTGCAGTAATGGCCTTTTTCACTTTGTCATCCTCACAGGTTGATGCCCACCAGAAGCAGGAGATCTGGCTGACCATCGTCCGGGCAGTACGATCCGTGGGGGACTACAAGCGCCGGATCCGCAACTGCCAGAAGAGGTGGCAGGACCTTCGGGGCTGGACCCGGAGGATCGCAAGGGTCCAGCTGAAGCTGTCGCCTCCTCGCAGGAGGGGCGGACACCGGACCCTGACCCCCCACATGCTCCGTATCCTGGCGGTGTTCTTCCCTGACCTGGATGGGCAGCTGAAGGCCAGACAGCAGCAAGGAGGGGGTGAGTCCATGACTGCACTGTGAACTTTGTCTGACATGCTATGTGCCCTCCTCTGGCCTGGTTAAACCTCCACAGTACATCAGTCGTGTGGTCCAGGACCCATGTCCCCCAATTGTGACATGCCCACTCCTCATCTGATACCCAGGTGTGGCCCTTACAGTATGGAAATTATGTCACTTGGGTACTGTGTCCTTGCATTTTGCTTAGCTCAGGGTGGGGGACAGCATTTGTTACCGTACCTTTGTGGTGGGCTTCATGGGTGGGTCAATTGCTTACACAATGCCTGAGTTCTGACATGTAATCTGCGTGTAACTTTGATATGTGTTCCAATTGCTGATCTGACTCACCACATGTGCCTGGGGTATTTGGCACACCCCCATGCTGCGGGTGGGAACAATGTTTGGGCCTCAGGAGTATGTATATCAAGTGTGTCACACATGCTTAGCCACCTGCCTACTGTCCAGGGCTCATCCCTCTTTCACGTGGAGCAGGTCAGTCATGCCTACTCCAGGGCATACAATACACTCTGTACTCCCACTCCTGTGTATCAGCTGACACGTTGTGCTCAGTGAAATGTTCCCTCAGGTGTCTGCCTCTGTGTCATTGTGCTGTGGCTACGTTGTCAGGACTACTGGGGTGTTTATCGGTTTGGGCTCAGCATGCCATCTGAGATGTGATCATGAGAGACGATACTTGTGTGACATATAGGTGTTTGATCACTTGACTGTGCAGACTGGTGCATGCGACTGAGAAGTTCAGGCAGCTGTTTTTCATTCACAGCAGACTGTGAGGTGCTCAGGTTCAGAGAGTTGTGTTTCATGTCTCCCATATGTCCAATTGGTATGACGTGCACAAAAAAGAGTTCAGTTGATGTGGTGTGTGGGGGATGGACATGTGCACTTGTCAGCTACAGAACTTGCATTCCCCATGACCTAGGATTGTGACACAGTGCAGACTGTTGTTGGCTGGCTGCCCTGCCCATGTGACTGGAGACAGTGATGTATGACTTTGCAGGCATGCATGTGCCATGGCATTAAACTTCATAAGAGTGATCCTGCAGGGGAGTGACATGTGCAACATGCACCCCATTGTGGCATTGACTATGAGGACATGGGTGCATCATGGTGTCTGGTGCTGGTTTGCATCACATGCATTTCAAATTAGACTCTGGCCATCCCATTATCCGGACACCTATACTGACTCAGTGGCAAGAGATGTGATGTGTGCATATTCACATACTTCACCGTGTTCCCTGCAATGTCCAACTGGGTAGGTGGTGCATGTGTCCACACTGGGGTATTACCATCCGACAGGCACCAGACAGATGGGTGCAAGCTGTTTGAGGGTAAATGGGTGGTCACACCCTTCTGCTTACCAGCTCATGAGAGCACGACCCGCACTCTGCTCGTTCACTTGAAAAGAAGGAACAACGGTGTGAAATACAGTGGCACTTTGTTAAGCAATTCAGTAACACCGAGAACTGTTCATTTAATGCTGCTCGTCAACACATGATCAGGATGAAAATGAAAGCATCAACAATATTACAAATCATATTTTAAGTGAAGCACAAAGATCTATGTAACTATCTATCAGTGAGCTACAGCCTATGGGGCAAGTCTTAAAAGAGGGATCATGAATAGGCAAGCGCCTAGAAGGCAAATCTTAAATAAGAGAGCAAGAACCATCCAAGGCTACACAGTTTAAGCTAGGATAAATGCAATGAATTGGGTGTGGATGAGCTAAATTAGAGAGGCCGACAAAGCCAAAAGGCTAGCAATCAGAAAAGAGCATTACCACCTTGAGAGTAGAAGTTCTAGGCCCAAGATCAGGAGAACGGCCGACCGGGAACCCTCCCCATGCAATGCACTGGTATGAAGAGTTCAGGGCGTGGACATGGGTGCAAAGCTTTTATATGGCTTAATGCAGAACTCCTACCCACAGTTGACGTGGGCCCTGACGTGGGTCCTTGACCACACGCTTATAGTAACTGTGGAAAGTTTTTTGAAGAACAGAGAAGTGGTATCATGGTGAAAACAGGGGCTTTTAGCAGGTGGTCGGTGCTCTTGACCGCAAACATAAGAAAAAGATAACTTTTACTGTAAGATGCTCAGAAATTAAGATTTTATATATTATTTCTCTGTCACGTAGCCGCCTTTTCAGTTTCAGTTGAGCAAGCGTGGAAAGTTTCATAAGTTAAAATATTGCAAACATTGCTTGTGAAAGAGCAAGATATACCAGCAGAGTGTCACGTACGTGTGGGCTAACCTTATTCTTGTGACTGTGGAAATTTACAAGGGGGGGGCTGGTTCCGCGGTGGATGGCACAGGTCCCTGCTGTCAGGTCAGAAAGGCCTACAAGATTTGTTGTATTAAAAAATGATAGCAAGAGGCAGTGGCCTCTTGGGCCTACATGTGTGTGTGCATCTAAGGAGGTGTGTTTGGGCCTAAGTGTATGTATCTAAGGGGGTGTGGACCACTGTGTGGGCTTGGGCCTAAGTGTATGTATCTAAGGGTGTGGACCACTGTGACAGGTACTAAAAGGCTAAAAGAAAAATGGACAACTTAGGTCATCTATCAGGGCCTGACTGGTGGGGCCTATATGGGAGTGCCATGTTTCATGGGCAGAGCAGAAAGGTACATAGGTCTGTGATATATGGTAGAACAGAACCCTACTTCAAAGGCCAGGAGGGGTGTGAGTGCCATGGTTGACCATCAGACTGACAATTGGCTTCTCCTAATCTGTGTGAGCACTTTTGGCAATGTTCAACTAAGGATGCCAGGGCTTGCTCTGTAATGTGCTGTACTTACTGTGGTGTGTACGGTCAGTGCAGGTGACTGATGTTTGTCTGTTTCCCTAATTGTTTGCAGATACATCCACGGCCACAGGAGGGGACAGCTCCACGGACCAGGAGGAGCTGCAGAGCCAGACTGGGTCAGCAGCCGATGAGTGGTCGGAGGGACCCAGTGGCACGGAGGGCGAGGGGAGCCACACCGAGGAGTCCTCAGCACCATCCACCTCAGCTGAGGACCACAGCAGCTCGGAGGAAGACTCCCTTGTGGAGGCGGGTGTCAGCAGCCACCACACCCCAGCTAGTATGGCTGGCCCCGCCACCACCACCGTTCTCCCATCGGCTCCCATTCCAGAGGTCCGTGGAGGCTCCCGTGTTCGGGAGCGTGTCTCCTTCGTGCCAGGCACCGCACCCCCTGCCCCTGTGTCCCCTGCTGCCCTGAGTGAGGAGTCTGTGTACTTACTTCGCCAGCTCCATGTAGGGCAGACAGCAATGCTGAGTGTCCTCCATGCACACACCACTCTGTTGACACAGCTGGTGTCGTTCATGGAGGGCATCTCATCTGGCATGTCTGCCCTACAGAGGAGCAATAAGTCCATGGACTCCTCCCTGACGGCAGCAGTGTCCCTCCTCTAACAGTCCCTCACCCCTCCTACCTCTGCCCCATCCACACTTCCTGGCACCCTACCTGTCCCAAGCACATGCACACCTGCACAATCACCCAAACACACAGACACGAGCAGCACAGAAACACCCAAAACAAAGGCAAAACGTGCACGCAAGCATCCTCAGGGGACTGATACCACACCCACAGGGGATGGGGAACAGACACACACACAGGCATCCACAGTCACTCCTCAGTCCTCCAAATCCTCTCCCTCCAAGACCCCTTCCCTTGCCTCACCTGCAACCCCACCTAAACAGCAGCTCTTCCTCTGTGACCTCGGCCTCTTCCCTCCGATCCAGCTGATCCAGCATACAGGGGGAAGAGGAAGTCCACCCACACAGAGGGAGTGCCCCTCACCCCCGGACACCCTCCCCCAGGCACAGCCAAACTAAGGCCCCCACACGCAAGTCCCCCGGTCCCGGAAGAGCAAGACCCCGCCACCGGCCTGCAGCTCAACCACACAGTCTCCTTCCTCCATCCCTCAGGCCCCCACAACACAGGTTCCCCCACCACACCCTGCCCCAGGTTCCCCCACCCACAGATACACCATCCCCAAAATGATCCGGCCTTCTCCCCCTACCACTTGCTCTTCCAGCCTCACCCCCCGCTGCACATGTTTGTGCCACTGGTGTGGAGACCGTGTCCTCCCCTCTGTCCTGCCCACCTTACCTGAACCCCATTCTACTCCCCTGGAGATAGGCACTGCAGTGGAGTCCACTACCACCCCGTCTGACTTGGGCACTGCAGTGGGGAACCTGTCCACTCCATCTGGCCACACCACTGCAGTCGTGCCGGCACCCACACCATCTGACTCATGCCCCCCATTTGTGCCGGCACACACCATGTCAGACACCTCCACTGCAGTTGTCAGTGACTCTCCAGCACCAGCCACCCCTTCCCTGCCTCCTTCTGGTGAGCCCTGATCCTGTCCCTGCGGTGCCTGGCCTGCCCCCCGTATGCCCCTCCGAGAGGAATGTCCCTGGTCCGTAGCAGTGCAGGCAAGCAAAGGGTGACATCTGCCACTGTCACCCTGTTCGGACTTTACTGTTGGACTGGCCATTGGCCTTTGTCTTTTTTATGGATTTTCTATTTCACACACATATGCTGAATAAAGCTCCTTTCTGTTCTCTGGTGGTTTTGCTTCAGATGTACATGATGTTGATGATGCTAACCATGCCCTTGCTGCAGTGATGGTGATTTTTGATATCATGAAAATGAAGTGCTACTGTGCAGGACCCCATGTGGTCCAGGGGGAATGTGTCCTATCCTGGTGTGTAGCCATGTCATCCTTTGCAGCAATATGAGGGTGTCATGTTTTAAATATTTGCCAATGGGATTTCCTACATTTATTTGCAATATCACATCTGTGGCTTACACCCCTGCACATCAGTTGTGCTTGCCATTGTTTAATTTGTCTATTTCCCTGACCGTGTGACCATCTCCACTGGACATGCAAGTTTGGGCATCAATGGGGAAGGACTCATCTGTGTTATCAGTGCAACTTGCTATACATGTGTGTTGGATCTGTGCAGATGATTTCGGTGACACTCCCATGAGCAGGCTGATGTGACGAGAGCCTTCATTTTGTGCTAATTGTTGACTGAGTGACCAAGTGTTCTGCTGACATGATAGAGCCCTGCACAGACAACGTATGGCACAGCTTTCCTTACACAGGAGTGGAGTCCCCTCATGGCAGTGTGTAATTCCGTGACATTGCCTGAGCCCAAGGTGTGTGTTGTGTGAGCATGTCTGTGTGTGTTCACTTCCATTTTGCTACGCAGGCTGGGATCCCTAGTGATGTTCCTGTTTGTGATGCTTGCTGAGTTGACCTATGTTCCCCCAAATCTTCGCCCTGGGTTCTCTGGGATGTGGGTGCATGGCACATTACTGGTCATCAGGGTGTCATCCATAGGTGTGTTTGCTGTCAGGGCTGAGTTTGTGGGCAAACGCAGATGAGACACAGTCAGGATTCCCCTTGGCACTTGTTGGTTACACAAGTCATGTAATTTACAGTTTGTGTTAGCTTTCAGTGATTGTGACACGTTGTGTGTGTGACTGCTGCCACTCCTCAGGGTCAGAGCTGCAATGTTGGAAGTTGTCTATGTGTGTTCTTTGTGGGTGACCTTGACTTCTTCATTGGTGTATGACTGTGTCCGGGATCCCATTGATTGTGGTGGATTTCATGTCATGCCCATGTACGGCATACTGTGCAGTGTGTCAGACATTCACGAGTCTTGTTGACTGGCCATGTGTGATGGGTTTCTGCACCTTAGTTCCCACCACCACCCCTGGGATTGTCATGGGTGCATGTGCAATGTCACCAGTCCATGTGAGCTTCACTGCTGCACATTGGTGGAGATTGTTGCTCAGGACACATGACTGTGGTTCACAGTGTGAACGACATCTAGCTTTGTCATCACAGTGGGATTATCATGCAGGCCAGGGTCACCACAATGTGGGGTGCCTGGGGGTAGTGCTGTGGTGGGTCTGTCTCTTGCTGTGTTATTTGCTGTTCCTACAAGCTTGTGTGACATGTGTAATTTGGGCTCCCTCTCATCTAACAATGCCTGATTGCCCACATAGGGGAATCCGATCTATGAGTTACTTTTGTGTGGCACTGTACTATGGGACTGGACTATGGGAACACCCTCTACGCCGGAACCACAGCCAAACTTCAAAAAAGACTCCTTCGCATCCAGAACGCCTCCGCACGACTCATCCTGGACATCCCCCGACACAGCCACATCACCGGACACCTGAAAGACCTGCACTGGCTCCCCGTCAGCAAGAGAATCACGTTCAGACTCCTCACCCACGCACACAAGGCCCTCCACGACCTGGGCCCAAAGTACCTCAACAACCGCATGACCTTCTACACGCCCACCCGCCAGCTACGATCAACCAGCCACGCCCTCGCCACCGTACCACGCATCCGCAGAACCACCGCCGGAGGAAGATCCTTCTCCTACCTGGCAGCCAAGACCTGGAACTCCCTCCCAACTCACCTTCGGCGAACCCAGGACCATCTCTCCTTCAGGAAGCAGCTCAAGACCTGGCTGTTCGAGCAGTAACTTACCCCAGCGCCTTGAGACCCTCCCGGGTGAGTAGCGCGCTCTATAAATGCCGTGATTGATTGATTGATTGATTATACACATCTGTGTAATTGTGATTCAGGCCTCCTCATGTGTTGTGTGGTTGCCTGGGGACACTGGCACACCCCCCCATCACCTGTTGTGTTTGATATGCAGTGTGAGGCTGCCTGTTTGTGCATCTGCACCACTGCATTGGCATATCTTTAGTGTGCCATTGGCTGCATGTTGTTTGGTGGCTTTCCCCTGCTGTCCCTGGGACTCCTAGGTCATCAGTCAGCACAATGATCATGGTTTGTATGTCCCATTGCTGCCATGGTATGGTATTTGTTCAGCTGACATCTACAGTCTCCACAGGATATCTACATTTGTGTGTCCATTGGTGCAGATATGTGGGGCTGCATTATGATGGTCACTTCTGTCATTGTGTTATTGACGAATGTTGACAATGTCAGCCCCCATGGGTGATGTTTGTCTGCACATGGCCAAAGGTATATCTTATTTGCACTGCACTGTTTGCCTCACCCAATGTATGTTGCTATGGGACACAAGCACTACTATGCCACAGATGTGTTTGTTGTTCTGTGACCAGGAATCATCCATGCTGTTTGGCATTTGCAGCTTTTCCCATGACAACACTTACATTTTGGTCACTGTGATGATGGGGTTTTAGACCCCATTGCCACAATGTTCAAAATGTGCTTCAGCTATGGACCCCACACTTACCTTTTGGTCACTGTGGTGATGGGGGTTTAGACCCCATTGCCACAATGTTCAAAATGTGCCTCAGGTATGGACCCCACACTTACATTTTGGTCACTGTGATGATGGGGGTTTAGACCCCATTGCCACAATGTTCAATTGGGCTTCAGCTATTCACCCCACACTTACCTTTTGGTCACTGTGATGATGGGGTGTTATACCCCATTCCCACAGTGGTCATGGTCTGCTTGCATTGTGGAGGCCACACACATTTATGTGTGACACATGTGATAGGGGGTCACATTGTATGCTCAATGTCATGTTCAGTGTTGTAGGCATTTGACACAGACTACACACGCTTGTCATGGTGTTGGTGGGATGTATTTTTCAGACATTCCTTATGTTGGAGTATGCTGGTTGTGTCATGCATTACCCGTCCTATGTGTAGGGGTGGTGTGGGTGGTAGGCATCCAGGCCCCTATGAGTGGGGGTGGTGGTAGTGGTAGGCATCCAGGCCCCCCTGAGTAGGGGTGGTGGTAGTGGTAGGCATCCAGGCCCCCCTCAGTAGGGGTGGTGGTAGTGGTAGGCATCCATCCCCCTATGAGTGGGGATGGTAGTAGTGACAGGCATCCAGGCCCCCATGAGTAGGGGTGGTGGTAGTGGTAGGCATCCAGGCCCCCTTGAGTAGGGGTGGTGGTAGTGGTAGGCATCCATCCCCCTATGAGTGGGGATGGTAGTAGTGACAGGCATCCAGGCCCCCATGAGTAGGGGTGGTGGTAGTGGTAGGCATCCATCCCCCTATGAGTGGGGATGGTAGTAGTGACAGGCATCCAGGCCCCCATGAGTAGGGGTGGTGGTAGTGGTAGGCATCCAGGCCCCCTGAGTAGGGGTGGTGGTAGTGGTAGGCATCCATCCCCCTATGAGTGGGGATGGTAGTAGTGACAGGCATCCATCCCCCTATGAGTGGGGATGGTAGTAGTGACAGGCATCCATCCCCCTATGAGTGAGGATGGTAGTAGTGACAGGCATCCAGGCCCCCATGAGTAGGGGTGGTAGTGGTAGGCATCCAGGCCCCCCTGAGTAGGGGTGGTGTTAGTGGTAGGCATCTATCCCCCTATGAGTGGGGATGGTAGTAGTGACAGGCATCCAGGCCCACATGAGTAGGGGTGGTGGTAGTGGCAGGCATCCAGGCCCCCATGAGTAGGGGTGGTGTTAGTGGTAGGCATCCATCCCCCTATGAGTGGGGATGGTAGTAGTGACAGGCATCCAGGCCCCCCTGAGTGGGGATGGTAGTAGTGGTAGGCATCCATCACCCTATGGGTGTGTATGGCATTGGTGATAGCCATCCCGCCCTTATGGTTCTGCTGTTGCTAGTGTACGTCATTTCTGCATCCCTATGTGTGTGTGACATATTTCGGGTACGTGTCGTTTGTTTGTGTTGTGGGTGTTTGACTTACCGTCTGCGCCGTACGTGTCCGTACCTGTTCCGGTAATAGATGTAGAGTATTGGTAGGACCTGCGCGATGGGATTCATGGTTTGTTCATCTCGTTCGGCTTTCTCGTGGCTTCGACTCGTACTCGTCGCTGGCTTGTTCGTCTCGTCGCCGTGGCTCGTCTTGTGGCGCGAATCGGAGCTTATGTGCAGCTCTCCCGGATGCTCTGACGGACGGACGTAGCGACGGGTTCGGCGCGTACGGAGTGCGCATCGTACTAGTCCGGCCGGAAGGTGCTGTGTATTTGGTTCCGTGCGACTCGATTCGGCGTTTACGGATCCGGCTCGGGCGGGGAGCAGGAGCTGAAATGGGTAAGTACGGCTCGCTCGGAATCTGGGCTGTTATGCGCATCGTACTTGCTCGTTGGGACGACTGTTCGAATCGGTCGGGAAACACGCATTCGGCTGGGTTTTTTTCCGGACGAATAGTTTTAGGTGCGCTTCCGGCCCGAATCGGAATCGGCCCCTCTGATTCCATATCTTCAATTACCAATCTAAAACCTTTTCGCTTTTCTGATCGTATTCTGGGCAAAATTTTCAAAGAAATCAATGCCACTTACTCGCTTCTCCTGACAAGGGAGTTAAATGACTCTTTCTCACAAGGTGTTGACCCTTACTCAAAGTAGGTCAAATCACCCCTCCCTCTGATAAAAAGAAATAACCTAAGGCTGAACTGGAAGACCTGAACCATTTCCATCCAGTATTCAATCTTCCATTCATGACCAAAGTCATGGAAACCTACGTGGAGAAACAGCTGAAAATATTCATAGAAGAAAACAACCTCTCGATCCTCACCATTCTGGTTTCAGGACTGTCTCTTGCACAGAATTGACTATGCTACACATAATAGACACGCTCACCATCATAAACAAGGGTGAATCATGCCTGCTTTTTCTCCTGGACTTTTCAGCAGCGTTGCTCACTTTCAATCATGTCTCTTGCTAAAAATCCTTAAAAGAGAGGTTGGACTTGGAGGACTCAGCTCTATCTTGATTTGAGTCATACCTCTAAAAACACTCTAAACATGTAACATTTTTAAAACTGGCAAATGGCATCTCAGCCCCTTAATTCATTAAACAAAGAGCCCCCCAAGGTTCCATCATCTCTCTTACCCTTTTCTGCTTATACATGGAACGCCTGGCAACTCTCTCAGTAATTCAGACATCTCATTCCATTTATATGCTGATGACATATCATTATTTCTGAAGTTCTCCTCCCCTGAAGACTTTATCTGCACAGGTAAGAATATTGAAGGAGGTACAGCCATGGATGACCCATTATCACCTTAAACTGAACCCACAGAAGATGTAATTCTTTCTGATCTCACCTTATCAGTGTCACGACTGTGCAAACGTGGTTAGACGCACCAAACATTGTAGACTGTAAGCCCTCGATTGTTGACACAAAAGAAATCCCTGGGCTTCACCCTGAACAAGAATCGAAATCTACATGAACACAATCGAAATCTATATGACCACATCCATGCCATAATAAGGAATGCACAATAGCAAATCTCCTGCTTCACTGTCCTATTCCATCGTAGTTTTCCATATAGTGGATAAACTCAAACCTCTCCTTCCCAATATTAAGGTTTCACCTTGTGTACCCTTTTTGTGTAAATATTTACCATGTTTTGTTTAATTGTTGTAAAGTGCTCTGACAGCTGGATGGATCTGGTTGCGCTATATAAAGCTGCAGATAAACAAATATTGTAGTGATGCTCCTTTACACATAGCATTCACTAACATTTGCGCGACAGCATGTATGGATGCCGGGGGCATTGTTTAGCTACTCTTGTGCAAATAGATTTCAACATTTACGCTTTGTATAGCTGCAGAAACCTAAAGCATTGTTCAGATTCTCAGGTGCAAATAGAATTTGCTAACATTTTAGTGCACCTGAAAATGCCTGTAGCATTAATAAGGTACACTTTTGCAATACTGCAAAATTCACTAACGTTTACACTGACGCATATTTGGAGATGTTAAATGCTCGAGTGAAAATAGAATTCACAAGCATTTGCAACGGAACATATCTGGAGATACCAACAGGATTGCTCTAATAATCTTGTGCAAATAGAATTCACTCGAATTTACATTGGAGTAAATCTGGAGATGCTTGGAGCATTGTTTATGCTTGTGTGTAAATAAAATCTATTTACATTTGCATTGGGACAAATCCGGAGATGCCGTAAACATTGTTGAGATAATCTTGTGCAAATAAAATTCACTAACATTTGCATCCTATCTGGAGCAGTGTTGAGATGCTCACATGCAGTGATATACAATAACAGTTACACTACTGCATATTTTCAGGTATCTGGTGTATTGTTGAGATGCTTGTGTGCCAATAGCATTCACTAACATTTCCTCTACAGCATATGTGGAGATGTCTGAAACATTATTGAGATACTCTTTTGGGAGCAGATTTAACTTACGTTTGCATTGGAGAATATTCTGTGGTGCGTGGAGCGTTGTTGAGGTGCTTTTGTGCAAATACATTTCATTTAACACTCACACTGGAGGTGCTACCTGATGCTTTGTTGAAATCGTTGTGTGCAAAGAGAATTCACAAACATTTACACTGGAGAATATCCAGAGATGTGTGTAGCTTTGTTGAGATGCAGTTATGCCAATATAATGCACTAGCATTTGCTCCCTTTTGTTATGTCGATGCCAATGAGCATCTTCAACGTGTTCCAGGCATCTGCAGGTTTGTTCTGCAGGAGATCTTAGCCATTAAAGTCACAAATATTTGGTGTACATTTTAAATTATCTATGCATTCTATTTTTTTTTTTTTGCTCTGGGTCAAATATTTAGCCTTAAGAGCTTGGCGGAACAGTTTATTTGTGATGTTTAATAGGTTAATGTTTTCTCACTGTTGAATATGCTGCTTTGCAAATAGATGAAGAACATTTCCGGGGGGGGGGGGAAATAGTTTCGGAAATGTGTTGATGTGTTGATGATGAGTATAGCTACAAACCATAGGAGTATTCATTTTAGATTTCTTGTAAAACGCTATTAATTGGTATCTCACGGTCTTGTAGAGATAGAGGGGCTTGACAGGCTCTACTCGGTTCCGCCAAGGCACCGGAGAGATGTACTCCGCTACGTTGGCCGAATACAGTCTGCCATATTTAGGGATGTCATCCTGCCTGGTGGATACCCCTGTTTTTACAGAGGAGCAAAGATTTTTTTTTTTTTACATAAAATAGACTCCCAAAGCAGGAGTTTGTTTTTTGAAGGAAAAAAAAATCTCCCTGACGTGCTGGGAGGTTTCTCCCACTATGCAAGGGTCATTTATTTTTCCTTTTTCTGACCATCCAACTTACCCTGGTGGTCCCGTGAGCAGCGGCGGCTCCTCCGCTAAGGCGGAGGAGCTTCACCCCACTGCTCTGCGAGGAGTAGTTAAAGGATAACTAAAATGATAATAACCAATGTTATTATTATTTTAGTTTTCCATTTCCCGTTGCGGGGCAGGGCTAACAGAGCAGGGGCGAAGAGGAGTGGTTTGCCCACTCCCAAGTGCGCATTAATATTTGACCGGCTGTCTCGGGCCAGCCAAACCGCCATGCGCACTTTGCATGTTCCCTTGGTGGCAGCCGAGCCCAAATATTACAGTTTTCCACATCTCCAAAATGGATCAAGTTTCATAGCGAAAACTTGATGTCTCTATGTTGCGCTTTGGGCCCTTTCCTGTCACAGATGATAGTCCCAGCCATACATTTTTATTGAGAGAACTGTGGAAATACAGAATAGTAGAATATTTCTTATTAACAATTGAATTTCTCTCAATTTTTTTAAATGTAAGCCAGTGTGCAAGAAAGAACACATTTTGGAAAATGCCCTCTGAATCACATGACAGCACGATTAACCCCTAATTCAGATTTACACAAATAATCACTATTCCAAAGATCAGTATCTTGAACATCTTTAATAAATGTATAGGTTTCCTTCATACCCATCTTTCATTCATTAGATTTTACCATACGGATTGCTGCATGGTTGGTACACAATGAAATACCATTATAAGCTGCAGTTCAGTTGTTGGCTATGGGTGTTTCATGTTTTTGGACCACCAATAAACAATATATATTCTTGCAAAGGGTTTGATGCACGTAACTTACTTTTGGAAATCAGTCATCAGGACAAAAAATTATGAAGAAAAGCATTGTCACCTATTTTTATTTTTTCCTATTTACTTTCTCTATTTGCTTATTTCAACAATTAGTTTCTCTGACAAAACCCCAAGTGATGTACACACATGGCCCTCAGTATTTTGTTTACATTTCTGAAATGTATACCTTCCAGGTTCATCAAGGGATTTCACAACTGTTTTCATCACAAACTGCAAGTAGGTGGAAAGCACACATGATAGATAAAAATCAACTACCGCTTAGAAAAATGCAAAAACACTGGTAAAAAATGTGTTTGAGGCATGTGTGCTGTAGATACACATGTTTTGCATACTCCTGCCATCTAGTGTTGGGTCCGTATGTTTGCAAGTTGTTTTTCTTCTCCTTTTGGTGATATTGTGCCTGGGCATTTACTCCATTGTTAGATTGTTTTCATTCCGCCATCGGGTTCGGACGTGTATTGCTGCGCTCCGATTCAAAACCGTCATTCGGGATCCCTTCGATGCGCAATTCACTCTATCCTCGTCGGTATTGTTTTCGATTGCGTCTTCCACCTTGTCGTGTCGAAATTTATGGAAACTTGATCTAGATCATCGAAAAAACTCAAACCGTGGCTTTCGGGCCCACCTCTTTCCTCGGTAGGCTTCTTACTTCAAGAACCAGCGTCCTGCTTTCCAACAATGGAACGGACACCTTTTCAATTCTGTCCTCGATGCCATTCCAAATATCCGCACACCGATCAGCATAAGGTGTGCAACCTCTGTCTCTCCCCGGAACATAAAGAGGAAGACTCTACTTCGGTGAAGATATTGAGCAGGAAGAAATGACAGCAGAAGAAGAAGAGGCCTTCTCTCCCCAGGACTCCGATTCCGAGTTGGAGATTGAACTAGAGTCCCAAGACGTTCCGGCTGGACAGGGTGCCGTGAATAACAAAGCCCCTTTGCCCACTAAACCTACTCCAATAAAACCAGTTCCATTAAAACATCAAGGGCCAGGAGTTTACTCACTTTACTTCCTGATCCTCAAAAAGGATGTGTCTCTACGACCAATCTTAGATCTCAGACCGTTAAACCTATACATACTGTCAGAACACTTCCACATGCTTACCCTTCAGCAAGTGCTTCCACTTCTACAACAAGGTGACTTTATGTCCACACTAGACTTACAGGACGCATATTTCCATATTCCTATCCGTCCTGCACATCGCAAATACCTCAGATTTGTGATAGCAGGAAATCACTATCAATTCAAAGTACTTCCATTCGGAGTGACTACTGCACCCAGAGTATTCATGAAATGTCTAGCAGTAGTAGCAACTCATCTAAGAAGACAACAGATTCATGTCTTCCCTTATCTGGACGTTTGACTCATCAAAGCCAACACACAGAAAAAAAGTGTTTACAACACATTCAAACTACAATAAACCTTCTCCATCAACTGGGATTTACAGTCAATGCACAAAAGTCCGATCTTCAACTCTCACAACTGCAAACATATTTAGGAGCAACGTTAAGCACTCACACAGCTCTGGCCTCTCCCAATGCAGCCAGAATTCAAAACTTTCAAACTTTATTACTAAAGTTTCAAAGCAACCAATACCTAACAGTGAAGACTTTCTTGCAACTCTTAGGAATGATGGCATCATGCATTGCAATAGTGCCTCACGCAAGACTGCATATGCGCCCTCTACAAGAATGCTTAGAACGTCAGTGGAATCAATCACAGGGTCAATTAACAGATCTAGTGTTGGTAGACAGCTGCACTCATCGCTCTCTGCAGTGGTGAAACACACAAAACCTATCAAAAGGGCGGCCGTTCATCTACCCTATTCCACAAATCGTACTAACAGCAGTTGCATCTCTCACAGGTTGAGGTGCGCATCTCCAACATATGACAATTCAAGGTTTATGGGATACCAAACACAAAAGTCTCCACATAAATTACTTGGAACTTCTAGCAGTCCAACTAGCACTAAAAGCGTTTCAGACTCACCTAGTAGGGAAAGTTGTCTTATTCTGGACGGACAATATGACAACAATGTACTATGTACAAAAACGGCACAGAAGAGAACTCAAAATGCCCAAACTTCGCCTCCAGATTCCCACACCATCTATCCAAAGGCAATGCCCTATGGATGAACTGGTCAGGAATATTTGCTTATGCTTTTTCGCCTCTCCCTCACCTTCCATTTCTGGTTCGGAAACTCAGACAGACATCACTCACACTGATTCTAGTGGCTCCCATGTGAGTTCGTCAACCGTGGTTCACCACACTACTAGAACTGTCAGTAGTTCCACACCAAAGACTGCACCTCACTTCCAACCTTCTCACACAGAACTATAGAGAAATCAGACATCCAAACCCCAAGGAGCTCAACCTAGCGATCTGGCTCCTGAAGTCATAGAGTTTGGATACTTAAATCTACCACCAGATTGTATGACAATGCTTAAAGAAGCAAGGAAACCTACCACTAGAGCATGTTATGCAGCAAAGTGGAAAAGGTTTGTTATATATTGTAATAACAACAGAATTGATCCACTAGATGCATCTATACAAAATATTATTTGTTATCTTTTGCATCTACAACAGGTAGGCTTAGCCTACACATCTATTCAATTACACCTTGCAGCAGTAGCTGCATATCTGCAAAACAGACAACATTTGTCCTTATTCAAAGTTCCAGTTATTAAAGCTTTTATGGAAGGGCTTAAAAGAATAATGTCACCCAGAGTAGCACCTGCACCTGTCTGGAACCTTAATATTGTTCTCACAAGGATTATGGGTCCACCTTTTGAGCCTTTACACTGTTGTGCATTACAATTTCTTTCATGGAAGGTTGCCTTTCTAATTGCTATCACTTCATTAAGGCGAGTTGGTGAGCTAAAGGCATTAACCTTAGAAGAACCTTTCTTTCAGCTTCACAAAGATGGAGTGGTTCTTCGTACAAACCCAAAATTCCTTCCAAAAGTAGTTTCTGCTTTTCATATCAAACAATCAGTGTTCTTCCCTCAACCAGATTCAGTAGCAGAAAGGGCTTTACACACACTTGATGTTAAAAGAGCAGTATTGTACTATATTGATAGGACAAAAGATTTCCGTGAAACAAAACAACTTTTTGTTGCATTTGCTCCACCTCATAAAGGAAATCCTATTTATAAATCCGGTATTTCTAGGTGGATTGTTAAGTGTATTCAAACTTGACATTGACTTTTAGCCAGCAGAGAATTCTTCCGAACGGATTCTCGGATCATGCTATGATCATTCTAGAGTTAGAGTCAGGTAAATACGTTACGAATTCCAAAAGATGGACTTTAAATAGGCAATGTCTATCAGAAGAAAGCTGGGTGCTTCTCGTCAAAACAGAGATAAATGAGTTTCTTGTGCGAAATCACAGTTCGGCATCTCCTCACATAGTCTGGGACTCGCTTAAGGCATACATACAGGGGCTAGCCATTGGAAAAGATGCTGATAACTCAAGAAAAGTGAAGGATGAAAAGCAAAATCTAGAGCAGAAGGTGCAAAGGTGCTATGAAATCTTTCTCAGTAGCCCCTCGGTTCTTAACCAACGGAAACTTGACCAGGCTAAACGGGATCTTAGCGAAAAATATTATGTTAAATGTGAATCCTCTTATCTGAACCATAGGCGAAAGATATACGAAGAGAGTAACTACACCGGGAGGTTCCTTGCATGGCAGGCCAGGGAGCAGGCAGCAAGCAATCAGATTAGCACACTGAGATGCCCTATAACTGGTCTTCGTTCTGATGATCCAGTGGCCATAGGGGATATAATGTCACGACATTACAAGAATATCTATGGCCAACAACAGTTTATTGACAAGGCATCTTTGGAAAAATTTCTCCAGAGATATGAAATGCTGGTACTCTCCGAGGATGATAAAATGAGAATGACACGTCCTTTCTCTAAAGAAGAACTGGGGGATGTCATCAAAAATCTCCCGAATGGCAAAGCTTGTGGCCCGGATGGTCTTCCGGCAGAATTCTTTAAAACCTTTCTGAGTGCCATTCTTGAAGATCATTTGCTGATCGCAAATTCAATTTTAGAGGGCTAATACCATCTTCATTCAGAAAAGGGAATATAGTAAATTTTTTGAAAAAGGGAAAAGATTGTGAAGACCCTAACTCTTATCGTCCTATCACGCTTTTAAATTCTGATTATAAAATCATTACTAAACTTTTAGCCAACCGATTCAATGTAATAGCTTCGCACTTGATCCATCCCGATCAAAATGGTTTTATCGCAGGGAGGCAGGGAGGGACCAATACGCATTATTTGGTTGAACCACTCTATTATTTTGAGACCCAGAACATACCAGCTTTAGTCCTTTTATTAGACGCCGAGAAGGCATTTGACCTGGTGGACTGGGAGACCTTATTTTGTATTCTCTTAACCTTCGGTATACCTCCCAAAATTACGGGGCTGATCCAGAAATTGTACCTAAATGCAGAAGCTAATTTTATTGTTAATGCCTCTGTGGCAGGCCAAGTTAGTGTTAAACGGGGGACTAGACAAGGCTGTCCACTGTCCTCGGTGCTATTCGCCTTTTTTATTGAGCCCTTGGAGATAGCCATCCGGAATAATGCAGATATTCTTCCCCCTCTACCAACTATGGGAAAACTTAAATTATATGCTGACGATATCATGCTAATAATAAAGGGGATAAAGGGGGATAAGGAGGCCCAAGCAAAAGCTTTTGAGATTTTTGAGCAGTTTGAGTTCCTAGGCGGTTATAAAATCAATTAAAAAAAACGGAAATAATCCAGTGTGGCTATAAGCCTAAGGATTTTCATGCGGATATCCTTCCCTGTCTAAATACTAAACCGAAAAGATATCTGGGGGTTTATTTCTCGTCACGAATTTCCGAATTGTATGACGTAAACTTTGCCCCGCTTCTACGAAAAGTACGAGACTTATTCCTTCGATGGAATTCGCTTCCACTAACCATCATGGGAAGGGTTGCACTGATTAAGATGTCTGTTCTCCCGTTATTTAATTTCTTATTTTCTGCAATCACCTGTGTCTTAACGGCATCTTTTTTTGCTAAATTAGAGTCTATGTTTACATCCTTTCTCTAGGGCAAGAAAGTCCCCCGAATTGCACTCAGCACTTTATATGAGGAACTGGGAAATGGCGGATTAGCTCTTCCCAACCTCAGGGATTATTATTTTGCATATTTTGCACAATATATGTCAAGGTTTAAGCTGGAACCACAAACAGGTCTATTTGTAAACTATTTCATGAAGTTAATTTGTAAAGAGAACCAGATACGCTGCCCACCAAAAATCGCAAAATTCCCTAAACTAGTACGTTATAAGTGTATGCAGTGGTTTTTCCACAAACGTCAGGATTTCTATAGAAGATATTCAATCCCCGTAATGAATTCCTCAACTCCGTTATCCGAACTCACCTCAGTATCTGGGATTAGAGATTCGACTGCAATCATACAAAAATGGGCCAAGGCTGGCTTTGGGAAAATCTCTGATTTCTTAAGGAATGATAGGTGGCTGAATATTGCCGAAATGTATGATTTAATCCCGATTGATTTCTTTCTCCTTGGGTCATACAACATTCTTATTAAATTCCTAAGTAACCTCAATCTGGTACAGATTATCGAACTTAAAAATTTGGTATATAAATTACTTGATGAAATCATAGTTAAGAAACCTGGGGAGTGGAAACAGCGTTTAGCCTCTATCAAGGGTATAGATCTTGCGGAGAAAGCAATAACTGAATGGGGAAAACATGAGGAGTTGGAAATCACATCGAGTATGTGGTCTGTATTAAACAAACTTAATTTCAGCACGTTGAGGGGGGCTAACTGGCGCCGGATGTTATTCTTTAGCAAATGGCTGCTCTGTAGAATTCTATCTAAGGTCTACCCCAACCAATCAGGGCAGAGTTTTCACTGTCTAAACCATCCTTCAGCCAATTGGACACACATCATATCACAGTGCCCCTCGATCCAGGGGTTCTGGAATGATATTTTTCGCCATTTGGAAGCTGAATGTTTAATCATAATAGATTCGAATATTCGGCTGAAAGCTTTTGGTTACGACCCTACTCTACATTTTCCGGACAAGGTGGTCAAACTATTATATATCGCAATGCCAGTAGCCAGGTCACTCCTGCTTCAGAGATGGCGATCAGATCTTATACCAACAAAAGGCGAGTAGGTTCGGAAAATGAAGCAAGTTAAAAAAAAGTGAGCGAGTCTATGCACTACGAATTGGGGGGCTTAAGAAGTTTGAGAATGTCTGGGCAGCCTATTTTGATTAAAGTTTCAAACTGAGCCTATATTTCAGGAGGTACTCTTATTATGCTTGAATCTTTATGGTTGTATCTTTTGATATAATTGCTCATCTTCCTGGATTTGATTGCACTATAGACACCTATCTCTTAGCACTTTATTGCACTATAGACACTTTAATTTTTATTGTTAAGTATTTGAAGTGGTTGTCACAGGATGAAATATTATTCACGGCACACATGTTGATTTTTTGACATATTTTAATATACCTAAGGCATAATCAATTTCTTAGCTCGTTTAAAAACTGGCAATTGACGTTGTATTGGATTTTGAAATACTATCCATTGTATTTTTTAAAGTCATATTTATAAGATTCATTTACATGCACATCCTAATGTATTATGTTTTTTTTTTTGGGGTATTGTTTTTAGACTTGTTTGTGGCGCTTATCGTTTTTTTTTAGTTTTTTTTACCTGACATGTGAAATGAATTGTATGGATGTATTGATAAAACTTTCTTTATGGATTTCAATAAAAAAATAATATATAAAAAAAATGTGTATTCAAACTTGTTATGTTAAAGCTATTTTAAAGAACTTTAACTATACCTTCTAAAGCACATTCGACTCGCAAAATAGGAGCATCTATGGCTTTTTTAGGTAACATTCCCTTAGCTGACATATGTAAATCAGCTACATGGTCTACACCACACACATTTACAAAACCTTATTGTGTGGATGTATTAGCACATCAACAAGCTAATATAGGACAATCAGTGCTAAAAACACTTTTTCAAACAACTGCAACTCCCACTGGTTAGCCACCGCTTTCGGAGGGTACTGCTATATAGTCTATGCAAAGCATGTGTATCTACAGCACACATGCCTCGAATGGATTATGTTACTTACCCTGTAAACAACTGTTCTTGGGATGTAGAGCTGTAGACTCACATGCGCCCTCCCTCCTCCCCGGACACCTGTGGTTGTTGCAGTTCTTATTATTCACACTACATATGCATGGGCATCTCTATACTACACTTACTCCATTCTCACCCTCTTGCGGGAACACAATCTAACAATGGAGTCGATGACCATACGCAATATCACCGAAAGGAGGAGTCACCTTACCTCGTGACTTGGAAAGACATCTTCGAAGAAAAACAACTTGCAAACATCCTGACCCAACACTAGATGGCAGGAGTATGCAAAGCATGTGAATCTACAGCACTACATGCCTACATCAGATGCTCACAGGGTAAGTAACATAATCCTTATTTACAACTCTGCTTGTTCCCGAAAGCCGGAAAGGGGGTGATCTTAGCACAGCAAACCTTTCGTTGATGCCATTTTTAGGAAAAAAATATGCGCTCCTGTCGAGCACAGTTTCCGATTTTCCCTTAATTTCAAACGTATGACTATTTCTCTGTTCCCTCCAGGGAATCCACAATTCCTGGGTATCGTTAGAATTCCCAACTTTTGGGGAAAAGAGAACAGTATTTGGCTGGATACCTTTTGTACAAAAATAATTTATGAAGGCTTAAGCACAAATTGCACCATATATCAAAAGAAGAGCTCAGCACTAGCATGAAGGGTGAGGGGTGAATGACACAACTATCAATGTATGAATATGGTATTTCCTAATTATCATGTCAAGAATATTGATACTACAAAAATAACTTGTAACACAATATTGTAGTCAAGAATATCTTTGTATATATTATTGTTTTAAATACTATCATTGTATTTAATATTGTTTACTTAATATAGTTGTAATAAATATCTTTTTAAAATAATTTATTATATATATTTGTTAGAATATTTTAGGTGTTAATGTTGTTAGTACAATTCCACAAGCTCCAACCAGTCATTCATGTCTCCATAAAACTATAACATAATGTGTGGAATCGACAAAGTTTTTCTGAAAGCTTAGGAAAACGGCGTGTCACAGTGTGTAGTAATGCCTCCGAGAAATGTCATGTGTCATGGGTGAGGTGGCTACTATGGCACCATGTAGTTGGGAACTATTGATCACTGTCCTCCTGGGATCTGAGGATCTCTAGGCGGTCATCCCAAATGAGGGCAATATGCTGTTTACCTAAACCTCAATATTCCTCCCTCCACAATGCATAGCTCTCAGCAGTACCCTAGCGGACGGCTTTGTCCCGCCAGCTCTATGTAAGGGGGGCTTGAGGGGATTTGCAAAATCTGGTAATCTGGCGTTTAGCTAAAAGAAGCGCCAGGTCCTCAAATCGCGCCATGGTCTTAAAGTTCTTGGGCTTGGGGTGCAGGCCCAGGAGACAGTGCTTAACATTATCCTACTGGGTGACACCTGTAAGCGTAAAAAGCGTACTATGTATATCTGTTCAGTAACCTGTTAGTGAGAGGCATGCCCATAACATATGTAGCAGATCCGCAGAGTCCGTCTGGCATCCGGGTCAATTAGGTGATGCAGTTGGAAAAAGTCTGTGAAGTGTAAGTGGTGTTAAATATGCTCTGTGTAAGAGTGAAAATTGGATTAACTTATAGCATGAGTTGTGGGAAAGCTTTCTTGGGTATTCGAGGAGAGTGTGCCATTCCTTTTCACGTAAAGCATGCCCCAAATCCGTTTCTAATTTCTCTCTAAAAAGAGCCAACAATGTCTATGAATTTATCCGGAAAATTCGCCTCCTGTACACCCTCCCAATGGCGCGCATCCGACTAAATGGCGGGATTTCAGAAGCAATCAACTTCACCCGGGGCACAAGACAGGGATGCCCATTGTCCCTGCTCTTATTCGCTACAGCCATGGAACCGCTGGCAGCCAGGCTACGTCAGCACGATGCAGAGCGTGGCATTGGCTTCACTTCCCAAGGCCTCATAGTGTCCTTGTATGCTGACGACGTGGCTCTATTTATCCGTGATCTCACAACTAATCTGGAACCAGTTATATGCGAGGTGATACGCTATGGCGGACACTCTGGCATCCAGATTAACTGGTCTAAGTCAATCCTATTTCCACTGACAGATACCAGCAATCCGTACGCAACTGAATACCCTCTAAAATGGGCAGTGGAACTAGTTACATACCTGGGCATATGGCTTAGCAGAGATCCATAGGAGGTATGGAGGGCAAACTACGGCAGTGCCATGGATTGGCTGGAGGCCCGAATCCCATTATGGACCAAACTCCCGTTGTCACTGGCGGGCCGCATAGCCATTACCAAAATGGTCATACTTCCGAAGTTCCTGTACCTTTTTGTAAATATGCGTAAACAAATGGAGAGAGCGAGGATTATGATGGGTACGTCCCTATCCCCGGGATATAGTACAAAAAGCACAGTGGACGAACCCACTAATAAAGTCGACTCAAGAGTAGCTATATGAGTGCCAGAAACCCATTAGGTTTATAAAAAGACCCCTCACCCACCAACCTAGTTGGTGGCATGCTTCATCATCGGGGTCCCAACTGGGTAGCCAAATGCCACCCAATTGTGCTACAACGCCTGATTACAGCAGAGCTGGATTTGTGTAAACGTGTGAAGGGAAGTGCTAATAAAGTGGTGCTAGTTAAAAATGTCTATGGGAATCCTTACTGAACGGTTTTTATTCCCAGCGGCCCAGGACAAGGTTAAAAAAGGAATAAGGACAACATCAGGATAAATTGATCTTAGTTGTCACTGTGGTCTACATGTTTCAGCCTCGTTTAAAAATAGTGAGGCTTTTTTCAGGACCAGGTGAGATAAGTGAAGTTGTGGCAAAAACACACCATGTGTATAATTGTGCAGCACACGCGCTAAGGTGTGCTGTGCATGCAGTGGTGTCTGTGTACTTACGGATCCACTGGAGGAACCTGTGAAGGAAAAGAAGAGGAAAAGACAAGTAACATAAAATGCAATCTTTTATACAGTGTCTTAATGCCACCTTCGTTGACTATATCGGTGTCTATGGCAATCTGGCACATAGTGAGTCGATCAATACTGCCAACCTGATGGTCAGCAATAAGTGCAAAATATTCTGGTATACTGTGCTCAACTCGCATGCACTACTAGGCAAGTAGATGATTTGCAGAGGTGCATTCGATGCATGCCGTTGTGGTTCAGTATATTATGCAGAGAACGAGAGAACTGTTGTGACACTGGGAAGGTGCCACACGTGTGCAATGTTGTGCCATTTAGCTGTATGTTTATTGTAAATCACTTTAAAAACTGTCACCAAAACAAAACAACATATTTACACCAGCTACGAGTTTGTTGTAGCTTTTAGCAGAACCCGGAAGGGGCGCCCGTCTGTAGTCACACACTGGGGGGTAGAGAGAAAAAAAAAAAGCGGTCTGAGTAGTTAAGTAAGGGGGATGAAAAAAGACAATGTAAATTACCGAGCCTAGACTCTGTGAACAGCTCTATGGCTGTTCGGTAACATTAAAAGTCAAGAAAACCTTACTTCATCAAGACAAAGCACCCGCCGTGCACCTATTTGGGATCTTCTTGCGGTTCTGGAAGATACTAGTGCCGCCGGCCGGTGTCGATTTTAAGGTAGGGAGACCCGGGCGCTGAAACGGGCCGTTACGTGCTGAAGTAGTGACGTCTACGTGTGACAGGATGACCGTCAGTTAAACTAGAACGCTACCTACTTGGATTCTGATTTAGAAGCGGAAGTGTGGGAACATGTGCGCAGAGGTTCCCTGTAGGTAGTAGATACACACAGGAGATGCCTGGTTATGATGGGTGAGCTGTGTAGATTAGAGAACTGGGGCAGATGCTGCCAGGCAAGATTGTTAAATGCGGGAGAAAATTTGTGAATGCAACAAAGTGGCCTCAGGAGGAGCTTGTCAGTGTGTCGAAGCACACATATATATAAAGATAAAAAAATAATCATGGCATAGACCTAAGACACAAAAAGGATTGCATTGTGCATCCTAATGTGTTAAGTGGATGTCCACTCTGGAGGTCTGGTATGTTGTTAACCATTGGGAAAGATGCAAAATGCTGGGGGACTGAGAGTAAAGGCGTCCTAAGTTATCCATCAGGGAGGACAGGGAGGAACCAATCCGGGTGTTAGACCCGTGGGGTAGTTCTATGGGGGTTTATTAAGGGCATTCCACGGAATGTTGTCGTTAAGGCCATGTAGATGAGTAGACAGACGGTAAATCCACCGCTGTTCTTTCTCAAGGAGACGACCCTGGAGATTCGGCATGTTGGTTTCCAATGTTTCGATCACCACCTAGTTCATGCCATTAGTGGTGTGTCCGGCTTCTAAGAAGTGATTGGTCATGCGTGTGGTGTTTCTTTTGCATCGGATATTGCTCCGGTGTTCGCATATACGAGTTTTAATTTTTCGGCTGGTCATGCCGATGTATGTCAACCCGCATGGGCAAGTGATACCGTAAATTGCATTCATGGTATTGCAATTCGTGTGTTGCCGAATGTGCCATGTTCTCCCCGGTTCAAGATTCAGGCTTTTGGTGGGTTCTGTCAAGTGGCACACACTGCAGTTCCCGCATGGGAAATGGCCTGTTATATTAGGGAGACCCCAGGCATTGAGTACAGTGTTGGTGGGTCTAGGCGGTTGTGTTGGGCGTGTAGCCACTAAGGTGTCTTTAAGGCTTCTGGCTCGTTTATAGGAAAAAAGCGGTTTTTCCCAATTAAATTTGCCGGTGTTGAGTATTCGACAGTTTTTTTGTATGATACGAGAAACTTTATTCGAGATGGAATTGTACATAGTGGCACACGTTAAGGGGATGGTGGTTGTGGTGCGATGTGTCTGTTCCAACAGCCCTTCACGGTTCTGATTACGGGCACGTTTTTTAGCTTTATCAATGATCCTGTCCGGGTAGCCCCGTTCTTGCAGTTTGGTGGTCAAGGATTGTGCTTGATCCTTGAAATCCTTGATTTCACTGCAATTTCTGCGTAGGCGTAAGTATTGCCCAAACGGTAGGTTCTCCCGTAGTGTTCTTGGATGAAAGCTCGTATAATGCAGGAGGGAGTTTCTTGCTGTTGGCTTGAAATGTGTCTTGGTTTTAAGTTTGCCGTTTGCAGCTTGTATGTCAAAGTCAAGGAAGGTGATACTATCCCTGTGCATGCTATGGCTCAACTTCAAATTGGGGTCACAACCATTGATCCACTGGAAAAATGTGTGGAGAGAGTCGTTTTCCCCTTCCCAAATGAGGAATATATTGTCGATATATCGTTTGTAAAATTTCATATTGGGTACAGGAGGCATGTTGGGATTAAATAAGTGTGTTTTCTCAAAGTTGTAAACATAGAGTCCTGCCACACTAGGGGCAAAAACGCTCCCCATGGATGTGCTGTTCGTTTGTAGGTAGATTACCCCCTCAAATTCAAAGTAATTTTCTTTGAGAGCCAATTCAGCGCATTGTAATACAAATGCCTTAGGAGTGTTGTAATTCCATGTAGTTGTGTCCAGTGCCAATTGTAGTACTTCCAAGGTGTCATCTTGTGGCTAGCTGGTATACAGACTCTCAATATCCAAGCTGACTAAGAATGATGTCTCTGGATTGTATGAGAGGGAGTTGATTTGACCAAGGAGATCTTTAGTATCCTTAAGATAAGTGCTAGTAGATGGGTTGGAGAAAAAAGTCACAGTAGCGTGAAAGGGGTTCTAACAAGGACCCAATGCCCGATACTATGGGGCGGCCAGGTGGCGGAGTTTTGTTTTTGTGAATCTTGGGGACTGTGTAAAAGTACGGGATCTTGCCAGCACTGGTAGTTAGAAATTGGGCTTCTTGTTTTCTGATGTTGCCCAAGCTTTCTGCGCCTCCCACTAGATTCAGAATTTTGGTTTTGAGGTTTTCACTGGGATCATGCTCCAGCCTCTTGTAATTCTTGGTGTCGTTTAGTAGGCGTCTGCATTCTTTTCGGTAGTCATCCTTATTCTGTAGGACAATTCCACCGCCTTTATCAGCTGGTTTTATGATGATCATATCATTGGATTTCAGGGTCTTCATGGCATCAATTTCCTTGCCACTGGTGTTCATGAATTGATGGTCTTCCTGTAGTTCCTCTATTTCTTTGAAGACCGCTTGTTCAAAAGCGGTAATTTCTACTGGGGTGGTGCTGGGGGGAGGAATGAAGGTGGATTTCAGTTTGAAATTTGTATCCCCCTGTGCCTCCTGACTCATTTCATTGGGAAGGTTTTGAAAAAAGGCTTTCAGCTTTAATTTACAGAAGAATTCCACCAGTTCACAATGTAATTTGAATTTGTCAAGTCTGGCGGATGGAACAAAGCCCAGGCCTTTGTTGAGGACAGTCTTTTTAACCTTGTCCTGGGCCGCTGGGAATAAAAACCGTTCAGTAAGGATTCCCAGAGACATTTTTAACTAGCACCACTTTATTAGCACTTCCCTTCACACGTTTACACAAATCCAGCTCCGCTGTAATCAGGCGTTGTAGCACAACTGGGTGGCATTCGGCTACCCAGTTGGGACCCCGATGATGAAGCATGCCACCAACTAGGTTGGTGGGTGAGGGTTTTTTTTTATAAACCTAATGGGTTTCTGGCACTCATATAGCTACTATTGAGTCGACTTTATTAGTGGGTTCGTCCTTTTTGTAAATATTCCGATCCCCCTCATGGCTCAATTCCTCAAAAGGCTGCAATCCAACTTGATAACGCTTGCATGGGCGGGTAAACATTCGAGGGTGACCTATGAAAGGTTGGCCTTGCCACCCAGACTGGGAGTCCTAGGGGCACCAGACATGCAGTTATATGCACTATGTGCCCAAGCGCAGTTCTTGCATTACTGGCTATACCCTACCCTCTTTCAGCCTCACGTAGCGATTGAGCGCGACCAAGTGATGCAGCTGCCGCTGACAACTGCGGTGTTTCAACAATGTTAAGCCCCTGGAGGAGAGATTAGCACCGTAGAGTGTCTGTGATGGGCATGGGATGGCCTCCGCAACCGACCTTGTACGCGCCCTCTATGTCCGTGATTGACAGCCCCCTACTTCCACCACTGCAGGACAAAGGAGCTTCTCTACGTGTGGAAGCACGCGGTATTAAGATATTTGCAGATCTATACCCAGAGGGCGAGTTTTTATCCGGCCTGGCCGCCACGAGCGCGAATTCACAGACATTCTCCGACATGCTGCTGTACTATCAAATCAGAGCACACTGTCGGGAAACTTCTGACACATTCCCCCACCCACGCTTCCTGCGCTAGAGTATTACATACAACAGCTTCACAACGCAAGCTCATTACCCGACTATACCTACTGACACAAAGTGCAACGGCAACTGACACCTCAGGGGCCCGGATGGTGTGGGAAAAAGATCTGAGTTCTACGATAGCAGAGACGCAGTGGTCCTATTGCTGTGCTCAAATAGAGAAATTATCTCCCAACTACAGTCTACGATTGATACACTTTTATTACCTACACAGAACCTACCGTACACCAACACAACTACACAAAATGGGACTAACTGAAGATACGCTCTGCTTGCGCTGCCGGGGGTCGGAGGCTACTTTCCTACACCTAGCATGGTCCTGTCCTAAAATAGCAGTTTTTTGGGCGAGGGTATGCGACACGGTGAGTTCTATCACTGGGGAGACACTCCTACCAGACCCTATCACTTGTCTGCTGGGCTTCGTTGGGGATGTCCCAGTGAGATGTAGATGACTCAAGGCTATGTTGCTCCTACTAGCAAAATGTAGGGTGGCGATACATTGGGGGAGACAACCGGTCCCGACGACGTGGGCCGGGATAGCCGGCTTTTCCTATTGTCAGGAGTGGCTGACGACATACTGGGACATGATGACCCTAGCTGCGCGACCTAAGGATATTTTGGAACCTTTTGTGGCCTACCTCAGGCAGGGTGACATGGGCGGGGGGTGCGCACTGAACGCAGACCCTCCCCCCTAGATAGAAGATGGGAGGGCCTGCCGAGACCAACCTGTAATGCCTGCGCTACCACTAGCCGGGCTTAGACATCATAAAGAGACAGGAGCATTGTTTGTCAGCATGGGTCAAAGGTGTTGCAATGTCTGCATTGTATAGATTGTGTATGCCGTCTTATATCACTTACAATGCGTACAATGATACAATGTAATGGGGTTAAATGTGACCAGGCTGGGTGGGGGGGATTTGTTGATGGTTAAAATCAATAAAGTCCCCTATACAACCATTTGACTAAAAGTCTGGCATTACCTATCTGATAGATTGCCCAAGTAAGTGTGTACGTATCCGGTTCTGTACCCGTCTCTGTCCAATGTATACAGACATATCGAAGAAGACTGGCATATGCTACAAAAAGTGGGCTTGGCACACCATGAAGTTGTATAAAGTCTTAATGGGTCAACAGTGGACATTCCGCGAACAGGTCTCCCACTATGGCAATTTCTGCTGCCTCCTAGGGTTTCAACCTGGCCGATGTGAGCACGGCCCACTGGTGTGGGCAGACCTCTCAATAGGAATTAGAGGCATAATTTGGGGGTGAATTGGCATGTCTGAGAGCACATCTCCAGTATGTCAAGGCGTTGCTAAGCAATAACGGTAGGTAAAGGGGTCGAGCCACTCCAGGCAGTAGCAATCTATGCAATATGCCAAGTCATAACATCCGTGCTGTATAACCGATTTTGTTCAAGTGAAGCCATTGTAACCTCACGAAGCAGCAAGCTTTGAAGTCTGGGCACCCACCCCTCCCTCTCCCCCTCCCCATGCCACATATCAATTCAATCAGAGAGAAATTGAGTGTTTTAAAAATCACCGCTGGAACCACAGCCGGTAAATTTACAAAATAGTACAGCAGACGGGGTAACATTGCTATTTTGGCCATAGCCAACCAGACTGCCACCGAAAGAGGGAGTGTCATCCAGAAACGTACTTGGGATTTTAGCGATGAGATGGCTTTTATTAGATTACCTCTATTAAATCTGCGGTGGTTCTATAGATCGGGATACGCAAGTATCGAAAAGTATGCTGTGCTACTTCTTTAGGTTGTTTGCCCAAGAACAAGGTATTACCAATTATGGCTTCCTGGAACGAAAATGTATGGGATTTAGTGTGGTTTACTCGGAGGCCAGACAGGCCACCAAACGAGTGAAGCAAATTAGGGATGGGTGTTAAATCCATTGTAAGGTCACGAACGTGTAGTTCCTATAGTACCCCTGCAGGACCTGCGCGTTTGGATAACATATACTGCGGGCTTGGTGGCAGACTACCTCTGAGCACCCCCACCGTATATGTTAGCCTAGTTTGCATTAGCTAGCTCGCAGTGCCACTAGTGTCTCCTCTTATCGGGGAGAGATTAGTTTCTGGCAACCTTAGATCATGACAACCCTGATTCCCTCAGAATCGTGGAAACAATGTACTACCTTTCGTTCAGTCACTCATGCTCACTTATTCGGTTTGTCTCAGAAAGTTACACAGAATAAACAGTCGGGCGTTTCAATAAGTATTTATTGAACAGTTGTTATTCTAGTGTAAAATATATGTGCTGCGGTAACCAGCAGACAATAGCAGAGATATATTATCAGCAGTACGATAAAAGCAAAGGGATAGAACAGTTCTACCATATTGCAATAATCATGAATACATACATGAATATAAAAGCATTATGCAAGTGCACGTACTCCTACGATGCCTAACTAGATGTACCTGAGTGTACCTAGCATATGTGTAGGTCTAAAAGCCTAAGAGCCAAGAATCCTTCTAGGATTTAGTTGAACCCCCATACCTGAATAGAGAGAGTTTGGGACACCGTCCTGGTCTCGAGTTGACCACCCCGTCAGGGCTGTGTCAGACCGCTGTCAGCAGGAGCGACTGCATGCAGGAGCCTCAGCGTCTCTGGTCAGTGTGTCAGCATGGAAGTCTCGGTTCCCTCTGCCTTACCGGGGCAAGATGTGGTGTATTTATACCCTAAAGAGTCTCGGTCCTCAGTATGGTTTGTATTGGACATGAGGAAGACGTCAGGGGTTAACTTTGTACATACATATTATGCACGTGGTGTATTCCTAGAGAGCCATGCATAATTAATGAGTACAGTGTGGACCTGTGTTTGGGAAAAACCCTGCTGTATTCAAAACCACAGGATAGATAACGTTCAGCCCTCAGAGCTCGTTGTGTACTAGCTGGGACCAATGTAGGTGAAAGATCATGCCTATATAAGGACCCATGACTATAATAGGACATGTACAGTTATAACCATAATTGGGCATATGCGGCTATGACCATAATAGGGCAAGTACGAATATGACCATATTAGGGTAAATATGAATACGTCCATTTTAGGGCATGTACGAACGGGTCTACATTAGGGCCTATATGCGGGATATAACACCCACTCCTCTTCCGAATTGGATAAAAATGACCATACTTAAAATATTTTTTTTAAAGCAAGTAAAAACATGGTTCTAAAAAATCGTTTATTTAAAAAAAAAAAATGTTAAAATTCAGCTATTTCTAGTTGCCACTTGAAAAAGTCAATATTGTCTCTCTATAAAAATTGCATTACCATAAGCAGGAGAAGGCCATGCTTTTCTCAAGCGAAAGTGTCATTGTAAGAAAATGTTCCAAATTTAGATCGTTTGTTTTGAAACGAGCAAAGAAGACGAATTCTTTCCCAGGACACGATGAGCCAATTCGAGATTAAACGTCCTGGCTGGGAAGTTCAGTATTATCGGTGTTAGCTGCTGCAGACGACAAATCCAACGCCTCACAGAGAATGTCAATCGCACATAGATGGAATGTAGCACTGCCAACAGTCGGTGCTGCGGCAGCTTGTGCGGCAGTTGTTACCTGGGTGCCTGTGGAGGAGTCACCTAACCCAGCAGGAGCAAACGGCACCTGTGGATTCTCCAGGAATGCGTTCATCAGAATTCGAAGCCGCTGAGGACAACGCAGAGCGTGGGCCTTTATGGGGTCCAGCATTGCATCCGTGTCCGGAGGTGCATCCGATGGAAACGTTAGACAGAGATCCAACCTGCATTCTTCTCCGCAGAACAGGCATCGAAGAACAGGTAAGATGCAGTCTACCCAGACTGGTCTAAATGATAGAAACCAGGAGGCATTGAGTTCTCGCAGGCAAGAAATGCCCAGAAGTTGTATCATGCGTCCACGGTATTTCCGCTCCAGGAGCGTGTTCACCATTCCCTCGGGAAGTGGGCCGTCCATTGCGTAGCAGCAATATCACAATCAGGATTCCTGCAATTAGGAACAGGATGAGCGAGAATCCTCCAAATACGCTTCCCAATACGGAGTGTATAACATTTGGGATTACTCTGAGGACTGTCTGAAAGGTGCTTAACAGTCCGGACCCTATAGTCTTAAATAGGTGTACCATACCGCTCGTATCAGACATGTTGAAGATACGACTAACCATTTCTGCGAAATGAATGGGGCAGTTTGTACGTATGAGTGCCTGTATCTCGGTCGAGGTCCTTGCAACTTGAAGTTCATAGGTTTCTCGAGCGGAGGTTAAGGGCACAGGTTGCTGTAAAAGCATGGCTTTCAATCTGCTCAGAGTATCAAACTGTATGAAAGAAACATTCAGCGAAGGCCATAGCGGCGCCTCCCTGACTGTGTTCAGTGGCGGAAACAATACTTGCATCCAGCAAGTAACCCTGGAGTTAACAGTTACTAGATATGCGACGCCCGGAATCATCCCACAGCAACCTTGATCATTTAGCATTAAGTAACTCCCATTCGAGAGCAGCTGGAAAACCGGCGTGATCATGGCCGCTGGGGTCCCTGACATGTGACAAGATAGGTTCGCCACTGAACCACTGCAGGCTCCGTGTAGAGAAATATCCTGACACATGAGAGAACCGCTTAAAGCGTTCTTGCAGTTTGTACCACTCAGATACACTTCTCGATCCCCATTCCGGCATCGGTATCTATATGGTAACTCCCAAGTTTCCTTGATGTATCCCTTACCCATTTTCACATATTTGCCTGCCTTTGCTCAAGGCAATATTGAAACTGAAACGTAGTGACCGGCAGAGTGATTTGGCCATGAATTAGCCATTCTGTTGATGGTGATTCGGCTACAGTGAAAGGTAGCCTTTCCAGTTTCTCAATATGCAACATTGTATATTTGGCTCCCCTTTGTGCCATATCTGTCTGTTTATCAGTTAGATTGTATTCTGAAAACAGAGACGTGGTGTTTATAAAACGCCAGGGCACATAGCCTGCACGCAAATATTGCAGTGTCCAGCATAACAACATAAAAGAACGTAGCTGAGATTGCCCGTGTTGTAACAAGGCCAGATCTTGTTCTAATATGTCGATCGCCGAAGACACAATGTTGCCCAAGGAGTAAATCCTGGAGGTCAAAGTTGTTAACCCATTATCCACCACAGCTAATGCCTTTTCTAAGTTAATACGGTCTATTTCCCGTATCCTTTCTGTGGCCTTTTGTTGGGATATTTTCCAGTTTTCATTATAGTAGGCATAAAGGCCTGCATATATGAAACGTTTCTGACGTTGTTTCCTGGGACCTAGTAGAAAATCTCTAAGATCCATGTCAGGTGTGAGTTAGGTCAAGTGGTGCTTTACTTCTGTCAGTGTTGAGGTCTCTAGCCAATCAAGGCACAACTTCCCAACACTATACGATGTCACTACCCCTGGGTGTTGTCTTTGTACATAGCGTGGATCTGGCCTATGGATACTAAACCCTTCGGTTGTATTCATAAATCTCTGTTGACATTTGTTTGTGTCAATGGGCCAAACCAGCCATTCTGTCCAATCAGGATCTGATCTGTTGTACTGGAAAATGTCATCTAATTTCACCCCAAGTGTAGTTGAATTCTGCCCCCCACCCATCTGCGATGGTGTTGGAAACCCCGGTGTGTTCATTTCCTTGCCTTTGGCTAATCCAAGACAGGTTGTTTGTTGCACAGTTTCGTTCAGAAATAAAATCTGCTGCGGAATGATGCATGCTCTAAAAAGTGCTTCTATTCCCTGGACTTGCCAGTCCCTAGAACCCCAGATCGATTTGGAATCTATTGTGTCTTTCCATAGGTCGAAACCCTGTTTAGACAACTGGTTCAGAAAGGATGCAGAGTAAATATGTTTGGTGTTTGTTAACATAATTTTCTGAGCTGAAATTTTCGCCACTTTATAATAAAATGCCTTTGGGTCGGATGTGTTAAACCCTGGGAACTATGTGAATTTCTGTGCAAATGCTTGCGAACTACCTTTTGGAGGTGTTGGGCAGTGTTCCCACTGGTGGTACTCAAATACATTTCTAGGTGTTATAGATTTGTGTAAGAAATGATGACCATATTGCTGGTAACAGTACAATGTATCATAGTCTGAAGTACCTTCTAACATTTCATTGTTCAGAAATGCTGCAGTTTTTTCTAAATAGCATTTACAGTTTTAGTGTCCCAATCATCAGAAAATGTACTGGAGGTAATGATATCACTCAAGAAAATTTAAATACATGTTTAAGCTTTAAAAGTTCAGTCGGACCGAATACATCATAATCAATCTTGTCCCATACTATACCGTCCGGTATAGGAAGTGCTGTGATGTTCACTGAAGACAAGTCTCTTGGTTCACGATGTGAAGACTGGTGTGGTTTTAAAATCAAATTGACTCTTTGGGCTGTAGAGCTTTGCTGGAGGTATCCTCCATTAATAAGCATACTAAAAGTTATTATTAAACCTAGCCAGAAAATGAAAAATAAAATCCCAGTGATATACCATAGTTCTATCCAAGGTAACACCAGGTAAGTCTTTCTAAAAAAGTTCAAAAAGTCATTGAGTTTCTGTTGGAGTGATTTTTTGGCTGGCGTCGTTTCCGGTTCGCTTGGATCCAGTGAAAACGTATCAAAGTTCATGAAATAGACAGAAGCAGTTCAATCAATTGTTGGAATTGCATCGGGATTTGTTGAAATCGGATTTTGCTCTTCACGAGGCATGTTGACGTAGATGTCTGTATTAGGTCTGATTGCAACTTGGTTGTTAAGTTGATTTTCATTTTGGAGATGAATTTCTTGTTGAAGTGGAACGAGTTCCATAGCATCGTTGCTTAGTCCTTCATTCCGTAGAGGTGGCTCTTCAAACGTGATGAGTCTTTCTGTTTGAACTTCTTGGATTGTAGCGAGAGGAGGGCGTCTGCTACTGTGGAGTCCACGAGGCCTACTGTTTAGTATCGGCCACATAGTGTGGTTTGATTAAGTCGATTGAGACAAATCTTTTCTCCTTCTTTCCGGCAAGAGGCGGCAACAGTACTGTTCTTGTGCCTTGGATTGCTAGGACCGGTACAGGCTTTCTGTAGGATGGCCCAAATTCTTTCTTGTCAGCAATCTTCTCTCTGACCAGATCCCCGATTTTTGGGATCCAGATAGGTCTTGCCGTTACTGCCTTGACTTCCTCAGTGGCGGCCTGTTTCTGGAGCACGTTACTTTGTTGTGGCCTGGATTTATTTAGATCCTGTAAAACAGCCAAACGATCATGGATATCAAATGGTTTTTGATCCGCCACTGCGCCTTCACAATCAAGATCAGGTACCCACATTCTCGTCCCAAATAGGACCTCGTGAAGAGTGACACCTCCTAGAGAGCTTCTTGGCTGATTATTGATTGCGCGCTGTACCCCATAAAGGAGATCGACCCATCTACCGCCCTTGCCTAATACCCTAGCTGTTAAAGATTGCTTTAAGTCTCGGTTTTTTCTCTCCACAACAGAATTTCCCTGGAGATGGTACGGAGAGGAGTACCGCAATGCTACGCCCATTCCTTCCATGGCCTCTTTGTAAGCCCGAGAGCTAAACGCCGGACCACGTCAGAATGTAACGTGCCAACTGCGTATGTGCCGATAAAGACTCACAAATCTTTTATAACAGTTCGAGCGTCAGCCGAGCGCTGAGGCCAAACCTTGAGGAAACTTGAGCTGGACGCGCACGAACGGACAACCTAATGCTGTCTAACAATGGTATCTGTACTGGATGTGTTTGGTGGACCCATTCATCTGCTTGCAGATGTCGCAGTTCCAGACATAGTCTCTAATCAGCCTTCTCATCACGGGCCACCAGTAGCGTTCTTTTAACAAAGCAACAGTCTCCCTAAGTCCGTTATGTACAGAACCTATTCCTTCGTGTGCTGCCACAATTAAACCTAACCAACCATCCATATTTGGTATTACTCTTTCCCCACTCCAGGAATCTGAGCATATGGAATGTTTTGTGCATCTAACTTGTAGGAGTACTTGAGTGGAAATTTCTTTGGTACTGCTGTGCTGCCTTTGCGTGAAGCATTGACAGCTACCATAATCTCGCCGTCTACCCTCGTCTTTGAACGAGTAAGTGCAGCTACGGCGGCTGTGCGAACAGCCCCCTTTGCGGCTTCATCAGCCAATGAATTCCCTTCAACGTGAACGCCATCACGCTGATGACTCAGTGTATGTATCACGTGAGCCCTTGGTAGTTTGTTTCTCAACTCCACTACCTGTTCCCATAGCATTTTATACTTAATTGTGCCACCTTTTGCATCTTAGAACCCGTTTTGTTCCCAGTGATGTAGATATTCATTGTAGGACTGTACACAGTAAAAGGAATCACACACAATTAGTGTGGGGAATTCGTGATTCGTATTTATAAGTGCCAGTATCAGAGCTTTAAGTTCTGCCAACTGAGCCATGCAGTCTCCTAGAGATTGCATTTTAGTGCAACTCGGATGGAACTTTCCATCGTGCATGCGACCTTTAACAATCGCACACGCCCGGGGCGTGGCCTAACGGGCCAAGATGGTGGTCGCACTTTAAGAGTGCTCTCGGACCCCTCCGCTATCCGCCCGTAATCCTGTCCCTATCCGAGCCATCTGGGCCTGATTGCCGCAATCCACTTACCGCTGCATCTCCGGCGATAGCGTGGATGTACAGAAACCCGGGCTTGGATGCCCGGCGGCGGAGTTCTGGCCGGCTGCGCCTCGCAACCAAGATGGCGACTTCATCCTGTTAAGGGCTGCCTGAACGGATACTGGGGTGCTCTTCCCAATTCCACATCAGACGCTGCGGTGCCGGGGGGAGCCTGCTGGACTGGGGAGGCGTTTGCCCCTCGCATCTTCATTTCCCGGCTGGCGCAGTGGGGGCGGACCCGCTAGGAAGTGAGCTCCCCGCCGGTTCTGTCGGCCTTCACCCTGTGGCCTGCTGCGGCTTCGGCTGTCGTGTCGGGCAGCGGAGGGGGCGTGCTCGCTGCAGCTCCGGCATCGGGTGGCCTTGAGGATCCTGTGGCCTGGCCCGCGGCGGGGCCTACGGCCTGTGCCCTTGCCCTGCGGACTCCCCGGGCGGGGAGGGGGGTGCGGGTCCGGCCTGCCTTGAGACGGCGATCCTCCCCTTGGGCACAGACCGGTCGGTGCCTTGCTTGCCTCTCCCCTTGTTCGGCTGCCGCACCGGGCAGCGGAGGAGGCTGGGGGGGCGGTGTTGGCTTCCCCGACGAGTGTCCGTGGTTGGCTGAGGACTTGTCTCCGGGGCTGGCGCTTCAGGCCGGGGTCCTGCCTGGTGGCGCGGCCGCAAGATCGGCTGCCATATCGGGCAGCAAGGCCCGACAGACAACGGGTGGGGGGGCCCCTGGCGGCAGGATCTGAGGTGCCTGTTTGCGAGTTGTCCCGACGGCGATCACCTGGCGGCCTTGGGGCCTGAATCAACGGTGTCTGTGTAGTGGGCCATCATCGGCAGTGCGGGGGTGGGAGGCAGCGATCTCTTGTTGCCTCTGAGGCCTGGGCTGATTTCGCCGGTGCTGGGGGCCCCCAACGGAAGGCGGCCTGCTGGGGCGGCGTTCCCCTGCTGAACCTGGGTTCTGAGGCGCCGCGGATCCGTGCCTGCTGACCGGATTGATGGAGGGGGTGTCTTCCAGTTGCCCCCGGGACTCAAACGGACACCAGCGCTGAGGGTTCTTGTCACCAGCGGATCCCGGGAAGGTAAGGAGTGGGGGAGCTGTGACACCTGGTTCAGCACTGGGGAATCGGCCGTCGGTCGGGCGGCAGGCGGGGGTGAGGGGGGCCCCCTGACTGGTGCGGCTCATCTTCCACCCCCCGCCCCCCCCCCTTCCCCCCGCTCCCCACACGCCGCCGGCGGCTGGGGTGGGCCACCCCCTCCCGCGGGGTGGTGTGGCGGCGCGAGCGGCTGGGACTCCCCTCTCTGGCCTGGGCTGTGGGCAGAGGTGCTTCGGCCGCCAATTCGGGCGGTGGTGATCTTTTGAGGGGTGTACCTGGGGGGAGTTACTGTTGTGGCCCCGCCTGACTGGACTCCAGCGGCCCTCTACTCCTTTCCTGAGGCCTGACCTGGGTCCTCGGCCACTAATAAACCCCGGGGGACATCTGACCACATCGACTCTTCGTGACCCGCTGCTGCCCCCGGACCCCTATGTCCAATCTGGGCAGATCCCCCGGCGGAGCACCCTGTGGCCCGGACGCAAGGGGTCCTGCACACGGCCCTGGCTTTTGACCCTTCTCCTTCTTTCTCCTTCTCCTTGAGCCGCACAACTTGGGATACAGCTTGGCCCGTGCCAAATCTACGCGCCGGCTGTCGATGCCGGCCAACCTCTGGCCTGCCTGAGTAGCTTTGACAGCCCCCCACTGTGGGGTCCAGCTGTGAAATTGTGGGAACCCGAGACGCCCCGGAGTCCGCCATGGGCAGAACGGATAGGTCGGCAAAGACCCCGACCACACAGACAAAAATGGACCGCTTCACCACCTCGGAGGCGGGGGCAACTGGGGGTGTGGCTGAACAGGAGGCCCCTCAGTCCGCGGACTTGGCCACCATCCTGCAGGCCATTCATGCATCCCAGACCTCGGTGGAGGGCAAGATCGCAGAAGTGCGAGTGGATGTGACTCTTATCCGGCAGGACCTCCGAAATGCTAATGCCAAGATTAAAGAAACTGAAACCCGGATATCCACGGTGGAGGACGACGTCCAGCAACTTAAGGGGCAAGTGGCCCGTCTTCAGTCGCACACTCAAGAATTGCATCGTCGGGCGGAAGATGCCGAAAACAGGTCCCGACGCAACAACCTCCGCCTGGTGGGCTTCCCAGAGGGGTGGAACAGGGCCGCGCGGTGGAATTTCTAGAGAAATGGCTGCAGTCTTGGGTCCCGGGGGGATCTCTCTCTCCTTGGTTCGCGATTGATCGGGCTCATCGGTCCCTGGCCCCCAGGCCGGTGCCGGGTGCACCTCCCCGCCCGATCATCATGCGGATCCTTAATTTTAAAGACCGCAACGTCATCCTGTCTGAGGCCCGTAAGCAGCAGCGGCTCCACCATGAAAACTCTGCCATCATGATCTTCCCGGATTACACGCGCGAGGTCCAGGGCCAGCGCCGCTCGTTTGGGGAGGTCAAGCAAAAGTTGAGGGCGCTCAATATTCATTATCGGCTCCTCTTCCCGGCTCGCCTGCGAGTGGTGTTCGCAAACAAAACACTGATCTTTGACAACCCGACGGAGGCCTGGGCATGGGTAACCGAGGAACATCCTCTGCGGGCGGAGGTCCGTACCGTGGGCCTGGGGGGAGTGGAGGGCGGACTTAGCCGTCTCTCTCCCTTCGCTCCTCCGCCTCAACGCAATCGATCCCGCAGGCGCCGTGGGCGGAGAAGGGCCCGCTCGGATTCACCGCCGGAACGCTCGCAGCAATCAGTCATGCTCACCGGGGGTCCCCCGAATGGGAGGCGCTCGGGCTCCTCCGATCGCCTGGAGGGCGGAGATGCCTCCCCCCGGCCCTCGGTGATTGACCTCCCGGACACGGACCTCTCGGGTAGCCCGATGCTCCTGAGGGACCCAGCTTGAGCCGATCTCTGCCCGCCGGGCCTAGCTCCGCGGCCGGAAACAGCACTCTAGCTCAGAACATTTCTTATCCTCCCGATGAACTCACATGCAAGCATCCGAACAAGAGGAGGGGTCCTCCATGCTTCCCCAGTCCCAAGCGTTGTAGTTTGGTTGTTTACGCACTGTAATTTGGTACTGTTGATTAGGGGGGGTCGACAGATGCTTCCGTTCCTGAAGTGTAGGGTGGGGGGGGAAGGGGGTTATGTTGGGAAGGTTATTTTCCCTACGTTGTTCTTTTTGTTGTGGGTCTTTATTTCAGCCAGCACGGAATGATTCATGCTACCTTTCTGAGGGTAAGACATGCCCTTACAGCAAGCGAATGCACATATCAATGCGGGTTCCCACGCGCATCTACTTACCCCTATTGGACCACACGTCCTAGACCAGGCAACACCTATCATGACCGCTGATACTGAGCCTAGGGCGTCTCTCCACGTGCTGTCGTGGAACGTCAACGGCTTGTTGGACCGACACAAACGCACGGCGGTTCTACGTTACGCGCAGCGTCACCGCATAGATATTTTGCTCCTCCAGGAAACGCACCTCTTAGGTAATAACTGCCCCTTCTTGGCCCGCTATGGATATGATAGAGTATGGCACTCTGGCTTCTCCAGGGGCTCACGAGGGGTGGCCATCCTTCTGCGGCGTACCCTGCCCTTCGTCCTCTCCCAAGTGTTTCATGATCCCCAAGGGTCCTCTGTGGCGGTTTGTGGGTCGCTGGCTGGCTCCCCTCTCAATATCATGTCTGTGTACGCACCTCCCTTACTGCTCACAGCCACACTTGCGCATACTGCGGCCCTATTGAATAATATGCCCATGGGTAACACGGTTGTGGCAGGTGACTTCAACGCAGTTTTAGCACCGGCCCGTGATTCAACGGGTCCTCCCTCCGCTACCCGTACGGCGCACGCGAAGCAGCTGCAAAATTGGTCTGAATCTCTGGGAATCTGCGATGCGTGGCGCACATGGCATCCCCGCACCACTCAATTCACGCATACATCTGCGGCCCACCACACGCAGGCGCGTATAGATGCGATCTTCGTTCCTGCGCCTGACTGTTCCCAGATTCTGGATGTCCGCATTCTGCCTAGAGGCATTTCCGACCACTCTCCTATACTTCTCTGCACAGGGGCTCCCCCTCCCTCGGCCCGCCAAACATGGAGGATGAATGCCTGGTTTCTCCAAGACAAAGTTTTTAAAAAAGTGGTGGGGACTGAGCTTCGCCATTATTTCGCTACTAATGGTGGTTCTGTAGCCTCCCCGGGTACCCTGTGGGAGGCGGGGAAGGCGACCATACGGGGCATCGCTAAAGGGCAGCTTAAGACTCAGTGACAAACGCAACTGTGCGAGATCTCCTCCAAGGAAGCGCAGGCGCTCCGCTTGGAACAGCAACTAGCCATATCAGAGGATGCCGCCCAGGCCCGACATCTAGCCCACCTTCGGGACGATATTAGACAACTATCACTAGATGCTGCTAAGCTCCTCTGGAGGTCTTCGGTGGCAAGGATTTATGGCTGGGGGGACAAGAATGGCACGATCCTGCATAGGTTGGCCACATACCCCAGGGCGAACCGTATTGTACCGGAGGTAGTGGACGGGGCTGGTGTGGTGCACCGTGCCCCGTTGGTGATGGCCAACGCCTTTGCTACCTACTACCGGAGACTGTACGCGGTGCGCAGACCAGATCTGTCACTTTCAACCCTCCTTGAACAGGGGGGGTGCGTCTCCCTAAGTTAGATATGGCCGCTCAACAGGACCTGGAGCGCCCCATTTCTCCGAAAGAGATCGAAGAAGCACTCACCCTCACCGCATCTGGTAAGACCCCGGGCCCTGATGGCCTTCCTCAAGAGTACTATGTGGCGTACCGAGACACTCTAATGCCTCACCTGGCCAATTTATTTCATGAGGCTGTAGAGAAAGGTTCCTTCCCTTCAGAAACAGATATCGCCACCGTGGTGGTTCTTCCGAAGTCCCAACCTCCCTCCCGGGAGTGTGCGGAATATCGCCCCATCTCCCTCCTCAATACCGACATCAAGCTGTATGCCACCGTTTTGGCTCAGCGATTAAAACCCTACTTAACCCTGCTGGTCCATCCGGACCAATGTGGGTTCATGCCTCAACGTGGGACTCGCCACTGCCTTCGGAGGCTGCAGCTGGCTCTTGCCCACCGGCAGACGCTTACCCCGTACTTAGCACTCCTGTCCGTGGACTTCGAAAAAGCATTTGATTCGGTGGACTGGACATACTTGCAAGACGTGCTGGCCGAGATGGGGTTTGGGCCCCAATTCAGGTCGCTGGTTCGTGTCCTTTACGCCTACCCGAGAGCCCGAGTGCTGGTCAACGGGGTGCTATCGGAGGCCTTTCCCATTGCTAGGGGCACTAGGCAGGGGTGCCCCCTCTCTCCACTGCTGTTCGCCCTGGCGATGGAGCCCTTAGCCTCCCTAATACGGGCCGAGGACCGCATTCGTGGATGGGAGTGGCCCAAAACCGAAACGGACAAGATCGCACTATACGCGGATGACGTCCTGGTCTTCCTGGCGGAACCAGCCTCCTCCGGGCCGTATTGCCTCCAGATCTTACAGTCCTTCGAGCAGGCTTCTGGGCTGCGGCTCAACCATGGGAAATCTGTCCTGGTCCCCCTGCATCTCTCTAGGGACTGCTACGACTGGCAATCCAGCATACCACTTCGGCGACAGTCCTTTAAATATTTGGGGATCTGGATTACTCTCCTTCCCGAACTGGGCTGGTCTCTTAATGTAGCCCCATTGGTCAAGAAGGCCAAGGAAGACCTCCATAAATGGAAAGCGCTGCCTTTGAACCCCATGGGGAGGGTGGCGCTGTTCAAAATGATGATCCTCCCCAAATTTCTTTATGTGTTCCAAAATACTCCCTTCTGTTTTACCAGGTCCTGGTTCCGGGAAATGGACAGTCTAACTACCAAATTTCTCTGGAACGGGGGAAGGGCGCGCCTGGCTCTGTCTACATGCCGGATTCCCTCCTTCGATGGGGGCCTAGGGATGACTCATTTATACCTCTACTTTCTGGCTGTGCGTCTCCTGGTAGTCCATGACTGGTTTAATGGGGGCTGGTCTGACCCGGCTTATAGGCTTGAGCTGAGCGAATTAGGCCTAACTAAAATCCAAGCTTTGCTGTATGGGGGGCCCATCCCGTCCCGATTGCCCGAGGTGACCCGCTCCGTGTTACTGGCCTGGCGGGCCTCACTGCGTCATACTGGGTGGACGCGTAAGTTGACCCAATGTACACCCCTCTGGCAAGGGACTTGGCTTCGAGAGGTTAGCGGTCTACAGGGATTTACAACTTGGGACCTCATTGGCATCTCTCAGTTAGGGGATGTATGGGCTAAAGGCCATATGCTTTCCTTCCAAGAGCTCCAAACCCGATACTCTTTGCACTCGTCCCAATTCTACAAATATCTGCAGATGAGACACGCCCTTCATACACACATCCTGGGCGGTACGAGGCTTCCTGAACACAGCCCCACTGAGGCTCAAACAATGATGGGAGACTTAGGTAAAGGGGGCGTCTCTCGCATTTATCGCACTTTAGTTAACAACACCCCCATCTCCTTAGATAAGTTGAGGTAACAATGGGTGGAGTGGGTGGGCCCCCTCGATGAAATGGATTGGCGCGATGCTCTTATGGCCCCCAAGACAGTCACTGTCTCCGCCAAATTTAAGCTGATTCAGCTCTATTACCTGCATGCCGCGTATCTCACTCCCTTGCGCCTTTTCCGAGCGGGCTTGCGCCCGGATGCGTTATGTGCGAGATGTGCTCATGCCACGGCGGACTTCATCCACATGGTTTGGTTGTGCCCACGTTTGGAGCACTTTTGGAGGTCCATTGAGGTAGAACTTACGGAGGTGTTGGGTTGGGAGGTTCCGCATGAGCCACGTCATTCATTATTGGGGATCACGGATGGGCTGGATGGGACCAGGAGCGAAAAGTTATTCTTTAACACAGCTATGATTGTGGCCAAGCGGGACATAGCGGCGGCTTGGAAAAGCCCTGATCCACCTGACCTGGGGAGATGGCGTAGGGGGTGGACTGGTGTGCGACCCAAGAAAAAGCCCTTTACATAGCCAAGGGGTGCGGCAAAAGTATCGTAGAGTGTGGGGGAAGTGGTTGGGTAATGTGGGGGTGGTGAATAACCAGACTCCATATCCTCTCTGTGCAAGTCTTTTGGGGGTTGGTGACCGTGGGATGCATTGCATACTGGAATGTATTAGATTCAATGAATTCTGTGTAGCTGCTGATTTGTTTCACCGGTTTGAAAACAATAAAAATTTGGTTATCAAAAAAAAAAACAATCGCACACGCCGCGCTGTAAGCTTGCTTACTTCCTGTGGCGGATTGAGCAGATCCGTCAGTATAGATAATGTATTCATACTGATCGAGAGGCAAAATTTCATTTGGTAGAGGATATTCTTGTTTGTATTGCAGGAATGCCTGTGTTTTTAAACTTGGATCAAATCTGTATTCGACATCCGTTGCAGTAAGAGAATTAGCCCATTGTATCCATCTTGGATGTAAGGCTTTATCATTTGGAATGCTAGCTTTTGTAACAGCTTCTAAAGCTGGTACTGGGGTCACGACAATTATGCGCTTTCCCTGAGCCAGAGCTCTTTCTCTTGCTACAGCGGTCTGCACTGCTGTCAGGATTTTCTCTGTTGAAGTGAAACGCATTTCTGCGTTTGTGTACAGGTGTGATTTGTATGCGATTGGTACAGTTTCACCTTCATTAAAAGTTAAATAAGTGTACCCGCATTGACCCGCTGTTACTGGGATCACTAAGTTCTGTGCGTTTACGCGTGTCTGTAAATGTTTAGAAGCTATCATGTCTTCCTGTAGGGAATGCAGGATATTTGTGTGTTCCTGTGTCCATTGTCTGACTGAAAAATCAGGTTTTATTAAATTGTAGAAAGGTTTTACTCTTTCTGCGTAATCCAAAATGTATGTTCGACCAAAATTTAGGAATCCCAGAATCGATTGTAAATTCTTTAATGATTTTGGAGGTTGGAGCTGCGCGCACTTTTCTAAAAAGTTAGCTGCCAGGCTTTTTCCCTCACTTGACAACTCGTATCCCAAAAACAGGACACTGAGGTGGGCAATTTTAAATTTTTTAAAGTTAAATTTATAGCCCTCAGAGGCGAATCCCATAATAATGGTGCTTACCCTGGTCAAGTGCCTCGGCAAGTCATCGTCCGTCAGATAAATGTAATCTACATAGGACAATGCTTCTTCATCCAAATTTTGGAGTAACTCTGTTACCCTTGCTGAAAACAACCCCGGGCTATTCCTATACCCATGGGGGAGTCGGTAAAATTGCCGTTGGGACCCTAACGCACTGAATGCGGTCAGATACCTGCTTTCAGGCGCTATATTTTGGCTGAAAAATCCATTTGAGATATCAAGCGCTGTTTTGTATTTTTGTCGCACAATGTTATTCATTAATGCGGCACCGTGTGCATTTTGAACTGCAAATGTCTGTGCAAGTGTTTAAATGTCTGTAATCTAAAACTAGACGATATGTATTGTCAGGTTTGGCTACGGGGAGCAAAGAATTGTTCATTGGTGAAGTGCAATTTTCTATCACCCCCTGATATTCAAGTTGATCTAGAATCTCCCTGACTTGTTTTTTAGCTTCCTGCTTAATAGGGTATTGCCTTTGGGCATTTGGGGAAACTTTTAACGGGATCACGTGGTGGGTTGAATCCTCATCCCAACCAGCATGATTTTTGTACAATGCTGGAGCTAGGGCAACCGCCCACTACTGCGCATATGCATGTTTTAGGTGAATGGGAACGAGGTCGGAAAAGGCTGGAAAAATTACAGTTTCTCCCCTAGGGAACTCCATGACGAATGCTGGCGACCAGTCTTGTTCTGCTAATAGAATGTCATAACCAGATGACAGATTTTTCCAAAAGAGACCTTTAACTTTTCTGGGTTTGTCCCCCTCCAGCCGGAGTGTTATCTCATGTAACTTATGTGGGACACTTACCCGAGTATCAGGTGTTTCCACCGTGATATACTCACTCAACTCCGCTGTCACCAGAAATTCCTTCAGGTTCTGGCGAGCTATCGTTACTTCTGCCGCGCTGTCTAGCATCGTCAGAGCCCATTCCCCGTTCAGAAGCTGTGTCCTCAGAATTCTGGGCATGTCTGATCTTGAGACCTGCTTGCTACCTTCTTCTTTTTGAACTGAGGTTTTGATTTTTGTTTATCCTCTTTTTTAGGTGCGTAGTCCGCAGCGTGTTGCGTGTCTCTGGACTTTGTACGTTCCTCTTGTCTGTGTTCTGACCGTCCTTCCCTCTCGGAGTTTCTTGATGAACCCTGAAAGGAACGAGAGGAACAAGTATCAGTATCCTGATACCTGTCAGGTTTTTTAATATTATCCCTATTCCTGAGGTTATACCTCCTTTCAGAGGGCCCCTGTTGAGGAGACCTACCTCTGGACTGAGATCTGCTGTCTTTAGGCTTTTGTTGTTTTTTATTCTCCCACTTCTTTTTAGAAGAAGTAGGTGTCTGCTTTATAGTGTCCTTTTCACACTGCCCACCAGTTGTGGTTTTAATGCTTTCCCACCTAGACTGTCTCTGCCTAATTCTGCATATGCAGTTTCAATTATTTTGGGTAGTTTGTGTTGTTGATCCTCTGGACCGAACTCCCTCAGGCGTTGGCGGATCGCCACTGAAGCTGCTTCCCCTTTAATGTTAGCAAGTATTATGGCTGAGACCTGTTCAAAGTTGTTTAGCAACTTCATCCCTAAGTTAAGGGCAGGCTCTGCTCCGTACTCATTTTGTATCTGTTTTAATACTTCAGGTACTACTGTTATTGACGGGATACCATGTGTTCTGGTATATTTCTCAGCAAAGACTGAACCCCAAGAGGTGCAGTCCTCTACTTGTGGTGTCAGACCCATGGGCAAGCAGATTGTTAGAATTCTGTGTTTATCACTGGTGGTTGTATTCGGGAATACTGCTTCAAGCTGAGTTATTTTCTGAGCTATCCAGAATGGGATTTGTTCGCGTTTTGCTGGCATTTTGCCCATTATCGCGTGTAATATTTGTGGAGTTATTTTATTAACTGTACCTTGGACTGGAGTATCTTGTGCTGCAGCCGGTGCAGGTTGAACTGTTAAAGTCCTCATCACAAATTGTGTGAGGTTTCTGTAGATTTTAATTAAATCTCTGTGTTGTACGAGTAAGACTGGCTGTGGCATTGTGCCAATATCAGGATGTGGTGTGTATGGCGCTAATATGGGCCATGTGGCTCCTGCTCCTCCGAGCGTGCCTAATCTTGCTCTTCCATGTACGTAGGGTAGGGCGCCTTTAAACCAGTAATTATGCTCCTGGTAAGTGAGCGGAACCTGTAATTCCTCAAAAGGAGTATAGTCCGCTGGTGTTTCACCTTCTAAGTAGTAGTGAAATACATCTGTAACTGCATTCGCTGCTGGGAATGTAACCCATGAATAGAACACCTCTGTTTTATTAGATTTGTGTGCCTCAATCACGAAAATTACTTTACCACCCCTGGCTCTTAAGCCATGTTCTAGAAGTTTTATGGTGACTGCCCTTCTGAAATTTGGTGCAATTTGTATTGCATCTTCAGGCTCTTCTTCTCCTAAACCGAAGAGGTCTGTTGCACCTCTCCTTGATTCGTCTGCTTCTTCCACCATTTTTAATTGGAAGAAGGGAGGTTAAAGAATTTTTAAAATAAGGTGTAAATGCACAATTGTAGAAACTATATGTCCTTCAAGCTTGAATAACCAACAGCCAATAAATAGTATTCTAATACTACTCAGCTGCGGCGGAGTTTGTGCCCACCCACTCCAGACGTCTCTGGGGTTTTGTGAGTAGGTTCTCTGAGAATAGCACGACTGAACTACTCATATTCTACTGTTAATTAAGTACCCAACCAACGTTGGCGGCGCCATGTCGTGTAGTTCCTATAGTACCCCTGCAGGACCTGCGCGTTTGAATAACATATACTGCGGGCTTGGTGGCAGACTACCTCTGAGCACCCCCACCGTATATGTTAGCCTAGTTTGCATTAGCTAGCACGCAGTGCCACTAGTGTCTCCTCTTATCGGGGAGAGATTAGTTTCTGGCAACCTTAGATCATGACAACCCTGATTCCCTCAGAATCATGGAACCAATGTACTACCTTTCGCTCAGTCACTCGTGCTCACTTATTCGGTTTGTCTCAGAGAGTTACACAGAATAAACAGTTGGGCGTTTCAATAAGTATTTATTGAACAGTTGTTATTCTAGTGTAAAATATATGTGCTGCAGTAACCAGCAGACAATAGCAGAGATATATTATCAGCAGTACGATAAAAGCAAAGGGATAGAACAGTTCTACCATATTGCAATAATCATGAATACATACATGAATATAAAAGCATTATGCAAGTGCGTGTACTCCTACGATGCCTAACTAGATGTACCTGAGTGTACCTAGCATATGTGTAGGTCTAAAAGCCTAAGAGCCAAGAATCCTTCTAGGATTTAGTCGAACCCCCATACCTGAATAGAGAGAGTGTGGGACACCGTCCTGGTCTCGAGTTGACCACCCCGTCAGGGCTGTGTCAGACCGCTGTCAGCTGGAGCGACTGCATGCAGGAGCCTCAGCGTCTCTGGTCAGTGTGTCAGCATGGAAGTCTCGGTTCCCTCTGCCTTACCGGGGCAAGATGTGGTGTATTTATACCCTAAAGAGTCTCGGTCCTCAGTATGGTTTGTATTGGACATGAGGAAGACGTCAGGGGTGAACTTTGTACATACATATTATGCACGTGGTGTATTCCTAGAGAGCCAAGCATAATTAATGAGTACAGTGTGGGCCTGTGTTTGGGAAAAACTCTGCTGTATTCAAAACCACAGGATAGATAACGTTCAGCCCTCAGAGCTCGTTGTGTACTAGCTGGGACCAATGTAGGTGAAAGATCATGCCTATATAAGGACCCATGACTATAATAGGACATGTACAGTTATAACCATAATTGGGCATATGCGGCTATGACCATAATAGGGCAAGTACGAATATGACCATATTAGGGTAAATATGAATACGTCCATTTTAGGGCATGTACGAACGGGTCTACATTAGGGCCTCTATGCGGGATATAACATCATGTCATCTGCATACATTGAGACAGCATGTAGGTGAGGTCCCTGTGGCATGTCCCAGGTGTCTGCTATTTGTCAAAGGCTATGTGCCAGGCATTCCATTGCCCAAAAAAATAGAAGAGGTGATAATGGGCATCCTTTCCTAGTCCCACGAAATATCGGGAATTGGGACGAGGTATGCACCCCAGTCCTTGTTCTAATAGTGGGGTTAGTGTATAAGAGATCCAACGATCGCATTGCTGGGTTACACTGAAGAGGTAGAGGCATCTTTCATGAAATACGTCTCATTTAGGCTATTATTAGTCAAGCACAGGGTGGCTTGCAGATGGGGGAGGGGGCGGACTCTTAAGTTTAAGGAATGGATGCATGATCTCACATTTTGGCAGGAACGATCACTCACCTACGCAGAACTATTACTACCGGCTTCCAGGCCGAAAGATATATGGGTCTCCTTGCGGGCATTCTTACTGAACCACCCACTCGAGTTAGTGATCCGGGATTCCTTTACCCACGCTGGGCATCATACAGAAGGGGATGGGATGGGACTGTCCGTATAAAAACTTTGGTATGGTTGGAGGTGCATGGGGTACGTTCCAAAAGAAGCTGATTAACATCAATATCTGTTAGTCTACTACTTTAAACGCATACCATTCTATCAATGGGGATGAAGCAGTGTCAGCATTTTCTGCAGAAAACATGGTAATTGTGGTCACCAGGACATCGTTGAACACAATGTCCTCTAATAGGATAGGTTGCAGCCGCCATGTCGGGATAGTGGTTAGGACCCAGGCCCACCCCACAGTCAGTTCCAAGGGGTTGTGGCCTGATAATGTTTTACCCAGGTAGGTTATATCAGTAATTTGCGCTTGTGAGGATGTAGGGCAAAGAAAACGGTACATTCGGGTATACAGTTTATGAGGGAGGGAATAGAAGGGATATATCCTCATTCCCTACCTTGTGGACTGTCCAAACGTCAATCAAGTACTGACCCGCCACCCAATCCCCTAGGGTCTTAGCCTGTCTGACGAGTTAGTATTTTGGGGAGGAGGCTGGGAGCGGTCGTGGTGTATGTCCATGACCGCTTTAAACTCCGTCCCATTACCCAAGAAAAGTGTGACCAATCAGCTAGTACAGAGAACAAATGTGACAGGAAGACATTCTGTTCTGTGTTAGGGGCATATATGCACCCAACACTATTGTTCCCACAAACAGAAATGTAGTGACCATTCACATCTACCTTAGTATCGCAAGCTTCAAATGGTACACCTGCCCTAAGTCAAACATCCACCCCATGGGCCAGGGCCCTATATGTGGCGGCCAATAGTTGACCTCTCCATTTCATCCAATGCTTGACTGTCTCAGCAACAGAGAGGTGCGTTTCTTGTAAGTAAACTATATTAGCCTTACAGCGATTGAGCTGGGAATGGACCTTATGATGTTTGTGTGCAAAGCCCATGCACCTGACATTCCAGGTTAAGATTTTATTCTTGCAGGTGCCTTTGGCCATTCAAGCAAAAAATATGTATCATATCTGGTTGCACAACTCAACTGGCATACTATATTACATGAGATAGAAGTAGTTACCTGATGGCAAAAAGGACAAAATAATACCCCAATACTAGGTCCTGCGAAAACAATTGTTTGACGAAAACCATAAAAACATATTATCATGTTATTATTATGTGCAACCGCTGTGGGGGTAGGCCAACAAGGGCCGCAAAGAGAGCAGTGATATACTAAACTGCAAAGGTGCAGAACCCCCGCCTACGTGGCACAAGGAACCATCTGAACAAAGCACAATACAAAGTAAACAGAACGCTTATTGGGCGGAGTGATATCCATTGGCATGCGCCAAACCGGTTTCATCAGAGTGGATTAAGAGAGCATGGCAATATACATTGGTAATCTGCAACTGGTCTTTGCATTCAGATCACAAAGTCTGCTGTTTGTGTTGTTACGGAGAGGAGAAGAGCCATGCTGGCATTGGAATTTGAGTCTGCAGCATTGTTCACCGAGGAACTAGAATAAACAGCTGTTGCTTCCAAATTGAGGACACAGTTGCGATCACAGCTCGTTGATTTCTCTAGGGCCTGTTGTGGGAAGGGGACTGCTTGGGAGGATGTTAGTCGAGGAACCCTTTGCGGGCCTTTGCCTGGAGACTGTCCCACTTCCTGGGATGATGGTTCTGAAGGAGAAGGTCGACCTGCGGTTGGGTATTTCTGCTCCAGCCTGTCCCTTACAGCTTCCAGGGTGTCAAAGACTTTCAGCCGGGCCAGGAACATCATTGCGTATGTGAAGTCCTCTGTCCTGAGTTCTTTTTTGGCTCCTAGGAAGGACACCCGTTGGCATTGAACTGCCAATGTGTAGTCTGGGAAAAGGGCTATGTTTGCATTATCCATAATTATGGACCCACGTTCTCTGGCTTTTTGTAGCACCATGTTTCGGTTCCTGAGATTGAGAATGCGAGTCACAATAGGTCTTGGTGGTGCCCTTGGGGGTGGACGACAGGTCGGGACCCTGTGTGCCCTCGCCACAGTGAACAGAGCAGAAAGTCCTTGTGGGGTCACACTGGTCTTCAATCAGTTTTTGATGAACAACATAGCATTGGGCCCTTCGGCCCCCTCCGGTAAACCAAAGTTCCGCACATTCTTGCGACGTGCTTGGCCCTCAGCATCTTCAGCCCTGTCATGTAGAACACTGAGTTGTTTACTTAGGTCATTGATATTGGCAGAGTATTTAGCCTGTTGTGGAGCCAATGTGGAGTAGGCCGTTTAGGTGGTTTTAACCCTATCCAACAAGTTCCGGCGGTCATCCCTGAGCAGACCTAGGTCCGTTGCCAGTGTACCAAGGCGGTGTTCGATAGCTTCCCTAGAATCCCATATTTCCTGCAAGATAATGTCCAGTTTATCATGAGTTGGACTCAGTGCTGTGGGCGGAATACAGTCTTCCATTGTGTGAGTTGATGAACCATCAAAATGACCGTAATCAGATTCGCCTCTGTTCTGCAACGGTGTCAGATGAGTATTTTTGGTGCGACCAATGGCGTAGAAGTGCTTCTGGGTAGGAGGACACAATGGTGTTTACAGGTAAGTAGTGACTACAGCAGCAAATGTGTTCAGCCCTTCATCTTATGTATTTGGACCGGGTCCGACCTCAATGACCAGCCTAGTCTTACATGGGGCGTCCAAAGTGTAATAGTGTCACAGTAGAATGTATGAGAGTGGCTATTGTTGGGCACTTGAGACAATTACTGCAAGACAAGAGGAACCCCCCCCCCAGTCGTCTACAATCCTAGGATTCCAGAAAAAGGCAGTATCCCAGCAATTTACAGAGTCTTACCGTATAAATGTCCCACGTACAGCTGTGGCGGTCGGACAATGAAAAGGAAGCAAAGTTGTCTTGTCCAGTGCAATAGATGTGGGAAAGATGTAGCTGCAGTGATGTTCTGGGGCAGGGAGTGCTGTCAAATGCAATGTCCGATATCACCCGGGGCCTATGCAACCGAGCTCACCCTCCTATCACAGCAGTTCGCAAGAGGAAAGCGGTCAATCCGCGCCTCTATGTTTGGTATTAGAGGAGTGGCTGGTGGTTGTAGGCTGATACCCTTGGCTCCACCGGTGGCACTAGCAAACCTGTCAGCGAGTGCTCAGGGGGTAAGGGCAATCTCCCAGGGCCAGCCCGGGCTGCTCTGGTCAGCCCCGATAAGCTATGGAGGTAAGCCCAGTCTGCACTGTCCTCCGAGTCTGGAAGTGGACTCCCAAGTGGTGTCTGTGGAGCAGCAAAGAGTCAGGGATCCCTGTGCGGGGCGAACAAAGAGGGACTCCTCCACTCCACGGTTTGCAACCTGCCAGTTGAGGGCCATTAGGGCAGATGTGGGCAACGGTGGAACCCCTGATGCCACTTGGGGGCCTGCCGGGCCATCAGTCGCGGGGTCCCTGGATCACGCACAGTCGGTGGTCCAGTGGCCTCGATCTCTCACCTCTGGTCTTGGTGGCACCTCCAGCCAGCTCGTCTTGCACCACACAGTGGGCGTATGAATTTCCCCAGGATCAGCTCGTGTCTGCTCTGCACGTCGCTGTATGCGCTGATACTCGATCGGTCTGTCGGTCTCGCTATCGTCCTAGGGAGCCTCCAGGGGAAGGGGGGTGATAGGATAGTGCAGGTCCCTTCCGCCCGGTATTGTTGCAATGTAATCTGTGGGATCTCCGAGGCAGTGCTAGGAATAAGAAGGAGCCGACTATATTGTTCAGTGCAAGTGCCAGTTCTTCAGCCAGGCGGACTGCATGATTCACGTTTGTTCGCTGACTCCGGCCGATGAACAAACCAGTTGAAAACACCGACAATGGGGGCAGGGAGAGTTGCCCCTCACCAATGTAGCATTATTTCTATGTGCTGGGCTCTGATGGTGACAGATTTTGTGTGACTCCCTAGTACCCGGCAGGAGTACTAGACAGGTCCATCCGCCATCTTCGGCAGTTGGCCATACCTTGTACTTTTTAAAATTTAATTAGTAATTTGTAATGTAATAGTGGGTTATTGAGTTTGTAGGGGAATAAATAGTGTGGGAAGTAAAATTATAATTAATTTAATTTTAACGTTAATTTTCTATTGGAAATCAAATATTAAATTATTATTTATGTACATTATTTAATTGTTTATTTGTTAAATTAGGTTTTTAAGTTTCATTTATTAATTTTTATGGATATTTAAATTATTATTATTTTTTAGTAATTTATTTTTTAGTAGCGGGTTGTTGGGTTTGTAGGAGAATAGAGTGAGAAGTTAATTAAATTATAATTAATTTAATTTTCTTAATTATTTTATATAAATAAATATTTATTCATTAATAAGTATGTAAATCGTTTCATTGTTTATTTGCTTTTTTATGTAATTAAGTTTAATGTTTGGGTTAAGTATTTTTAATTGTTTATATAAATATATATAAATATATATTTTTTTTTTACTGAAAGAACCAAAGGTTACAGGGACGTTAAAGTTAGCTCAGGTAACTATAACTGACGAAATTCTATGGTTTTGTACGAGTGAAATGTGAGCCTAACTCTGACGTCTTTCTAACCTTTGTTTTTTCTCAGTGACAATATAATATGTATGTATATATACATATATTTCCAAACGAGAACACGCACTGATTCAGTGTCGTGCAAACAGGCCCACTAAACGTGCCTCAGTAAGAATTCTTTATTCCAAGGCAGGTTAATGGCATAACGCATTTCGACTCCTGAAAGTCTTAATCATATGCAAACACTGATGACGGACTCTCTTGATCTTTTTAAATGTAGCTCAAAACAGCGAAGAAGGACCCAGGTGCTCGTACATTATTCACGATGTTTAAAGTGACTGGGAATCAGTTAGTGCAAAATTCTTATAAAGTATATTGCCTGAAGACAACGAATGTTTTCACTATTTCTTGCGCAGGTCAATCCTTCACAAGTATACAATTTCGCATTCAGAGATTCCCAGCGCTATCTTCATTTTGCACGCTTTACACAATTTTAAGGACCACACTGTCCATAATGCTTTGCTTTTGTTCACTTATCTGTTTCCGATCCTTCGATATTTCCTGTTGTGTTAAAATCATCACCTTTTATTAACTGTACCATTGTGTCTCTTTTTGCGCCTTCAAAGGATACAATTCCATGCATGACTGAGCATTCGGCCTCAGTATAATGTCAAGGAGATGCCGCTCTCATTCAAAGTTCAGTTCTCATAAAAGTTTGTAACTTGCCTTGTTTCTGCATTTCAAAAGCACGACGTGCAAGGGTAAAATACCTCTACAAACCCTGGTTGCTCCTGAAGGCTACACAAGTGGGGCGGGCCTCTCAACGGTGGCCCTGCCACAACATACTTTGTCCACGTCCTGAATTCCAGCCGGCGGGCACCCCTTTATTTCATATCATCCAGAAGCATTTGACGCTAGGGACGCCCAGCCTCTCCGGTCGGGGCCTGCTAGGTTGCGTCAGTCACCAAATATTTCTAAACGAAAGCACGCACTGATTCAGTGAGTCTTTGAGTGGGTGTGTGAGTCTCTGAGTGCAAGAGTGAGTGACTGAGTGCATAAGTCTCTGAGAGGATCTGTGACTGAGTGTGGGAGTGACTGTATGGGTGTGCAAGTGGGTATATGAGTATCTGAGTGCATCTGGGAGTGGATGCATGAGTGTCTCACTGGGTCTGTCAGTGGGTGTGTGAGTGTGTCTGTGGATCTGTGAGTACATACGTGAGAGTGGGTCTGCAAGACGGTTTATAAATCTCTGACTGGGTCTGTACATGGGTGCGTGACTCTCCGAGTGAGTCTGTAATTGGGTGACTGAGTATCTGAATGGGTATGTGAGTGGGTGCATGAGTATCTATACTATCTGAGTGGGTATGTGACTGAATGTATAAGTGTGTGAGTGGGTTTGTGAATGAGTGTATAAGTTTCTGAGTGAGTTTGTGAATGTGTACATGAGTCTGTGACAGTGACCGTCGAGGAGTGTGTGCAATTATCTAAAAAAAAAACGTGTTTTATATTTCCATCAATATTTGCAATGTCGCCACGATAATTGCTGCGTTCTCGTGACGGTACACGGGGACGCGCTGGCGATAGCGGCGTTGTCGCGAATATCGCGCGCTAGTAAAAAAAAATCAATTTTGGACACATAACTTGCGTCACTAATACCCCCATTTCTCAAACATTGGGTCAGAGTATCTCCAACCTTAGCTTTGACACAAATGTTCAGCCCTGGTAAACTTCCCAAACGATAAAATGGCAGCCACAACTTTTTGTTCAAGTTGCGTCCAGCCAATCAGAGCATTCACGTTGGCGTGCATTCGCGATTTACCGCAAAATCATCGCGATTTAACAACGATCACCGCGAAACAGTCGCAAAATATCCACAGCCAGAGATATCACTATATTGTTTGGATTTAATTTCACAAAAATTACTGAACACATTTGCACCAAATAACAAAAAGCACAATCTGCGTAACAACATCTACCTTTCTGCCAAATTTGGTGAAATTCAGCGGTTCGGGATGTAGGTTCGACAACGCGTTCTTATGGGAATTAACATTACAAACGCACCCTTATGTTGTGCCCCTATTTCTGGTTTCCCACCACACGCATCACCCCCAAACTTTCAATGACACACAGAACCTACTTTGACACTATTTTGGGAAAATTTCATGAAGATTGGTCAAACGACACCAAAGTAATAGGCAAGTCAAAAAAAACTTTTCCTATGGAAACTAGGTCCTAACTATAACTACCTACTGGTGGTACATATATATATATGTATATATATATATATGAGAGGAAAGTCTCCGACCAAATACCGGCTCCTCTCCACTCGGGGTCGGTGCGAGTTCCGGGTGTCGGATCCCGGCTAAGATACACGAAAATTCCCGTTTTAAAGAGCTCCTCACTCAAACAGGAAAAAGGGACTCGCACTCCAGGGTGAATGTAATTCAATATGTGAAGAAGATCGTTTGATCGAAACGCGTTGCCAGTAAAAATATTGAATTACATTCACCCTGGAGTGCGAGTCCTTTTTCCTGTTTGAGTGAGGAGCTCTTTAAAACGGGAATTTTCGTGTATATATATATATATATATATTACCTACTGGCGGTCGCCAGTAGGTAGTTGTAGTTAGAACCTAGTTTACATAGGAAAAGCGTTTTTTGATTTGCCAATATCTTTGGCGCCGTGTGACGAATCTTTGTGAAATTTTCCGAAAAATAGGGCCAAACCGCTCAGTTTGTGTGTTGAAAGTTTCGGGGTGATTCGTCAAGCGGGGGCCGAGAAAAAAGGGGGGTCCCAAAGCGCGTTTTCTCCATGTTATTTTCCATAGGAAACTTTATTACAGGCTAAGCCCGACCTGCTGAACGGAATTACACCAAATTTGGCAGAAAGGTAGGTCTTGGTTTAGAGTGCGCCCTTTTTTTTAAATGGTGTAAATCCGTTCAGTAGTTCCTGAGAAATTTAAAAAAGAAAAATATCGATATCTGAGCACTGAGGAGGAGTCGCGAACCCTCCCGAGCACGAGCTCAATTCTGATCGGCTGCCAACACTCCAAACCAGGAAGTGTTGGCAGCCATCTTGTGACTCGGTAACCGAGTCACAAGAAAACAGTGAACAAAACATTAAAAAACAAGAAAAGGGGGCAGGGTAGAAACACCCTGACCCCCTAGACCTGCTCAGGGGGTCCTACAACGACCCCCAGGCCAAAAAAAAGCATTTTTTTTTTTAAACGGCCGAATTCGCGCAGGATTCGCGAATCCAGACCGAAAAATAAAAAAAAAATGAAGCGCGGCCTCCCGCGCTTGGTTTTCTATAAGCCCCCGGGTGGGCCAGGTCCCGGGGGCAATCAGTAATTATAGTTGCAGGGGCCCGCAGGGGCCCCCGCAGCCCCGGGGACCGCCACCTCCCCGGGGCTTACTTAATTGAATGCGGGGGGACGCGGCCCCCCCGCAGCCCCTGGGGACCACCACCTCCCCGGGGCATTTTTAATTATGAGGAGGGGTGGCCTCGCAGGCCCCCCCAAGTCCCGGGGACCACCACCTCCCCGGGGCTTCAACGTAAATTAGGGGGGGGGCCTCGCGGGCCCCCCCAAGCCCCGGGGGCTGCGCAGCCCCCCTCCAGGAGCCCTTGATGGCCCTGGGGACCGCCACCCCCCAGGGCCGGCTCCTGCAATGTCCCACGGTGCCCACCCCCGGGACATTGCCGTTTGCTATGACAAACGGGGGCGCACGGCTCCCGCCCTGTCAAAGCAAACTCTGCTTCAGTTTTTGGAAGCGAGAGCAGGAAACCTACTCTCGCTTCCAAAAACCGAAGCAGAATTGCTTTTGCACAAGGGGAGCTGCATGTTAGCAGCTCCCCTTCTGCAAAAGCAATGCCGGCTCCCGCAGGAGGCGGGGAGCCGGCTGGGACGATGGGGGCATTGGGGCTCCCCCCACGGTCCCCAACAGTGAGGCCAGGCCGGGGGGATGGGGTCCCCGGGGCCAGAAGTGGCCCGTGAGGGGGGGTCACGCGGGCCCCCTCCCGCGATTTAAAAAAAAAAAAGGCGGCAAAGCCTCGGGAGATGGGGTCCCCGGGGCAGATACAAGCCTCAGGAGGGGGGGCCACGCGGCCCCCCCTCCATACATTTTTTTTTTTTAAAGTGTTTCTGGCCAGGCCCCGGGGGATGGGGTCCCCGGGGCCAGAAGTGGCCCAGGGGAGGGGGGCCACGCGGCCCCCCTCTGGCAAAATATAATAAAAATTTATTAGAAGCCGCGTTTGCAGCGTGGTGTAAAAAGGGGCGTGGCCTCGGAACACCTCTCTGCAACGCAGCTCTGTGGCGCTTACTGGAGGTACCTGGTGGGCTAGTTGGCCCCCAGGGACCCTCAGGATTCAAGGGGACTTACTCCCCCAACTTACAACGCGCTAAGGGGCTCGTTTGCACAGTGGTGCAGGGAGGGGGCGGGCCTGATATAACAAGTTAGCAATCCTGCTGTGTGGGACTTACTGGAGGTAATAAAAGGGGTAGTTGGCCCCCAAGGTTGACGTTCGGTTCTAACTACCCCTCCTGTTACCTCCAGTAAATCCCACACAGTGGGATTGCTAAAAGGTGTTTGGAGGCCACGCTCACCTTTCTCCACCACTCTGCAAACGCGACTACTATGTTATAGTTAGAAATTAGCATTTAAAAAACCTTTGAAATTCACTGAAAAAACCATAGGTTTCAGGGACGTTATAGTTAGAAATTCGCATTTAAAAAACCATAGAAATTCACTGAAAAAACCACAGGTTTCAGGGACGTAATAGTTAGTGGGACATTTCACTCGTACAAACCCAGAGAAATTCAGCCGTTATAGTTAGTTGAGCTAACTATAACTCGCGCCCCCGCAATGCACTGCTGATGACGTCACATATTACATCATTCATGACATGGTCAGTGACATCACTGATGACATCTCAAATGACATCACTGATGACATCACTGATGACATCATCCACGTGATAATCTGATGCACCTCCTCATACCCTAATAAAACCTTTGATACATCCACTCTAAAATACAGATTACCATTTTCAAAACCATAGACACACCAATACCAGTTACTACATACCCACTCACTGATTCCTAGGTCTACACACACATCCACTCATTCACCCATACAGTCACTCATACATGCAGTCACTCATCAATACAGCACTATCATACTCACACACCTAGTCAGTCATGCAAAGAATCAATCACACTCCCATTTACTCACCTATACATTTATACACACACCACCTCACTTATTCATACAGATAGTAACACATACTTACTCTCTTATATAATCACTGATACAAGCACACACACATTCATACAGGCACTCTCACAATGACTCACTCTCACATATAGTCATGTATATAGTCCAACACTCACATATACTGCCTTTCACATATGTAGTTACTCACACATGTACCACTGAGACATCCATTCACTCACCAACACACCCATACACACACTCCGCCAGCCATACAGCCCTTCATAGATGCACTCTTGAACCCATACACCCAGTGAATCACCTACTCACACATCTATGCACAGAGTCACACACCCCCACCCACCCACCCACACAGACACTCAGGCACCCATACTGATACTCAGACAACCAATCAATAACCCATATAGATACTCATGTAGCTGCTCACCAACCCATGCAGCCGCTTACACACCAACTGACAGACTAATACAGACATTCACACAGTTTAGTCACTAACCCATGCATTCAGTAAGACACGATTAATCACTCACTTATACAGTCAGTCACGCACCTACTAAATCATCCATTTAGACACTTATACACCCACTCATTCTTCAATACACCTTGGCATATATAAATATATATAAAACATATTTAAACTTTACAGAAACACACAGTCACTGGATGATGTCATCAGTGATGTCATTTGAGATGTCATCAGTGATGTCATCAGTGATGTCACTGACCATGTCATGAATGATGTAATATCTGACGTCAATCAGAAAAAAGGGGGAGGAGGAGGATTGGGCTAGGCTCACCTTCCTGTGTGATCAGAATACATCAAAAAAATCCGTAGGTGACGGATCAAAAGAACCTAGCCAATAAATCACGATTGCAGCAGAACGAAGGGCTTTTTGGCGTGTTTGTTTTTTACTCACTAACGAACATTGGTTGGAATATATATATATATATATATATGTATATATATATATATATATATATATATATATATATATACACACATACACACACCGAGGAGGAAAGAAAAGAGAACAGGAAGTTGTTCGCACATATATATATATATCTACATATAAACATACATATTCAGAGCAAATTGCGCTGCACTTCGTGAACTTTGAATTAGTGTACTTTATTAAGAAAACAATCGCACCGCCACGTTTCGACCACCCTGGTCTTTCTCATGGTTGGTGACTTCATTGCTAATTTCCCCCTTTTGTAAATAGATGCCTATACTGCCCATCATTAAGCAGTATAGGCTATGTAGTTCATTGTGTAACACCATAAAAACAGTAATTATTTAACATTCTAATGTCCTCGTGCTAGCTCCCCCTGCGATAGTTCTCCTGTCCAGCTTGCCCTCAGTCCACTACCCCCTGCTGCCTGTCTACCTACTGCCTTCTGTTTGTGCCTCCTCTGCTCGTTTCTTGCTCTGTTTTGACTTTTTTGCTTGTTTTTCTGCCCTCTGTTTTCCCTTTCTGCTCATTGTGTTGCCCTCTGTTTCGCCTGTTTCTGCTAGTTTTTCTGCACTCTGTTTTGCTTTTCTGCTCGTTTTTCTGCCCTCTCTTTTGCCTTTTGTGCTCGTTTTCTGCTCTCTTTTGCCTTTTGTGCTCCGTTTTACCTTTTCTGCTCGTTTTTCTGCCCTCCATTTTCTTTTTTCTGCTTGTTTTTCAGCCCTCTGTTTTGCTTTTTCCTGCTCTCTGTTTGGCCTATTCTGCTCGTTTTCCTGCCCTCTGTTTTAACGTCTTTCGTTCTGTTTTGCCTTTTCTGCTTGTTTTTCTGCCCCCTGTTTTACCTTTTCTGCTTGTTTGTTTGCCCTCTGTTTTACCTTTTTCTGCTAGTTTCTTCCCTCTTACCGCCGTTTCCCTCCTCCCGCCATTTCCTTCCTCCCGCCACCCATTGCCCTGCCCTCCCCCAGGACCTACTTAAAGGAGGCCGCAGCAAGACCCCATTGAGCAGGTCCTCATGCCGGCGCCCCCTGCGCCAGTTCTGCTGTCCAGCTTCCCCGCAGTCCGCTACCCTCTGCTGCCTGTCTACCTGCTGCCCTCTGTTTTTGCCTTTTCTGCTCATTTTTGTGCCCTCCCTTTTGCCTTCACTGCTCTTTTTCTTTTTTTTTATATATTCTTTTTATTTTATTCAATACATTTATGCATATTACATTATCACAACCACGGATCATTTTTATCATTCACAGGATTTTATACTCGGAGGTTATCATTATGCTTATCCCCACTTATCACGGTTACAGATTATTTGAGAGTTCGTCATTCAGTTACTCATCACTCAGGCAACAGCCTCTTCTTGATTTTGCAGTTGAGCATGTTCCCCTCAGTTACAGTCCTCTATATTTAACGCCTTCGCTGCTAGGCCTTCCCCCTCCCCCCCCGCCACCCTGTGCTAAGCCTTTTTTGGCTATTTGGGGTAGTTCACGCTTAGGCCCCTGTAACTTTTTGACCACATAAGGTATCCACGCCAAATGTGCGTCCTTTTCTTCCAACATCATGGGGATTCTAAAGGTACCCATGGTTTGTGGATTCCTCTGGAGGGTACCCAAAAATTAGCCAAAATACAGCTAAATTCTTTTTTATTTTTTTTTAAAAGGGAAAAAAGTGCTGCAAATGAAAGCGTCTGGTTTTTCCCCTGCAAATGGTATCAACAAAGGATTTGTGGGTCTGAAATCACAATTTTCCCAGCTTTCAGGGACTGACAGACTTTTGTCAGAAAACCAACATTTTTTACACAGTTTTGGCATTTTACTGGGACAGCCTATTTTTGCTATTTTTTGTGCTTTCAACCTTCTTCCAGTTAATGGTAGAAATGGGTATGAAAGCAATAATGGATCCTGGAAAGCTATACATTTTAGAAAGGAGACAAAATTCTGAATTCAGCAAGGGGTCATTTGTGTAGATCCTTCAAGGTTTCTTTACAGAAACTAACAGTTGAAAATAGGAAAAATTGAAAATGAGTTGAAAAAAACAGCCATTTGTGCCAACGTTTTCACCTGTAACTTCTTCTAATTATGACAGATGTTTGAAAGCAATATACCGTTACATCCGCTGGACCTTTCTGGTTGTGGGAATGAATATGTAGGACTTGTAGGTTCACCAAGAACCCGACGAACCCAGAGCCAATAACTGAGCAGCGTCTTGCAATGGTTTTTTATTATGTACCGGGTATATAGCAATTAATTTGGGAAAATATATATAGTGAAAAATTGGGATGAAAGACGCCTATGTATTTCTGAAATCGGAACAAAATATAGAGTTTAGAAACAGTAGCTATTTGCACATTTCCGAAATTGAGTACCCATACTAGCATGAGAATTATATGACATTTTTCAAAGTGACTTCTTTTTTAATCATTGTCTTTCATTTGGAAGGCAGAAATGCATCGAAAGTCAATAGGTAATAACAGTTGCTCTACAATTCGGTTTTACCCTAAGTCTCCCGATAAATATGGTACCTCACTTGTGTGGGTAGGCCTAGTGCCCGCGACAGGAAACGGCTCAAAACGCAACGTGGACACACTTAATTTTTACAGTGAATACTGACCCTTTGTTTGCAAAGTGCCTAGCTGTTTATTTTGAACCCTAGCTCTGCCGACACCTAGGGAAACCTAGCAAACCTATACATTTTTGAAAACTAGACACCCAGGGGAATCCAGGATGGGGTGACTTGTCTGGCTCTCACCAGGTTCTGTTAACCAGAATCCCTTGCAAACCTCAAAATTTGTTTTTAAAAAAACACATTTTCCTCACATTTCTGTGGTGGAAAGTTCTGGAATCTGCGTGGATTCACAAAATTCCACCCACCCTGCATTCCACAACGTCTTCCGAGAAAAATGGTAACTCACTTGTGTGGGTAGGCCTAGAGCCCGCGACAGGAAACGGCCCAACACGCAATGTGGACACACCACATTTTAAAAGTGAAAACTGACCCTTTTTTTGCAAAGTGCCTAGCTGTAGATTTTGAACCCTAGCTCTGCCGGCACCTAGGGAAACCTAGCAAACCTATACATTTTTGAAAACTAGACACCCAGGGGAATCCAGGATGGGGTGACTTGTCTGGCTCTCACCTGGTTCTGTTATCCAGAATCCTTTGCAAACCTCAAACTTTGTAAAAAAAAAACAAGTTTTCCTCACATTTCTGTGGTGGAAAGTTCTGGAATCTGCGTGGATCCACAAAATTCCACTTACCTCGCATTCCCCAAAGTCTCCCGAGAAAAATGGTACCTCACTTGTGTGGGTAGGCCTAGTGCCCGCAACAGGAAACGGCCCAAAACGCAACGTGGACACACCACATTTTCACAGTGAAAACTGACCCATTTTTTGCAAAGTGCCTAGCTGTAGATTTTGAACCCTAGCTCTGCCGGCACCTAGGGAAACCTAGCAAACCTATACATTTTTGAAAACTGGACACCCAGGGGAATCCAGGATGGGGTGACTTGTCTGGCTCTCACCAGGTTCTGTTACCCAGAATACCTTGCAACACCTCAAACTTTGTAAAAAAAACCACATTTTCCTCATATTTCTGTGGTGGAATGTTCTGGAATCTGCGTGGATCCACAAAATTCCACCCACCCCGCATTTCCCAAAGTCTTCCGAGAAAAATGGTACCTCACTTGTGTGGGTAGGCTTAGTGCCCGCGACAGGAAACGGCCCAAAACGCAACATGGACACACCATATTTTCACAGTGAAAACTGACCCTTTTTTTGCAATGTGCCTAGCTGTAGATTTTGAACTTTTGCTCTTCCGGCACCTAGGGAAACCTAGCAAACCTATACATTTTTGAAAACTAGACACCCAGGGGAATCCAGGATGGGGTGACTGGTCTGGCTCCCACCAGGTTCTGTTACCCAGAATCCCTTGCAAACCTCAAACTTTGTAAAAAAACACATTTTCCTCACATTTCTGTGATGGAAAGTTCTGGAATCTGCGTGTATCCACAAAATTCCACCCAACCCACATTGCCGAAAGTCTTTCGAGAAAAATGGTACCTCACTTGTGTGGGTAGGCCTAGTGCCCGCGACAGGAAACGGCTCAAAACGCAACGTGGACACACTTCATTTTTACAGTGAAAACTGACCCTTTTTTTGCAAAGTGCCTAGCTGTAGATTTTGAACCCTAGCTCTGCTGTCACCTAGGGAAACCTAGCAAATCTATACATTTTTGAAAACTAGACACCCAGGGGAATCCAGGATGGGGTGACTTGTCTGGCTCTCATCAGGTTCTGTTACCCAGAATCCCTTGCAAACCTCAAACTTTGTCAAGAAAAACAAATTTTCCTCACATTTCTGTGATGGAAAGTTCTGGAATCTGCGTGGATCCACAAAATTCCACCCACCCCGCATCCATCAAAGTCTTAAGAGAACAAACATTTGCAATGCATCGGTCTCGCTTTTGGGACCTTATAAGTATTTAGCCATGCACACTCTCTGGCAATGGGAGAAACTATTAGATTTGACAGGGGGTGAAGGTTCGAAGGTGACAGTAAGCATTAGCAAAAGCATGCAATAAAGTTACATTTAAAAGGAGACAGCTGCTGGGGACAAGCTTCAAATAGCACAAAACTTTACAGTGTGTCTCATCTTTGCCCTGAAGCGCATTGACCAAAATTCTCTACAGTAATATCTCATCACTGACGGATGACAAAACAAAGGATTGATTTCAAGACCCAATCACAGAGCTGTACACTGACCTGCATGTTCAAGGCTCATACCAATGGAAAGAAATCCCTATCGTTTTCGCACAGAAGAGAGTTTTTTTTTAATTGAGGAAGTGGCTGAAGCTATACCTTTTCAGACTGCAACATAGCGGACAATCCTGTGCCCAGCGACAGGCTACTGCTATTGACAGCATTTGACTCACGGTTAGACAGTCCCCGCTCCATCCCGCATCACTTGAAAGGCCTTGGAGCTATCTCTAGATGTGGTAATGTAAAAACAATACGGAAATGTGCAAAAACAATAAGTAAAATGCAAAAATAGATGAATGTGGACAGCCTATCATCAGTTAAGATGCTTAAGACAGCCGAAATAGAACATCAACACATAGGGAACAACATATTTCATGGTAATGCAAACAAAAGTTAAACTGCAGAACATAATAGTTTAAACGTGTTCTTTTAAATTAAAGTTAATTATATGCACATCCTTAGGTTGCCACTCTACTCCACCCACACACAATTGTCCAAAACTTCGGCATTCTCTCCCCAATCACATAAATAACTGCTGAAATTGTCATTAAGTACCTGCAGAGCAGGACGCACAGAAAACGGAACAAGGGAGAGAACATAAGCCAGGGACATCAAAACATGGTCTTTGCCTGAAATACTTGTACTTACAGATCATGGGTAAACCAGGAAGTACCGGCACAGTAGAGCACAGGCACCCTGTGTACTCACCTTATTTGGGACCTGCTTTAACATTTCTTTTCTGAGTGCGATTTTAAATCTGTAAGTTCAGTTTCCGACCTATAACAGAGTCAAATGTATGGCCTTAATTGCTAAATAACGTCTTCCCGTTGACCAGTAGAAAAAGAATGTTGTTCAGGTGGCCAGCATCATCTGGCCGACTGCACATGCCCAGAAGCCGAAAGAGTACTCTCAAGGACATGCTCAGGCAGCACTGTGAGAGACACTGATCGGTGCGGTGCTGCCACACTAGATAATGTGTGCTTTTTCCGGTTGTTTTCAGTTCGCAGAGACCCGGCACTCAGCAATTTATGATTTATTGTTAAGGCGTTTTCATCGTTGCTAAATGGGAGATGCTGTAGTAACGGTATATTGTCTAGAAGTTCTTATGTCAGTGACAGGGTGCCGTGGACAGGGAAAAGAGACTACAGCATACAGACATCAAAACAAAAACGTCTGTATTGCGCGTGTGTTGTGCACATTGCCATGTTTTGGTCAGGCAAAATGTCACGCGACACCAAAAAAGAGTGCAATCACCCAGCCAATCCCACAACAAACAAGCATTTCTTAAAATAGGACTCGTATTTACGCGAGACCTATTGCATTGGAAACGGGAGGGTGGGGGTCCAGGAAGGCACAAATGGGAGTGGGGGGGTGAGAGGGAGGGGCCGAAAAGTCACGGACTGCTGAGGGGATGGGGGGGACACAGGGCCAAAAATAGTTTTGGAGTAAAGGGGCCAATAACCAGGGAAGGATATAAATGACAACATGGCCGTGAGGAGGAGGGACTAACAAGCCGAAAACAAATCAAAATGCAGCATTTATGATTGAAGCCAATCAAAAATATGGCCGGAAAGTGGGCGGAGCTTTCCCCCACTATAGTGTATACTGCATGCCTCGCAAAGCGAGAAGCGTATGTGCTGCAACGCTAGGCGAGACCTAAAAATGGTACCTCACTTGTGTGGGTAGGCCCAGGAAACGGCCTAAAATGCAACGTGGACACACCACATTTTCACAGTGAAAACTGACCCTTTTTTTGCAAAGAGCCTAGCTGTAGATTTTGAACCCTAGCTCTGCCGGCACCTAGTGAAACCTAACAAACCTATACATTTTTAAAAACTAGACACCCAGGGGAATCCAGGATAGGGTGACCTGTCTGGCTGTCACCAGGTTCTGTTACCCAGAATCCCTTGCAAACCTCAAACTTTGTAAAAAAAAACACATTTTCCTCACATTTCTGTGGTGGAAAGTTCTGGAATCTGCGTGGATCCACAAAATTCCACCCACCCCGCATTCCCCAAAGTCTTCTGAGAAAAATGGTACCTCACTTGTGTGGGTAGGCCTAGTGGCCGCCACAGGCAACGGCCCAAAACGCAACGTGGAGACACCACATTTTCACAGTGAAAACGGACCCTTTTTTTGCAAAGTGCCTAGCTGTAGATTTTGAACCCTAGCTCTGCCGGCACCTAGGGAAACCTAGCAAACCTATACATTTTGGAAAACTAGACACCCAGGGCAATACAGGATGGGGTGACTTATCTGGCTCTCACCAGGTTCTGTTACCCAGAATCCCTTGCAAACCTCAAACTTTGTAAAAAAAAAACACATTTTCCTCATATTTCTGTGGTGGAAAGTTCTGAAATCTGCGTGGATCCACAAAATTCCACCCACCCCGCATTTCTCAAAGTCTTCCAAGAAAAATGGTACCTCACTTGTGTGGGTAGGCTTAGTGCCCGCGACAGGAAACGGCCCAAAACGCAATGTGGACACACCACATTTTCACAGTGAAAACTGACCCTTTTTTTGCAAAGTGACTAGCTGTAGATTGTGAACCCTACCTCTGCCGGCATCTAGGGAAACCTAGGAAACCTATACATTTTTGAAAACTAGACACCTAGGGGAATCCAGGATGGGGTGACTTGTCTTGCTCTCACCAGGTTCTGTTACCCAGAATCCCTTGCAAACCTTAAACTTTGTAAAAAAAAAACACATTTTCCTCACATTTCTGTGGTGGAAACATCTGGAATCTGCGTGGATCCACAAAATTCAACCCACCCCGCATTCCCCAACGTCTTCCGAGAAAAATGGTACCTCACTTGTGTGGGTAGGCCTAGTGCCCGCGACAGGAACCGGCCCAAAACACAACGTGGACACACCACAGTTTCACAGTGAAAACGGACCCATTTTTTGCAAATTGCCTAGCTGTAGATTTTGAACCCTAGCTCTGCCGCACCTAGGGAAACCTAGCAAACCTATACATTTTTTAAAACTAGACACCCAGGGGAATCCAGGATGGGGTGACTTGTCTGGCTCTCACCAGGTTCTGTTACCCAGAATTCCTTGCAAACCTCAAACTTTGTAAAAAAAACACGTTTTCCTCACATTTCTGTGGTAGAAAGTTCTGGAATCTGCGTGTTTCCACAAAATTCTACCCACCCCGCATTCCCCAAAGTCTTCTGAGAAAAATGGCACCTCACTCGCGTGGGTGGGTCAAGTACCCGCGAAAGGCAAGGACCCAAAACGTATTGAGGAGACATCAAAATTACCTATCAGAAAACAACCTGGTTTTGCAATGGGGGTCACCAGTTTTTTTGGCCCCGGGCTCGGCGGCCATCTTGGGAAACCTACCAAACCCACACATTTCTGAAAACTAGGCCCCCGGGGGAGTCCAGCGAGGTATGGTTTGCGTGGGTCCCCCAACGTTTTCCTACCCGGAATCCCCTACAAACCTCAAATCTAGCTGAAAAAAACAAATTTTCCACATATTTATGTGTGGAATCCCTGTGCCGGCACAAATGTCCTACCCCACAGCGTTCCCCTCAGTCACCCAAGTAAAATGATACCTCACTACCCCCGGGGCAGATCAGGGGCTATTGCCCCCATCTGCCTCCTAGGTGGGGGCAGAAAGTCTTATGTCTTCTTTGGGGGGTAGGGTAGGGGCATTCGCATGCCCATTCTGGGCAGCCCCCACCCCTGGCCTATCAAAAAAAAAACTGCCGTCTAGGGTGCTTGGGGGGGCAGATTGGGGGCTACTGCCCCCATCTGCCCCCCAGGGGTGGCAGAAAGGCTGTCTCGCAAAATTGTATGGGAGGAGCAAAGACCCTTGCCCAAGGGGCCGCTCCCCCCTCCCTGGTGGCTAGTGGGTGGATCCCTGCCTGAGGCTCGCCCCCTGGGGCAATCCCCAAGCAGGGATCCAACGATACCTCTCCCATGTTTTTCGCTGCTCGAGGGTCTGAGATAGCCCCACAAGCACTGAAACTGTGAAACTGAAACTAAGTTTCAGTTTCGTTTTCATTGTAATGACGACAGCGCGCCATGCGCGCGATCGTCATTGCAATGAAAACCCTAACCATGCTTTGGGAGGTTGGGGAAGCTCTCCCCCACCTCTCAAAGCAAAAAAAAAAAGGGAAATCACTCTCCTGTTTACAGCAGAGGGATTTTTTGAAAGTGGTTCCGTCATGAGCACACTTGAACTTGTGCTCATGACGGAACCATTCAGTCATGAGCATGGATGGGGTTAACCCACAATCCCCACATTTTATCCCATTTTCGGGGGCAGCCTCTGCTTTGGTAGATTACCTTCTCTGCCAAGCAGCACCAATCGAGGTCTTGTTCTCATTCTCTCACTGTTGGTGGCTGCGGCCTTCCCCATGCTCTGGCTATATTCCGTTTTGCAACTATATCCGCTAGCATTAACCATATTTTAATATATTTTGGCCAGTTGTCTTCTCCAGTGACGCATAGTATGTGCCAACGGGCTTCCATTGGAACAGCTTGTCCTATAATCTTGGATATTATTGCTACTATGGTGTTCCAGTAGTGATGCAACACTAGGGCAGCCCCATATTGTATGAAAGAATGTACCCACTATCCCACAGCCTCTCACACATACGCTTGAGTCGCATTTGCCCATTGTATAAAGTGCTGATCGGGTTGTGTAAGATCTGTGTATGATTCTGATTTGAACCAATCTGAACCGTGCTCTTATAGCAGCTTCTCTAGGGCTCTGTGTGACTTCCAACCAGTCTTCCTCCTCAAGAATCCCTACGTCAGATTTCCATCTTTCCCTAAAAGCCAATAATGGGTCTGGGGCATTGTTTAATTTTTTTTTATAAATGAGTGTAGTTGCCTTATCCCGTATTGGATCTGCTAATATTCTGTCCTCTAGCAGGGCTATCTCTGGTATTTGGTCTCCCGTGTGTACGTGCGCTCTGAGGGCATGTGTTAGCTGTATATATCTAAATTGTTCCGAGTTTGACATCTGGTACTCCGCTTTTAATTCCAGATGTCGCCCAAGTAGTCAGTGCATAATAGGGCCCACGCGCGAAACCACTGTAGATCCCGCACTTCTGTCAAAAGGTCGCTCTCCCACAGGGGTGTGCGTTCCGTCAATTTCCCTTCCCAGCCTAGAAATTAGTTTGCTTCTCTCCATAGTTTTACCGTTGTTTGTGTATGGATTGGGAGCCCGTCATTCGCTTTTTTGTTATATAGGGCTTTCAGGTACCCCCCTCTGCCCATCACCCAGTGGTCTACCCGGTAGGCCGGTTCATCTCTCCCTGCAAATACCCAGTCATTGAGGGTCACTAGCTGTGCAGCCCAGTAGTATTTACGAATATCTGGGACCGCCAGTCCACCATCGTATGGCCCTCTCTGCAACTTGTTTAGCACTATCCGGGGACTACCTCCATCCCACTGCAACAGCCGTATCTCAGCGTCGACCTTTTGAAAATCGTCCGCTGGCACCTTATATGGAGTGTTTTGCAGGACATATAGTAGGCGGGGCAATGCCATCATTTTGAAAATTGCAGCCCTTCCCATTAGTGAAAGTGGCAATTTGCGCCAGTGTGCCACATCATTTCATAGTCGACTAAGCTGGGGGGGCTAGGTTCTCATCTCTAAACTCCTGTTCTGTTTAGCACTATCCGGGGACTACCTCCATCCCACAGCAACAGCCGTATCTCAGCGTCGACCTTTTGAAAATCGTCTGCTGGCACCTTATATGGAGTGTTTTGCAGGACATATAGTAGGCGGGGCAATGCCATCATTTTGAAAATCGCAGCCCTTCCCATTAGTGAAAGTGGCAATTTGCGCCAGTGTGCCACATCATTTCGTAGTCGACTAAGCTGGGGGGCTAGGTTCTCATCTCTAAACTCCTGTTCTGTTTGCGTGATCATTATTCCGAGATATTTAAATTTAGGTTTAATTAATAACTCTGCTGCTATGGTAGTCAATTCGGGCACCTCGCCAGTGAGAGCAAATTTGAGCAACTTGTCCGAATTTATTTGATATCCTGAATAGCTGCTGAATAGCTGAAATATATGGAGTGCTCGGTGTATTGTGGAGCGTGGCCTGGTAACATATAGAAGGATGTCGTCCGCATATAGCGCAATTCTTTCCTCCCATTCGCCCCAGATCAGGATGCCTCTTATTTGTGAATCCGCCTTGACCCACGCTGCCAAGGGCTCCAGTGCAAGTTCAAACAGCATGGGCGAGTGCGGGCACCCCTGTCTTGTGCCCTTGTGTAGCCCCACCCTCCTCGACACAGCACCATTGACCCGTACTCTGGCTAGGGGTTCTGTGTATAGTAGCTGTATCCATGCACGGAACTTCGGGCCAAAGCCCAAGCGTTCCAGCACCGCAAACAGGAAGATCCATTCTATAGTGTAGAACGCCATATGGGCATCAAGGGACAGTAGCACGGCATTCTCCACTTGCTGGGCTTTAACTGCTTGTACACCGTATAGGCGCCGTAGGTTTAGTCTAGTACTCCTCCTGGGCATAAAGCCCGATTGATCGGGGTGTACCAATCCAGTTATTGCTTTGGAGAGTCTAGCTGCAATAATCTTGGCTAGGACCTCTACTTCCATATTCAGCAAGGAGATTTGCCTATAAGAGGCACAATCTTCCGGAAGCTTACCTTGTTTAGGAATAACCACGATTGTCGCTGTTCTCTGGTCCTCTGGCAGACTACCTATTGTTAGCGATTCTTCAAACATGTGCAACATATGTGGAGCCACCACACTTGCCACCCCTTTATATAATTCTATTGGTATACCGTTTGGCCCTGATGCCTTACCCGACTGCAACGCGCCTATGGCCTCACACATCTCCTCTTCCGAGATATCTGTTTCCAGGTCTTCCCGTTCTGCCTGCGGGTAGGGAGGCGCATGTCAGCTAAGAGCTCCGCACAGTCCGTCCCAGTGCGGGTTGTCGAGGACTTATATAGATGCTCATAGTAAGATGCAAATGCCTCTGCTATGGTCTCGCCATTGCTACAGCTATCTCCATTCGTATTGGTAGTCTTCAATACCCAGCTCCTCTCTCTATCCCTTTTTTCGAGCCATGATAGCAATTTGGTAGCCTTATCCCCTTTTTCGTATATTCTCCTCTGGGTTGCCCTTGCATGGTCCCTGGCTTTCCCTTCCGCAATGTCACGCAACTCTTGCTGTTTTAGCTGCAGCGTATGATTCAGTCGTGGGTCTGGCTTTGCCATGGTTGCTAATTTCTTATCTAATTGGATTAATTCCTCTTCAAGCGCTTCATACTGCAGTTTCCTTTCTTTCTTTTCTACTCCAGTCAGCGCCTGCGTGTATCCCCGTATTACTGTTTTGTATGCCTCCCAGATCACTACCGATGACTCTACGGAGCCCAAGTTGTTCTGAAAGTATTGGACCGTATGCTCAAGTATCTTGTCTTTCATCTGTTTGTTCTTAAGAAGCCAGGGGTCAATGCGGGGTGGCAGGGCATTTGTTTTGGCAAGGCCCAATAGTCTCACCTCTACTGGCGAGTGGTCAGATAGGCCACGTGCCTTATGTAGTGCTCCACGAAAGCACCCAGACATTACCGATTGCGTCAGGAAGTATTCTAAGCGTGAGTAACCATGGTGTGGAGTTGCATAGTACGTGTATTGTCTGGTCTGTGGGTTGTGTCCGCACCAGATATCAGCCAATCCCATTGCCTCTACAAATGCCTTTAGGATGTCCGTCCCTCCCACGCCCCTCACATGTGATAATTTATCCATCTCGGGGTCCATTACTGCGTTTAAGTCACCGCCTAATATGAGCACCCCGCTAGGCAGCCATAGTAGCAATGCACTCAGCTCAGGCAGTGTGCTCGAGTGCATTTTCGGCGGTATATACACTGAGCAGAAGTTGACAGCTCGGCCCTCCCATACTCCGGAGAGTGCGACATCCCTGCCCAGCTTATCCTGCCATGTTTGCTGAAACACTACTGGCACCGTCTTTTTGACCAGTATCCCCACTCCCCTGGACCCCGACGTGAACCCAGCATGGGCCTGAAGCTTATAGCCAAATCTCTCCATTGCTCTGCATGTGTTGCCCATCTAGTGTGTCTCTTGCAACAGGACTACATCTGGTGCATGCCGTCGAATATACTGTAACACCATGGTACGTTTAATTTTGTTGCCTATGCCATTTACGTTCCAGGTCATGATCAAGCGATCACGTCTGACTGGTTCGTGTGACATCAGCAGCGCGTGGCATTGCCCATCAAGGGGGGTCGTTATTATCTTTGCCATTCTTCAGGTTTCTGCCCCGTACATAACCAGGTCTCTCAGGTGTGGGTGTGCGCGTTCTGTTCATCTCTCCGTTTTCCCTCTCCCTTTCCCCGGTGTGTGTTATGAACATGCATTGAATACAGTGTACTAATATCATATACTTTTGAAAACCCAACAAGAAAAACTCCTCTCCCTGCTACCCTGCACTGTGGGCTATTAACTACCCACCCCCCAATGTGCATAGCGCCTGTTGCCCCATAACTAAACTAATGAACTTTGGGCGGGTGTTAGCCTATGCATGTCCACCATAGTCGACCCACCTCCCCCAACTTCAAGCTGCCATATTCTTAGTGTTGGAAAACTTGGTATTCCCATCCAGTTCATGTGTCTTTCATAAGTCTTAGTGCAGAACATCCCTGGTGCTGAATGTTAGGTTGATACTGTCGCACGGTCGTCCATTCTTTCTTCCCAACAGTGCATTCTTAGATCTTGACTTGTGTCAGTCCTGGGATCTTTTTGTTTTTATACGCCTCTCCCGGAGTTGTCTTATTCTTTGAGTTGATCTTTTGTCCCTGTCTGTTGGACACTTATGGTGTCTTTGGGCAGGGTATACCTGTCTAGTTTTGTTTGCTGCAGTGGATGGGGACCTCTCCCACCCGTCATGATTCTAGAACCTTGCTGTCATTTGACTGTTCAGCTGCCTCCCTTTATGCAATTGTAGAGAGGGGGGGGAGGACAGGGGTAGTCGGTCCCAAATCCCAAAGGCAGTCGCAGCGGTACACGCCGTCGCCTGCACCAGGGCCTAGCAGGCTCTAGTCAGCCTGTCAGTTTTCCTAACTGGACACCTACTTCTTGAACCAAGTTTGTGCCCGTCCCTCCTACACCCCGCGTGCTCCTGCGATACAGTTGTGCTGGTCTAACAAGGTTGGTTGCCTTTCCCGGCACACATCTTTATCGTATCACTGTACTATTGGGGAAGTCCAGCCTCAAGTGTACTAATATCCAGACTTACTGATGGGATGGTGTATGCCACTGTTCAGGTGCACGTCTGGACCACCTTTAATCCTGCGCTTGTTGGGTCTCCTGGCAATTTGGGCACCACTGCTACCCTAGGGTATGCACCACCAGCTTCGTCAGGTGCAGTAAATAAGTCTGTGATGGTCCTTCCAGCTGCTTTAAAAGTCGCAGATCTTCCCGTTGTGATTCCGTCTCCACTAGGCAGCAAGCAGATCCGACCCACAGCGTGATACCACAGTGTGCCGCTCCGCCACTTCCGCACCGGTCAGCACACTCGCTCCTTCGGTCAAACTCCACCCGCTGCTTTGGGGCTGAATAATATTGGGCCGGGTGGTCAACAGTGTATACCCCCCTTTTATTTCCTGCCGCCGACCCTAATGCAATTTTCCCTGCGGCCTGTGGTCTTTGTGGCCGTGGGTCTATTCGATACCTCTGGAAGGATGAGTCTTCCCGCTTCACTTCTCTGCTGCGCTGTGGTGCCTGTGGGTAGGCCTGCTCTTCAATGCAGTGCCGGTCGCGCCGCACGTCACCTCCGCCCTGGCCCGCTTATGCCCCCAGTCAATCTTCTTCCGCTCAAAAATTTAACCCGCGGCTACAGGGCCTAATGGTGCCTGGCCGGGCGCTTAATAGCACAAGCCTCCTCCGCTCGGCCTCCACCGGTGCTCGTGGGGTCTCTCTGTCTCCTTAGGCCCAGAAAATCGCGGGTGTGCTTGTTCTATCCGGGGGAGCGGGATCCGACACAGCGCTTCTCACAGCCCTCCTCTGCACCGCTTACCTTTTCCGCCGTGCTCCCTCCGATCTCGGCTGGGCCTCTCCCCAACCTCGGCTGGGCTCCGTTCAGGTCCAGAATCGTCCGCCTTGCCCCAGTGTCTGCTCACATCACTCGACTGCGATTCGGCCCATTCAGTTCATCTGGGGCTCATTTTCCTGGAGGCTGCAGTCGAGTCCCGTTGGGCGCATGCCGTCGAATCGGGTGCGTCTCTGCTTTGCCGGTTTTTCCAACTTATTTTTTGCAGCTTTCAGACCGGGTAACCTCTCGACCGCTCAGCAGCACTTTTGAGCTTTGGTGCGCCGGATTTAAGCAGGATATTTGGGGGATAATGTGTTCAACTCGGCGGAGCTCCTTCAACTTGCTGCCATTTTCATTTGTGGCAAGCCACGCCCCTTCACTGCTCGTTTTCTGCCCTCTGTTTTGCCTTTTCTGCTCTTTTTTCTGCCCTCTGTTTTGCCTTTTCTGCCCTCTGTTTTGCCTTTTCTGCTCTTTTTTCTGCCCTCTCTTTTGCCTTTTCTGCCCTCTGTTTTGCCTTTTCCGCCCTCTGTTTTGCCTTTTCAGCTAATTTTTTTGCCTTCTGTTCTGCCTTTTCTGCTCTCTGTTTTGCCATTTCTTCTCGTTTCTCTGCCCTCTGTTCTGCCCTCTTCTGCTCTGTTTTGCCTTTTTCTGCTCGTTTTTTCCCTCTTCCCGCCATTTTACTCCTCCCGCCACCCAGCGCCCCGCCCTCCCCCAGGACCTACTTAATGGCGACCCCATTGAGTAGGTCCTCGTGCTAGCTCCCTCTGTGACAGTTCTCCTGGTCCAGCTTGCAACCAGTCCACTACCCTCAGCTGCCTGTCTACCTGCTGCCCTCTGTTTGTGCCTCCTCCTCTGCTTGTTTCTTGCTCAGTTTTGCCTTTATGCTTATTTTTTACCCTCTGTTTTGCCTTTTCTGCTCGTTTTTCTGCCCTCTGTTTCGCCTTTGCTGCTTGTCTTTCTACCCTCTTTTTTGCCTTTTCTGCTTGTTTTTCTGACCTCCGTTTTGCTTTTTCTCCTCATTTTTCTGCCTTCTGTTTTGTCCTCTTCTGCTCTGTTTTGACTTTTCTGCCATCCATTTGGCCTTTTCTGCTCTTTTTTTCTGCCCTGTTTTGCCCTCTTCTGCTCTGTTTTGCCTTTTCTGCCCTCTGTTTTGCCTTTTCTGCCCAATTTTTCTGCCCTCTGTTTTGCCTTTTTTGCTCGCTCTTTTTTCTGCCCTCTGTTTTGCTTTTTTGTGCTCGTTTCTTCCCTCTTCTTGCCATCTCCTCAAGACCTGTTGCAGGGTAATTGGCACAACGGAGACCTTGCGCCCCAGCGCCCAGATACCCCCAGGGGTGACAGTGCGATGCTCTATAAATGTTGATTGCTTGATTGATTGTTATTCAGAGTGTGTGAGCTCAAGCAGGCAACTATTTACAAAATTGTTCTCTGAAATTGTTAGTGTACTATACAAATGATTTGAAATGCCCTACAACTTGTAGACTAAACACTTCACATACTTAATGATGCACACAAAATAGATAGAATCTACTACCACTTGCAAAGATAGTGGTAAAAAATGTTTATTCACAATTCTGCTTGTTCCCAAAAGCTGATAGAGGGTGATCCTGGCACAGCAACCCTTTTGTTGATGCCATTCATAGTCACTGAATGATGTCATCAGTGATGTCATTTGAGATGTGACTGACCATGTCACGAGTGATGTAATATGTGAGGTCATAAGCAGTGCATTGCGGGGCGTGAGTTATAGTTGGCTCAGCTAACTATAACTGCTGAATTTCTCTGGTTTGTACGAGTGACATGTCAGCCTAACTATAATATCGCTGTAACCTTTGTTTTTTTCAGTGAATTTCTAAGTTTTTAAAAATTATATTTTCTTGCTATAATGGCCCTGTAAACTTTGTTTTTTCCAGTAAATATATATATATTTGCATACATTGAAGAGAATTTTGACGCTCACTTGGGGAGAGGTGAAAAGCAGCGTGTTTATTCACCACACTAGATGCGTTTCGGCTCAGCTGGGCCTTTTTCTCATGACCCTGTGATAGAAACAGTGCCAAAGACAGACAACATTTCATAAGTGTGACAACGGTGCTATCTTGGAAGGGAGTATATCATCATATCATGCCACAATTACAGCCTTGTGTGAAGGAATTTAAAGTAAAAATACAGTCCCCATCGTATGAATACAAAAATATATTGAAAATAATATTCATGCATATAATTACAAGATTTGTTTCATCATATGCCTCTAGAGTCTGTGGGTTACATTTACATTGGAGTTCAGAAGCCAGTCAACATCCAAAGCGCTAGGTTGTCGCTGCGTGAGGTTTCATGGTCAGGTAAAACCGAACTGACTAGAGCTGGAACAATACTGACACCACACCCGAGTGGGCACATCCTGTAGGTACCAAATGTACAGTTCTAACATTTTATCATGATTTGCCTCTCGAGTCTGTGAGATACATTACGGTTTGAGTTCAGGAGCCAGGAGTAACCTATAAGGTTATAGTGCGAAAGGTATCATGGACAGGTAATGCTGAACTGGCTTGACTTGAGGACAAACTGTCATCATGCCCAAGTGGGCACTTCATGCAAGTACCTGATGCACCGTTCTGTATGCACCATCAAATACCGCCTAAGTGGGCCTACTGTAGTTACATCTGCATGCACCATGTCTATGGGGTTGAGTGTTCCACCAGCTAGAACTACACGGTACCAGTCAGGCAAGAAAATCCCCCTCAGCTAGAAATGGGCTCCCTTGTTTCAAGTAGACACCATGATGTGAAAGGTATGTGGAATAAAAGTGTAAACAGACAGTGGGGAACAATACAGTTAACACATGTACATCAAAATCAAACACAGGGTACTTCAGTTTCAGGAGTTAACTATTTGTGTTCTATAAAGTGGAAAAAGAAAGAAGGAAGAAGAGGAAAGGGAGACAATCATTGCCTGCCCGGCCATAAGTCATTGGAGGAAAAGAGAAGCATCTTATCTCTGGTCGGTGTCAACTCCATGTGGGGTGTCCGAAGAAAAGAGTAGGGAGCTCTCACTGTAGATCGTCACAGAGATTCCCTCCCTTTCCTCCTCTGAAAAGAGAAACACAGAAATTCACATTAAAGCCAGAAAAAAGGGTAAAACCACTAATGCATCATATAACTGGAGGTGAGTATGGGGAGAGGATACTCTTCAGTCACCTAGGTGTACTCTTAGCTCCTTCTCCGTATTCCACCCCACAGGTTTCTTGGTTTCCGGATCTATTACATACTTGGATTCAAGGTGTCTCAGGTTAAGGGTGCTGTTACCTCCTTTGCGACATTGAGAAAGGCGTTGTGCTGAAACGCGTCCAATAAACTAATTTGTTGAAAATTCCCCGAGGAGTGCACCTGTTACTGGCCACACGATTGTGGTAGTTTGACTTGGATGTATATATATTCGGAAACTTTGTCAAATGGAATCACGGTACATAATAAGATTAAGAACCAAGACCCCGTTAGGGATCAACATTGACGAGGAATTATATGTACATTTGTAATAAGAATAAATAGAGGCAATGGTGAGAAAAAACAACTGAAACCCAGAAATGTAACGATCGAAAAAAACTTGAATGAAGCAAAAAGATAAATAATGGATATACAAAAAGTTGTGTGGTTGGATATGGAAACAATGGGCACTAATCCCAATAAGAAACACCAAGGAAAATGCCATGTAATTACGAAATAACATGGGATAGACCTCATTCAAAGGCCAAAATGACATCAGCGAAAAATACAAATGGACATAGAAAAAAGTTAAATTATAAACGAGAGACTCACTAAGAGTAAAATTAGATGAACTTACAATAACAACATTACATTTGTAATCATTATTTAAAACTCCAAACAACTATAGCAATGATCACCATCAACAGTTAGAATGCAATGTGTAAATATTGTAAATATTGATCAATGTATATTGGCACTACATTACCCGCAATGCCGCATAGAAGGCTAATGTGATATGTATAAATTGTGCTAGAAGAAAGACTCACTTACCGTGATTAAGGCCTAGGAAGGCTGAAACGCGTTGGTGAAATCGCTACAGAATAAAATTATGAGAATATTGGACATCTAACAGTGCAGCGTATTGTTTATAAAATATATATATATATATATATATATATATATATATATATATATATATATATATATATATATATATATATATATATATATATATATATATATATATATATATACTGGTCTCTCTGTGTGTTTCAACCCGGCCGTATCCACCTTACGAGGCCGGAGCTAACTTGTAGGGCACAGGACCCTGTAATAATTCAAACCAGCACTCGCAGCTCAGTTTCAATGAGTCAGTAAAATTCGCACTCCAGAGAAAGTTTCAGGATATTAATTTATTTTGAGACAAAATAAATTAATATCATGAAACTTTCTCTGGATTGCGAGTTTTACTGGCGTCTCATTGAAACTGAGCTGCGAGTGCCGGTTTGTGATATATGTATATGTATATATATATATATATATATATATTAAACCAGGATTCCCTCGACTATTTCCAGTCGAAAATACGGGACACGGACACCAGGTAGGTGCAATATTTTTTCCTTTTTATTTAGATGACGCTCAGCATGGTTGATGACGCGTTTCGCCCATCCAGTGGGCTTGATCACATGACGAGACCCTAGTCCCTCATTGCTTTTCAACAATCCTACCACACATTGCGTCACGTGATTAGTGAAACTAAAAGAAATACTTATAAATATTCTCATTGTATTACATGCATCTAAATACATTGAAATCAATGACTATTGGCAGCATAGACTAGTTTGATTGTGCAATATTTCTGGGATCAATCCAAAGCGATATATAAAGTGCAGAATACTGATTCACATTTTTTTTGACAAGGCAATTACTGCATTTACTTGTATGAATACAAATTATAAAATCGCTGCTGGAAGCTAAAAATTAATCATAATTCTGTGCAAATAGCAATATGGATAGTAAACATATACACTTTTCCTGAGATCAATTCAAAAGCATGATATAAAGTGCTAAGTGCATGATCACAACATTCGGGAAAATTACTAAACACTTTGTTCAAATGCATATGTGAAATGATAATCATTCTCGAGAAGGGGAATATTGTGGTACTGAACCTAACCAAAGATGTGATGCTCAATATCTCATGTCAAAGTGACAACATATCCTCATATTTGATATATTTTAAATTCTATTGCCAATAGAGAACAGTTGGTCTTAAGTCCTAATGAACAAAATATCTGTAAATAGGATATACACCACATCAATCATATCTATGTCTAAAAATTCAGCTATTTGACCCTTAGAGATCCCCTCTTCTGTTCATTTGAACCAAGAACAAGTAAACAATTAAATCCTCCATGTTCTGTACTGAAAACTCCATTGGCATTCATAGCCATCGCTCATATGACTACATCACAAGAGAATATATAAAGTGCTACAACGTGCATATAAAATGTGCTGTGCTAAAAGCAAAAAACAAAAATCATCATCATCAGATGTTTTTAAAATGTGAGAATTAAATTTTATAATGAAACTTGAGATAAAATGTAAATTTTTAAAATACAGACGGGGGCATTGGCATAGATTACCGCAGCATTATTGCCATATATTGTTTCCATTCGGTGTAGTAAAGCATTAGAACACCATCACCTCATTGTTGATACAGGTCGAATTGAACCTAAGACTGGAGGAGTCACCCTATCATAACAGTATATTATAATATTATTAAATTGCAGCACCCCTAATGACATGAATAAATCTAGGGAGACCCATATTATTTAAATGGGGATATATATGAATAAATAAGGAGTCAGATAAAAGTTGATGATAATACGAAAATATGTAAAAATATGATGTGTCTAAATTGATGTATAAATCTCACTATACTCAATAAATAACCATAAATAAACATAAATATTTCATAAAACTCAATAAAATCTCTCATAAAAAGTTATACAATTCTTCCCCGTTATTGAGTCCATTAGGTGCACGAGTATCTAGTTCAAGTATGAATATATATATATATACATATATATATATATTATCTACTGGCAGTCGCCAGTAGATAGTTATAGTTAGGACTACGTTTCCATAGGAAAAGCATTTTTTGATGTGCTTATAACTTTGTTGTCGTTTGACGAATCTTTACGAAATTTTCCAAACAGTTCCTCTTTTCAGCTGCGCTCCTATCCTGAAAGTTTGGGGGTGATTGGTGAAGGGGGAGCTGAGAAAAAAGGGGGGTCCCAAAACATGGTTTCTCCATGCAATTGCCATCGGAAACTTTAGACAAGGCTACAGGTCAAACTGCTGAACGGAATTACGCCAAATTTGGCAGGGAGAAAGGACTTGGTCCAGAAAGCACGCTTTTGTTTAAATGGGGTAAGTCCGTTCAGTAGTTTTAGAGAAATATCAAGATTTACAGATATCGATATTTGAGAATTCTGACATCTGATTGGCTGAGGCGTTACGAGCACGAGCGTGCGGCTCATTGGTTGCAAACTGTTGAAACTAGGAAGTGTTGGCAGCCATTTTGTGACTGAGTTGAAAGGCGTAGGGCGAAACAAAAGAGAAAAATTGTATAAGAGGGTATAGTAGGAACACTGTGGTCTTACTTTAAGCAGTCTGTACGGTGCAGAGGCAGGGAGTTTGAATGTTGCGTAGGCTGTGGAAATCACGTCCGCAGAACAACGGTGCGCGGTATTGCGGCAAGTTGCGTAGGCTCTGGAAATCCCGTCGGGAAACAATGCGCCGTATTGCGGCAAGCAGTGTGTAGGGTGCACACACAGGTAGTGTGAATGTGCGGTATTGCGGCAATGTTCAGTAGGCTGTGTAAATCCTATCGTGAAAATAACAATGCGCCGTATTGCAGCCTTCCTTTAATATAATGCGCAGTAATGTTTACTTATAATACGGTGTTCACTTTTATCACGGACAGTGTCACTTTCTTAGACGAAATTTAATATTATGTGGGAGGGCGTGTTCTGTTCGTGTCTGGAACAAAATTAACGTTTAATTGGCTGAGGTGTTCCAACAACGAGCTCAATGTTCATTGGCTGCGAACCATTGAAAGTAGAAGTGTTGCAAGCCATTTCCTCCCCGTCCGCGGAGTAGCAGGGACATCTGATTGGCTGACGTGTTCCAAGCAGGACCTTCCCAAGCTTAATGTTCATTGGCTGCGAACCATTGAAAGTAGAAGTGTTGCCAGCCATTCCCCCCCCCTCCGCGGAGCATCAGGGACATCTGATTGAGTAACGTGTTCCAAGCAGGACCTTCCCAAGGTTAATGTTCATTGGCTGTAAACCATTGAAAGTAGAAGTGTTGGGAGCGATTCCCTCCCCCTCTGCGGAACACCATGGACATTTTATTGGCTAAAGTGTTCCGAGTACAAGTTTGCTCATTATTGGCTGGGAACGGTTCACTGTTGTGAACCATTTTGTGACGCACTTCAATGGAGAACGGGAAAAGAAAGTAGTAGCGGGAGGGTAGGAACACTATTAACTCTGTACAGTGGTCACAAGGTGGTGGACAGGGATTGTGAAGGTAAAAATTGTTTTTTATATATTTTAAGGGCCATTTATATAATTGGCGTGGGGTGTACAAATCACGGCGGGAAAATAACAAAGTGTGTTGCGGTCTTCGTTTTGTTAAGTTTGCGGGTGGGATACTTCCCAGGAGCACTGTTTAGTTATAATGTGGTGTTTACTTTTCTGACGGGGAGCTGTGGGTGCGCAGCAAAATTTCAGTCTAGGTTTGAAATAGTTTTTATTAAGCAATTACAAATATACTTTCTTCAGAAACTGAAGCTGTATATATCAAAGGGGTGACAAATAAAAACGCAATTCATAAAATATCCCTTAGCGTGGGCACACCCTCCCTTTTTTTCTGCTATAGTTTGTAAAAGTGTTGCCCCATATTCTTGATGAGATAAGAGGGCATGAGTTACTTTTAGATAAAGTAGACAAGAAGTGCTACAAGAAACACTCCCACACTACATCATCTCAGGTCACAAGAACAATAACAAGTAAAAAACTGTTAAAAACAAATCACTTTATATTACATAGAAATGTACGCTTTATCATTTTTTATAATTTCTATTCTATAGAATTCGGGAAAGTTCGGTCGTAGTGCTTAGAGGTCGCTCACTGCTCCGCTAACAAATCACGTACTCCTTTGAGAATATATAGGATAGTAGTATAATAATATACACTACTGGTAGTATATATTCTATAGGGAGAAGGTGAATAGGAACCGCAACAGACAAAAATAGAAATATCAAAAAAACTCCACTGAGGTCAGTATAAATGTAAATATTACAATATACATACTCACACTATATGATCTCAAGGGAGAAATAGACTAAAAACCAGAAGCTGCTGACGTTACATATAAATCTTTAATATTCGCGCCGACGGGTCACAAACTCCTCTGAGATCATAATGTGTGGTTATTATAATATACATACTCACACTATATGATCTCAAGGGGGAAATAGACTACAAACTAGAAGCTGCTGACGTTACATATAAATCTTTAGTCTTCGCTCCGACGGGTCACCAACACTTCTGAGGTCAAGTACAGTGTCAATATTATAATATGCAAAGTCACACTATATGAGCTCAAAGGAGCCAGAACAGGAACAATGTTTGCTGTATTCTGTCTGTTTCTGAAAACAAGCTGCTGACGTTACATATAAATGGCAAAAACAACCAATAACACTTTTTTCTAAATACAAGTGTTTAAATATTGACAAATAGCTACGTATTATAAATATCTAGTATGCCATAATCAAACAACTTACAACTCAGGATTAGGTTTTGTGGCCGCAAAAGAAGAATCCGACTGTAGAAAAGAGCACCTGCATCACTGAATGGAGACGCGTAAATAACTCGCAAAAACGAAACTAGTCAATCAACGGTTGTGGTTTATATACTTTTTGGTTATTGAGTAGTCTATGGAAGGAAGATGCGGCTCTGCCCATTTAGATGTCACGTTTTACGGTTGACACGTGCTCACGTTTTAACTGTTTAACTTGTGCATGTGTTGGGAAAAGTTACAAAATGTGAAGCGGAAAAAGTTTCGATTTCGAACTTAACACGTATAAGGTCCTTAATATGTACATACATTGGAGAGCTTAAAAACTGTTACCCGGAAAACCGTGTCATTTCCATTCTCATGAGTAAATACATTTATTAATTGCCGTAATTCTAAATAGAAGACATAAAAAAAAAGATCTTTCAAAATAGAAGAAAAAAAACGTGATAATATTTCTCATCACTATGGTTTTAAATTAAAAAAATGCGGGCATTTGTAAAGCGTACAGCTACCCCAGGAAAGGTGTGCCGGCGCTCCGGGGCGTCGGAAAGATTAAGCAAGGTGTTGCCCACAGTGACATAGTGGTGGGCTAACGTGCCGCTGGAGCCGGGAATCGAACTGTGAACGCTGTTGTTCGAAGTCAGGTATCATAGCTGCTGCGTCACACTTTTTCCACACTTATATGTTAATTACTGCTAATTAAGTTTTGAACATTGTTAAATTATAACTTATAACAGACTACTGTTACAGTTAGTTTTTCACTAGAAAAAGTATGCACGTCTTTTTTAAATTTAGTTAAAAACAATATAGGTTTCAGGGACATTGTAGTTAGAAATTAGCATTTATAAAACCTTTGAAATTCACTGAAAAAGCCATAGGTTTTACAGACGTTATAGTTAGAAATTAGCATTTATAAAACCTTTGAAATTCACTGAAAAAACCATAGGTTTTACAGACGTTATAGTTAGAAATTGACATTTAAAAAACCTTTGAAATTCACTGAAAAAACCATAGGTTTCAGGGGCGTTATAGTTAGCTGGACATTTCACTCGTACAAAACCATAGAAATTCCACTGTTCTAGTTAGGTCATCTAACTATAACTCGCGCCCCCGCAATGCACTGCTCATGACGTCACATATTACATCACTCATGACATAGTCAGTGACATCACTGATGACATCTCAAATGACATCACTGATGACATCATCCACGTGATCATCTGATGCACCTTCTCACACCCTCATATAACCTTTGATACACCCCCTCTAAAATACAGACTACCATTCTCGAAACCATAGACACACCAATACCAGTTAGTACATACCCACTCACTGATTCATAGGTCTACACACACATCCACTCACCCATACAGTCACTCATACACGCAGTCACTCATCAATATAGCCACTGAAATATGCACTCATACACCTATACAGATACTCACACAACACCACTAACCATAGAGTTACTCACACACCTAGTAAGTCATGCAAAGAATCAATCATACTCCCATTTACACACCTATACAGTTATACACACACCACCTCACTTCATACAGATACTAACACATACTTACTCTCTTATACAATCACTGACACAAGCACACACTCATCCATCAAGCCACTCTCTCAATCACTCACTCTCACATATAGTCATTTATATAGTCCAACACTCACATATACTGCCTTTCACATATGTAGTTACTCGCACATGTACCACTGAGACATCCATTCACTCACCAACACACCCATACACACACTCACCCACCCATACAGCCCTTCACAGATGCACTCTTGAACCCGTACACCCAGTGAATTACCCACTCACACATCTATGCACACTCACACACCCCCCACCCACCCACACATACACTCAGGCACCCATACAGATTCTGAGACAACCAATCAATAACCCATGTAGACACTCATTTAGCTACTCACCAACCCATGCAGCCGCTTACACACCAACTGACAGACTGATACAGACATTCACACAGTTTAGTCACTAACCCATGCATTCAGTAAGACATGTTTAATTACTCACTTATACAGTCAGTCACACACCTACTAAGTCATCCATTCAGACACTCATACACCCACTCATTCTTCAATACACCTTTGCATATATATATATATAAAAAACATATTTAAACTTTACAGAAACACACAGTCACTGGATGATGTCATCAGTGATGTCATCAGTTATGTCATTTGAGATGTCATCAGTGATGTCATCAGTGATGTCACTGACTATGTCATGAGTGATGTAATATGTGACGTCATGAGCAGTGCATTGCGGGGGCGCGAGTTATAGTTAGCTGAACTAACTATAACAGTGGAATTTCTATGGTTTTGTACGAGTGAAATGTCCAGCTAACTATAACGCCCCTGAAACCTATGGTTTTTTCAGTGAATATATATATATATATATATATATTGTAACTTTACTTGAGTTTGCTTTTGGTTGCTGAGCACCAAAAGAGGGACACAGATACAAGTGATGCAAATTAGTGTGTGTATATATATATATATATATATATATATATATATATATATATATATATATATATATACGTATCTCTATCTCTCTCTAAATATGTGTGTGATTTTATATATATATATATATATATATATATATATATATATATGTATGTAGATATATATATTACCTACTGGGGGTCGCCAGTAGGTAGTTATAGTTAGGACCTAGTTTCCATTGGCAAAGCGTTTTTGATTTGCTAATAACATTGGCGCCGTTTAGCGAATCATCGCAAAATTTTCAAAACTAATGGGCCACTCACTTCAGCTGCTGTGTGGAAAGTTCGGGGTGATCCGTCAAGCCAGGGCCGAGAAAAAGGGGGTCCCAAAACGCTTTTTCTCCATGTTAAATTCCATAGGAAACTTTAGACCCGGCTACAGCCCGAACTGCTGAACGGAATTATACCAAATTTGGCAGAAAGGTAGCTCTTTGTCCAGAAAGCACTCTTTTTGTTAAATGGTGTATATCCATTCAGTAGTTCCTGAGAAATGTAACAATTTCTTAGATATACAACTGTGGCCGCGGTGGATCTGCAAACCCTCTCGATCTCATGCCTGAGCTCTGATCGCATACCAACACTTCAAACCAGGAAGTGTTGGCAGCCATCTTGTGACTCAATTGAACCGAATCACAAGCAAAAACGTAAAAAAAAAGAAAAGGGGGCAGGGTAGCAACACCCTGACCCCCTAGGCCTGTTCAGGGACCCCCCAGGGCCAAAAAAAAGCTTCTTTTTAAAAAAAGAATTTGGTAGGATTTGTGGTGGATCCGCGAATCCGGACGAAAATTTTAAAAAAACGAACGGGCTCCCGTGTTTTGTTTACTTTAGGCCCCCGGGACCAGCCCCGGGGACCGCCAGCACCCTGGGGCTAATTGTTTGAAGTGCGGGGGCCATGCCCCGGGGACCGCCACCTCCCATGGTCTATATTGAAATAAGATGCGTGGGGGGCTCCGGGCCCCCCACAGCCCCAGGACCACCACCTCCCTGGGGCTATATTGAAATAAGATGCAAAGGGGGGCTCCGGGCACCCCATGTAGCCCCGGGGACCGCCACCTTCCTTGGGGTAGTGTACTAAAATGCGGGGGCCACACGCCCCCCGCTGCCCCAGGGCCCACCACCTCCCCGGGGCTAATTTCCAAATGGGAGGGGGGGCCGCGCTGCTCTCCTCCTGGAGCCTTAAATGTCCCTGGGGACCGCCACCCCCCCAGGTCCGGATCCAGCAATGTCCTGGGGTGCCAACCCCCGGGACATTTCAGTTTGCTATGGGATCCCATCCCATAGCAAACAGGGTGCTCCGGTTTGAACTAGTGAGAGCACACTTTGCATCAGTGATGTCATTTGAGAAGTCATCAGTGATGTCACTGACCATGTCATGAGTGATGTAATATGTGAGGTCATACGCAGTGCATTGAAGGGGCGCGAGTTATAGTTAACTCATGTAACTATAACGGCTGAATTTTACTGGTTTTGTATGAGTAAAATCTGACCCTAACTATAACGTCCCTGTAACCCTTGTTTTTTGTGTGTGAATATATATAGATATATTTAGATAGATAGATTGATACATATATATACATATATATTATTTTCTATTTTAGGTTTATTTTGTATATTTAATTTAAAGTGTTAAAATTATATTTCATATGGTTATATTTAAATTAGACTATATATTTTTTGTTGGTTGTATATTTGTTTGTTAGTTTTAAAATGACTATTAATTTTTTTAATTATATGCATTTGAAAAATTTACTGATGTATATGTATATATATCAGTAAATAAACAATTTATTAGGACAGTGAACAAAGGCAGGCAGTTTCTTACTCCAACATAAGCTTCATTTTGAAACTGTTTTTTATGCAAATAAAGTTGGTACGAAATCAATTAAACACACGAATAATAATCAGATAGTTATAGGCAACCAATGCCAAAATGCCAGAAAATACATAAAGTATACAACGATATTCCAGTCGTGGTTGTTCCTCATAGCAAGTAGATATAATGGCGGTATGAGAGGTAGAGCTGCTGGTCTAATACATATAAAAGAAATATCCAATGTGAATGCAATGACAAATTAATTTCCACAGACCATATAAAGTAAATGAATCCTTTCTTACAATAAGACATCTCAGGGAAAAATGAATAATCAAAATCAGATTCGAAAAGAACCGCCGTAAATAGCCAAAGAGCTTCTCTTTCTTAATGCACATTACCCAGATGTAAAAAAAAAAGAAACAGAAAAACACCATAAATTGAGAGTGCACTCACAATATTAAATTAATATAGCTATGCATGGTACATAAGTTGGTGTACTCAATGTTAATAATACATGGAAGGCTGAATTCAAAAATCCTGCATGTCACACCAATGAGATAGATGAGATAGGCGAAATATTGAGCTCAAGTGTGCATAAATTAAACTGCTAATGTTGCAAAAATATTCATGATAGCAAAACATTCAAAATTTAGTCAATCAAAAGGTTCAGTGTCAAATCTCCCATGTGCGGAGTGAATCCCACAGACCTCTACAGGATCTAAATTCAAGGGACGGTAACCAACATTGAAATCCACATTAAACCACTCACACTCAAGTGAGCAGAAGTGTGAGTTCCAATTCTCCCAATAAAGGGCTACTGGCTCATTTTGACCACAAGGAAGGAAACGTCAGTAAGACAATTCTCTCGCTTAGCCCACACGATATGGAATGGGTTACCTCTGTCAAACTCAACACACTTAAACAGTCCTTATCTTTTGTTTCCTGTGTACACATGACAAGCCGGTAGAGAAATCTTATATATAGCTGCACAGGTATAATCAACATCAACACTATCATACCTACATTAGATTTGAAGGGCAAAGGAACTGTGCCTTGCAAAGTTGTCCTAAGAAGTGTTTCTGAAGAATTTTTAAATTGTGGTTTGCTTCCTAGAAGCGCTAATATTGAGTGTCACAGAAATTTCATAATCTACTGTGGATTAACAAATTGTTTTCATTTTTGTTGGGTTTATTACTAAATGTTTTTAAATTGAGGGAGTGCAGCCCCCCTTCCCTAAGCCTAAGCCCCAGGCCTAAGGGGCCTGGGGCATCCACAAGAAATATTATGTTGAGGAATGTGGGGGGATGCCCATGCCTCTTGGCATGGTTTTGCTCTTGCCTGGCAGGAGCATATTTTTGTTTCTGCTCCCGCCAAGCAGGACCAATCCTTGTTTTCCTGCCTGCAAGAGCGCATACAGGGAAAAGAATATGTGCTTCCTCCTGGCATTTCTGCAGCTGCCGCCAGGTGGGAGCATGCAAGGCTCCCTGTGAGGAAACATTTGAGCCGGTCCCGGGAGATGGGGTCGCTAGGCCTTTTTAAACTCAAGGAGGGGGCGCGCAGACCACCCTTCACTTTTAAAATAGCGACCCAGGGGGACACGGTCCCCGGAGCATTTCCAGGTGCGGGGCTGCAAGCCCCCTCACCTTAATTTCAACTGCAGTCCCAGGGGATGGAGTCTGTAAGGTATTCCGAGGCTCGGGGTGGGGAGCTGCATGCCCCTTCCCCTTTCAAGTAATTTCGGATTTGGTAGATGGACTTGAGGAGTGGGGCTGCAGTCTCCCTCCCTTTAGTTAAACATTGGCCCTGGAAGACGGGGTGCTCTATTAAATTGATTACTCCCCTCTCCCCCCTGGGCCCACGGTGTAACCCAACACGTTGTGAATGTCAAAGTTTTCTATCGCAAGCATGGTATAGACATGCTTTGTGAAGACATACAACCTGACTAGAAGATTCAATCTACACTGTAACCACAGCTGTCTGGTTTTCTGGGACAAATGGAAAGATTTTATACAGTATTCCGAGATCGAAAAAGCATTACTTGATGGCCATTTTAGCTTGCGGTGCTATCAACTAAAATCCATGTCAATTAGCACAAGGAGGTATTTCACATTATGAAGCTACTCGTAAGGAAGTAAGACTAGTGGATCCTTGCTTAAGATTTATTTTAGGTAGAAGTTTGGGGACAAGAATATAACATTTAGTTCATGAGCAATAAGACTTCCAGTTTTTGAGAAATGCAGTTTTGCAGAATAAATAGACGATCTGTGACATTACAAATATACACAACTATGTTTGTTTTAAGACTTGTGTATGCAACATCAACTTTCTTTTAGTAAAACAATAGTGTTTCTTTTTCAATGCTGGTTTATTTATTGTTTATAGCACATATTTTCTTCTTGTGAATATACCTTTGGTGGAAAAAGAAACTAAATAGGGCCAGATCTAGAGGTTGGCGGGCTCTACTCCATCTGCCAGATTTGCGGAGGACATTATAATGATGGATTAAACTCAGATGTGTGACTGGGGGTGAATGTTTGACAATGTTCAGCATTCCGTCCATCTTTTTGTGTTGCATTTTCACCCTAAGTGGGAAGGGTAAGGGTATGCCCAGACGTGGGTCCGGTGTTTTTACACCACCGGTTTTAAGCTAGCCTGACTGATAAGGGGTAATACCCCAAAACTGGTCTCAGGATGCTTGTTTTCCAGTCCAGGAAGGACCTGGCCTGGAAGTTCGGGCTGGACTGTTCCCATTATTGGGGAGCAGGGTCAAGACTGATTTGCATATGGCTGGGTCTAAACTGGAATGGCGTGGTGAGCAAAATAACGATTAATTAAACCCATATCTGTGACTTGGTTGTGAATGTTTGATAATGTTCCGCATTCAGTCCATCATCTTTTTGTGCTGCATTTTCACCCTAAGTGGGAAGGGTATGCCCAGACGTCGGTCCCGTGCTCGCTACACCACTGGTTTCAAGCTAGCTTGGCTGATAAGAGGTAATACCCCAAAACCGGTCCCAGGATGCTTGTTTTCCGGTCCAGGGAGGACCTGGCCTGGCAGTTCAGGCTGGACTGTTCCCATGGGGAGCAGGGTCAAGACTGATTTGCATATGGCTGTGTCTAAACTGGAATAGCGTGGTGAGCAAAATAACGATGGATTAAACCCAGATCTGTGACTGGGGGTGAATGTTTGCCAATGTTCAGCATTCTGTCCATCGTCTTTTTGTGGGACATTGAATCAGCCACCTTGATGGACTACCCTCTGCCAAATTTAGAGATCACCGCTGGGCAAGTGCTGATGTCTGTATCTTGTCAGGAACCACCTTAATGGTGGTTCCTGTCAAGGTACAAAACATTTGGTGGAAAGCTGCCATTGGTTTGAAGGGCCATCCAACAAACTTTAATAGACTTTTTGATCTCAAAAACAAAGTTTGATATTGAAAAAGAAACAAATAGTGAGTGTGGTGTTCATTTTTTTTTTTTTCTGTCCCTCACCATCATGTTTTACCTGGTGGTGAAGGACATAAAAAAAAGGACATCACACTGGTCATTCCTATTAGGATGGGCTGTGTAATGCCCTTCTTCCGATGATCCCTACTCTGTCAGGCTGTTGGCGGAAGCTTCACGTCGACAGAGCCATAGAGGGCTCTGTTGACTGAAAGCCACGGCCCTCCTGATCCTAAAATAGAGCGGACAGACTCATTTTCCTGGACAGGGTACTCAATTTTGTCATGGAGTACCTTAGCAGCCAAACTATACATCACCCCCTTCTTCATTAGATTAATTTCATGCATCACATGACAGGTTCATTTGAAGAGCAAAGGTTCAAAAAGAGCCCGGGCCGGGGGAAGGCAAAGCCGGACCCAATGGGGGCCTGGGTCAAACGCCGCCCGGAGGCGGAAGCCCCCCCTCCCCCCGGGGCGACCACGATTGGTCACCACAAGTAGAACTCTGCCTCCCCCAATCAGGGGAGCAGGCCGCAAGCCGCGGAGGGGAATAAGAAGGGGGCAAGCAGCCCCCTCGAGCATTCAATCCCCTCCGACTGCAAGAAGAAAAGGATTCGACGGATCGAGCAGGACCGGAGCAGCAGCTGTGAAGGACTACGCCTCCGGACCCACCATCGACCAAGATCCGGATTTCTTCACCGGGACCCCGGGTGCAGTGAGGCGTCATTCGGGGAGCAACGGAAGCGGATTTGGGACAGCCATACTGACGGTGCCCAGGAGCAGCGGCGCGAAGGACACTCGAAGTGCAACGAGAGAAGTTACCTGCTGCACCCGCTGCAAAGTTTACGGCTTTTCGGCAGCGACGTTCTCCTGACTCGGCTCCCTGTGTTCAGGAGCGGTTTCCCCGCCCTCGGGCCTCCTGAATCGGCCTCGGGGGACCCTATCGATCGCCGATCCATCCGCGACCCGGCTTTGCTTTTCCTGGGGGCGGGACTCGACTTTGGTGGTCCCGGCCTGCCCACCTCGCCTCCCGCTTTTCCCTCTTTGCCCTGGGCGGCTTCAGGGAGGACCGCGGTGCGGAACAGCGAGCAGCCCCAGTAACAGCGCAAACCCTCAGTAACAGCAGGCGGGGACTGCCGGGCAGAGCCTGCACCACGCAGCCTTAAAGGGGCAGGACCCGGGCTACATCGCGAACGCTACCAGGCATCTTAAAGGGGCAGGAGCCCTCAAGACACCGCAGGACACAGGGCATGTGAGGATTTTTGCGCTGTGGAGTATTGGAAGGGTTTGCCATTGTTGATGCAGATGATAAATTGCGAGGAGTACATCCACTATGTTAGGAGCCCTCAAGACACCGCAGGATACAGGACATAAGATGTTTTGCACTGTGGATTATTGAAAGAGATTTCCATTATTGAGGTGGGTGATAAATTGCGGGGACTAGATCCACTACTTTGGGCACCACGCACAGCCCGCACAGTTGGTGGGACAAACACCACAAACAAGCAGGTGGGCCAGAACACTTAGGACTGTTGAACCACAGCCCCCGATCCCCCATCGCAGCAGCAGGCTACAGCCGGCCAGACCGCAGCGGGTTGGCCAGCAAGCGTGGGGCAGCCGGGAGGGCGACACAGCTTCCCGCTCGCTTCAGGGACACGGAAGGCGATGCAGAAACTCCCCAAGGTTCTGACCATCATCTATAAAACAACTAATAATACTGGACCTGAATATCTCAATGTCAGAACTAAGCCATACATTACTCAACGTACTTTAAGGTCATCCTCAGAGAACCTTTTAACAACACCCAATTTTAAACGTAAAACCAGGGGCGGAAAGACACTGGCGGCCATAGGGATCAAAGCCTGGAACTCCTTGCCAACTCAACTTAGACACACACAAACTGAACTCAATTTCAGGAAGTCCTTAAAAACATGGATTTTTGGTATTCCAGATAATATTGCTTGGGCCTTTCTCTGAATCTCTATTATCTAAATCTACGTCAGCTCTTTCTCCTGGTAGGTGCCCTCCCTTTCCGCATACAGCGCCAAGATACTCCTTGGAGTGAACGTTGCGCTATACAAAAAACTCATTCATTCATTCAGAAGGGGCAGAAGAGGCAAAGGGGGGGCAACGGCCCGGAGCTGGACGAGGATCTACAAGCGATGCTGGACAGAGCCAGTGCATTGGCGGCTCTAAAAGGGGAATCATGGGTGGCCCAACAGATCAAGGATGGAGCCCATGGGAGAGGGAAGAAACGGCGACAGGCATCCCCGCCAGCACCACCCACCAAGAAACCTGGCGCGAAGGGGCATGCAGCCAGAATGGCGGCCCCCGCAAAGAACCCCGAGACAAGGGCCAAGGTCCCGGCGGCCAGGAAGGCGGTTCAAGGCGGGCACATGGGTGCACGAGCCAAGAGAAGGAGGGCGGCGTCCCCAGAGCTGGTGCCTAGCTCCGACGCCGAGGAGAGCAGTGAGGATGAGGGGTCTGTAGCCAGCATGGCGGCCTCTCAGGACTCCCGCAGCGGTCAGATCAGCGCGGACAAGGGTAAGCACCGCAAAGGAAGCTGCAGGGGGGGGCATGGACAGGCACAGCGCGATAGCCTAGCGGAAAGGGGACCAGGGCAAATAGTAAACCTGGGCACGCAACAGGGCGTGAGTAATTTGGCAATGCAAGGGCCCTGGCCCAATCAGCCCCCTTGGCAGCTAGGGCAAGGGAGGGACCAGCATGGTTTCCAAGGGGAGGCTTGGGGTCCACCGGCTTGGATGCCATGGTGGCAGTGGCCGGGACAGGACCCTCTTTTGGGGTGGGTCCACCATGGTCCTCAGGAGGACAGGGAGGCAGCAAGGAGACAGGGTGAGAGCCAGACATAAGGGGAGGCGCGAAAAGGGCAGCAGGCAAAGGCAAACAGAACTCCCAACTGGCACAACAGGGCGAGGTGGAATCACCAGAGGAGGCCGCACAAGGGGGGCCAGCAAGGCAGGCGAAGTTGGGGCAACAGGTGAGGGCACAGACCCAAAAGGGAAGCCGGCCAGTGCATACCTGCGCCCGTCCCCGAGCGATCCTCCCACAACCACAAAGCTTTTAGGTTTGGCCAATCTCATCCGGATAGCCGTGAAAGAAAGGATATGGAGGAAGGAGTTTATAGACATCTTCTCCCTGCTAGAGGTACGCCAGGCAGGCTTAGACCTGACAGCACAGGACAAGAAAGACGATGATAGGAGGGAGAGGCGCAAACCCAGGGTAGAGAGAGCAATTGAGAATTGGCTAAAAGCATTTAGGACCCTGGCTTGCGTTTTCGTGGGGAAATTTCCCCAGAGCGCGGCGGCACTCATTTTGTACGAGCAGAAGGTACACGAGGCACAGTTGAAGTATCAGGGGGAGGCATGGTTGAAATATGACAAGGGTTTCAGGGAGAAGATGCAAACTTGGCCAGTGATTGAATGGGACTGGCAGGACATGGAGGGTTTCTCAATACACATCGTGGCTGCCAGAGAAGGAGTCAGCTCCAGGGACAGCAATTTTCGCCCCTATGGGAGTAAGGGCAAATATGAAGGCCAACAAGGGTTCAAGGGTAAGAGCAAGAAAACCATCAAACCTGGGAAACCATGCTGGAAATTTAACAAAGATAATTGTAAATGGAGGGCAGGATGCAGGTTCAAACACGCGTGTGGGTCCTGCGGGGGAAACCACCCCGCAGTCCGCTGCAAGCAAGGCCAGGGAACAGGAGCAGGCAAAGAAAGAACCGGGCCAAAGAAGTAGCGAGCGGGCCCCCGCGGTCGGGGGGCCGGGGGCCATGGGCAGGGGGCAGCTGCTACCAACCCCAATTAAAACCAGCAGGCTGGTTTATCTATTAGGTCAGTATCCTAAGGCAACAGACAGACAGAAGTTGGCAGAGGGTTTCACACAAGGTTTTATAATACCCTACAAAGGTCCCAAAGGGGCACGGGAGAGCCGGAACCTGAAATCGGTAAGGGAAAACACAAGCATAGCGCGAGACAAGGTAGGCAAGGAACTCCAGCTGGGGCTGGTGGCCGGCCTTTTCAACTCCCCCCCGCTGGAGGACTTGATGGTCTCCCCACTAGGAGTGGTACCCAAGAAGGAGGAAGGGAAATTCAGGCTGATACACCATCTGTCCAACCCGCAAGGGCAGTCCGTCAACGACTGGCTTTAGCAGGATGTTTGCGTAGTAGCCTACGCATCGGTAGACAACGCAGTAGACCTGATACGGCAGGAAGGAAGGGGAGCCCAACTAGCCAAAACAGACATTGAGTCAGCTTTCTGACACCCAGACAGCTACCATTTGCTAGGCTTCCAGCTAGTCGGAAAATATTACTACGACAAATGCTTGCCAATGGGGTGCTCAATATCATGTGCATATTTCGAGGCATTTAGCAGTTTCCTAGAGTGGGAAGTAGGGAGACTGGCCCCGCGAGGTGGTCGGGTCCATTACTAAGATGATTTCCTTTTTGTCGGCAAGGCAAGCACAGGTGATTGCGCCCTCCTCCTGCAGAGCTTCACAGCACTAGCACAGGAGCTAGGGATACCGCTAGCACAAGACAAGACAGAGGGCCCGACCACGAAACTGTCCTTCCTAGGTATTGAACTAGACACGATTGCAGGGACATGCAGATTACCACCAAACAAGGTAGCGGAGCTCAAGGAGATCATGGGTAGGCTGAGGCTACAAAGGAAGGCCACTCTAGGCGAGGTGCAACAGTTGCTGGAGAAGCTGAACTTTGCCACAAGGGTGATCCCGGCAGGGCGGGCATTTGCAAGGAGGCTGGCATGGTTGACCAGGGGCATGACGCAAAAGCACCACAGGGTCCGCTTAACGCAAGGGGTAAAAGCAGATCTAGAACAGTGGGAATCCTACCTGTCCGATTTCAATGGCACCCTCATGTGGCGCGAGCCATGGGTGCCAGCAAATCAGCTCGAGCTGTACACGGACGCAGCAGGGGGCCTCGGTTTCGGGGCCATCCTAGGGACGGCATGGACGGCAGGGGCATGGCCAGGGGCCTGGAAACAAGCAGGGGCCACAGCGAACATTTCACTGCTGGAGCTATTCCCCCTAGTAGTGGCTTTTCACATTTGGGCAGAGCGACTAGCTAACAGGCAGATAACACTGTGGTCTGACGCAGTAGTGCAGGCAATCAACACGGGGACGGCGAAATGCGCGTCTGTGGTCGGCCTGTTACGAATGTTGGTCCAATGCCAACTGAGGGCGAATATAGCGCTTAGGGTACGACACGTCCCAGGAGTAGACAACTCAGTTGCGGATGCCATTTCTCGTTTTCAGTGGGCAAGATTCCGAGACCTTGCTCCAAATGCGGACCAAGGGATGACCCCGGTGCCGGAGGAAGTATGGGCATGGGTAGAGCTGGTTTTGAAGCGATGCTGGAACATGCACTGGCCCCAAAGACAATGCACCAATACCGTAAGTGCTGAGCGACATTTACTGCAGCTACCGGGCTCACAAATGACCAGCCGGCGGGGGAGAGTGAGTTCCTGGGTTTCATAAATTGGGCCTTTAGAGCAGGTCGGACAAAATCATGGGCCCAGACCCATTTGAGCACAGTGGCATACTACACAAAGATGGCGTCAGGGCAGGACCCCACCAGGGGTTTTCACTGCAGGATGGCATTGAAAGGGTGGGGCAGAATGCAGAAGGCAAGTTGTGATGCAAGAAGGCCCATTCATTTCCAATTACTGCAGCAAATTATAGGGGCGCTTGGGGAGCTATGCTCGACAGAGAGCGTGGCCATACTTTTCAGGGCAGCTTTCGCAATAGCTTTCTTTGGGGCATACAGAGTGAGTGAGCTGGTGGCTCCAGCAGCAAGGGATGCAGGAATGGCATGCATACGCCAAACCGACCTCAGGATCGAGGAGGGACAAATGGACATCCTGCTGCGGAGGTCAAAGACAGACCAAGCGGGCAAAGGGAGGTGGACCAGACTGCATTGCATAAGGGAGAAATCATGCCGCCCGGTATGCCTGCTACGGAAATACATGGCAACCGTAGAAACCAGAGAAGGGCCTCTATTCAGACATGAGGACAGGACATTCCTTAGCCGTTTCCAATTTATAGCAGTGATGAGGAAGGCCTTGGGGGTGGTGGGGCTCCAACCCAGGGCATTCGGATCCCATTCATTTAGGATCGGGGCCGCAACCACGGCAGCTGGGCTAGGCATGGGCAGTGAGCAAATCAAGGGGATTGGGCGTTGGGCATCTGGCGCGTTTAAACGGTACATACGCCCCACCTCATACTGAGCCCGTGTTTTCTCCCCTCCCTCCCTCCCCCCTGTTATAGGTCCGACCACGCGGCGCAGGACGGTGTGGTTCGTGGGACACTCCTACGTCACAAGGGCACAACAGTGGGCAGCGGCCAGATGCGAATTCGGCGGGATCTGGCTGCGGGACACCGAGGTGGTCTGTATGGGTGGGCCCGGGATGAAATGGGACCAACTGCTACCCGCAGTGAAAGAAGCAGTAGGGAGAGGTGGCAAACCGGACGCGGTAATAGTCCACCTGGGAGGTAATGACCTGGCCTCACTGGGCAGGAGGGCCCTGCTAATGTCAATGCTAGCTGCTTTGGCAAAACTGGTGCACCGCGCCGAAATAATCTTCTCAGAGATAATAGTGCGGAAGTCCTGGAGGGGGGCAATAGACCTGGGGGCAGTGGAGAGATCCAGACGCAAGCTAAACATTACTATGACAAAGATATGTAGGGCCAACGGCTGGGGATTCGTAAGGCACGGATTCATAAATCTTAGGTTGCCAGGCTACCACCTGGAGGACGGCGTGCACCTAACAGGGGTGGGGATGGATATGTTCCTGCTAAACATTGTGGGGTTGTTAGAGCAAATGGGTTTCTCATAATCGGTGGGAGAGCATAGGGGGGAGCTCCCTCCGATCGGTGAGACCGTAGGTAGCGTGGCGGAAGACAACCTACCTGCCTTGGGGTGTCTCATGGCAGGGACACTGAGGGAGCAAACAGTGGCCAGTAGCCACGGAGAGAGTAGATGGAAGGCTCCCGCAGGGCCCTTGGGATGCCTCACGGCAGGGGTACCAAAGGAGCAAGAGGTAGAACTCAGCCGCAGGCTGGATAGATGAGGTGCTCACATGGGGTCCTTGGGATGCCACACGACAGGGACCCGGAAGAGCAGGGAGGGGCCAAGATGGCACTGAAGGCAAGCGGGACGGCACTTGCGGCCCAGGCAAGTCCGGATGGATACCCACCAAGTCGGTAGCAAGTTGAAGCCTAACCCCTTGGCAACAGTGGCCGTGGTATTGGGGCCCCTCCAGAACGTGATCTGTCTGAAAGCAGATAACAACCAAAAATAGACTGAATGAGCCACGATGGCTAATCATTAAGCGAGGCAACAAAATGTTATGTTCGACCATGAGAAACAAATGTGTAAAATGTTTAAGTGTTTAATAAACTGCGACCTTTTTTGGAACCAAGCAAGTTGTCCATGATGTGTTTAAAGGTCAAAGGGACGCAGTTGGAAAATGACTAAGGGAGGGGGAGGCAACTCGCCGTCTGGGATGGGTTTACGTTTTTGCTGCTGTTTAGAAATAAGTGTTCAGTTTCCTGATCGCTGAAGGAGGAAAGCTTTAGTGGACAGCTGGGATTCAGTCTTGTGAACATAGAGTTAAATACAGATCCCTTCAGTGAAGGCATTAGTCCACGGAGTTACTAGACCATGCTCCACATGAAGCAGTCACAACTTCAGTGTGCTTATAACGTAGCCATCCTGACTCCAGCAAGAGAGGATTGAAAGGGGGCGAGAAAACAAGGGTGAAATATTCCTAAAGTAGGAATAATGGTAACTAAGGATGTGTTCTTTTTTCACAAAGCGAGTTTTTCTTAAAATATGTGTGATTGGCTATGCTTATCCCTACTTCTGCCTTGCCTCGAAACCCACTGGATTGCCCAAACCTTCACAGTCTGTCTCAGTCACATTCACGCCCACACAGACCTCCTGAGCCTTCCTGGTGTAGGTGATTTTGCTAAAATGCGTGGCACAGTTTGTTCCTTCTAGAAAATGTCCAATTGATGACGAATGCATGTTGTGCCTGTTTAGCTCGGCGCACAGTAGCTCTCCTCAAGTTGTTTACGTGTGGGTAAAATGATTGGCTTTCAGACAGATAATTAGCTCAGGGAAAGGAAAATGGTATGATAATGGAAAGCTGGAAATGTGATCCAAATGTTATGTCTTCTGATATGACAGTGATAATAGTGTAATGTGCTGTTGGTTTTCCTCCAGTCCAGCTTCATCTTTCATTCTCTGCTCGCGCTCGTTCGTAAATAGGTTGTTTTGCAGGGAATACATCATTTTAAAGAACTCGCCTTTGAACGTACATTTTAATGCCTTGCATGTTTTTGTACTGAAACCTCGATAAAAGATAACTGCTATTTGAAAATGCATAGGGTGCATGGTTTGAAATTGCAGGAATGCCTAATACAACACTTGTCTATAATTACATGGCAAGTGAGAGAAGTGGGCTGTCTGAATGTGAAACACGATTCATGTGGGTATTAGTGCTGCTGATGAACGGTATTCATATCAGCTCATTCATGTCTTGCGGGTTTTTAATTCAGTTTGCTGGCATTGCATCTACCGACCAACAAATTCTCCTTAAGTCCAGGATGTCAACATTCCCTTGGTGTGACTCCTATTTCCAGCTACTGTTGATGAGTTTTAACGGTTATGTAGTGACCGATTAACAACGTTAATAGAAAATGTGCAAGTACTGCCATGCTAGTTACTACTTCACAAACATTGCTGTGCTTACCAAGTGCAGAAAAAGGTCATAGAGCGTGTTTTGCATGGATAAAAATGGGCTACGCACAGGTCAACTTGAGCATGGGTGGCAAATCACCAAAATGCCAGGGGTAGTGGAAGTGACGTCATAAAACCTTCCCTTTGACCCAGTGACATCACAGGAAGTGACATCATATGATAAAACTCTGAAACCCCCGGTGATGTCACATGACCTTAATCCAGATGACATCACAATAACTGACATTACTGAAGTTAAGAGACTCATAAGTGCAAATGATATGATAACACGTTACTAACGCAAATAAATGTCCATTTTTTTTTTTTTAAATAGGGTATTGACATGATCGAAATATTACACATTTCTATTTTTTTATTGAACGAAAATGTATGTGTTTATTGGAAGAGGAAAATATAGTACCACTAAAACACAAAATAGCACTGGGAGGCCAAATTATTTATACCTCAAACTCATGATTTAATAGTTTCCTTACTATATACCTTAAGCATAAAATGGATTGGAAAATTACAGATATACGCACAAAAAGATTTTTTTTTAAATCGTGGTTTTTACTCACTTTTTTTTTTATTTATGTAGACCAGTGTGAACAATGTTATTGACATTAATAGATCCTTAATAGATTGTGAATGCATTTCGAGTAGCATCACTTGGAAGGAAGAATCACTCACTACAGCACATAGGTGAGCTTTTTTATTCAAACACGTCGTTTTATTTATGTTCACATAAATAAAAATCTGCATCATCTTGCTTAAAAATATGTATTTTTTAATGTTTTGAATTTTATTCAGCAGAGTATACATTGCACGGCTGTAGACTTAATGCTTTACAGAGCTAAGAGTTGAATGCCTCAGTTCGCAGCGGAGCTGCAGAAAGTAAACAGCACGCATCACAGAAATGTTTACCTTCTTTTCTGTTCTTGTCAATGCCTTTGCCACCTCTGAGACAGTGGTCGCAAAGACAGTGCCATGGAGTTGCTCCATATAACATTTCAAATTCAAAATACATTATACGTTTTAGTGGTGCTAATTTCTTTTTTCACCTTCTGTTGGATGTCAGTTGTAACCTATAATTAACGAACTTCCTCAAGGTACACATTTATACAGTTTCTCCAAATAGAACATTGGGGCATATTAGCAAGAACCTGCGATAATTATCGCAAAGCTTGCTTAGCGCGCGTTTTTCTATTGCCGGCTATCGCTGGATATTACCGTGGAGATAACATGCTATTAGCAAGGTTTATCTCCAAAGCGATAAAATATCCAGCGATAGCGGCGAAACCCAGCAATAACGCGAGAAATCCAGCTATAGATTCCTCGCGCTAATGCTGGGGACTTAACCTTGCAATCCACCTCCCATTGACTATTATTGTTAAGTCATGCTTTTACCAGTTCTAAAAACCAGCGCTAATCGCGGTTAGCGCGCGTATTTTTATCGCCTCGCGGTTATTGCTAATAGGCGATAGCGATGTTAGCGACTGTTTTCAGTCGCTGTTAGGTTAGGAACGCCTACCTTGCATGTCATTAGCGATAAATATCGCTGACATGCAAGGCGATGTATTCCCAGCCTCTAACGCCTGAAAGCTGTCGCTAACGCCTGTTAGCGACAGCTTGCTAATAGGGCGTTAAAAATATCGCCGATTTAGCGGCAAAAAGTGCCGCTAAATCGGCGATAAAGCCCTTGATAATATGCCCCATTGTTTTTTTCCAGTCATCTAAGTAGATTTTTTTTTCACGATATTACCATCGTAAAGGTCTCTGTGATTTTGAGTACCGGGTGGGATTTGTTTAAATGTAGCGCAATGCAGCACAGTAACCGAAGTCGCTGCACTAGGAGCGAGGGGCAGGACAGCACCGTATCTACTTAAATATGGTACTGCTGCTTTCTTGCCCAGCGCTGGTGCGATTCAAGAGTGGCTAGTGCAACTCACACACATGACTGATGTTTAGCATTAGTTTTTTACTGCAACTGTATCCTTCCAGTAAGCAAAACTATGCTTAGACAGTTTAAAACTTTTCAAACATTGTGTGCTGAATAGAGTAACACGCCTGCAAAGTTTAAACATTTTGGAGAAATTAGAAGTCTCCTCCAAAGTAAAGCATGCTTCAAGGAGGTGTTTTATTTTTTAACTCAAAGCCCTGTCTACCACTGCTTGGAGATAAGGCTTTGCATAAAAAAAAACGTGGGTGCTAGAGTGGGAACACCCATGTACCACCTATGGGACCCCATCTTGAAGCTAAGTAATGCAAAGTAGTACCAAGCACTACTTTGTGTTACTTTCTGTCAATTGTCCAATGTCAAAAAGTTTTGCCCTAGAAATTAAATACATTATTAATACTTTGCGGCTGTTTGCATCACTTTTTGTGACTTTTCACCAGTGCAAAATGTTGATATAACTGCCCCTAGGCTTAATGACATCTGATCGTTAACCATTTATAAGACCTTTGGCCCCTAAATTGTCTCTAATTTGCTGCTGAGAGTTGAATGTGGTGTGCATACTTAGAAACTACAGAAAGTAAAGAGAACATTTTAAACTATTTACTTACTGATCTGCCACAGCCTCTGTGACTTCTCAGACTAGAAGTTGCAAGGGCAGTACAAGCGTTCTCAAAGGGCAAGCCAGGGCTAGGAGCTGCTACCCATTGGCTTCACATAATTTAAATCTGTATCGAATATCACTTTTAGTCAATAACTGTGAAACTTTGCCAAAAGATTTCGGGCTGAAGGATTTACAGATACAGTAACTGAGTCAGCAAAAATATACATATTCGTAAAGTGGAAACTTCCCCTATTGGACAGTGACCTCAGTGCAGATGGATGTAAGACACTGCCAATGGTCCATGCGACCACTGCCTGCTTCTCCCAATGTCTTTCTAACCAAGAAACATTTTTTTAAAGCATCAATGATTCCTTTAAGAAAAATCGGCTGCTTTAAAAAAATAAATTCCATTTGGGAATGCAAACACGCGTGGTGGTGGTGGGCTGTTTTTCATAGGACGCTGTCCCTCCGTTTGTAGTCAATTACAGGAGGTTGCAAATAGGGACCAGCCTAATTATTATTATTCATTAGGCAAGTCGTTCTGCAACCTCCTGCAAATTGAGGTTTTTGTATGCAAGCTATTAGTACACAGAATCATCCCTAAGTCCGGTACTATTTAATATCTATGTACGCCCATTAGCGGACATAGTGGAAAGTTGTGGTCTCATGTTATTCTCATATACAGATGGCGCTCAAATAATTTTTTCATTGTCATCTGCTGAGAGATACAATGCAGAGACCCTGAACTCCAGTTTGAGACCGGTAGCAAAGTGGATGGAAAATCAGTCACTCAAACTCAATGGAGAGAAGACAGAAGTCCTTGTATTTGGAAACAACCCGTCTTTGTGGGGCCCACAACAATGGCCGGAAAGTCCAGGTTCCCTTTCCAGTGCCGGTAGCAAAGGATAAAAATCTAGGTATAATAGTGGACAACAAGTTATCAATGAAACCACAAGTAACAAGATTAGCGGCCACATGCTTCTTCGCCATAAAATGGCTGAGAAAAATTATTTGGCAGCTACCAATGTCTGCTCAAAGAATGGTAATCCAAGTACTAGTAATATCGAGGCTGGATTATGGCAACGTTTTATATCTAGGAGCAGATAAAGCCGCTATTAAGCGACGGCAAGTAGTCAAGAACTAGGCAGCAAGGATGCTTTTTAGGCTGCCAATAAATGCCTCAGCTTTAGGTCTCCAATGGGATCTACACTGGCTAACAATAGAAAAACGGGTCCAATTTAAGACATTGTGCTATATGCACAAGGCCAGAGCAGGGAAAGGTCCGAGCTACCTTCAACAATTGGTGAAGGCCTATCAACCATCCCCGACACTGCGCTCCAGTGATCGCTTTCTATGTGTTATTCCTACATTTAAACGCAAGCGTATGGGAAGCCAATCCTTTGCTTTCCAGAATGTAAAACTGGAATGGGCTTCCGGAGGCATTGAGAAATTGTCCATCATTAATGATATTTCGCATTGAGAAATTGTCCATCATTAATGATATTTCGTAAGCAGCTTAAGACATGGCTGTTCTAATGTAATAATCCTGGAATAAATCCTTCTTGATGCTGTAGTGCCGTAAGACCCCGATGGGGTAACTGTGCGCTGCGCTTTTTACGTTTTATAATAATATAATAGGTTGCAATCCAAAATTGGAGACTCTTCGCAAAATGTCGATGTGCAATTTCAATCACTTTTTGTGACTAGCCTGTTCATATATTGAGCCCATGGTGAGTTTGTTATTGCCAAGTGCATTGCACTGAATGGTCTTTGACTGCACATAAAAGGTTATTAAATTAGAAGTGTTCCCTAACGGAAAGATATGTTCTTGTTCTTGTCCCAGCCTCCTCTTCGGTGGTGTATTCCACCATCCTAACTTCCGCACCCCACTCCCCCCCACCATCACTGTATGTGACAGAGGTAAACAACATGACAGAATCTGCTCCAAAGGAAGGTACAGGGTAGGGTGTTGTCAAAGTTATTACTACCACCATCCTCCTTTAAACCAAATCCTTAGCATGTATGCCAGAACCCGTGACAGACATGGTGTGTAACTGCTTGCATGGGGGGCATCTTCGTTCAGCTGGAGCAAATGAATCCCAGGCTTTGATGTTTCAATTATTTGGAGGATATGTCTTTTTTGGTGGGAGGGGAGAAGGCTTGTAACCAAGTATGGCTTGTTCTTGCAAGGATGTGGATGGTAAAATGCTGCAGAAAGCCTAACTGTGTGCCTTAGAGTTTCAGATTTGCTGCTGCAAAATTTGCTAAACCACGCTGCAATATCTAGGGGTCTGCTTTAAATCTAATCGCACAGTGGCAGTTAGGTCAGCATTTCCTTAGCAAGAGTGTTTTGCTTATAACTTTGGTGCTATTTGATGAATCTGCACGAAACGTTCCAAACAAAAAGGTTAATTCACCTCGGCTCCCTCATGGAAAGTTTCGTGCTGATTCATCTGGTGGGAGGTTCAAAGGGTTTTTTTCAAGAAAAAGTGGGGGTCTCACATGTCCAGTGTTAATTCCCAGAGGAAACTTTGTTAAACAGAATTACATCAAATTTGGCAAAAATGTATCTTTACTCGTAAAGCGTGCTCTATCTGATTTGCTGTAAATCTGTTCAACATTTTTTAGAAATTAGCTTTTGAATATGGGCATGACTTGGGCATGGAGGGATTAAAAAGTTATGTATATCTGCATTGTTGGTGTCCAGATATGCTCTGATTGGGCAATTTGAAGGGGGCAGTCAGTCCTGTTTGGCTAGCCACCACATGAGCATCATGTTCTGGGAGCAATTACAGGACTCAGGAACATGGTCCCTGCATCTTGAAAATGAATTAAAACAATATACACGGGGGTGGGGGCAGGGTCAACATACCCTCATCCACAGGTGCAAGTGGGGTGGGGTGGGCCTCCCAAAGCTTTGTTTCGCAACATGGACAACAAGTTGTGGCAGTTATTACAGGTCTTGAGAACATGATCCTCATTGAAGTGCATTGTAGTGAATGCCAGGTTTTAAGGGTCACAAAAAAAGAGCATATATATGTTGGTGATGTTATACTCATTTTAGGAATGCTGGTGAGCTCTCGTGATTTTACTCTGTAAAAAAATGCTGTCCCTCTGCTGGGATTAGATGAATTATGTTTGAAATAAAACTGTTTCCTCAGCTATGTGAGACTGCAGTCTGGTATTCTGAGTAGAACATGCACTTCCAACTACAGCTGCAGCCTTTTAGTTGATATCCCAGTGTTCTAAGGTAGCTTCATCACAGTGCTCTAATGCACAACTCGAGCACTAGTTTTTTTGTATTTGTGACAGAAATGTGGCACACCTGAACGCCATCTTGAGGAAATCACAGCTGTTAATCTGATAGCATTTCCTTAAGAAATTACGGAAATGAGGGGGGTTCATTTTCTCATATTGTGTGGTTGGGGATCTAACAAAGCTTCTTTATCCACCCTGTTGGAGGAGCTACAGGCTGTACGTTTAAATATTGATTCTATTGCGTCAGAAATTAAAAATATCTGCAAAGACATGGCTAATCTTTCTGTGAAAGTTTCTGATAACGCAGTTAAAATTCAATATAATAAAGCCAAAATTGATAGCCTCCCACCTATGGCAGCAAAACTTTTACTAATGATTAAGCTGTTGTTGGATTTAGAAAACCATGATTGCCAATACAACTTACGTATTTTTAATTTGCCAGAAGATGTGGAAGGAAATGATTGTAGACAGTATTTAGAGAAGTTATTGCCTAGTCTGTTGCAGTTAAAAGTTCCTGAAAAAATTGAAGTGGACGAGGCACATAGAATTCCTTCTCACCGAAACCCTTGTCAAGTTAAACCATGACAAATGATATTTAAAGTTCTGCGCTATAACCATTTGGTGATGATCAGGAAGGCAACTAGAGAAATTCTGTCTTTAATGGTAAATGGAAAAAAATCTACATTCATCATGACTTTGCTAAGGAAACTGTTCATCTTCATAAAGAGTTTGCTGAGCTGCGACCACGACTTTTCTCCTCTGGTTTCAAATATGGTCCCTTTGATCCTTCTACAACGAGAATCTGGAAAGACGGTGTTTCTAAATCCTTTCAAAGACCGGAACATCTACGTGCCTTCTTAGACCAACAATCCCCATTGTCCATGGAAATGAATGCTACGGATACTTGACATTTCTGGTTATAGTTTTCAGTCTAACTTGCCCTTCCTTTAAGATTAGCTATGTGGGCGTTTTCTGGGTAAGTTGCTCTTGGTTATGCGTGTGCGTGATTCTGCAACTTTATTTATGTTTTCATGTTGTCTTATTTATGTTTGTCCTTGTCTTTCCTTTTACCTCTGTTTTTTATATCTAAAGCTACTTTTTGTATATTTTCTTTCTTTTTTCTATCTTTTTTTATTGACTTTTCTCTCACAATATGGCCAATATAAACAATATTAAAATTGTTTCTTTGAATGTTAAAGGACATCCCGTTAAGCATATTCAAATTTTAGACTATTTAGCAAGTCATAAAGCTGATATTTGTTTTTTACAGGAGACTCATATTGATGATATGGTTCTAGCTTATATGCAGAAAAAATGGGTTTGTACAATGGTTTCTTCACCTGCAGTTAATAATAAGAATGGAGTGGCTATTCTTTTTACAAAGAGATTACATTTTAAAATATTGACCAAGGTTTCAGATGTCAAAATTCAATTGGATAATATGCCTATTTATTTAATTAATGTTTATGGGCCAAAAATGATGATCCCAAATTTTGGTCCCTCTTTACGACAGAGGTAGTCAAGCTGGGTAATGTTCCACTCATTATTGGAGGAGATTTTAATTTAATTTGTGATCCTTTGTTAGATAGTTCATCACAATATAAATATCGTCCGCCTAAGGCTTTTTTTACTCTGAAGTCCTTTTTTAAAACAACTAAACTGGTTGATATTTGGCGGTTACATTATCCAACTGAAATATCTTTCATGTTTTTCTCAAATCCTCATAATTCTTATTCACAACTTAATTATTTATTTATTTATTTATTAGTATCCCGACAGTTAAATCATTCAATTTCTACTCCGTTAACATAATATAGAAATTTCTGATCATGTACTTATTTCAGCTGTTTTTTAATTCACCCCTACGCTCTCAATCCAGATGGTGTATAAATATTCATATTGCTCTCAATGAACTTAATAAGCCAAAACTTGTATCTGCAATCCCGGATTATTTTTCTTATAACCCTGAGGGTTCTGTGTCTTTGGTAACCCAATGGGATGCTTTTAAGGCATATATTAGAGTTGTAACCATTTCTCTTATGGCTCATGAAAACAAATCTTTTAATGCTCAAATTAAAGATTTGGACATACAAATTGCAAAAATAGAACAGCTATTTATCTCGTCTAATCTCAAACATAAAACGCAATTACAAAAACTTTGTTACGAATTTAATTCCATATTAAGTAAACGAGCAAGGATTCAACTTTCCAATACTAAGGCCAAATTTTCTTTTAATGCTAATAGATCAGGTAGATTTTTGGCAAATTACTTGCCTATTAAAAAAGATAAAACTCATATTACTGCAATTCATGGTGTAAATGGTAATATTGCCGTATCACATAAAGATATAGTTAATGAATTTTTAAATTATTATAAAACCTTATATAATAAGCCTCTTTCTGTGGACTCTTCATTGAATGATAATTTTTTGCACAATTGTGGTTTACAAAAAATATCACAATCAGACAAAGAAGATTTAAATTCACTGATTACTTTGGAAGAGATTCATTTGGCTATTAAATCCCTTAAACTTAATAAATCTCCTGGACCTGATGGAATACCAGCTGAGTTTTATAAAGATTTTGCTTCCCACCTCATACCTCATGTACATCAGCTTTTTACCTCTTTTAGCTCTTTAGGAACAACTTCTGGATCGTTTACTGAAGCATTAATTGTTGTTCTTCCAAAACCTAACAAAGACCCTAATATTGTTTCAAACTATAGACCGATTTCCCTAATAAATCAAGATTGTAAACTATATGCTAAAATACGTGCAAATAGGTTGTCCTCTGTGCTTGATTCTCTTATACATCCTGATCAATCTGGTTTTGTGAAGCTTCGATATTCTGCCAATAATACCAGGGTGTTACTTCATGCTATTGAACAAGGTCATTCTTTGTCAATACCTTCTGGAGTGTTAGCATTAGATGCTGAAAAAGCTTTTGATAAAGTACACTAACAGATTGTATTTAAAACTTTAAATGCGTTTAATTTTGGAGATTATTTTATTCGCATGCTAGCTGCTCTTTATTCTAAACCTTCTGCTCGACTTTTTGTACATGGTCATATTTCTAATCAATTTTCTCTGTTCAGGGGTACAAGACAAGGCTGTCCTTTGTCACCATTACTTTTCCTTCTGGTTATTGAATCTTTGCTCACTGCTATAAGAAATTGTACAGGAATTGCTGGTGTTACTATTAATAATGTTATTATAAAAACATTAGCTTAAGCAGATGATATTCTTTTGTTTATTAGTAACCCTGAATCATCCTCCTTTATTTGATTTAATCTCGTTATATTCCCAGAATTCTGGATATAAGTTAAATACCAACAGAACAGATTTCTTTCCTTTAAATGTTTATTGTACTCCTTACATGTTACCTATTCAAGATATAATTTGGCTAAAGGTGAAACCTAAATATGTTGGTGTTTTCTTTTCTTTCTCATAGTATTAAAGCATTAATCTCATTAAACTGTGACAACATTATAATTTTATCAATGAAAAACTGACCCAATGGTCTTCTTTACATCTCTCATGGGGGGGAATAGATTCAATTAAAATGGTAATCGCTACCAATTTTTTTATCTCCTTGCCATGTTGCCAACTCAATTCCCTAGGTCATTTTATAAAAATATTGATAAACTTCTTTCTAAATTTATTTGGAGCAATAAAAGTCCTAATATTAGTTATAATAAATAAAAAATTGAAAAATGCAATGCAGGCTTTGGGTTACCTGATTTTTTAAATTATCATTAAAGCAAAGTTCCCTTTGGTTTAATCATTTTCATCTTACTAATCCTCCTTCCTGTCTTCTTATAGAAAAAGGATTAATAGTGCCATTTCCTTTACCTGCTTTACTACCCATGTCTAATACTCCAACACTACTCTGTTGTTTTAAAATCCACTAAAATGATATTACACAATTTAGATTCATTATTTCAATCTCCATCTTCCCACTCCTTAAAAATATCGTTATGGTATAATCCGCAGTTGAAACTTTCCAGAAATATACGATTTTGGAAGACTTGAACAATGGCCGGCATTTTCTTTCTTAAAGACATATATCATAATAATGCCTTTTTCTCATTTGCAGAATTGGAACAAAAATGTTATTTGCATTCATCTAATTTTCCTAAATATGAACTTTTATGTAATTCTATTTTAGATTCCTTTTCTAATAATATTCCCTCAAATAATACATCTGGTTTAGAAATTTATTTTCGAACAGTGAATACCTAGGGGTGTGGCTTAGCCGAGCAGCAAGATGGCCGCTCGCTAAGAGGGCTCTGCCGGCCGAAAACATAATCCGGCATTAATCCTGGCTACCGGGGCTGACTGGTAGGCTAAATTAAGCAGCATCAATAGCGGACATAGCCCTGCACCACCCAGGCGAGTCTTATACCCAGAGTTATCATAGAACCCCAGCTGCGGAAGACGGACAGAATCAGGCCTGTCCTGGGCCTGCCTTGCGGCCTGCGCATGCGGGGAGTGAAGTGAGACCCGCACGTACTGATCCTGGCGGCATATCGGTGGTCTCCTGGATCGGGCCGGGGAAGGTAACTGGCGCGAGAGCAGGAGCCGTCATAGCTGTGCGAGGCTGGGGGTCGCTCCTCCCGGCGCGAGCTGCCGAGTCTCCCAGCGGGGTCGGCGATACGCGCTGGAGGCCATTGCGGCTGTGAAATCAACGGACGCCGCTGCTGTGGAGCTGATGCACGAGTCGGCGGGAGAGTGGACCCGGAAAGTGAAGCGTGTGGAACTGGAGGCACAGGTGTAACGAGGCTCTCACTGCCGCTGTGCCAAGGAGGATCTAGCTGGGAAAAACCCGGACGGCCGGGGCCGAGCAACCCTGGGAGGCCGCGGCCTACAACCGGACACGCAAATTGAGGTGGCTGAAATGCGTAACTGCTGCCGGTGCCATAGAGGCAGCGTAGCTACCTGGACATTTGAAAGGCCCCACGCGGGTTAATCTGACCTATTGGCGGTGGCCTGGCATTGAGTCGCTTCAACTCATAACAAAACGCAAAGATCCCTGACCGCGAAGTGTCGGAGCGCGAATATCAGAGGGCTAGGAACTTGTTCACAATTTGCCTCAATTTCGACATCTGAATAACAGGGGAAGGTACAGACATTTACACAGATATTTGGCAACAAGAAAGTTGCAAGACCAGAGGCGCTTCCATGGCTGGACCAACTAAACCCGTAATAATCGCCCGGGAGCGGTCCCGATCACTGCTTGCATAGGCGCACAGTACAGCCTGGCTGCTGGACGGAGGGGAGAGCGGCTAGACACTGGAAGCTAACCAATCCAGAATCGCCTTTCCATAGCGGCACTGGGCACATACACTCCAATCGCAGACAACAAGCTACCAGCTAACTACCAAGTAAGGCTACTCAAGGTAAATTCTCCAGGTGTCAACGTGAAACGAAGTGGCAAAAACTGGTGGTTGGGCTGGTATATACTGGGCGAGAGTCACAGACAGTGCACAGCGACACACACGTATCTTGGGGAAGCAGACACCCTTGGGCTGTTTACACTGTCATTTCTAAGAGTAAACTGGCCCTAATCTGTTGTGAAGGGTTCATCTGCTGCTGGGGAACTGTGCTCCGGGCCCAAACAAATAGTGTGGATACACACCCAACTGCAAGAGGTAAAATGGGGAAAAACGACGCCAAACAAACCAAATTTCATTTGACAATAAGAGACTCACAATTGGGCCCCAGAGAAGAACCTGAGAGACAGGAGGAAGACATCCGCAACATACTTTTGGAGGTAAAAACCAGCCTTAAAGCAATCGACACAAAACTGGACAAACTTATTACCCAACTTGACCAAGTGCGGAAACGTGTTGACACTCATGAAACACGAATAGACGTGTTAGAAAACAGAGCGTTGGATGCACATGATCACCAAGTAGAATCAAAGTAACACTTACTGCAAATGGATAAGGTCTTAATTATAATCAAAGCAAAAAAACGAGGACTTAGAGGCCCGCTCCAGAAGAAACAATATACGCATTACTGGCATACCGGAGACCACTGCAATAACCAAAATGGAGACATATGTCGAGGGGCTGCTGCGGGAATTTTCAGACAAGACCTATCTGCATTGTTTATTGTTGAGAGAGCACATCGGTCTCTGGCCCACAGACACTCAGTTGGATCTACTCCCAGGCCAGTATTGGCCAGGCTACTAAACTATAGGGACTGAGATACAATTCTGCGCCTAGCCAGGGAAAAGGGAAACATCAATCACCAAGGAAATAATATCTCCTTTTACCCGGACATCACGCCCACAGTCCAAGCGGCCCGCCGCAAATTTGTACCGGCTAAGTGGCTCCTGCAGCAGGCCGGAACCTCCTATGCGCTCCTCTATCCAGCAAAGTTAAAAGTAACACACGATGGCTCGGCGCACTACTTTACAGATGCAAAGTCGGCCCTCAAATTTGCTAAGCACATTAGCAATTGGAAAAGTCCTCCAGCCCACGCAAGACGAGAAACAACCGAAGCGCCCTTAGTGACAATGACTAGCCTCCAGCGAGAAGCCTGCACTATCTTTCTATAAATATGTCTGTTCTAGAACATAAACTCTTTGATTTTTTAATATCCGGAGCCTTAAAATCTATTACTACTAGTAGGAAAGATGCTTCATCATTATCACTCCATACATGGTGGTCATGGATAGTTTTTAACAGAAGAGGTGCGAATCTATCTTTATCTGGTGTCATTCATAATAGTTCCATGTATCATATATTTTGGAAGCCAATTGATGATTATATAGCTATCCATTTTTAATTCATTTATTTTTACTAATCTGTTTACTCCTAATTTTACATGGTTTTTATGATTATTAATAGTAGTTATGCTCTTAATATTTACACTGTTGCTATTCTATATTTCTCCTTTTCCTTTTTTTTAGTTAAGGTTGTTATTTCCTATATATTGTGGACCGTTTTTTTTTTTGTATAAAGGTACTATTATTCTATTATTAATATTGTTATTGCTCCTGTATAAGTGCCTTACTCTGTGCTCATTTTTGTGTTTTCATTCTCTCATTATAAAATTCAATAAAATATTTTGAACACAAAAAAAATAATGCGTGGGGGGCTTCAGCCCCACCAAAGCAGCCCCGGGGACCGCCACATCCCCGGGGCTGATTCACTGAAATGTGGGGGGCCACATGGCCCACTGCAGCCCCGGGGACCACCACCTCCCCGGGGCTATTTTTAAAAATAATGTGTGGGGAGCAGCTCCAGCCCCCCACGCTGCCCTGGGGACAACCACCTCCCTGGGGCGTAATTGTTGTTGGAGGGGGGCTGCGTGGAGCTGTAGATGGCCCTGGGCACCGCCAACCCCCAGGGCCAGCTCCTGCAATGTCCTGGGGTGCACACCCCCGGGACATTGCAGTTTGCTATGGCTTGCCAAGCCACAGCAAACACTGCTCCAGTTCATGGAAGCAAGGGCAGTAAAAATGCACTTGCTTCCATGAAGCAGAGCAGAATTGCTTTTGGACAGAGGGAGCTGAATGTTTGCAGCTCCCTCTGTCCGAAAGCAACGCCGGCTCCCGCAGGATTCAGGGCACCGGCAGGGACCGCGGGAGCCTTGAGGCTCCCCCTGCGGTCCCCAACAACCTGGCCCCCTCCCCATTAAAAAAAAAAATGATGAAGGCCTGGCCCCGAGGGATGGAGTCCCCGGGGCCGAAATAGGCCTGGGGAGGGGGGCCGCACGGTCCCCCTCCATTCTTTCCCAAAAAATATAAATAAAGGCCTGGCCCCAGGGAATGGGGTCCCCGGGGCCACAACTTTCCTTAGGAGGAGGGCCGCGCGGCCCCCCTCCCATTAAAAAAATTAAAAAAAGGGGAGGCCCCGGAGGATGGGGTCCATGGGGCCAAAATTGGCCCAGAGAAGGGTGGCCAAGTGGCCCCCCTTCCTTTATTTAAAAAACAAAAATTTAAAAGGAAAAGGCCTGGTCCTGGGGATGGGGTCCCCGTGGCCATAATCGGCCTGGGGAGGGAGGCTGCGCAGCCCCCCTCCCCATTTAAAAAAAAAAGACTGGCTCCGGGGGATGGGGTCCCCGGGGCCGAATTCGGCCGAGGGAAGGGGGTTACGCAGCCCCCTTTCCCTACAAAAATGTATTTAAACCTCGTCAAGTCCCCGGAGGCCACGCCCCCTTCACCACCTCTCTGCAAACACACCTCCTGGCGCAGTGGTGGTTGGGGAATGAAATCCCCTTGGATACTGAGGGTCTTTGGTGGCCAACAAGCCCTCTTGTTACCCAGAGAGCGGGATTGCTGAGAGGGCTTGAAGGCCAAGCCCCCTTTCTCTACCACTCTGCAAACGCGCCTCCTGGCGCGTTTCTGGTTGAGGAATGAATTCCACTTTACTCCTGAGGACCTCAGAACAAAAGTGGACTATTTCCCCCAAGTGCGTCAGGAGGCGTGTTTGCAGAGTGGTAGAGAAAGGGTGTGTGGCCGCTGACAACCACTCAGCAATCCAGCTGTGTGGGGCAGGAGGGGTAGTTGGCCCCAAGGACCCTCGAGCGCCAAGGGGACTTCATCCCCAACTAGTAGTGCGCCAGGAGCCGTGTTTGCAGAGTGGTGAAGAAAGAGGACGTGGCCACCGAACACCTCTCAGTAAACCCACTGTGCGGGACTTACTGGAGTTAACAGGAGGGGTAGTTGGCCGCCAAGGATCCTCTGGAGGCAAGGGGACTTCATCCCCCAACTTGTAGTGTGCCAGGAGGCGTGTTTGTACAGTAGTGGAGAAAGGGGGCGTGGCCTCCGACAACCTCTCAGCAGACCTGCTGTGTGGGACTTACTGGAGGTAGCAGGAAGGGTAGTTGGCCCTCAAGGACATCCTTGAGGGCTAACTACCCCTCCTGTTACCTCCAGTAAGTCCCACACAGATGGATTGCTAAGAAGCCCTCCTGGTACCTCCTGTAAGTCCTGCACAGCTGGATTCCTGAGAGCTGGTCGGAGGTCTAGTCCCCTTTCTCAACCACTCTGCAAATGCGATTACTCACCCGTGAGGGTCTTATGGCGCTGGGGGAGGGGTGGGGCTGCTGGTCCTTCTGGGTGTGAAGGATCATTCGAAGAGTCAGGTGTATGTATTATGCACGAGGGACATAAATTAAACATTATTTATTATATTGTGTTTATCTATTGTGAGTTGTTCACACAAATGTATTGCCTATGATGAGTTAATTGTCTTAAATGTTACCATCTGTCCCAGATTGATTATGCCTGTGAATGGGTATGTCAGTGGTTGTACGGGTGTGTGAGTGGACGTACAAGAGGTTGTATGGTGGTGTGAGTAGGTGTGTGAGCGGTCTGTGGATGATGTCATCATTGGTCTCATTTGAGATGTCATCAGTGATGTCACTCACCATGTAATGAGTCATGTCATATGTGAGGTCATAAGCAGTGCATTGTGGGGGCGTATGTTATAGTTAGCTCAGGTAACTATAACTGTCGAATTTATCTGGTTTTGTACGAGTGAAAACTGCCCCTAACTATAACGTCCCTGTAACCTTTGGTTTTTTCTATGAATTTCTAAGGTTTTTAACAGCTAATTCCTAAGTTTAACGCAGTGACGCATTTCAGCAAAAACCTTTCTCAAAGTGCATGGGCCCCACCACCTCTCGAAAATACAAATTTACTTGTCTCCATAGACACAGAGGAGATACTATTACACGTATCCTCCCCCGCGAATATTATTAAAACACTTCATCGTCCAAATTCATTGAAATATACACATTAAAAAACAGGCATAATCAATCTGGGACAGGCGGTAACATTTAAGACAATTAACTCATCATAGGCAATAAATTTGTGTGAACAATTCACAATAGATAAACACAGTATAACAAATAATGTTTCATTTATGTCCCTTGTGCATAATACACCCACCTGGCTCTTCGAATGAACCTCCAAACCCAGAAGGACCAGCAGCCTCCCCCCCACACCCCTCTCCCAGCGCCTTAAGACCCTCATGGGTGAGTAGCCATGCTTTACAAACCCCTGATTGATTGATTGATTGATTGAAGGACCTGCTGTGCTTTACTTTTAAAGAAAGGAAAGGTCTGTGGTGTAGCTTTACTGTGAGACTGGTCATATTTCACCAATTTAACAATGGAGGGATTGTACTCAAGCCATTAAGGAGATTCAATAAATCAAAATTATTTTGCATTCAAAATTCATATCTCCATAATGGGTCAGCAAAGCTACTAATTTAGGGCAAGTGCAGAATTGATCAACCATTATTCCAGCCAATCCCAATGCAAAGGCAAATGTCACACTCACTATTAAACTTCTCAGCAATACAAAGCAATTCCCCAGGCTTCCTCCCTTTGGGGATATCCAAGACTACATATTCTTAAGCTGCTAACAGTAATTCACCCTATATGTACTTCCATCTCCTCGTCCTTGTTCAATCCCGCAGGAGTCTTAGTAAGCAAATCCAAAGTGTACCTCGATTCCATGCGTCTAAGTTGTGCTACCCTGTTCCCTCCTCTCAAATTAGCTGGGATTCTGTCCATAACAAAAAATCGCTATCATGCAATTCAAATAAGTGATGTGCTACCGGGTATGTCAAATCTGCTTTCTTTATCTCTCTTTGATGTTCTAGTCTGCGTTTGCAAAGGGCAAGAATTGTACTTCCCACGCACATGAGAGAAAAGGGACATACTAAAACATAGATACAGTAGTCGGAGCTGCAATTATAAAAACGGCCAATCTTTCTTTTATGCCCATCTGAAGTTGCAAATTCAGTGCTGTTTGAAATAAATCTGCATGCCTTACAATGGCCCCACTTATAATACCCTTTAGTTTTGCTTAGCCATGAATTCTTTTTTTGTGCTTAGTTTGATAACTATGTGTTAGGGCATCGCCTAATGTTCTTCCCCTTCTATAGGTAATAGGTCTCATAGGAAGATCTAGACCAATCACCAGATAATTTCTTACTGTAGCCCAATGTTTGCAAATCAGATTCCCGACCTTATAAGATGAGGAATTGTAGGACATAATCAATCAGATATTATTTTCCTCCCCCTTGGTTTTAGTATTAGGGTAGAATAGCTGGTCTCTCTTTAAGGATTTTGCTTTCCTGGCCACTTTATTCATTAATTTAGATGTATAGCCCCTCTCGTTAAACCTTTTTCTCATTTGTGATGTTTGTCTCTAAGTTATCTTTGTGACTGCAGATTTTTTTTTAGATGAAAGGTCTCCCCATAGAGTAGGCTTTCTATTAGGTTTTTGGGATGTTGGCTGGTAAAATGAAGTGTACTGTTCCCTGCCGTGGTCTTCCGGTATACTGAAGTATTTACCTTTCCTTCTTGTACCTTCAAGAGAATAGCTAGAAAGGTAATCTCTTGAGAACACGTTACAGTAAATCTTAAATTGTAAGGGTTCACATTTAGTTTTGCCACATATTCACATGCTCGTTCTTTTGAGCCTTTCCACAGCAAAAATAAATAGTCAAAAAAACAAGTCCAAATTAAAGTGTTGTCCAATAGATAGATAGACACACACATATATTCAATGTGAACAACAAAAGGTTAAAGTGACAATATTGTTATCTTAAATGCTAAGACCTTAAAATATGTTAAACCCCTGCACCTCCCAGCAATTCACTGAAACAAAAAACAACTGTTAAAGTTACGTTATAGTTAGGTGTTGGAATGAAAGATGAGTAAATGTAAAAAAAAACGCTGAAATACAGAAGTTGTAGTTTAGTGAGCTAGCTATAACTTGCACTCCCATCATGTACTGCCATAGTCGCACCCAAACCCTTTACAGAGGATTAAGTTCACTTGGGCAGTACAAGACATGGTGATGTTCAAGATGTCCCCTCCTCAGCCAGTCCCGGATATTCAGCATATGGTCCTGATGTTTCAGCATCAGTCCTGGTTCATCATGAAAATGGCTTGTAGGCTTCTTGGCCTCCTGGCCTTGTGCATTTCCTTATCCTGTATGACTAATCCCACTTATATCAACATCAAGGCTGACATGTCACTATTTGACTGTTGTTGAACGAGTGTGGGGCACTTATTACCAATGCCAATACACCGCCCTCCTGGCTGAAGGGAAAGCTCACACAGAGTTTGTTAACTGCTACATTTGCTCTCACTAATGGAGAAAAGGAGAGAGAGAAAGAGAGAGAGAGAGAGAAGAAACACTTGATTCCGCTGGTCTGGTCTTATGTTGCTTCACATCTAGTTGCTTCCTCCCAGGGCTTTATTATAGCTTCTCAAGAGTGTGACTCGTACGTAAAGCACAGGAGCATATTAAGATAGTGTCACCATATTCAAATGTGTTAGCAAATCAATCTATGACAATGCATGCTTACCTGATGCTCCAGTGACGGGGCAGTGGATGCCCCAGAGAGTTCCAGGAACCCTCTCCAGACTTGGCAGCATCAGTAGCTAACACATGTGCAGAACACCATCAGACGTGAAGAAATAAACAAGAAAGTTGTAATACATGGCTTCTCTTCCTGCTCTGCCCTCCCAGCCTCCTCAGTCCAATGTCCACCTTCTCCATATGCTCCATTCTGAACTTCGTCTTACTTCTGTCTTCTGCGATTTTCTTAGACCTGTCTTTTTTTGTTCAGCCTTAGTCTCAAGCACCTCACAGTACTCCCCAACCCCCATCAACCTCTCCCCTCCCTTAAGGTATTAGGTGTTTTGGAAAGCTCTCATAGAAGGTTTTCTTCACTAACCTTGGAGCATGCTCAGAGGAAGCAGGCTCTCAGAACTTGTCTATGACATCATACCTCTTCCATGAGATCAATTATTGCAATAAGCCCCTTCTCTATGGGGAGTCCAAGACATCTTCCACTTCAAACTCTGGAAGTCCCTACACCTGTACTACTGAAAGAGGCTTGATCCCTTGAGATTCAGCTGCTAGTTTAATATTGGATACATGAAATACTGAAGGTAGCTTCCCTTTCCAAGGAAATTGAAGTCTTTACTGCTGCTCTACCAGCTAGCTCTTGGATTACGAGGGGACCCACAAATAAAGGTTTGAGCTTGACATACTAACCCAGGATGTTCAAGTGAGCCATGGATACCAGACCATTTCGCCCATTTTATAATCTGGATTTCTCGGGTGGGCTCCAAATTTCTTGTATGCTACTTTAGCCGGTCATAAATGACGTATTACTGTCTTGTGTGTATCCGTGATGAACTATCTAAGGCCTGGATTGTGGATTGAAATTTGGAATACCAGAATCTGTGGTGGTAACCATATGTGCACTATAATGGTGAAAACATCCAAAGAGCTATGCAGTGACCTGCTGTATGTGAATTCTGCTAGAGATAATCAATCTTTCCACTCATGTTGCTGTTCCAACATCAGTACTTTACCAACTGTAGAAGTATATTGGATATTTCCTAATTCTGTAATGTATTTAAGAAAACATTACGCTCTTGGCAATTGAATTTTAAATCATCTCTGATCTTGGTAATTGCTTGGGTCATAGGCTAAATTGGGTTAATTTAGGAATCCATGCGATGGTTTATGACTGGCTAAAGTAGCATCCATTGTTGGGCCTCACAATCCATTATAATTCCACTGTTGGAGAGTGAGTTTGGGGCACCGATTACTGACACCAATCCACCACAATCCTGACGGAAAGGATAGCACCCACGGAGATTGGTACCTGCGCTTTCATTTTCACCCGGGAAAAATGGGGTGTAGGAGGAGGAGATAGAAAAACACTGCAGTTGATTCTGCTGGTCTGATGTCGGTGCACATCCAGTCTCCTCCCCCTCAAGGCTTCATTATGGCTTCTCACAAGTGTGACTTTACACAAAGCACAGAAAAATATTAAGATATTGTCACCATATTTGAACTTGTTCGGAAATCACTTGCTAATAATGTACACTTACCTGATGCTCCACTGACCGGGCAGTTGACTACCTTGGAAAGTTATTTTAACCCTCAGTAGACTCTGAAGCAACAGCAGCTTACACATGTGCAGACCGCCAACATACTTGAAGCAATAAACAGGTAAATCATACTACAAGAAATCTAGAAACAAATCACAAGGGAAAGGGGAGAAAACTAACAACAAATGTGGAAGGGGATGCCAATGGTGAGGGAGATATTCAGCAAGTCGTGAGATAGCTTCTTCCCTCCAACTGGCCAAACCTAATCTGGAAGTGCTGACTCTGCTCCTCCTACTATACTAATGGTCAGCCGCCTGCTTGATACTGACCCCTCTTCATCCTCTACCTCAGCTGCCTCTTCAGGTCCAGTCTCCACAATCTCCATATGTTCTATTCTGGAATTTGTATCCCTGCTGTCTTCTGCTGTTAGTGTGAAGTACCTTCTCTCCACAGTCAACCTCTCTCCTCCCTTTTTTGCCAGCCTCAATCTCAGGTTCCTGACATGACTCTCCCACACCATACTGATCTCATAGAAGACATCTGAGAATCTGTTGTGGTGGCTGATGGATGCCAAACTACCCTGCGGCAGACCACTCTCCCCTGCCCACCTAAAGTTCAGGTTGGTGATCGATGCATCGCCGAGTTGAAGGTCCATCTAGGATAAGTGACGATCAGAGGCCTCTGGTCTCCATAGGAAAGCTAGCTCCATATTAACCTTCTGGAGATGTGAGTCATTTACTTGGTCGTAAAAGGCTTCCTGCCTTCTATCAAGGGGAGGCTGGTCCAGATTCTCATGGACAACACTACCACCATGTGGTAGAAGCAGGTCATGGTGGGGTACTGAGCCCTGTGCATGGAGGCTCAATGCCTCTAGAAGTGGCTGGAACATCAGAACATCTTTTGGTTGTCAACCACAGGGTCCCTGTGTGCCGCAGCAGGCAAACTAAGCAGGCATCATCTGGCACACCACGATTGGTGTCTCCACCCAGAGGTAGTGTAGGGTGTCTTCAGTCAGTATTTATATCTCTGGCTAGATCTATTTGCAAAACTCACTTACCTTCCTGTCGGCTGGTTAGCCGGCCGCCGCCGCCTCCTCTCCTGCGTCCTCTTCCTTCTAAGGAGAAACAGGGAGCAGGATGCGCCAGGGCTCCCATGCTCCCCTCAGCCTATAACAACGCTGCAATGCAGCGTTGTGATTGGTCTGAGCGCCGTGACACGGCGCTCAGCCAGGGACTGGAGCGGTGGGCATGTTCTCCATGCAGGCTGTAATGCAGCCTGCATGGAGAACAGGGAAAGTGTGCATGACTGTTTTGGGCGACCCTAGAGGGCCGACCAAACAGTCATTGCGCACTTAGGAGGGTTGTACCCTTCTCTCCTGCTCTGCAGCCCCGTCCCGCCCCCTCACACAAGCTGCCATAGCAGGAGGACAAAATAAAATGATAATAACATTGGTTATTATCATTTTATTTTTTCCTTTCTTTTGCTGCATCAATGCAGTGGGGCGACGCTCCTCCCCCTTAGCGAAGGAGCCGCCACTTATTTGCACCACTGAAAACGTGCAGTATCAAAAGTTTTACGTGCTGTAGTTTCTTCCAAAGCACTTGCTAAGAGATGCATTCCAGCTGGAATAGAATAGAATGAGGGACTCCAGCGCACAATCCTGCTACTACCTGTCCTACCTTGAGTACTGAAGAAGATCAGGATGGACTGGGGCCAAGTCATCTTGATTGCCCTAGACTAGGCTAGGAGAGTTTCATAACCAGAGTTTCTGACCATTTGCCCTCCAGTATGGCTACCACTTCAGGAAGACCTTTCTCAACCACAGGGCAAGGTCCAGCACCCATATCTCCACAACGTACACCTCCTTGCTGGGAGGTTGAACAGTGGAAGTTAATACATTTGATTTGCCGGCCAAGGAGGTGGATGTCAGCCTACTGTCAGACACCCTTCTGCGTAGTCCATGTAGGCCGGCAGCTAGGATAAATTAGATGCCTAATGTGGTGCCCCTACCTACAAGTCCCTTACAGGCCAACCTTTCTGATGTTCCTTTGTTTATTTTGTTGGCCCTGCAAGGCCTTGCAGGTGGTACAGTGAAGGATTCCTTGTCAGCCCTCTCACCTTTTTTGTGTTTTCCAAACCAACTGTTCTTGTTTAAATCACCAGTTACATTTCATCAAAGGTTTGACACAAGTTTCTCTACAAACCATTTCTGATAGCTGAATTGGACTTCAACTGATTTTGACATTTTTGATGTGCATGCCCTTCAAACCTATGCACAGTTGCTCCGTAAACTTCTTGATGTTGAAAACAGTGTTTCTTATCACCTTCACATAAGCACGCTGCATGAGTGAACTACAGGAGTTGTTAGTTAAACCAAGCTCCACCCCCTTCTTTCCAAGTTGGTGCTAAGGACTAGGGCAGCTGCCCCTCGTAAAGTTGTGGCACCCTTCTATGTTGGTTGCATTGTCATCATTCTTTCCTTCACCTCACCCCTCGAAATAGGAGATGAAACTCCATCGCCTTGATCCGAAACGGATGTTAAGCTTTTATATCGACTGTATGAAAGACCATTGGATAGACGGTCAGCTCTTCATTGGGTTTTCTGGTGCAAACAAAGGCAAAGTGGTACAGAAGAGGACCCGTCATGGTGGACATTCCTCTGCATCAAGATCTGATATGCGCTGAGCCGCACAACGTCACCTGCCTACTCTCAGAAGCAATGCTGTTTTAAGTTCTCAGGATTCAATCTGGTACCTGGGGATATTTGAAAGAGGCGGAATCTGTGGTTAGATCATCCACCAGAAAACATTACCAAAGGTAAGTAAGTTCTTTTACTGTGCCACCAGTTTAGAAACCTTGAGATATTTTTGAGGCATGGTGCAACACCATGATGTATGACCTTCTCTGCTGAAACCAGGCGTTAGATTCTTTTCTATCATTACACATTGAACCAAAGCTGTCCAACAACTGATCAAACATCGAGGCTCCAGCTATCAGTCTGCCTGCTGAATTTTGAAATACTTGAAAGAGAGAAAATAGGTTTTTTTTCTATAGAAACCAGGTTTTTCCTCATCTTCACAATATAGAACTAGGTTATTACTAATCTTTAAAAAACAAAATTACTGAGAAACTACTTTTTACCACCAGACTTATAAATTAATTGTGTGTTTGCAGGTAAGGTTCACATTCATTAGGTAGCCTAAACAATTAATGGTGAAACTAACAGCACTACCATATTATTTCTGGTTAACCCATACCCTTCACTGCTTGAGATCCACTGAAGAACTAACCAGATAGTTGTGTTGTGCGCAGTAACTGTGATATCACATGTCCTTTGGCCACTTCCAGCATCACAGGACATGACAATGCATGGCTTTGCCCAAAATGAAGGGCCATTTGCATTTTTTCAGAAAACATTTATTGTCAATTAGAATGTGCAGCCCATTAAAAGGTTATTGAGGGGGCATGGCCAAGATGGCGTCTCGGTAAGACGCAGTTGTTCAGCTCTCCGCTCCCGCCGGGCCCGTTTCCCCATTTCCAGCGGTGGAAAGGGCACCGGAGTCTGCCTGGGCGGTTTAATAAGAGCATCTGTATATTCCGGGAGGCTGCGGAGAGTCAGGCCCCGGAGAGAGAGGCTGTATCGGGACTGCGGCGGAACGTTCTGAGATGCGCCCGAAACCTGAGAGAGTCCGCGGCAGGGAGCCTCGAGGAGAAGGCGCCTGGGCAAGCTTTCTGGCGGTCCCCTGAGACGAGCAAAGGGACAGCCACCGATACACAACGTTTCCTGTGCGGCGGCATCGGCCGCGAGCGAAGAAACCCGCATCGGCGGCCACGGAAGTGCACCCGGGCTGCGTGAACTATGCGAGGCCCCGGCTCGGTGGGCCTAGTCGGGCCTTCGTCTCAGCAGCAACTTATTATTAAAGCAGATGCCCGCGCCTATTGCACGGAGAGCCCGCGCGGCCTCCCAGCCAACAAAGACCTCCCCCCATTGCTACAGGAATAAAGAACCCCCCGGGTGAACAGTCAACGGCCTCTTAAGATCTCAGGGAGGCATTTGCGAAGCCCACAGGCCGCGCCGGAGGAGAGGTCGGCAGAGGACCCCGGCTTCGCAGGCCTTGGTGGGCCCTCAGGTCAGCAATTAACTGAACGTCTCTGCTGTTGCTCACCCCGGCTGGATGTATAGCCTGCGCGGCCCCCACCACCCATAAAAACCCTCCCCCCCGTGGTCACAGAGAGAAAGAAGGACTCCACAGGTGGACAACTTACAGCCTTTTGAGGCCTTTGAGTGGTGCACATATTTTCCACGGACCCCTGCTGGAGAAGAGGCCCGCAAAGTGGCTCCATTGACCCAGATCATACTGGGGGCACCGGGGGACAGCAACGCAGTCAGCGGCACAAGCGTTTTTTAAACAAGGGAAGATTACAGGAGCACTCCTGCCCTCTAGCTTCAAGTTCGCCTCCCACGGGAAACATCGTTTACAACGCACGCGTTACAACGCGTGTCATTACAACGAATGTTTTACAACGCGAAATCCATTACAACGCATGTCATTACATCGCATAATCCATTACAACGCATTCCCCAAAGTAACGCCCCGGCGGACTTAGAATAGTAATTGCGTTGTAATGGATTATGCGTTGTAACGACATGCGTTGTAACGACATGCGTTGTAATGGATTTTGCGATGTAAAAAATTCGTTGTAATGACACGAGTTATAACGCGTGCGTTGTAAAGTGTCATATTCCCTCCCGCACCATCACACCAGATCGGAGAGCCTGCAGCCAGATTACGGACCCTAATAAGAGGTGAGAGTGGCGGCGGGGCAGGGGCAGGATAATGGTGTGACAGAGAGGCCCGACGCAGAGCCCTGGTGGAATACTGAATACCCCCGCCCCACTGGCGTCCAAAGGGAGGTGAGTAGGGTGAGCTCATCGCGTCAGAGGCGCACCGCCAGGGGAGTTATCATCGAAACATCGACAGCTCAATAGCACCTCACCTCTCCTGGTGCCGCACTGCATCGACCCGCCCGCCGGGCCTTTCGCTTTGGGCCTGCATCCACACAGAGAGGCACCACAGTGACGGCACAATGGAGGCCTCAAAAGGCAAGAAAGATAGATCAGTGAAAGACCTGCTGCTTAAGCCAACGGCGCAGCAGGTGGAGGGCCCGCCTGCAGCGAAGCACTCGTACTAGGCTGAGGGCGGTGAGGATCCGGAGGGCCTGGTCAGCCGATCTTTCATGGAGTCGCTGTTCTCCTCGCTCTGTGAGGATTTGTCCACCATGAAGCATGAGTTATCAGCGGATATGAGGGAAATCCACCGTGATGTGGACTCCCTGGGGGAATGGATCAACACCTTAGAGGAGCATGAAGCAGGACGAGACGAAGAGCTCGAGCACCTCCAGCAGGAAGTCCTTAAACCGCCAGAACAGAACTTGGACCTCCAGGCCCACACGGAGGACCTGGAGAACAGGTCCCGGCGGAATAATATTCGCATCCGCGGCATGGCCCAGGGCGAGGGGGACAGTGACATCGAGGCACTAGTGGTAGGCCTCTTCCGCTCCATTCTGGGAGAATCCTCCGAGTTTACCATCAGATTAAACCGCACCCACAGAGTGGGCCCTAGGAGGGCGACCCCGGCTCCTCCAGCGGATATCTTGACGTGTGTCCACGACTATCAGTTAAAGGAGCGGATTCTCCGAGAGGCTCGGCGTTGCACCGACTTCACCTATGAAGGTTTAAAGACTACGATATTCCAAGACTTGGCAGCCTCCACCCTACTCAAGCGCAAAACTTTCCGCCCGATCACGTCTTACCTTCGAGATGCTGGTATCAAGTACTCCTGGGGATACCCCTTTAGACTGATTTTCCATTTCAATGGGGAACTGAGACAAATCCGATCCCTCTGTTGCTTATAAACTTCTGGACATTGAGGATCCTACAACAGACAAGTCGCACCAGAACAACCACACGTGCAGACGCCGCAGTGGTCATGGGTGGACCACTATCAAGCCCTCTAGCCCGTCAACACGCCCTGACCCGGACACTATGGCCAGAGAACGACAGGCAGTCCTGGCATCCCTCACAGGGGCGTTGTCGGAGTAAAATGGATCCGTTCAGGCAGACTGACAATTGCTGTTAACACCCCTGCCTACCACTGGAAACATTTCAGCCATTTGTATAGGCTTTGCCTGGGGGAGCGGGGAGCCGCAGGCCACAGGTACCCTTTATCACTTCTCCAGGGAGCAGTATGCTCCGGACATTGACTGTTTGCTACTCTTCATTATTAATGTTCTTGCTAAGTTGGGGTGTTCCTTTTGTATGTAATGGGTTTCCTCCCCCCTTCCCCGCGCATCTCTTGGCCTCCTTGCATGCCTGCGACCTTCGCCTAACCAGGCTCCTCGCTTTGCGATCTCACATGGCCCCAGACAGGGGGTGCGCGGATGTTCCATCGCATCTACACCGCGTTCTGCCCTTACCATCCTCCTGGATGAGTATTAAAATTTTGACCCTCAATGTGAAAGGGCTTAACAACCCTATCAAACGCAGAGCCATCCTGTCTTATTTGGAGAATTCTAAACCCCACATCTGTTTATTATGAGAGACTCACCTATTGCGCAGCGACACACATAGATTGCGCTCTAAGGCCTTCCCACAGCAATACTTTTCCTCATTCCCCACTAAGAGAGCGGGGGTCGCTATCCTTATATCCCACACTTTCCCGGGGGTGGTGGGGGCAAAAATATTAGAGATTAGAGGGAGGTACTCCTTGACTCTAGGGCCACACATGCTCACACTAGCTACTATCTATGTTCCTAATGAGGGCCAGGAGGCGTTCTTCCGCGAAGCAGTGGCGGACTTGACATCCTCCTCAGACCGGCAAATACTCATGGGGGGCGACCTGAACATTGTGTCCGACGGCCAACTGGATCTCTCGGCTCAGAGGCAGGGACAGACCAGGGCTCTATCTGACAGTGCCCGGCAGTTGTTTCACGACCTGGAGTTAACTGATGTGTGGCGCCATCTCCACCCCAATTCAACAGACTACACTTTCTATTCCCACTCGCGTGGAACTTATGCCCGCTTAGATTATTTCATGGGGTCTCGATCCCTCCTTCCTTTCTTACAGGACTCGGTTATTGAGCCACAGGCGCTATCTGACCATGCAGCACTGACCACAACTCTACTATTTCCCCCCACTTCTTGCCCATCATATTCTTGGAGGCTTAGAGATACACTCCTTCACCGCCCTGAAGTTATTGCACGCCTCACTAAAATGCTAGAGGACTACCTAACCCGAGAATGACACCCAAGAAACCTCCATAGTATCCCTGTGGGAAACACTCAAATTAGTGGCTAGAGGCGACTTAATAGCTACATCCTCGGCAGACAATAGGATACCCAGGGAGAAAAGGGAGGAGCTTTCCAAGCAGGTCTCAGAATTAGAAGGGATCCACAAACGAACAGGTGCTCCTAGGGTATGGAGGCAGCTAAAGATAGCACGAGCTTAATTAGCCAGTCTGGACTTGGACCGAGCTGAATATGCGGCTCTCCGTCTGAAACATATGTTTTACACAGGAGGGGACAGGTGCGGCCGCTTTTTAGTGCACAAACTGTGCGCGCAGCGCCAGGCAGCAGCGGTCCTAATGATTCTCGCCGCCGGGGGCTCCGAACTTGCTGGATCCCTCTCAATACGGTTTCCGCGCAGGACACAGCACGGAATCAGCGCTGATCAAGGCAACGGAGGAGGTGCGTGAGGTTGTGGACCAAGGAGGCTCCGCCATTTTGATCATGTTGGATCTGTCGGCAGCCTTCGATACGGTCCATCATGAACTACTGATGGGCCGTCTATCGGAGGCTGGGGTCCAGGGCACGGCCTGGAACCTACTAAAATCATTTTTGGCCGACAGAACACAAACGGTAGAACTAGGTGGGGATAGATCGAAACCTTTCTCCATACCCTGTGGAGTTCCACAGGGATCGTCCCTTAGTCCGACGCTTTTTAACATTTATGTGAGACCGCTGGCTGCCCTTATAAGATCTTTCGGGCTACTCCTAACCTCGTATGCTGATGACACCCAAATCGTAGTGTCTCTGCAGAGAGGGAAGGAAGCAGAAAAGGCCCCTAGCTGCCATGACTGTATGCTAGCAATAACTGGCTGGATGTCTGCTAATTGCCTGAAGTTGAATGCAGGCAAAACAGAGGTGATTATCTTTGGGAACAACCCGAACCCCTGGACTCCAGCATGGTGGCCTAGCACTATGGGCCTCCCCCAACCCCCTCTCGGAAAGTCAAGAATTTGGGTGTGACTATGGACAACACCCTCACATTTGGGGACCAGGTTAGCGGGGTGGTGTCGACTAGTTTCTTTATCCTGAGGACCTTAAGGAAAATAAAACCTTTCCTCACAGAAGACAGTTTTAGAACAGTCGTCTCTGCCCTCATTCTGTCCCGACTAGACTACTGTAATGGCCTATACCTGACCATTAATAAAAAACATCTTAATAGATTGCAGATGGTGCAGAACGCGGCAGCTAGATTGCTGACAGGGACTCCTAGGTTTATGTCGGTCAGAAATGACCTACGCCACCTTCACTGGCTCCCGATTTTACAGCGAGTCCAATTCAAGGCTCTCTGCACAGTCTTTAAGTCCCTGACGGGTTCGGGCCCGGAAGACTTACAAAAGCGCATCCAATGGTACGTTCCAGGGAGAACATTGCGCTCAATGGAAGCAAAGCTGGCAATCGTTCCTAGAATGAGAAAGGCTAACTGGGGTGGGAAGAGTTTTGTCCTTAGAGCCACCAATGCCTGGAACGGTCTGCCACTATATCTAAGGACTGGCACTGATTTCCTTTCATTTAGGAAGGGTTTGAAAACCTGGTTGTTTTCAGCTTAGTCTCAGCCTGGCTCTGGGAGGGAGGTTTTTTTTCATGTACCTATTACCTTAGGCATGCAATGCTCAGCGCCAGGACACCCTTGGGTAACAGCGCGCTTTACAAACCTATATAACATATATCTCGCGCCTTCAGGGATTTCTATGCAGAACTCTATTCGGCGCAGCAAATACCAGAACAAAACCCCTCTGCGTACTTCCAGGGCATAAGCAAGCTCGTTTGACACTAGATCAGGCCACCTCTTTAGACAGCCCGATCCGGGTCCAAGAGGTTATCTCAGCTAGCGCTAGGCTTAAGCTTCTTAAATCCCCAGGCCCAGATAGGTTTACCGTCATCTTTTATAAAACTTTCTGCTTGATTTTGGCCCCGATACTGACACGACTCTTCAATGCGATTGGAGATACCTCAGACATGCCTCCTACGATGCTCATGGCAGCGGTGGCCGTCTTGCCTAAGCCCGGTAAAGATGGCAGGCATTGCGCCTCATATAGGCCTATCTCCCTGTTGAATATCGATCTTAAGATATTTACCGGGATACTGGCGGACAGGCTGGGCCCGTTAATGCCGGGACTGATAGAGCCAGCTCAGGTCGGATTTGTGGCGACTAGACAGTGCAGCGATAACACTAGGAGGCTGCTCCACTTCCTGGACAAGGCACATCGCCAACCAGTGGAACGAGTAGTGTTATCTGTAGACGCCAAAAAGGCGTTCGACAGGGTACACAGGCCCTTTTTAGAGACCACTCTGGAGCAGTTCGGGGTAGGGAGTCAATTTCGCAGGTGGGTGCTTAGCGGATACAGCCACCCCTCAGCCACTGTCCGAGTGAATGGCTTCATGTCTGATCCCTTTCCGATCGCCAGAGGCACGCGACAGGGCTGCCCGATCTCCCCACTCTTGTTTGCCCTCTATATGGAGCCGCTGGCCCAGAGGGTCCGGGAGAACTAGCAGATTAGAGGGGTTCTTTTTGAAGGGGAGCGGCATACCATTAGCCTGTACGCGGATGATATCATCGCCACGCTGGAGACCCCCGAGTCGCTTGTCCCAGCTTTTCTCGCCGAACTGGAGGAGTTTTCCACTGCTTCTTGCTTTCGAGTAAACGAGGCCAAGTCGCAGGTCCTGGGTTTCTCTTTACAGCCACCAACTATAGCCGCCCTTGTCCAGGCATGCCCTATCAGCTGGGACCAAAAAACCATTGCCTACCTGGGTATAATGCTAGCAGTTTCAACCGCAGAGACAGTCTCCTTAAACTACACTTGCTTACTAGCGCAGACACGGCGGGACCTACGGCGATGGCGTCCGTTTGGCCTTTCGTGACTGGGCCGAGTGGCAGCCCTTAAAATGAATATACTCCCTAAAATGTTATACCTCTTTCAGACCTTACCTGTAGAGCCGCGCCCGGGCATGCTGAAGCAGCTTCAGGGGGAATTCTCTTCATTTGTTTGGGTGAATTAGAAACCGCGGATGAGCAGGGACATGAGCTTTAGATCTCCTGGAGAGGGGGGTTTGGGAATACCCAACGTGGACTGCTACTATAAGGCTACATAGATCCGCTGCTTGTTGGAGTGGGCTCAACCGGAATCCGAGAAGCACTGGCTCTTTATGGAGCGAGCACTAGCCTGTCAGTCTCTGTGGAAAATTACCTTTCTCTGCAGAGCCTCTAGACCTTCTGGACTTTATGGCTCCCCGATAGTGCGAGCCACCCTAAACCCAACCCTACGCGTAACGGCCTCACTACATTCCCATCACCTCTTACCCCTATCACTAATAACTCTTACTTCACCCCGGGCCTCGACCAGGCAGCTTTTGGTCATTGGGACAAGGAAGGCCGTAGATCTATAGGGCATTTTTTTTAATGAAAAGGGCCCCATGTTCTTTGAAAATTTTCGATCTGACTTCGCTATGCCCAAAACTGAGCGGTACCACTATCAGCAGATACAGCATTGGGTGATGTAACCCCAGTTACGCCAGGGAGCTGAGAGATGGCTTACCCCGTACGAACGATGGCTGCTCTCTAAGCAATCCACTAAACGACTTATCACAGAACTATATCACATTTTACGTCCCCCGGAACAAGTGACCAAATCTGCAGGCCAGAAAAGGTGAGAGACAGAGCTGGGACGGACACTGACTCAGAAAGAATGGGGTGAGATTCACTATAGGGCTCGACATTCAGCGCGCAATTTCTCCAGTGTAGAGTCTGCTACCAAGATAGTAACGTAGTGGTACCTCACCCCCCCCTAGGCTGCAAAAGAGTGATCCCAGTCTTCCCCGAGCTGTTGGAGGGGATGTGAAGCTGTAGGTACTCTGCTTACTTACTATGGGAATGCCCCATTCTTAAGGCCTATTGGACACAGGTTTTGGACGAGATCGACCAACACTTTGACACCACTATCTTACGTTTGCCAGAATATATCATTCTAGGCGTCTCCGATAGACTCACATTTCCCCTCAAATCCCGCAAAGGCAGGCAAATGGGTATAGCCCTAGGGGCGGCATTACAGAATATATTGTCATCCTGGGGCTCAGATAGGGCATCTACGATACAGGGGTGGCTACACAGGTTATGGTATGTGCTTGGTATGGAGAGTATCTCTTCCTCTCTCCAGGGAGAGGGGGCCTCTTTCGCCGAACTGTGGCGCCCCTTTACCGCCTTGCTATGCTCTGAATTTCGCGAACTCACCTGCCCGAGGTATATGCGGCTGTTGCGCCTCTCTGCACTTTCGCAAGATCTCACCCACCCTCGGAGCCACTGATTTGCTCTGTGTCATGCTTAGTTACCTCCTTGGTGGCAATAGGGGCGGAGGGGAGGGAGGGGGAGTGGGGAGGGGTGGGATAAGGGGGAGGGGGGCAGGGATGTTTTTTCTTGGTTGTTCTTGATGCATTGTGTAGCGTTACGACTGCTTACGGCCCACAAATTGGGCAATATTGCTTGATGCGTCTTGTTTTGTCCTTCTTGTCTTTCAAACCAATAACAAGATTTAAACCTAAAAGGTTATTGACCATTGACTGTCAGGGAATGTTCAGGGGGCCATGAGGCATACTGGGCCACAGCTGTGGGGGTTTCTGATGGCTCACGGTTCGTCCTACTATGGCCCTGCAAACTGGACCAAGCATAAAGCCTTCAGGACTTGACTCTCAATGGTAGTGATGGCGAACAGTCGCAGAGTTCTCAGGGGCTTTGTAGTAGGGGTAAGCAAGCTCAGAACTCAACATTTACCCAGCAACACAATAACTGATTGTCTGGCCCAGTGCTTGTATTTTGTTAAAAGAGAGTACATAAAAACATATAAAAACGAAATGCTACACACTACAAAATGCACATACTGTTTCACAGGTGCAGGGCCAGTGTATCCTGGTGTCAGGTGTCCCTTCTCCCCACCACTTCCCTTTAATGTAAGGTAAGGTCTAGCATGGCAGGTCTCAGACACTGGTGCTTTGCTACTCCACCCTGTGGCACTCTGAGTTGTGTGCACAGTTTCACAGCTTTTGTCCTAAGAGTTCTCTCTACACAAGCGTTTCCTCTTTAGTCCTTCATTGGCCACGGTCGGGCCAGCAGCATGCATTGAGTAATCGCCACCTCTCTAAAAAGGAAATGCGCTGGCTGTAAGTGCAGCGGTACTCTGGCTCAGGTCCGAAGCATAGCAGCTATGTGGGCTGCCATGCATGTCTGGCTATAGGCAGGCTTTCAGATCACAGATGTCTCCGATAGTCGCAGGCGATATTCCAGGCTCTGGGTTGAGTCGGTGGGGGTCAGGGGTCATGGGTGCTGCTTTGAGCCCTCCTCAGGGTATCGCTGCACTCCGACACAACTCTCTTCGATGCACAGCAGCTTGGTCTAATTCAGGTACAGTGTTTGTTCTCTTGCAGTATGGTCCCCTTCTGGCACACATTTGGACAGTGCTATGGCACTAGCCACACCTCTGGACCATAGTAGTGTTTTCCACTTCGGGCATACTTCAGGACAGTGCTACGGTTCCAATCTGGGAGCACGATAGCCACTCTGCTTTCCGCCTCTCTGGGTGGACTGACCCATGCTTCAGCCTCAGCTGGTCTGTTTATCCTAGTAGTCAACATCTCCTGCAGGGTTGGCCAATTCCTCCCCCTTCTCTTCAGGCACATCTGCTCCAGGTGCATCAGGGCAGGGACACGGCTCTTCCTTCCAAGTCAAACTCCTGACATAACACACCCATATCCATCAGGACTGCCCCGCGCTGCTCCAGTTTAGAAAAGAACTGAAGAGTCAGCACTTTATGTTTAACTTTGTTTTATTGGTTTGCAGATGAATGAAAAGACACAATACATATATCATTTATCCTATTTCCCGCCCCCGCAGGAGGCCCAGATTGTCCGTGCAACATGCAATAGCTAATAAAATATACAACTCCCGTCCCCCCCGTCCCCGGATCCCCCGCCACCCCCCTCCCCGAACCGGTGTGCTATGGCGGATCCTTGGTAGTTCGATGCGTAAAGAGCCCTAGTGCGCCATATCTCCAGAAGCTGCCTCGGGTTTTTGGATATCAGTTAGTCGCAGAAGGCGAAGGTATTTCGGGCATGTGATTTCATTGAATTCCACCGCTAGTAGGGATAGTAGAGGCTGCCACGTGGTAACAAACGTGTCTGAGGAGTGCGTAAGGTTAGCTTGGATTCTCTCCATGCCTAACGTGTACCACAGTTTGTGTAGCCACCCCGTGTGGGTTGGTCTATTCCGTGTGCCCCATTGAGAGAGAATGTGTTGCACCGCTGCTCCCATAGCCAGGCCCATCTGCCTTCCCCTGACTGACTTCAGTGGATATGTAATCGGGTTGGGGAGTCCCAGCACTGTGTAGGCCGGGAATCGTGGGATTTCTGTGTCGAATTGTTTGTCTATATCATCTAGAACTGCCGTCCAGTATCCTGCCACTTCCCTACAGTCCCATAACAGGTGAGTCAGTGTGCCCTCTTCGTCACATCCTCTCCAACATGTAGGGCTACGATCGGGATTTCCCTTATGTAGTCGGGCAGGTGTCAAATACCAATATGTTACTACCTTGACCGCAGCCTCCCTGCCTGCTGTGTTCCTAGCCGTGTGGTTTGCCCTAAAATAAATGTCCTGCCATTCTTTTCCGGTCAGCTCTCTACCAAGCTCCCGCGCCCTTCTCCTCTGTCCAGCTGAAGGTCCCGGGCGAGCCGGGAGGCGAATCAGCCGGTAGAGTTCGGAGATGATCCGCTTATCCGAGGTTTTGGTGACGAGCCATTTCTCGTAGGCCGTCAGTTTTCTACCGACCAACGGGCGCACGTCAGGGTGTGTTAGCCAATGGCGAATTTGGAAATATTGGAGTCTCTGCGGTCTCTGGACGTCGTAGGCCTGTGCTATCTCTGAGAATTGGAGGAACCCCTCCAGGTCGAATAAGTGCCCGGCTGACTTGCATGTTGATGCCCTCCATTGTGGAAACGCTCGCTTTTCGAGCCCCGGTGGGAATTCCGGGTTGTCGAATATGGGAGTTAACGGCGAGGGGAAGGAGGTAAGTCCACGTTTTGTCGCCACTTTGTCCCACACTTGCATAACAGTGCGTGTGAATGGGGAGAGTGTAAGGTTCGGGGACCTATCCGGGCGTTTGAGAAATGGTACTTTCCAGAGGTCTAGTTGCGCCATCGCCTTATCTTGGAACAGCCACCTCTTTTCTGATTCCGGTCTGTTCCATTCTACCAAGTATCTGAGTTGCGATGCCAGGAAGTAGTCTAGTAGATTGGGAATCCCCAGCCCACCTTCGTCTGGGGGACGATGAGCTAGCTCCCTATTCATCCTCGGCCTCTTCCCGGCCCAGATGAATTGTTGTACAGCACTTTGCAATTTATGAATGACGCCTTTGGGAGGCCAGGCTGGGATGGTCTGAAAGAAGTATAGCACCTGCGGTAAGATAGACATTTTGACTACAGCGATACGGCCAAGGAGTGACAGGGGTTGCCTCTGCCATCTACGCAAATCCCCCTGAACACGCAAGAGGAGATTGGAGTAGTTTAGGGCGATTGTTTGCTCTGTGGAGGGGGTCAGGACTATCCCCAGGTATGGGATCTTGTCTTGAAGTTGGAGCTCCCCGAACTCTCCGTGCGTTACCCTTGGTGTAGTTTCATTGAGACCAAGCGGTAATATCATGGATTTCCCAACGTTGATCTTAAAGCCGGAAACCTCACCAAAAGCGTGCAGTTCCCGCAGGAAGGCCGGGACCGAGCGCTTGGGTGCCTCTAGGGCTGCCAGGATATCATCCGCATAGAGGCTAATCAGGTGTTTCTCCCCTCCAAAGGGGATGCCGAGGATATCTGGTTTATCCCTTATCCGTTGTGCTAGGGGTTCAACATATAATGCAAATAGAAGGGGTGACAACGGACATCCCTGCCTCGTGCCCCTTTGAATGTCAAAGGGTTGGGAGCTCGTTCCGTTGACCCGGATCGTAGCTGTGGGTTTATCATAACAGCTTGTTACCCATGCCCTAAATCGCTCACCTAGGCCGAAGTGCGCCAATGTCTTATCCATAAAGCCCCAGTCTACCCTGTCGAATGCTTTTTCAGCATCTATTGACAGTAGAAAGGCCTCCGTCTTGTTATGGTGGACTTTATCAATTATATGCATGATACGTTTGGTGTTGTCGCTGCTTTGTCTATTGGGAATGAACCCGGATTGGTCTGGTTCGATAATGCCAGGCATGCATGGGCCCAGTCTAGACGCCAGAACCCCTGTGAACAATTTGAGGTCCAGGTTGAGTAAGGAGATTGGCCGGTATGAGCCGCAAAGAGTATTGTCTTTTCCGGGCTTGGGAAGGACAACTATATCTGCTGCAAGCATGTCCGCGGGAATAGATCCGGGGCCCTGGAACGAATTAAAAAGGCGAGTTAAAATCGGGGCGATGAGTGGACAGAACGCTTTATAAAACCCCGCCGAGAAGCCATCTGGCCCTGGAGCTTTCAGTGGTTTGAGTCGAGAAATAGCACCTATCACTTCTTCGATTCGAATCGGCGCGTCCAGTGCTTCTGCTCCCCCCTTGTTTAAGGCCGTGGTAGCTGCGCATTGGAGATATGACTCTCCATTTGGTTGAGTTCGAGAATCTTTGCTGTATAGGGAAGCAAAGAATTCTCTGAGAGTTTCAGCTATCTGGTCGTCCAGTTCCACCACCTCCCCCCTGGAGTTCCTAAGGGCAGCAATCCTGGACCTCTGGGCACGGGCTCTTAGTTTACTGGCCAGGAGGCGTCCCGTCTTATCTCCCCCTATGTAGTATGAGTGTTTGAGCCGCAGAGCCGCGTATTCCGCCCTGTCTAGGTCCAAGCCTGCCAGCTGCGCTCTGGCTGCTTTCAGTTGACGCCATATTCTAGGGGCACCTGTCCGGCTGTGTACCCGCTCCAGTTCCACCACATTAGCCGTAAGCTGTTCTCTCTTTTCTTTCCGGTCTCATACCTCCGCCGCGGATATGGCTATCAATTCCCCCCTCACGACTGCTTTGAGGGCCCCCCATAGCGCTGTTAGAGACGTCTCCGGCGTATCGTTTGTCTTGAGGTAGTCGGTGATACATTTGTGTATCTGTTGGGATATTTCTTTGCGCAGCAGCAAAGTCTCCCTTAATCTCCACCTCCCCCTTGGCCTATGAGTTGGGGGCACGTCTAGTGTCACTATCACCGCGCGTGGTCTGAGAGTGCCGCTGGAGTAATGTCCACTGTGTCCACCAGTGCACTGACTTCTGCCGACCCTATGAAGTGGTCTAATCTGGCATAGGTATGGTGTGCATTTGAGTAGTAAGTGTATTGCTTGCTATGGGTGTGGGCCTCTCGCCATATGTCTACCAGCCCCCTGTGTGCCAGCCATTCCTGCCCTTCCTCTGATAAGGCTCCTGTTTGGCCATGCCGTTGCCCAGATCTATCTTTCTCTGAGTCCATGACCAAGTTGAGGTCGCCTCCCACTAATATCCGTCTGTCTTGGGGACTAAGTACCTCTGATATGGCTCCCTTGATGAATTTTTCTTGTCCTTCATTTGGGGTGTAGATGGATTCCACCACTATGGGAGCTCCCCCAACCCAGAGCCTGTAAGCCAACAGCCTGCCCCTTATTTCTGCTACCTTGTCTCCCACTGTGCCTCGTAATTTCTTAGCTAGCAATATGGCCACCCCTGCTTTCTTATCCATAGTAGAGGAATAAAATTGTTGGGGAAATGCGCGGGACCTCATTCTGTGCCAATCCTTAGAGATGAGATGTGTTTCCTGTAGGAGGCACACATCTGCTCCAGAGTGCTCCAAATAAGATATGATAGCTCGTCTTTTAACAGGGTTGTTCAGACCCCTCACATTGAGGGTTAGTACCTGAAAAACATGTTGCGACATACTCGGTTTACAAGTGGTGTTTGTGCTTGTGTCGTTGGTAGATTGCTTTTGCCTCGCGTGTGTCTGCGCCCCTGGGCCCTTATTCCATGTGTCCGTGGCTCTAGCCTACGTCCATGCCCGCGCTCCATTAGCACACCGGTTCCCCTTCCCTCCCATCTCCCTAACCCCAACTCCCTCCCTCCTCGTTCCCCCTGTGTCCCTCCCTCCAACTCCCCCCACCCGGGTCCCCCCCTTCCCTCCCTAACCCCAACTAGACAAACCCCAAATATAACCATTGTCCAATGTCCAACATTCGATGACGCGGACATTTGGAAGTGAAAAATCGGGGTGAAGATGTGGTCCAAGTGCCCCGGGCCCCTCCCCCCCGCACCCCCCCCAGCCAGCTATATTTTAGTGCAATAGCGTCCCCCTATGCAACTCAAGGTTTGTCCGGCGAGGTGGTGTCCCTCGAAACCGCCTCTAGGGCTGCCAGTCTTTCTTGTGTAATGGTGGTGTGATCCGGCCGTGTTTCCAATTTAGGCAAGTGTCTGCGGCCTACTCTGTGCCATCCTCCCCCTGAGGATCGTTGTGTGTGGATGGGCGAGTCCTCCGAGTCCCATTGTTCTAGGCCTAAGAGCGCGCATGTTTCATGAAGTGATCTCATTTGATGTAGCTTGTCTCCCCACTTGAAAATCAATCGGAATGGGTGGCCTCATGAGTAAGTCACTCCCTTGTCTTTCAAAAACGTTGTCGCTTCCTTGAATGCTTTCCTCTTTTGTAGAGTGATAGAGGCCAAGTCTTGGTATAGTGCTATAGGCTTACCCTGATATTTGAGGGGTTGCTTACGCCTGGCTTCACGGAGTATGCGTTCTTTAAGGGGAAAGTCTGGCAAAAAAGCTAGAATGTCTGGCGGAGGGGCTGGAGCCCGCTGTGCCATTCCCACCCTATGTGCACGATCAATGCGAATGTCAAAATCTAGGGGCTCTTCCAGGATCTCCCTAAACAAGTCCTGAAGGTATCGGGTGACGTCTGGCCCCTCCTCTTTCAGCGGGACCCCCCTAACGCGGATGTTGTTTCGGCGTGACCGATTTTCGAGGTCTTCTGCGTGGGCTTGCAAGTCTACCTGTTGATCCTTGAGTCGAATAAGCTCCTGTTGTAGTTGCTCTATCTCCTCGCCTTTGGATTGCTCACGCTCTTCGATGGCGGCGACTCGCTCCCGAATGTCGTCGACCTCGCGTCGGATTTCTCTCCTCGCTCGCCACCTCTTGCTTTAGCGTTTGAAAATCCTCTCGCAGCGTATTGAAAAGAGTTTCTAGGAACAGTCGTGTGATTGGAGCTTCTCCATCGCCTTGTTCTGCTTTAGGGGCCGGGGAAGTTCGCCCTCCCTTCTCCCCGGACAAGGAGCTTTTGGCCAGCATCTCTTTCAGTGTTCTTTCCCCTTTTTTCCGCATTGTAGACATGTTGGGGCTCCCAGTTGGTCGGTCTTCTGCCTCCAGACCAAATCTGCGTGTACTGCATGTGTATGTCACCTCTGGATGCTTGGGTGACGCTGAAGTAGGGTCGCTCAACTCCAATGTCCAGTGGTGCGATTTTGTGTTTTCGCGTATGGGCGGTGGCCCCCGGTTGCTCCGGACAGTAGCTGCTATTCCTCCCGTTTGTGGGCGACCTGTTGCGCTCCGGCAGGTTGGTTCCCCTGCGCAATTGCTTGCATGGGAGGGTGTATCCTACCGCGGCTAGTTTACTGCGGACAGGTCAGTGTCTTCGGCCAGCCGTGGAGCCCCCTGGGGCAGTGGTGAACTCTCACGATCTTGTGCACTGTGTGCGGCCTTGGGCCCTGAAGGCGTTGGTTCTTGGGGGCCAATCTGTGGTTTCGCCCGCCGAGTTCACTGTTGCCTGGATAGGGACTGCCTCCACCTGGCCCACCTCGGCCTCGGTTTCTGCCGCTGATTTCTCGGGCTCAGCCCCTCCAATGCCACTGCCGCTGTTTCCGCAAAACCGGGGGCCTTCCTGTCTGCTGTGCTACGCTGTCCCACGCCGCTCCCGCTCCGTTGTTTGCCCCCGTGCTGCCAGATTTAGTCTAGGAGGTGGGCACCCCGCGCATCCGCCGGGCTCCCTCGCTGTTTATGCCCCCTTTTATCTGTCCTTGGCCAGGCTGTTTTTGGCGTTGTTGCCCTGGGCCCACCTCTCCCTCACTGCCGATTGTACTTCATCGCGTGGGCTTACCGGGCAGCTTGTCTCCGGTAGGGCCGGACTCTGCGGGTCACTCACCGCTCAACCGCTCCCTCTCCCGCCGTCACTTTCAAGCGTGGCCTCTTCCCCAGATCGCTCGGGGGTCTCCGGATTCGCGCCCAGCTAGGCCTTCAAGCCGGGCGCTCGATTTACGCCGCCGAACCAGCAGGGGCCGCCTCTCCGCTACCGCTCTGCTCCTACCGGCGCCTGAGGTGTTCGTCGCTGCTGCGGGTACACACTCGCCTTTCCGCTGGGTGCCCGTGATGGGCCTTCGCCGGATCCGCCTGTGCTCCGACCTGGTAGGATCGCGTCAGTTCTTCCCGCTCCGACGTTGTGCTGGGCCTCCTGCTCGAGCGTCTCCCCCAGTCGCTACTTGCTCGGCCTTCCGATGCGCCCTCCAGCCGCAGAGGACGCCCGCTGGTGCTTGCGGGGGTGTCGCCGCACTCCCACTGGTCGTGCCACCTGTTGTAGTGCACAACGGGGGGGTATGCTGGTGTATACGGCTGGTTACGGGGTTCGGGATCGAGGAGCCTCCGGGTTATGCGACCGCTTAGATCGCCATCTTGGCCATGCCCCCAGAGTCAGCACTTTAAAGAACACTACATAACAGTGCATTAACCATCCGCAAACTAGCTTCATCTCCTCATGTTGATTTTATGCTTGTAATTGACCATGTTCAGCGCTCCGCTGTCTTTTTTCCAGGTTCACACTATAGAAATACAATTTTTAAACATTACTCTGGATGTCAGGTATACACCAGCTCTGGTAGCACAGTGTTCTGTGGAGTTCCCTCTTCTTGGTCTGAGAGAGCAAGTGGGTCAACTGCTCCCACTTTTATAAAGATACAGCAGACAAGAGATGTGTATTGTCTGTACGCCTCTTCAGAACGGGCATAGGTCAGTTCTCTTTTTAAGTGTCCTTTCCAAGCTGTCTTCTAGACTCAGCTTTTATATAGTGATGCTCCTCACTGCATGATCATCTCCACGTTGGAGCACCCACAACAGAGGCACAAAGAAGTGTGAGCATCCTCCCCGTGGTCATCAAAAGCCACACATAGCAGTAATCAGGAGGAGACACAAAAGGCTGACCTCTTCTAAAAGACCCTTTACACTCTGAGAAACAGACATTTCATTCACACCCTTCACTCCCACTATTGTTGCAGGGATTCTGCTTAGGAACAGAACTATGCTTGGAACCATAGAACTTCAGTATATAGGGAACTGAGTCTCTATACCACCTCAGTATGTATGAGCCCAAGTTCGACTAGCCATAGTGCCTCGCTTGCCCTCCTTTCCAGAGAAACAAGTGATTTGGTACCCCAGAACACAACACTCTTGACCCTCTCAGGGATCGCGGTAACCGGACACACCCTTTCGCTCTCCCACTCATACTTGCCCACAGTAAGATAAAACAAGAGACACAGAGGAAGTTTACAATGTTTATTTAAACTATTGTGCTCTAAGATGCAATATTTGTGCCACAATTATTAAACAGATACATGTCAATAATGTCATCAACATGGTTAATAAACCATATACAATAAAGAGTTCTGTTATGTTGTCTGACAGATCTGCCTAAACCCTCCCCCACTACTAAAGCTAAGCAGTTTTAGATTATAGATCTCTAGGTTTGGTGGCGGACCCCGTACCTAAGCATACGTAGGTGGATGTTCTACATCTCACCTGATGCAGCACTCTTGTCTCAGGACCTTCGCTCTGTGTGTGTGCATTTTCAGAACCCATGTACTCAGATATACGATAAGATATGTGAATTCAAAACAGCAGCTCCATTCTTTTATTATGTCTAGGTGCTAGTGTCTGACCAGAGAGAATACCAAGGGGCAATGTTGTTTGACCTTGCCTAGGCTATTCAGACTAAATCCCAAGAAAATAATAAAATGCGAAAATTTGCTGGTTCTGTGTGAAAATACAATGTGGCACTAAAGCAAGCGTGGTATTTAGTAATGTGTGCAAAGCAAAAACGGTCTACAACGTGCATGATTAGGCTAACATAGGGAAAACGACAATAGGCCATGTGAGAAACACACAACTCTGTCAACCAAATTACTCCGCTCAGGAAGACTAATTGAATATCTAAAGGAAGCATTATCTTCTCTTTCCCCTCTCTGGCCCCTAGATCTCCTCCCTCCAGCTTCAGGAGTATGAACAATGCACTTCCACTTTCTGGATAAACAATCTCTCCTTAATTTAGCACACATGAACAGGCCAAGAGCTTCCAAAATGGAACCTACAGGCCCCAAATACTGTGGTTCACTCATGCATGCTGTACATATGCTCCACGCGGGCCACACATTATACTTCCAAAAATATACATTTGGATATTAGTACTAGAATCCGGGTTATCTTGTAGCAGAGGAAATTTAGATCAGTGCGCCAGTACGCCGCCATTCCAGTGACACAGGTAAAATGGTCTGGTCACAAGTACTGAATTACAAAACATGGTACTCTGCTGCCACCACCACGGTTAATGCTGCAACCTTGACAGAGACAGCATGGACTGTCCAAAAAATGAGGGCATGCGATGTGTTTACCTCCTTGTCTAGGACCTTACTCATGTCAAAGGATAGGCATAGGTCTTTGGGCATATGCTAGATTAGTGTTAAGGGAGTCTAAATCAAAAAAAGGGGTACCGCTTACACCCAAATTTGCAATTAGGGCAGGGAACATGACTGTACCCAATGAAACTGGGACCCACACTGGTGTCAGGATTCATCAAAGAATTTACAGTATTGTCATTGTTGTAAGTAAGTGTTATATTTATTTCTCAGCCAAAAACTCCACTTCTCAAAGTGTTTGCAAATATATATTGGACTGCAAACTTTTTGCTTACCCTCACAAACATGGTACCTTGGGTCAGCATTAAATAGGAAAGCTCACCAGTCTCCAAAAAGATTGCTCCCAGCAAAATGTCAAGCAATAAGTACGCATGACAGGGAAGAACACTCGGCTGCCTTTTCAACTGTGTTTTTTTTTTGTTTTTTGTTTATGGAGTTTTATATAGAGCGAACTTGACCCGAATCGGGTATCAGAGCGCTTTACATAGCACCAGTTGCGTTACATGAGGACACATTCATTTTTGTTAGGCAGGGGGAGATTAAGTGATTTGCCCAGAATCACAGGATGTTCAGCGTCATTGCCGAGACTCGAACCCAGTTCCCCAGATTCGAGGTCGACCGCCCTAGCCGTTAGGCCAACTCCTCTCCTTACCTGAAGTGCACATCGGGTGTAATCCCTCTCCCAGCAACCAGATTGCCATGTCCCTTCCTACCCTCCCTCTCTTACATAACTGCAGAGTACCTCCCTTTGGGCCTGTCTTTCCTATTCCTGCCTCCCTCCCCTCTTAGTTGACCTGCTGCCCCCAGGTTACACTTGGCCACACTATGATCTCGCCTCAGCGAACGGGCCTATTTGGTTCATATGTTTTATTCTTCACAGTTTCGGCCTGCCACCACTACCCTCACCACCTGTCCAGTGGTGGCAGACACAGATAAAGAGTGGTGGGGCAGGTGGAATGTGTGTGGGGGAAGAGCGCTGGGGGAGCGTGTGGCAGGGGGGTTTAATAATGAAAAATTAAAAGACATACCTGGTGCTTCCGGCTGCCTCGTGCTCCTCTGCTTCCAGTTCTTGGTCCCAGCAGTCCCTGGGACAGCATCACGGACTCCCGATCAATCCCTACACTGCTCTCAAGCATGAGAGCAGCGAGCGGATTGGCCTGAGCGGGCTAGATTAAAGCTTGCTCAGGCACAGGGAGTCTGTGCTGTTCTCCAACCCGTCTGGGTTTGAGAAACCTAAGTGCGCCTGTCAGTTTGGCCAGCCTAAGACGGCCGGCCAAACTGACATGCGCACTTAAAAGTGCACCTACCACTCCTCCTCCCCCCTCCCATGGCCCGGCCCTGCCCCTCTCTGCACACGCTGGCTCAGCCAGCAGCTGAAAAATAAAACAATAATAAAATATATTTTTATTTTTCAGCTGCTGGCTCTGAGCCAGTGGGCGATGCTCATTCGCCATTGCAGAGAAACCGCCGCTGCACCTGCCCGCCCCCTTTCCCAGTTCCTATTTTCCCCACAGTTAGCGATACAGTAGCAGGATCCAGACCGAACTCCCCGGCGCATGGTGACACCCACCCTGCCTTCCTAGTAACATTTCATTTTATCTGCAAGGTGAATAACACTGTATATTAACTGCTGTACCACTGTATAATTGCCCATGGTGATTGTTCGCTTTGTGCTGTTGGATGGCAATCTTTGTTGTCTATATTGGTAAAACTCAATAAAAGCATTTGTGCAGCTCTTTGTGTGGGGACAGGCCCAGCCCTATTCAAGTGCAAGTGTCAGCTCCTCCCTCCCATTCTAGCTCAGGAAGGCCCATCAGCATCAGGATGTGAAGATCACAAACCAGCTCCCTTTGTGTGTGTCTATCTAGAGGGAATGTACAAGGCCCAGCTGTCACCCAACCCAGACGTGTATTCAGAGGCACAGAATGGTCAAAGTAAGAAAATGACAGCTTTCTAAAAGTCGCAATTAGGAGTGAAGTAACATTCCTTATCCGGACGCACAGCTTGAGTCGGTACAAACGATTCCACAAAGTAATCCACGTTCAAATACGTTTTTATTCATTTTCCACTGTTTCTTTTACGATCATTTCATTTGGTCACATGAGCGACAAAATATATTTTTTTTTTTCGTCTAATGCAGCAGATATGCCTATCCAGGCCTTTTTCTGGAGCAAGATCAATACATTTATCGTCCTCTATATTCAGTATCATTCCCAATGCATTTCGGACTTAATTTTAGTCCTTCGTCAGGGGTACTCTACAAATTAAACAACACCAACATTAATACATGTGTTCAATGATTGCTTCAGTAAATGCATTTAACAGTACATCTCTTAATTCATGCCTGATTTTTACGATCCCCCCATAGTTGACGTTTTCCCTCTATTAGCGTGACTATACGCTAAGAACAAAGTGCCCAAACAAGCTCTACCTGGCTATGTGGCCCATCCCTGATTTATCGTAAACCTTTTATCCTCACCCGTTAAACAAAACAAAATTTCATGTCTTTCATTGTTTATGTCGTTTGGCCCCCTGTCTGTTCTTCACCCTTCCCAAGCACTTCCCTCGGTTGCACTTTTAGAATTAAAACACGCTTGCAAAAGTAAAACAATTGTTTCAACCTCGCACTTTTCACCTTAACCTGAAGCCCCTAGAGCTTGTACAAACGTTATACAGTGCTAATCCGTCCCCATAAATTAAACCATCGTCATCAATCCTCCATACCTTCAGCCTCAATCAGCATAAACTCCTCCACATTCAGTTCCTTCACTACTTGAAACGGTAATCTGCTTCCTTTTGCCTCTTCCCTTTTTAAACTCTTGAAATGGACAAACCGCCCCTACCAATCAACCAATCACGTAAGCCTGTGCTCTTCTTATGCCTCCAACTCCCATAACCCACTTCTTCAGACACCTCGTAAACTTTGAGTTTACCTTCCTGACTACGTACTAGTCACGCTAATAGAGGGAAAACGTCAACTATGGGGGGATCGTAAAAATCAGGCATGAATTAAGAGATGTACTGTTAAATGCATTTACTGAAGCAATCATTGAACACATGTATTAATGTTGGTGTTGTTTAATTTGTAGAGTACCCCTGACGAAGGACTAAAATTAAGTCCGAAATGCATTGGGAATGATACTGAATATAGAGGACGATAAATGTATTGATCTTGCTCCAGAAAAAGGCCTGGATAGGCATATCTGCTGCATTAGACGTAAAAAAATATATTTTGTCGCTCATGTGACCAAATGAAATGATCGTAAAAGAAACAGTGGAAAATGAATAAAAACGTATTTAAACGTGGATTACTTTGTGGAATCGTTTGTACCGACTCAAGCTGTGCGTCCGGATAAGGAATGTTACTTCACTCCTAATTGCGACGATTTAATCTACACGTGGTGGTTGGGCAGACCACGATACGGGCTGCACGCAAACAAGTTTAAATGATGAATTTGCCAGTGAAATTTTCAGAAGAAGGTGTGCACTTGGACACTCTCATTTTGTTATGTATTAGCTTTCTAAAAGTGGCATTTTCAGAATTACAATTTAAAATCCGACTTCACCTTAAGTTGTGATTTTAGATTGTGAGTCCAGAGACACCAAACTCCAATTCTCTATCACTTCCCAATTGGAAATTACTCTTAAAAGATCCTTTAAGGAAACCACAATGTTAACCTATGAGAGAGATAGGCCTTGCAGTAGTAAAAAACAAATTTGAAAGCTTTTCACTACCAGGACATGTTCAACTCAGAGGTATTTGTCCTACCTTTTAATTACACTGTACCCTACCTATAGTGCGGCCTAATGCCTACCTTAGGGGTGACTTATATGTAATAAAATGGAAGGTTTGGGCCTGGCACGTAGGTTAACTTGCCAGGTTGAAATGGCAGTTTTAAACTGCACACACAGGCTCTGCAATGGCAGGCCTGAGGCATGATTACAGGGCTACTAACGTTTGTGACCCAATCAGTGCTACAGGCCTACTAGTAGCATTTAATTTACAGGCCCTGGGCACATACAGTGCTGTCTACGAGGGACTTACAAGTAAATTAAATAAGCCAATTGTGGTTAAGTCAATGTTACCATGTTTAGAGTACAGAGCATATGCACTTTAGCACTGGTTAGCAGTGGTAAAGTGCCCAGAATCCTAAAGCCAGCAAAAATGAAGTCATCAAAACAGCAGGTCGGAAGGCAAAAAGTCAGGGAGAACCATGCCAAGGATGCCAGGTCTAACACATATCTCCCCCAGCTGAAGGTGGGGAGAGCTACCCAACGCCTTGGGAGTTCTCTTCACTAAGGCGGAAGAACCTGAGTGGCCATCAGCATTGGCGCGGTCTGTGCCAGGATGGTGTTCCACCGTAAGGTCCATTCCCTGTATGGAGATGGACCACTTCAACAGTTTTGGATTCTCACCTCTCCTCTGCGTTAACCATCTGAGGAACCTGTGGTCTGTCTGAACCAGGAAGTGAGTGCCAAACAGGATGGCCTTAGCTTCCTCAGTGCCCAGACAACAGCAAAGGCTTCCCTTTCAATTGCGCTCCAACTCTGTTCCCTGGGAAGCAGCCTAATGAAGGCTACAGTCTGATCCAGGCCCTCTTCATTTAGCTGTGAGAGCATGGCCCTTATGCCATGCTCTGAGGTGTACGTCTGCACAACAAACTTTGGGAGAATTCGGGGGCCTTGAGCACGGGTGCTGTGCACATGACTTCCTTCAAGGTGTCAAAAGCTTTCTGGCACACCTCTGTACAGATCACCTGACGTGCCTGCTTCTTGGAAGTCACCTCTGTCAAGGGGTCAACAATGGTGTCATATTCCTTGATGAATCTCCTGTAATATCCAGTAAGGCCTAAGAAAGCCCTCACTTCTATCTGGGTCTAGGGTGGGCTCAAAAGCCAGAATGGTGTCAATTGTGGGCTGCAAGGGCTACACCTTGCTACCCCCTACTTGGTGTCCCAAGTAGACCACACAACCCTGCCCTATATGGCACTTACTAGCCTTGATAGCCAGGCCTGCGCTTTGCAGAGCCTGAAGTACTTCCTGGGGTTGGTTCAAGTGGTCCTCCCAACTAGAGCTGAAGTCCGCAATGTCGTCTAGGTAGGCGGCACTGAAGTTCTCCAACCCAGCCAGTACCTGATTGACTAGCCTCTGGAAGTCAAGCTTAACTTAATGCTGAATAACTGCAGGTCCCTTAGCAAACACAAGTATGAAATTCACGATTGTATATTAGACAATCACCTGGATGTTCTATTCCTCATGGAAACGTGGCTGAATGGGGACTCCGCTCCTGAGATACTGGAAGCCCTCCCTCAGGACTATGGTATCCCTAGACCGGATCGCCAGACCAAACATGGGGGAGGCATAGCCATGGTCTATAAATTATCTTTACACTGCACTTTTGACAGGGCCAACACAGAGAGTTGTGAAGCTGCCTTCTTTTCGATCACAGCAGCGGGTAATCAAATTGTGAAGGGCTTCCTGATCTACCGACCGCCCGGTCCGGCCACTGACTTCACGGCTAGCTTAGTGGAGCAAATGATTCAACCTGTAATACGCTATAAGAAGATGATTGTCCTAGGTGACTTTAACTTGCACTTTGATGAGATAACAAAGAAGGAAGCCCAATATCTACGTCAGGAACTAGATGCACTGCAGTTAACACTCAAATCTACTCTCCCTACTCAGCAACAAGGGCATATATTAGACCCTATCTTTACTAATTGTGCAGAGTTGGCAATTGAATCCCCAAGGGCAGTCCCATGGTCTGACCACCACCTTGTTGCATTCTCTATCCCGCTAGATAATATTTCCCCTCCAGCTTCGAAAGGATCAGGGACTCCACATAGAAGATGGTTTAGATTTACCCCGGAAAACTTCACACATGCCCTTCAGCAGAACTACCCTTCTCTAGGAAAGGATATTAATGTGGCGTGTAGCTCCGTGGATAAGTGGGTTAAGGAGGCCTTGGACATGGTGGCACCCTGGACCAACAGTGCCCCGTGCAGGCGGACCAAATCCGCACCATGGTTCAATGAAACTTTAAGATCAGCAAAAAAAGCTTGTAAGCGCCTGGAGCGCATATGGAGGACTGACTTTTCCGAGGATAATTAAGCTTCGTATAAACTGAAGTTAAAGCATTATCAAAAAAAAAACGTGCTGCCTACTACAAGGATAGAATAGAGCAGGCAGAGAGCTCTTCCAAAGAATTATTTGCAATTTTTTTAAGATCTATCCTCACTGTCGAGAACAGAGACTCCAATGACAAACTAATCCGAATCATGTGATAGAATTGCAGACTATTTTGCGGAAAAGGTAACTAAAATATACGATACCTTTTCGGCTGAGGCTCGGGATGGGAGGAGCTGCCAAGCTGAATGGACCACGGTGGATGTGGCAAACTGCCTCTCTAAATTTGACCTACCCTCACTTGTTGATCTCAAAGCCATAGCTTCTAGTATTAAATCTGGCTCTCCTACTGATCCTACGTCACCTAAGCTCATGAAAGCGGGCCTGGAGATCCTACTGCTGTATGTCCGACAACTCCTCGAGCTCTCCTTCTCCAAGGGCGTGGTCCCTAAATCTTGGAAACAGGCAATCGTCCTCCCTCTACTGAAAAAGCCTGGAGCTGACCCCAGCCTGCCGGAAAACCTGCGCCCGATTTCACTTCTGCCTTATTTTTCTAAAATAGCAGAAAAAGTGGTGAACTTACAGTTAGTTGCTCACATGAACCAGCAAAACCTACTTCACCCCTCACAATCGGGTTTCAGAGCGACATACTCTACAGAGTCAGCGTTGCTCCTTGCCACCGAGTCCATACGTAGGCGTGCGGATGAGGGCCAGACCGTGGCCTTGGTCCTGTTGGACCTAAGTGCGGCCTTCGACATGGTTTTCCGCCATCTACTTTTACAACATCTTAGAGTAGGAGGGTTGGATAATGTCGCACTGAAATGGATGACTTCCTTCCTGCAGGACAGGAGCTTCCAGGTGGCACAACGTCCACACATTTCCAAAAGCATAGCTCTGCCTCAAGGGGTCCCTCAGGGCTCCATTCTGAGCCCCACCCTTTTTAATCTATATGTCGCACCCCTGGCAGAGATTGTGGAACGGCACAGCATCACCATTGTGTCATATGCAGATGACACGCAACTGGTGGTGTCATTGTCCCACACCTCTGACGGAGCAGCCGCTAAGTTCTCCTTGTGCTTGAAGGACTTGGCCTCTTGGATGACAAACAACTGCCTGAAATTAAATGGCAGTAAAACGGAGATCCTGGTGGTGGGAAAAACCCCCTCCATTTGGTCCTTGGCATGGTGGCCGCAGACATTAGGCTCCACACCCACTCCGAGTAAACCAGTTAAAAACCTAGGAATATGGTTAGATTCCAATCTATCGTTTGAGGCTCAGACCCGGAAGGTGGCAGGGAAGTATTTCGGAATTTTAAAGACGCTGCGGAAAACTCTGGATATTCTTCCCACTCCAGCTAGGAAAACCCTGGTCCATGCCTTAGTAACATCTCAGCTGGACTATGGAAATGTTATTTACCTAGGAGGAACAAAAAAATGCCTTCATAGGCTGCAATGCATCCAGAACGCGGCAGCCCGCCTGGTTCTGAAACTACCCAGGAGAGCTTCTATGGGGAAGGCTCTTGACGACCTGCAGTGGCTACCGGGCGGGAAAAGAGTCCTGTTTAAAGCTCTATGCATCAGCCACCGTTGTTTACAGGGCAAAGGCCCAAACTATTTGCATGGCTTACTCACCCCGTATACCCCCTCACGCCAGCTCAGATCAGCCGGGACCCATCTGGTCAAAGTCCCTAAGATACATAAAGCCAGAATGTGGGCTCGGTCTTTCAGCTATCTGGCAGCGAAGAACTGGAATGCTCTCCCTCTTTTTCTCCGTTCGGAATCTTCCGAGGTTCTCTTCCGAAAAAAACTGAAAACATGGCTGTTCCAGGTATAGGTCTTCTCTCTGCCCTCTTTCCATGTAGAGTTCTGCTCAGCGCGGGGACACACTATTGTAGTGTAACCATGCGCTTTATAAGTGTCATTATTATTATTATTATTATTAAGGTGACAGGGGCATTCTTTAAACCAAAAGGCATGCCGTGGAGCTGCAAGTGCCCTTCTGGTGTTGAGAATGCTGACCTCTCTTTAGCCCCCTTGGCCAAGGCAATCTGGCAGTACCCAGACGTTAAGTCAAATGTGCTGAGGAACTTGGCAGCTCCAGGCCGATCAGTGAGCTCATCAGCTATGGGGATGGGGTGTGCGTCAGTCCTAGTGACTGCATTGAGCCAGTCCACTCAGAACCTACGTTCAGGTGTGACACCTGGGGAGCAGTTTTGGGAATCAACAACACTGGGCTGGACCAAGGGCTGTTTGAGGGCTCAATAACTCCTAATTCCAGCATCTTGAAGACCTCCTCCTTAATGCTAGCTCTCATCTTATCAGACAACCTGTAGATTTTGTTCTTCACAGGTGTGCTGTCCCCTGTCTCAATATCATGGTTACACCATGTAGTTAGTCCTGGGGTAAGGAAGAACAAAGAGAAAAACTGCCCAAGCAACTGGCGGCAGTCTCTCTGCTGATCTAGGGTCAGTGTAGGGGAGAGGCTGACACCCTCAAATGACCCGTCCTGCTCCTTGGAAGATAGGAGGGCGGGGAGAGCTTGGCTCTCCTCTTCTACCCCATCATCAGTAACCAGGAGCATGGTAATCACAGACCTCTCAAAGTGTGGTTGAGGTGGTTCACATTCAGGACCCTCACAGGGTTCCTAAGAGTCTTGAGGTCCACCAAGTAGGTGACATCACTCTTGTGCTCCGTCACCTCATAAGGCCTAGACCAACAGTCTTGCAGGGCCCGGGGCTCCACTGGCTCTATTACCCACACTTTTTGACCAGGGTGAAACTCACCCCGAGTGGTATTCTGATTATACCAGCGTTTCATGTCCTCCTGGCTAGCTTCCAGGTTCTCATGTGCACGCCTCCAGAACCGGGCTGTCTGGTTGCGGACCACCAGCATAAAGCTAACTACATCCTGGGGTGGCTTCTTGGGAGCTTGCTCCTAGCCTTCCTTAACCAAACTGAGAGGTCCCCTCACAGGATGACCATATAGAAGTTAAAAAGGTCTGAAGCCAGTGCCCTTCTGTGGTACCTGCCTGTAGGCGAACAAAAGACATGGTAGGGGGACATCCCACTTACTGCTCATGGGTTGGGGTAGACCCATAATTATGCCTTAAGGGTACGGGTGAACCTTTCAACCAACCCATTGGTTTGGGGGTGGTAAGGAGTGGTGAAATTATAGGTCAGCCCACACTCCTTCCAAGTGGCCTTCATGTAATTGGTCATGAAGTAGGTACCCTGGTCGAATACCACCTCCTTGGGGAAACCCACTCGGGTAAAGAAGATCCCCATCAGCGCCCTGGCCACGACAGATGCAGGCACTGTCCTCAGAGGGATAGCAACCGGGTACCGGGTGGCATGGTCCACCAAGACCAGAGCAAATCTGTTGCCCATGTCTGTTTTGGGATCCAGAGGTACCACAATGTTGATGCCATCCCACTCAAAAGGGGTGCTAACGACAGGAAAAGGTTGCAGGAAGGCCTATCATTTCCCCCCTGACTTGTCACTTGCCTGGATGGTAAGACAGGACCTACAGAAGGCATCTGAGGCCTTCCTCATTTGAGCCTAATGGAAGGTGGTGACAAGTCTGTCAAAGATCTTGTCTTGCCCCAAATGACCTCCCAGTGGCACATCATGAGCCAGATCCAGTAGGAAGGACCTGAAGCACTGGGGTACCACCAACACATGTGTTGCACCAGGCTCAGGAGCCTTAGGCTCACTATACAGGAGATAATTTTCCCAGTAAACCAGGTGCTTGCCAGCTCCCTGGGCCTCAGCCTGCTGCCGAAGACCCACAAGAGTAGGGCACTCCTTCTGTTCCTTGCAGAACTCTTCCCTGGAGGGACCTCCTTCCTGCTGCCAGTTGGTCGGCTCAAGCAGGTTCCCCAGTTCAGCCACATCTTCCCCTGTAGGTACAGGGGCGTCACTCTCAGCGTCAGCCTCCTCCCCGACTCTGGTAGTCTCAGGAGCGGGTTTCCCGCGCCCCTTGCCCTTCCTTGTTTTGGCAAGTACCTGGGCCATTCTTCCAGGCTCCAGGTCCTCTTGACCACCCTGTAAGGCTGCCATGGACCGTACCGTGTGGTCAGGCTCACCCACTCAGGCAACCCTAACATCTCCAAGTGTGACCTGAGCTCCACCTCCTTCCAGATGGTATGCTCCAGGTCGTTGCCCAGCAGACAATCCACAGGCATGGACCGACTCACAGCTACCTTCAGCAGACCTGAGACCTCTCTCCCCCCGCCCCACTGAAAGGGAACCAGAGCCACTTGGTAGTGCCTCTCATGGTTGTCAGCAGCAACAACTTGGTTGAATGCATTTGGGACTACCTGCTGTGAAGACACCAGATTGTACCTGGCGGATTTTCGTGCTGACTCCTGTGTCTCTCAGAGCCTCCACCTTCTGCCCATTGATGGACACCCACTGACTGTACTTCTTAGTATTGTAAAGCATGTGGGTTCTCTATACCATCTCTCCATCACCCAGGGACACTAGAGTCGATTCTGCACTCCCCCAAAATTATCTGGGGTAATCTCCTCCCCAAGCGCTACACTAGCCAGCCCCAGTGACTGCTCACTGGTGGGTGGCTGTGCCCGCTTGGGACATTTGTCATCCCCTTTGTAGTGCCCTTCTTGCTGACTCTCATAACACTTCACAGGAGCCTTCCCTGCAGACATACTCTCAGTGAACAATTTATTTTTCTTCTCGGTAGGGGGAAGGGAACCCTGACCCACAGAACATGTTTGTGGCCCTTTAGAGAACTCCTTGCACTTTTTGTCCCCCTGCCCCACCCCCTCTTTTTTCTTGTGAGGTCACTGCCCACCCTTTTGGTGAACCCCCAGATACCTTCCTGTGGACCCTGGTGCTGACCCAGCGGTCCGCCTCCTTAGTAAGCTCTCTGGGCTCAGTGAGCTTACTATCAACAAGTTGTTGGCGCAGATGTGGAAAACAAAGACTGAACATATGCTCTGTTACAAGCAAATTATACAGCCCCTAGTAATCTTTTACCTCACTGACCTTCACCCTACCATCCAGTGCCTTTCAAAAGGAATCTAAACAATCTACCTAGGTCTTTTGGGATAGCTTCTGACTGTCCATGAACTTTTGTCTGTACTTTTCTGGGGTCAAACTAAACTTCCTGTTCAGGGTCTCCTTCTGGGGTTAATACCATATTCTGTCACTCCCTTCTAGGGCCAGTAGAGTGTGCCTCCACAAACTAGCTCCCCAATCCTCCACAGGAACCTTGTCCATCTGTAAAGCAATTTTGTAGGTCTCAAACCATCTGCCTAAGTCGTCTCTCACCACAGTCAGACACCAGACCACTGGGTATGTGGACCCTCCTGTTAGAGGGCACTGAAGAAAAGCTGCCACCATCTTGCCTAGTCTCAGCTCTCCTGGCTTTGATGTCCTGCTCTCTCTGGCTCAGCTCCTGATCCAACATCATTTTCTTCTCCTCCATTGTCAATTATTTTGCCTCCATCTCTTTCTCCAATCTGAGCCTAGCCAACTCCAATTTTAATTTCCTTTCCTCCCTTCTGTCCTCCAGCTCCTCTGGGGACAGGCCTTTGTCCTCACACACTGCTCCCTGGCCTGGGAGGAACCACTGCTCCTGGCAAGGTATCAGCACCCTGGCCCACAGGTAGCCCCAGATTCTCCACTGAATCCTGGTCCTCGTCATCCTCCTCCGGGATCTCATTTGCTCCATCCCTAGCTTCTATCCAGGCCCACAGCCCCTTTTGAAGCTGTACTTTCTTGGTGAAGCCTTTGGTAGAAACCGCAAACTCTTTGCAAAAATCCTTGAATTGTTGCACTGTGTATTTCTCCAAGTTGGACAACTCAAACTCCATGCTTGCAGGTGCAGTTATGGGACCTCCAGTCAGAGACATGATTTATAGAAAAGATGTGAATGTCGCACTCCAGCTCCCTTTGTGTGTGACTGTCTAGAGGGAATGCACAAGCCCCAGCTATCACCTAACCCAGACATGTATTCAGGGACAGGCAGAGGCACATAATGGTCAAAGTCAAAAAATGCCAACTTTCTAAAAGTGGCATTTTCAAACTACAATTTAAAATCTGACTTTACCATAAGTTGTGATTTTAGATTGTGAGTCCAGAGACACCAATCTCCAAATCTCTATCTCTTCCCTTTTGGAAATGACACTTAAAAGATGTTTTAAGGCAACCCCAATGTTAACCTATGGGAGAGATAGGTGTTGCAGTAGTAAAAACGAATTTGATATTTTTCACTACCAGGTCATGTAAACTCAGAGGTACATGTCCTACTTTTAAATGCACTGCACCGTGTCCAAAGCGCTGCCTTGGACCTACCTTAGGGGTAACTTATATGTAATAAAATGAAAGGTTTGGGCCTGGCAAAAAGGTTTACTTGCTAGGTCCAAATGGCAGTTTAAAACTGCAGACTCAGGCTAGCCTGTGGCATGTTTACAGTTCTACTAAAGTGGGTTTCCCAATCAGTGCTGTAGGCCCACTAGTAGCATTTAATTTACTGGCCCTGGGCACATATATTGCTCTCTACTAGGGACTTACAAGTCAATTAAATAAGCCAATTGTGGTTAGGCAAATGTTACAATGTTTAGAGTACACTGCATATGCACTTTAGCACTGGTTAGCAGTGGGAAAGTACCCAGAATCCTAACGCCAGCAAGAATTAAGTCAGCAAAAGAGGTCAGAAGGCAAAAAGTCAGAGGAAACCTTGCCACGGATGCCAGGTCTAACATATTGCATGTTAGTAAACCGTGAATGGTCTCAGGCTGAAACCCCCAAATTAAAAAAACAATCAAATTCTAAACTCATATTTTCTTTTTAAAGGCCCAATATCAAATGGGGTAAATCCCAGGGGTGCGAATTGGTATTGGAATTGCTGCCCCACGCCTCCAGTAGTCTACACTAAGCCCATGGTAAAAGAAAAGGCTTGACTGGTGCAACCTTGTCGCTTTAACAATGGACGAGTGAAGCAAATGCTGCTTAGCTTATCCTTAAACCACCCGTCTTTCTGTCCAATCGTGTTTTATGGTAATCTCCAAACACTTTCGCTATTCAGTGTTGATTTCATAGTGTAAATCCTCCCAAACTAATTTCCGCAAGCTAGTGGTTCTCTTTTGCTATGTATGGTGTAAAAGTCATCTCACTTTTAGTAGAGTACTTTGGAGATTGAGCGGATCTCTGAGTAGGGTTCCTAAACGGAAGATCGACGATTATTTATTGGCCCTCAGTTACCTTGCTGTCTGCTCATTGAGCTATTTGAGTGCACTGTGAATTTTGTGTAAAGCGTTCCACTCTCTGTAACTGTTTATTGTTTAGTGGGCTGGTGTTGGTGAGGCACTGAATTGCTATACATAGGACGCAGGCTGTGACCCCTCGCCCGACTAAGTGGAAGGCAGACATGTGTGAATGGGGGATTGCATAAGAACTCCATCTGCCCTCTGCACGAATTGATGAAAATGCTGAAAGGGACCTGGAAACGTGGGGTATCATACTAGAAAGGATACAGGCGATGGATCAGCCAAGTGGGAGGGCATCGGGCTTGCTCCAGGGGGCGGCCCCCACACAGCGGGGACTGCCGTTGGAAACCCCCTCCCCTCTGACAGATAGTGACCATGGTTACTAGATGAATAGTTTGATCGGCAGAATGGGGGTGGGTAGCCTTGAAACAGAAGCTACATACTCCATTTGCATTTTTCCCGAGGTGGGTCCACGGTGAGGCGCAACAGAGACAACTATGGATCTCATACCAGCTTATGTACTGGTTGAATTGGCTCCCTGTGGCCTAGCACTGACTTCTCCATGTAGACCCTCACAGCACTGAAAGGCCAGATTCGGCAGGGCCACATCTGTGGAAGGGGATCGGGAGGGACAGCTACTAACATATGTATGGGCCTCTCTCAATGTTTAATGTCTCAACGTTTTATACAATGCAGAAAAAAAATGTGATAATGTTGAAATGTGCCACAACCGCCAAGAGCCGACGAAAGTTCTATACTGTTTTGCTTACATCCAAAAAAATCACAATTTAACGCACTAGGAATGAAGTATAGCCACATTCACAGATTAGGCACCCATGGATAAATATCTGGTGGTTTAAGGGGGGCGACTTTCTCTATTAACATATATGTTGTATTGTATGTATACGTGTAATATCGACCATATGCATTAACCATGTACCATCTATGTACAAATATTTCAGTGTACCGATATGTACCATGCGATCGCTGCCCACACCCGGCAGACACTTTGGAGACATGCTATATATGTGTATGCTCAAATGTCCTTTATATCAAATGAAAATAAAACAGGCATAGCCAATAGGTCTCGCCTTTTGGACCTTATAAGTGGTTAGCCATACATCGCATTATCCTGGGTGCTGTACCACCAGGGATTGAAAAGCTATAGCAAAGCTGTACTGGTCACCTGTCTGCTGCTTATTGCTATATTTGGGTGTTAAACTGGTGATAATGAGGTGCAACCAATGTCCATTCAGTGTTAGCAAGTTTAACAAGCATTTGCAATGCAATAGGTCTCGCAGTTTCTAGAGTTTAAGCTAATGGCATTGTAAATGACAATGCCTTTTATTTATGTTTTAAAAACCAACATGGAAATAAAAGGCATTGACATTTACAATGGCAATAGCTGAAACTCTTGCAAATGCGAGACCTATTGCATTGCCACAGTGAAAGCGCACACCCCCTTTTCCGCCAGCGGTGCAACAACTTCTAGGCGCTTTCTTCAGAGAGCAAAGATTCGAACTCACCCAAATCGGACTCGTATGTAGATTACCTCTCGGTGATCCTATAAATTTCACATTAGCTAATGCACATAATGATACTGGTAAGTAGGACCCGAGCCATTTCGTAGAGGCGTAACGCCTCCAGCTAGAAATCGTTATTACGCAAGCGCGCACGGTCAAGCTTAAACTGTGCCCTTAATCTACTCCCTTTCTTACCTCCCAGTAGTGCTTTGGAAGAGGAAGGTCTGCTCTTCTGTGACTCCTCGTGCTAATTTGGAGCAGAAGGTACTGCAGGGCTTGGGCCTCTCAGTACAAAGTCTAAATCTTCTCTAAGTAGAGCTGGGCTGGCCCTCTGTTAAGCTGCAGACCAGTGATCTACTGCAGCAAGACTGGCTCGGGGGCCCTTAGCAGAAAAATGTGAGGGCACAAAACAATCTTCATGGCGGCACGCGCATGACTTGCTGCTGTAGGAAAAAAATTCTCCATGTTCTAAGAGTTTCTTTGCAGAACTACCTGTAATGCCCATTGATTGACAGCCAATAGACTTGAAAAATAGTGCTCCATTTAAAAAAAATATTCTATGGATGGACTAAGCTCCCAAACCCACCGATGTAGGGCCGGGCTTGCACTGCGATGCCCTGCACTTACTCGCTGTACAATGAGGCTGGTAACAGAGCACTGTCAAAGCCTGCTTTGAGCTTGCAGTCGAGACGTCCTGCCAACAAGCAGAGTAGAACCAATTCTAGTCTGTGATGAATAGAGTGGGTGCAAATGTGGTTGAATAAATGCGTGGGCGCCACAGTATCACAAGGCACGTCTATGTGGTTGTGTGCACACAGATCTGCTGCTCTTCGATAGCCCACACTGGCGCCATGGGGCATTAGTGTACCCTGACCCAACAGGCCAACATGGGAGAGAGGAAGGTTACTAATAATAATACAGCGCTATGAGTCCATTCTAATGAGAAATGAGCACAGCAGAAGTCACTGTAAAGTGATAGAATCATTGGTTCTTTATGCATTACTTAGTTGCACATTTTACTGTTCCTAAGTGCTGTAAATAACCGGCTTTGCTATTGCCTAATTTAACAGTAGGTTTTCGACCCCAGAAGGATAAAAGGCTGTGATGCCCCAAACTGGATTCAAAATTGTGACCTGGATCTCTCTAACAAAAGCACTTAGCTATTTTCATGATATACACTCCGTGATCTGTCTGCATGGAAAACGTACTTTGCAGAGGGCATATTAACCCTCTGCTCTACTTTATAATCAGTCAAAACTTCCACTAGACAAAATGATCACATACTAGGAAGAACATTAATCACAGAGTTATCGTGACATTTTTATTGTTGTATGAACATTTCTGGAGGAAAGGAAGGCGGCAGCAGGTGCTTGTAAAACTAAAATACTTGCAAACATGGTGCACACTACTTGTAGTCATTATAACGTATTGGCTCCGAATTGATTGTATACTTGGATCTGTGTCTCTGTTACTTTTCTCCTGAAAAAGCATATCCAATGCACTACCCTATTTCTCATCCTGTGCCTCTATCAATATCTTTAATCTACATATACTTACCTCCTTTATGTTTCTATATACTTTCAATGTACTTATGGATCTATATATTTATCACTTTCTTCTAATTTAGCATTTCCAAGGCACTACCCTATTTCTCAGCCTATACTTCTCTCAATATATCTTCTAGCCCAACCTTCTGACTCATCTCAAGCTTCTCTCTACTACTCTTTCCAATGCACTACCCTATCTCTCATCCTATACATTTATCAATATATCCTCTACATCCACACTCTCATTTATCCCAAACCCCATACCACCACTATGATCCCCAAAATAACCCTTTCTAGACTCTCTCCTACTCTACCCCTCCTTGCATCATCTGACACCTCTTTACTATACCGATCCCCTAAAACAAACCTTTCTAAACTCTTCCCTCTGACTCCTCCCCTCCAAAACTCCCTTTTACTCATCCAAAAGCCTCCTCCTACTGCTAAGACCTAAAAAAAAAAACATTCACTCTTTTATCCCTCCACTATCCTTTTCAATCAAAATTAACAGACTAACATGTTCAATTCTCAAATTCCATATTCAACTATACTAATTCACCACTAATCCTTTATGGGTACCAGAGTAGCGTGCTACTCGCCAATAAAGCGTCTCAACACCCCATCAGGGTTACAAGCGCTATATAAATGCAAACCTTTTCCCTTTTCTACCCTCCCCAACCCTTCTCAATCCAAATAACTGACTAACATATCCACCAATAAAATTACTTTCATGTTTCACCATACTAATTCAACACTAATACTTATGGGTTCCAGAGTAGCGTGCTACTTGCGCTTCAAAACCCCATCAGGGGTAGCAAGCGCTATATAAATACATCTCTTCTATCCCGTCACCTACCCTTCTCTACCCAAATAACTGAATAACATATCCACTACTCAAATTACTTCATATTTTACTATACTAATTTTCAACACTAATCCTAATGGGTTCCGGAGTGGCGTGCTACTCGCCAGAAAAGCGCTTCAACACCCATCAGGGGTAACAAGTGCTATATGAATGCAAACCTTTCTTCCCTTTTTATCCCTCCGCTATCCTTCTCTCTCCAAATAACTGACTAATATCCACCACTGAAATTACTTTCATATTTCACCATATTAATTCACCACTAATCCTTTATGGGCTTCCGGAGTAGCGTGCTTCAACACCCCATCAGGGGTAACAAGCGCTATATAAATACAAACCTTTTTTCCTCCTCTATCCTTCTGCTATCATTCCAAATCCAAATAACTGACTAACCTATCCACCACTTAAAATGTACTTGCATGTTTCACTATACTAATTCAACACTAATCCTCTATGGGTCCCGGAGTAGCGTGCTACTCGCCGAAAAAGCGCTTCGACGCCTCGTCAGGGGTAGTAAGTGCTATATAAATGCAATTACAATACAATACAATACAATGGTGATCCATAGACAAAGTGCTGCCATCCACAGTTACCTTCTAGAGCTCGAGCCGCGTAAACAATCGGAGTAAAAGTCTCATGAATAAATGATTATTTAGATATGTCTCTGAAGGTGACCCGAGGGAATCTTCCAAAGGCTAACAGACCGGAAAAGGGGAACCGAGTGCCCTGAGGAAAAAGCCGAGACTAGGAAATATAAAGCTTTACCGGAGGCCGGAGCTGAAAGAAGCCGGTACAGTCAGGATATGTGCGTTTCTACACAGAAAATGTTCGCTCTGACTGTACCAGGCATGTTGGTCAGTAGCAAGCTGGTAAATAGTCTTTCCGATTACTAATGGCGGCGCTCTGCTCAATTGGCGATAAACTGATTGCACCCGCACCGTGTAAGCAAAATGTTGCCATTTCCACTTTTCCTTCCGATCCCCGGCACCCCACCCCCAACAATGAGTGCAAGACACTTTACAATTCACTGAGACTGCACCCGCAAGCAGAAACACATTTACGAGCCTTTCACACGCAAGAGCGAAGTTAATGTTTGCAACTGTTAAGGAAAGAAAACAAGCTTTTGCAATGCAATAGGACTCGCATTTACGCGAAATCTATTGCATTGCAAACGCGACTGCGGGCGGGCGAGAAGGCACGAACAACGGAGTGCGGGTCGAGAAGGCACAGACTCGAAGTAAAGGGGCCAGTAGTCATGGAAGGATACAAATGACGACATGGCCGTCATAAGGAGGGTCGAACAAGCCTAAAACCAATCGGAAGGCAGCATTTAGGACCGACAAAAACACACGCTAATGAAAAAGATGGGCGGAGAGTGGGCGGAGCTTTTACGGAGCTTCCACTCCATACTGAATACTGCATGCCTCGCAAAGCAAGCAGCGCGTGCGCGCTGCCGCTACAGGCTCGACCTCAAAAGGACGAAATAATGAATACTATTAAAAGATGTGCCAAATTATGCTGCATAATTTGGCTTTTCTTGCCACATAATTTACTCAACCCTGCCGCATAATTTGGCCTTCTCCTGCCACATAATTCCAGTGGCCCGGCTCATGCACGACTGCCAACCTGCTATTGACAGACTTGTCACCCCAAAAATGTACATGGTGTGAGCCTTTATCAGACGCGAGGGGTGAGGTGCTGTGTGTTATTTGGAGCCCCCCTTTGACACCTATCCCAGCTGGGTCACAACATTAAAAGTTATTCTGCTAGCAGGAAGTTTGTCTGCCTCTGCCTGGATCAGATTAAGTGTTCCTCTTGGCCAGAGTCTCATGCGCCCTTGATATCCCTTTACTGCTGCTCCCCCAATGGCACCTGCATCACAGTTTGAAGACCATCACTTGGTTGCTGTGGGTGAGTTTTATTGCTCGGATTTCTGCTGCTACTAATAGTTCAAGAACACATCGATAGAGAGCTGCTGCCCTCATGGCATTGTAAGATGGGCTCTAAAAATGCCAAAACTTTGATAAATTTGAAAGATGATAAATTTTTGAGTATTAAAGTTAATCCAGTTGTAGATTACGTTCAACGATATTTGTATGCTTTTTTGATCTGTTGTACATGAACGCTCGCCATGGCAAATAACTAATAAAATGTCAATTGCACAAATAAAAAAATATTTATGAACGTTTGCATTAATTTGCTTTGCACTTAATTGAACATTAAACAGATAGAGTCAGGATTTAGAGAGCTACGAAAACGCATTAACCAATTAATGTTTTCTAAAAAGACTCAGTGATAAAATTCCAAGGAACAGAAGCAGAACTAAAGGCACATCCGCCTTTGTTTACTTATATTGCAGAGGCAACCACTGGGGTAAATGCCAAGTGCCTTTGAGTAGGAACTTCTCTCACCATCCAGTCAGTCTCTGAGTCTGGGGCGTAGCTTCCATTGGTACAACAGGTGCAGTGGCACCAGTGCCCACTAAGCCCTGAATACTGCAGCTCAAGCAGTGCACTTTTTAGTGACACTGAATGGGTTTTCAAGGAAATCATCTTTTTTTTAAACTTTTTTTATTAAACAGGCTCATGAGGTAAATCTAGACAAAGCGTGCGCACATGCATTGCATCGGTCATGTATACGGCAGTATGTTACATTATGCCTAAGCAAACAAACAGTGGTCACTGTGGTACGCACAAGGCGGGTTACATCACAAATCAACCTTATTCAAGTATGGAGACCCATCTGGGTCGGTATTACTCACTAATGGGCGGCAGGTGGACATGTGCGCTTGCGGGTTATCAGTTCCTCTTACGGGTTTCTATATTTTTCCCAGGTAGACCATATTTTCCCCCAATTTTTTCTACAGCCCCTACTGTCGTATATCACCTTTTCAGCTTGTTGGCACCAGTCCAGGTCAGCCTCCCATTCTATCACTGATGGGAGGATGTGTGTCCCCCAGCTGCGCGCTATATTACGCTTTGCCACCCCAGCCGCCAAGGCCAGCCAGAGTCTATTATGTCTGGACCAGTCCTCCTCCCCCCTGATCATCAATAGGAGCCGCTGGCAGTCTACGGGCACTCTCAGCCCCAGCACCCTCAACATCACTATTGTCACTCCTTGCCAGAATGAGTTGATGACTGGGCATTCCCACAGAGTATGGAAGAAGGATCCCTTCTGCTGGCAGCCTCTTATGCACTGAGGCAACTGCGCTTTTCCCCATTTATGGAGTAGCGTGCGGGGGTAATATGAGCGGAGTAGGACCCTGAGTTGTACCAGTCTGAATCGCTCCCTGATCGCTATCTCTCTCGGGCTCTGCACCGCTTCCATCCATTCTTCATCTTCAATACTGCCCAGATCGTCCGTCCAGGCAGCCCTGAGGGAGGTCAGAGGGTCTGGTGCATTATTTATTATTTTCTTGTATATCGTGGATGTCCCTTGCTTTTCGAGGAAATCTTGACTCTTTTGAAAGCTGTGGGTATTTAAAGACAGTCTAAAAATATCTGAAAGAAGGAGCTTGGGGTCAGTGCAGTGAGCAAAGATGGAACCCCAACAAATGGGAGGATTAGAGGAACAGCTGAATGATGTCTCTGTCGAGCAGCATGTAAAATAACAGGTAGCCATTTCTCCGCTGCACCATAACAGCCTTAAATAGACCACGCAACAGAGCTCTCATTTTTCTTAGTTCGATGCATGAGTAACGCAGCCAGGTTTCACACTGTATTCTGGGAATTGTACTCCTATTGATTATATTATAAAAGTATAACTACAAGTCCCAGGATACAAATGAAAACGATTTACTAGATTAGCTACTCATGAAGGGCATGTGAACTTTAGAGGTCAGCACAAAATGGCGTAATTGAATGAAAAAAACCGGGGTTTTTTATAAGCTTTTTTCTCTCTCTATGCACTCCGCCCCAACTAAACTTTGGCCAGACAGTATCCATTCACACCTGAACCAGAGTGTGTGAGTGTTTAAGGGCCCTGATCTAGCAGCCAGGACACCATCACTTTACCATGAACACAGCCAGAGTAGACTCAAAATTAGGATGCACTGGCTCGTGTGGCATCTTAGCCACTTTTGGGAGGCGGGCCTCATCTATACTTTCCGTGCCCATGCCAGTAATAGGGTTCCATTGCTGAGCACTCGTACCGAGCTGCGGGGGTACCATCGCTTCTGCGCCACTTATCCCGGGTGGCACTTCAAACCCATTGACTGGTAGGTTTAGAATGATAATTTCAAAAAAGTGACACACAATACTATCCCAACTCGCCTTCATTTTACGAATATTTTTATCAATAACAAACACTGGCCACATACAGAGAAGTTTTGCTTCACCTGCTTGAAAACGGAGATCTCCTTTTAAAAGAAACGCACGCAGCGATCTCACAGATCATTAGACACACTTTTCAAGCCTTTTTCATTTTTCTGCAGCGCCTATTAACTGCAAAACAATATGAAGTGATCTTCGCTTTTTTCGTTCCAATACCGTCTTCCAGTTTACATGCCACTCGGCGCCCGTGCATATAAAAGTTATGCGCATGGAGGCCGCCGTGGTGTTAAAAAAAAAAAAACAGGAACACAGGCGCCGTGCTCAAAAATAAAGTGCGGCGCCCGCTTTTTAAAAATGAAAGCGGACGGCATAATGGACCCTCCAAAGCACGGTTTGCAGTGCTGGAAGTGCTTGGCAGCATATAAAAAAATAGTGAAAAATGGAGGGCAGGGGGTAAAAGAAATAGTACCTGATATAAGCGGACGGCCACTAATATCCAGAAATCAATCTGTAGCTAAACGGTGCTCCTGAGCAACAAAATGGAAGTCATGTATCGGGGTGGGAACCAATTAGGAGGCTGCAAAGAAGAGGAACGCTGCAATCAACCTATGGTAAGCAGCAGGCGGGATTGTAGTCCTATAGTCAATACAACAGGTCTTGCAGACAGCGCATGCGCACTGATGCTCGACCTAAAAATGAATTTTTTTTAAACTTTGTTTAATTTGTAATCTCATTACAACTATTCATGCATAAAATATAAATATCCTCCCACCTGAGTTTTGTAACTCACTGAGTGCTGATGACATGCAAGGGGCATCAAAGCTCGGGAGATATGTTCCTTTTGGCCTTGTACTAACAGCGGTCATTCAGTTGTGTTACTCGTAACTAACGTTGCCCTTTACACGGGGTATATTTATTTTTTTATGTGACACTCCGTGTAAGACATTTTAAAAGAGTCCTTTATGCATACACCACACACTTGGTGGTGCTTCAGTTGTGTAATTTGTTGATCTTACTGGTCCCTACACAAAGCCTATTCATGCTGCAATCGTGTTACAGCATGAACTAAATAAAATGACCTTATGGAGAGGTTACATAAGAGACGTCAGGGTGGAGTAAAGTCAATGAAGTAAAAATGTGGATTCATACCACTTTCTAACATGCCATTCAGTGTCCCTGGTACCCCAGCTAGACTGCCAGATATTTTATAGGTTCCAGGACACCGAGGATTGGACAGGAGCTCCGGATGAAGAGGTAAGGCACAGCACAAAGTGACTGCATGAAACGTCATTGCACCATGCCCAGGGAGGCCCCACTACCGATCCAATCCTGGATAAAGGAAACTCAGATTTTCTCTAACTCTGGCTACGAAGACACGTGATGGGGCCTTTTGGAGCCAAGATATTCCATACTCGACTAGAGATGCCGGGCTTGGTGAGCTGACTGGAGAACAGAGTGCTCAGGAGGCAGGGTTGGATTGAGATTAAAAATCGGTCCTGGCACACTAAAAAAAAGTGGCCCACATTTGCATATTGCCTTTCCGCAAAGCACTGCTTTGGTGAAGTTTTTTTAACCCCTTGACCGCGATCGGAATTCCGCTCGTGTGCTGGACATTCCGATCGCGGGTGTGGTCGTGACGAGCTCAGCTCGCCATGCGCACAGCGCTACCGCGCAGTATGACGAGCTGAGCTCGTCACGCGCATCAAAGGGGTTAAAAAGAAGGGGGTGGGGTTCTCTGACAGAGGCATGTTTTCCTAACTCTATTTAGATAAAAAAAAAATGCACGGATTAGTTCACACTGGTGAAACACACCGGAAAAACAAGTGAGGCCACTTCTGCTCAGGCCCCCTGCCCCCGCTCAATCTGCATACATTAAAGGGCCGGCCCAGAGAGAGAAAGGGAGTGACACCTCTGCCCGTTGACAAAAGGGAGGTAATGGACCCCAATCTGCCTCCAGAAAGGCCAATCAGGCACCCACTGGCGTCACCCGAACAGTACAGACACTGCCCAAATCAGCCCCCAGGCTGCCCAAATAAGCGGCCCACAGCTGGAACTCGGATACCGGCCCTTCGGCCATTGCCCGAGTGCCCGCATTACCAATCCGACCCTGTCAGGAGGTGAAGTGTCGGCCTGAGATGGTGGTTTGTTGCCACTTGCAGTGACGTGACTCTGGGGTGCGGACTCCCTGAGAAGCGCCTATTGACAGCTTTCTAGCTCCAGGGTTCGTAGCATTTGACAATAGTCTTCAGCTGTGAATTTACACGGGGTGAGATTTAGAATGTGTTCGGCGCACATCTTGCCACCTCCCTCGGTTCATGCAGAGATGAATACATTAAACAAATGGTGGTGCTTGACGATTTGAAATTGTCTGCGAGTTGCAGAATTCCTGTTAAGAAGAAACTGTACTTTAGTGCTAAAGTTACTCAATAAAAGGGTTTAACACAATTTTTAGAGGTCCAGCGTTAAAGAAGAACTAGTTGTGACTGAGAACCTACATTCGGAAGAGGTCATGAGAACCTGCGCCTTGGATTAAACTGTAAAATAACATGATAGTACTTTTCGTGTTTCGGTGGAAGGCAAGAGGATGTGGCCTGAGGGACACAGCTGCGGATTTTGGGACTGGGGAATCTGGTTGAGTCCCGCATCGGCTCAATGTCCTATGATTCTAGGCAAATCCCTTAACCACCCCCCAATAAAAAATGAACCTTGGGAAATGTAATCTGGTGTTCCCCTAAAGCCTTTAGCCCAAATTCCCGTTAAATAAAAACTCCAAAAAAGAGGTATACCTTAGCCCCTTAGCAACCGTTTTGTGTCCAGAGGCCCAATTAAATAATTAGCCACCAGGGGGAGCTCTTGGACGCTCGGTATCAGGTACACGTTCTTCTTTGAAGCTGGAAAGAAACACCATCCGAATCACGGTTTGTTTCCCACACGGCTCACTAGTGCTGCAGACTGGGCCCTGCGATCTCCATACTTTAAAACCCTGCTTTTCATTGGGCTGAAGAGGAAAGGAAAGGAGACCTGCATGCTTTACCGCTTGGTGCTGTGGAAACGGCATTTTTTGTTCTCTCCATTTCATGAAAATTCATTAATCTGTGACATTTAAAGACTGTCTGAGAGGTGTCTGGAGCTGCGGCCGGCTGCGCGCATCAATAGTTTCCCAGAACTTGGCACTCTGTCAATATTTGGGGGCCTGGGTAACAGCACTTAAATGCATGGCCTGCCAGCCGTCACCCTCGTACCATCTCTTTAATGAGCCCGAGTGAAGCGACATTAGGACGTCAACTGCTCTCTTCACTCCGCCACACAATGGAGACAAACAGGGCTTCATTATGTGCAGTCAGGGCCTTCATGCAAAAGAAGCGTACAACAGCGAAGAAATACAAAATAAATATGTATCGTTATTGGCGAAGAGGGGACAATTATACAGGCCGCTGCCTCCGCAGATGGACCCCGACGTCTTTCCATTGCTTGGCGACTCTGTCCAGAATGCATGTCTCCTCTTTGTTTACTCTGTGTGAGTGTGTGTGTGTGTGTGAGTCTGTGTGGCTCAGGTGTCGCACGGATGTGTTTTGTCTGCGCCCAGGCACCGGTCCTATGATTGTCTAGCCGAAGAGACTCCGGGGGCGTTTAAAGAGCTACAGACGTGGGTGTACATTTTATAATCTTAAAGGTATTCTCGAACAGTGGTGAAATGAGCCCGTTTAATAAACGCACATTCGGGAGATGTACGTGATAAGTTAAGCTAAAGTGTGGAATTTTAACGTTTATGCCACAGTAATGTTTTCCTTTAAAGACATTTTTTCCATTAAAGGCGCGCCACCCCAAACACATTCGGAGGATACTGGAGTGATTGTTTCACTTCACTTTCTTCCCTGTCTGTGCCTGATTGACCTGGGAGTAATTTAGCTGCTTATCTGAGTGTGGGCAGTGCTTTGCTGCATGTTTGTGGGTGTCCGCAAAGTTAGGACGTGTGCGTTACATTAAACAACGAGTTGTATTTTCTCTGGCCGCTCCTCTGACAGCTGTGTTTGCCAATGAGCTCCGATTTTGCATGTGCACAATGTATGCATTACTTACAATTTTTTCACGTACATTAATGGCCCCCTTATGCGCCTATGTACGTACACATTTGTGAATCCTGTAGCACCGGTAATCGTACATTGTAACTATCCAGCTTTAAGCACTACTTGCAGAAAAAAAATTGTGAATCGCTGACTCAATCCATTTCAATTAAAGTCTTTACTTTATTCGATTTTGATAAAAATCATAAAAGCATACAATAACATTACCGTAACAGTACACTAAAAAATAGAACAGTAGTGCACAAATGAGTTAAAATCCTACAATAAAATATAGCAATAGTGAATTAAAAATGCACATGGCAATATTGTACTTAAAGGGAATGTCACCATAGCCTAATTAGAACCCGTGCTCCATTTTTTCCTACGTGAATCACGGTCCATAGATATCTGCATACATACAGCAGATTGGCAAAGACGTCATTTGTTGCAAGAACGGTAGGACAGGGCAACATTGCTTACATTTATGGTCACGTAGGATGAGCAAGATAAAACGCCTTCGAAGTATCTTATAAAAAAGGCACACAAATTACGTGCAAAGTGCATTGATCGAATAAGCCATCACATGGGCATTTTGTTAAAATAACAGACCAGTCAGGTTTTAGGAAAAGTTACAAGTCGATTAAAAAATGTCAAATCTGAGTCTTGTCAGAGCAAACCTGTGTTGATGATTATAAACATATTTAAGGGAAGGTTGCATGCCATCCCTAATAAGCATCATTTGAATATTAACAGCACTAGGTTTGCCTAATTCTACAAATAGCTTTGTAGAAGGATAAGCAACACCTCTATAACTCTCTCCTAGTTGTTTGGATTAAGGAGCCAGGGTTATCGAAATAGTCTAGACGTCTTAATCCCAAGCAAGACTGTCTTATATGTTTCACCCATAGGATTTGCAAGGACAGTGATGACTTGATACAGTCGTTAGCAATCTTTCAATTTAAGGCGGTGTCTTCGCAATTCCAGATCTTGTGCCATAACAAAATTAGTTGGACTCTGATCGTGTTGGCTATAAACGGGGCACCAAGTTCCTTGTGACAAGCAAAAGAGGAGCTACCTTTAGGGACAGTAGGGAGTCTCCCAAAGAAGGCATTCTCATCCAGTTGGAGAGGCTTGATGTTACTATAGCCCCACAATCCCACTCCATACAATGCCACAGATACACACTTAGCCTTATAAATAGTGACCATTTCATTCATGGGTCTTTTGTCGAGTTTAGTTGCAAAATTAAGTAGCGCTAATGAGACTTTAATTAAGTGCTATTTTCTAGTGTCAATAGCCTGTTTCCAGGAACTAGGTGCCTCGAATAAAACCCCTAAATAGGAAAAGGTGGAAGTGAAATTCAACTTGACATCGCCAACCTTAAAATCAAAGAACTTCATGGCTTTCGTCCTGCATTTCATTATAAACGTTTAACCCAAATTCACGTTTAAACCTAAGTCCTTTATATAATTTAAAAAAACAGGTAAGTAACCTCTGCAGTCCCATAGGGAGCGCAAGAGATAAGCACGGCATCATCGGCATAGAACAGGGCTGGAATCTGTCAATGTCGAGTTTGAGGAATTTTTGTACATCGTTCAGTGAAAATTGTGTCCAAGCTGTTAATGTACAGTGTGAACAAGAACGGCACAAGAACGCACCCCTGCCTAATCTTTCTCTCTGTGCAAAATTTGTGAGTGCATTCACCCTTCAGTCTACAGAGTATCCTAGCCCTGCTCCCCATATACATCTCTCTGAGAAATGAAATTATTGGCGGGTCAACTCCTAACTCTGACAGTACTTTCCATAATTCGTCTTGCACCACACAATCTCATGCACTTGACAAATCAAGGAATGCCTGAAACAACTGGCCTTTTTTAATTTGAGTACATTTACCAATTAGCAGATTTAAATTAAGCTCCTGTTCAATACTAACCCTGGGCAAAGCACTACGCTACGCTCGCGTAGTTTGCGAAGTTTGCGCTACTTCGCACAACGCGAATTGCACGTAGCACAGTGCAAACACGCGTAGCGTAGCGTAGTGCAGCGGTCATTTTTGCTTGCTCGCGGTCCTCAACGTCAAGTTGGCGATTGCGAGCAAGCAAAATGACTATCCGCGAGATTCTCAACGCAGGGAGGTCAGGTTTCTCATTGCGAGTGGTCGCGTATGCTCGCGACCGCTCGCGATGACAAACTACCAGTTCGCGTTGAGAAAGCTGCCGCTCGAGTAAAAATCTACTCGAGCGGCAGTAAAAGACAGCTCGCACTGTGCAAGATGCCGTTTTCAATGATTGCACAGTGCGGACAAGCATCCGGCACTGTGCAATCATTGCGAACAGTGCACTACGCAGTTCGCGTAGTGCTACGCGTAGTTCGCGTAGTGCGAACTGCACTTTGCGTAGCTTCGCGTAGCGCTACTTCGCGAACTACGCCCAGGCTTATTCAATACTCCCCATTCCCTTTCGGAAGCCGTACTGCAGATCTGACAGGATATCTTTATTTTCCGCCCATTCCTCAAGTCTATTCAGTAATATTCCACCTGTGATATTCACCAAAGAGTCAAGAAGGAAAATGGGGTAGTAACAAGCTGGATCGGAATGGTGCCTCTGCTTATAAATGAGGACTAACAATGTTTCCAATCAGTCGTTCAAAATGCCCGTTCTACAACAAGTCACTATTAACTTCCTTGGTCAATATTGGTCCCCAGAGTGGTATATTAGCCTTAAAAAGTTTGATGGGGATGGCGTCCAGGCCCGGAGCTTTACTGCCCTTACTTTTAGTTAAAAACCTGTTGATCTCACCTTTATGGTCTCCTGGTGATTCCTCAGCAGTGGTATGGTCCGACCTCGATGAAACCAGATCGGAGGCAGAAAGATCTTTGAAAAGTGGGCCACCCAGTCAGTCTCATTAATGTCAATCTCTAATCTAGAGGCACTTTCGTCCTTTAAAAGCGGGCCATTAATCACATATTAAACATCAAATCATTCAACTTTGCCCCCATAAATATCATAGGTAAAATAAGATTGATCCCTATCATGTATGTCTACCATACCGCAAACCTTTGCAGATGGCAAGTGACATAAATGGACATTGAAATCACCACCCTAGAGAACAAAAACCTCTTTCCCTTCACGGCTGTATATAACTTCAAGTTCATGATACAATTTGAAGAAGTACAGTAAGTATATCTTGTGAGGGAACATTGTTACAGAAATTAACAAAACCAAAAGTAAGCTTGTAAGAAATTGGGATCACAATAATTTGGTAATATAAAGAGTTGGTAACTGATTTCAAGACTGAAGCTGGCAGTAAATTAGAAATGTAGATAGACAAACACCCCATTGTTCTGACTACCAGAGAAGGAACAGCTGACGTGTGGATTGTCTTGAAACCATTAATGTGAACCCACTTTAGTGCCCAGGTTTCTTGAAAACATGAAATAGAAAAATTTGAAATAAAATCGCTCCAGTCCAGAAGATGGACCTCAGAGTAAAATTCTGCAGTGAAGTTGACACGTCAGGGCATCAATTTCTAGGTTTAGAGTGGGATAATAGTCTAAGGTAGTCAAGTTAGAGGGTGATTAGTGTACTGATGTGACTAAAGGACCCTCAGAGTTCGAAATGGGTAGGTAGCCCATCTCCAGGGACCATAAGATCATCAACTGAACCACTCCTATCTACACTATCAATGAGTCAATCTACACCTTCCAATTAGGCCAATGGAGCAAAACGAATCACTGACTCTGTGTTGGGCAGGGTCCTTTTAGTCCTTTATGGGGATGGGATAGTAGAGACCAATCGCACAAGGAACATTATGCATTCTACTCTGTGTAGTGTCTACTCTGTTTACTCTGAAATTAGTACACTAACACAAAGCACAAGGGCAGATTGTTTGCATTCCTAGGTGTGGACACCTGCAATTTGTGTCAGGGAGAGGAGTGAATCCGTTTGAGGAGAAAAAAAAACAAGTGAAAATATACTTATGCGTAACATTTACCTATTTGGAAATAATATTTTTGCTATATTTCTAAATGCATAAATGTTTACTTAGGCGAGTTCTTTTTGAAAGCTGGATTACTAACATCTGTCAGGCACACTTCTCTAATCCTATGTGAATTTTAAGAAATTTGGAAAGCTGATCCAATAGCAGGAGTAAAGAGGGTCGGATTGTCCTATAGGCAGGCAGTGCCTGAAGCTGGTCTGACAGATCAATGATGAAAGTGATTTTTTATTCCTATTCACTTAAATCGTTACATGATAGAACCAGACACAAAGGTATTGCTAAAATCGTAAGAAGAGGTATAAAAACAAAGATTCTTGCTAGATCAGTAAGAATATGTGCAAAACTGCAAGGTCAAAAAAGTCTATGTGCTTTTAACAGTGCTTATATATTTGGTAAAGTAAATGAGTCTTTTTAAAGTGCAGATGCATACAGTTTAAGATAGTTAATATAGTGCATTAGTGAGTACTGAGTCCGAGTATGACATCCAGGTGTACTACGGGTATCCGAGGCGGCTTTGCAAAGGTAAAAAGTACACATGATTAAAGGACCACTGGAGGAAGGTGCAGGTAGCTACTTTGAGAGGATGAAGTGCTGTGCGGATGGCATCAACAAATTTTCCAAACCTTGTTAGGGTCGGCGGGGTGGGGTGGTGGTTTGAGAAAAGCACAAGTCTGTGGCAGCTTTGCAGGTGTGTGATCCGTAAGCCAGTAGTAAATGAGCTAGCAGGCGACGGCGGTCTCGATCGAATACGGGTTAGCAACACTGCAGGTGGAGCTAAGAGTCGTTGCAGTAGTTGCACAGCCTGCAGAATCTTTCTTCCCTTTCCCTTGCCTATGTCGGGTTAAAGTCCATAATTGGTAGGGCAAGGAAGCACATGTATAGAATTTTACTGGGGGTATGGGCAGTAAGCACTTGACACAGATCGGGCTGCGCTTTCCCGACCATGTAAGTTGCGTCAAGTGCCTCTGTGTTTGAGGAGCATCGTAGGTTGCTCAGGTCCTGTTCTAACGAGGTATTTGGTACCTGGGCTTTCACTATCTTTTTCCAGGCTGAGAATGGAATTTGCAAAGGGCTCAAATTGCGGCCACTAGAACCCTACTTGGCCTTCCAAGACCTTGCTCTACGACCAACGCCATCCGCAAACTACATTGGCTGCCGGTGGCGAAACGCATTGAGTTTAAGGCCCTCTGCATTGCCCATAAAATCATGAATCTTTCTTCCCCAGATATCCTGGCGAACCTGCTCTCATCCTACATACCTACTGCCAGCTACGTTCTATGGGTCAGCATTTGGCGGTTGTCCCTCTGGTGAGGAGGGAGCGAGCAGGAGGACGCTCTTTTCGCGGCCTAGAGGCAAAACTCTGGAACTTACTCCCGGTGCACATCCGCAGCATTACCAACTACATGTCATTTCGCAAAGCCATTAAAACTTATCTTTTTCCCATACTATAGGCTCTGTTTCTCTCAGTATCCCCTCCACTACTGCTACAGTCAGGGCTGGTACACCCCTTTGCTGGGGCAGCTGTGCGCTCTATAAAACCTGTAACATAACATAACAACTGAGCGATGGATGTTGCAAACTTCAATTCTCAGGTTTTTAATTGTTTGTGTTAAGTAGTCATGCCACAGATTGCCATCTGTTTCTAATACTCTTTTGAGTTGCGCCTTAAGGGAGTTCTCTGGAGCCTACAGGATCCTGATGTACTATTTCAGTAGCGCACCTTGGCATTCCAGCGCTTGTCTCATGAGGCCTAGGGCTAGTCTGAGCCTCGTCCTTCATACCTGCTGGGGTACGTGAAAGATTTTTTTGTAAGTCGTACTTTGGAAGTGATCCAGTAGTGTTGATAGCGCACCTGGGAAAGCTTGGCGAGCGTAGTTTAAAGATGGGATCAGTTTGGCCTTTAACACTTTCAGTATGGATTCCAGAGAGGGACTCGGCAGGCGGTTTTTAAGGCGGTTTAGGCCGTACACAAAACCTGCTTCCTTTGTTCTTGAGTGCTTTAGGTGTACCGTTGGTGTGGCTCCTTCTGAGAACCGGACTCCTAGGTAATTGTATTTTGTTACTGTGGTTATTTGTAGATCCTCGAGCCTCCAGTAAGCATGTTTTTTTTTTTGTGGGGGCTTACCGAAAATAATAACTTTCGTTTTGCTTTGGTTCACCTGTAGTTTGTTTTCCTTATTGTACCCATGCAGCGCATTGAGTGCTCTCTGCAGGCCTGACTCTGTGTGATCCATGACCACAATGGCGTCTGCGTACTGCCGAATGGGAAGCATTGATGATCCCAGCCTAGATGTGATTAGAGTGGCGCCTTCCAGAGCTTTGCCCAGGCCGGCTGTGTAAAGATTGAAGAGGAGGGGGGCCAGCACACACTCCTGTTTGAGGCCTCTATTGGTTGGAACCTTGACCGTGGCTGTGGAGGGGCTGGTTTGTATACGAACCCAGGTCCCCTGGTATATGGACATTATTGCTTTTGAAAGTAGGGGCGGGCTCCCATGCCAGTAATTTCTTCCACAGTGTCCCTCGGCCCACCCTGTCGAAGGCGGTGTTGTAGTTGATGAAGCAACAAAATAGTGGCAGCTGTTTTCTCCCTGTCGCGTGGTTTGTGCTGTGATGTTATCAATGGTGGAGGCCACTACCCTGAATCCTGATTGGAAAAAAGTTAGGATGTGGCTCTCTTTCACCCAGTTCTCAAGTTCTTCTAACAGAATTTGCACGTAAGCCTTCACTTAGTTGGTGAGGTTGGATCGGTCTTCCTTTTTATGTATTGGGAAGACGATAGAGCCCCTCCATGAGTCAGGCGTTGAGGCGGTGATAAATAGGTGGTTAAAAAGGAGGGTCAGTAGGCTTACCCAGAAGTCGCACGCTGATTTGAATATTGCAGCGGGGAGGCTATTGGGCCCAGGAGCACCATCATTCCTCATTTTCCCTATTACTGTTAGGATGGCGGCTTCTGTAATGGGTACATTTGGCTGATCAGGAGAATCTGAAGCTGTTTTGGTCAGGCTAAGAATTTGATCATTTGCTTGGTCGTTGGTGTATAAATTATTTACATACATTATCCAGTCTCGTTCAGCCACACCGTTTTCCTTGGTTTGGGAAAACTTGTTAAGTTTGTTGAGATGCTCCCAGAAATGGAGAGGATGAGGCCTAAGGGTAGAGAGGTCGACCTCGAAGCTGGGGAACCAGGTTCGAGTCTCAGCAGGGATGCTCAACATCCTGTGATTCGGAGCAAATCACTTAATTGCCCCTTGCCCAACAAAAAAATGAATGTGTCCGTCTGTAACACAACTGGTGCTCATGTAGAGCGCTCTGATACCTTTGGGTCGAGTTTGCGCTATATAAAACTCCCCCTCCCACCCCCACAAAAAAAAGTGGGATTGATCCCTCTGTTGCATGAGTGTGAATATCTTGAGCCATTCCTCCTCAGCATTCTTATGTTTCAGATGCCAAATGTTCTTCCTGTGTAGGGCTCCTAGTGTGATGACCCCTTGAGTTGAGCTTTGTTTGTGCCTTCGTTTTTGGGCCGCTAGGGCTCTGCGAATGTTGCGCTTGCTGATGGATAATTCCTTGGAGTTTTTTGGGAGAACTGTAGATCGGGAGATTTGATTTGTTCCTGGGCCACTCGGTATCCTTCGCCAAGAGTGGTGCAAAGATCCGCAAGGATATTGTTCCTGTGTTGTAGTAGGGATGGAGTGTTAATTGCAGCCACTTCAGCCAGTTTTAACAGGATCCAATTATCCAGCTTTTCACTAGAGTTGTCTTTCCATTTGATTCTTGGTAGGACATTGTGGCGTTCTTTGCGAGTTGGTTCCACTAATGGAAGTAACTGGGCTGGTTGTTTCGAGGCAAGCTCCAGAGATAACCGCAGAGGTTTGTGATCGCTTTCCGTCCTGTCCTCCACTTCAAAGGTACTGAGTCTGGAGCTCAGTGAATAGCTGATGAAGATATAGTTGATGGTCGATACTTCTCTGAATGTTGGGGAAAAGACATGGAGCGACTCACTCTCTTCTTTGAGGGCTTGTGCGAAGACTGAGTTAAGAATGTTAATGAGGTTCTGAAGAGGGCGTCAGTTTGGCATAGTTTTGTTTGGTGGAATCTGGCGACCTAAGCCCCGGGTATTAAAGTCACCCATTATTATTTTTTTTTTTAAATATCTTTATTGCATTTTATTTTTTCAGTTACATATATTACTAGCAACAATACATGTCAGCACTTACAATGATAACATTTGTTGTAACGCAGTGCGTATATAGTCTCAAACATTCCATTATCAAAGTTGTAATAGCATTTGCGTCACCAGTGTGGGAGTGCTCATACATTTACATAGCGCCTCAGGCACCTACAGCTCGCACAGTCTGTTATCTCCAGTCAGGGGTCAGAGTGGATCTAGTAAGTGCGCCTCCCCGTGTCGATGTTTGATAATGCAATAATATATCCGTATATGTAGAAGTATTTTGCTTATAAGTGGCACAATTGTTAGTTCACAATATAGAGCACTTCCTGGGTAAGCAAAATCAATTTACATGTAAATGCCGTTTCTGCTCATTAGATATCTATTTTTATAGCAAAACAACCACGTCTAACAAAAAAATAATAATATGTAAGCAAAACAAAGAGATATCAAAGAACTGAAAGGATATGTAACTAGTGTGCAGTGTGCCATCTAGGCATGGTGACAGCTAGGCTAATGTGCAAACAATGAATATGGGCTACTATTCTCGTGCGCCATGCGGTTTACATAAATGCTAGGGTGTCATGTAGCAAAGCCACTTCTGTGTGACGTCCTGTGAGGAATGCGAGGTCTGCACCAATCACAGCAGTTACGGTCAAGGCGACACTTGGGTACAGCGCATCCCCTACCTCTATGCAGCCTGTAGGACGTTTGATCACGCCTACCGTGCGGGAGGCACCCGTAGAGCGGCAGTAGTGCGTATAAGAGTTTTGAGCATGCCGTCCCAGGACTGTGCAATTGAATATTTTCGCAGCCCTGCCGTTTCTTCCCTAAGTAGAGTGGTGCCCTCTGCCTGCGCCCAGACTTCTAGGGACCTTACCCAGTGTACTACTTCCGGTGGATCCTTGTGTTTCCAACGCTTAGTTATAAGTCGCTTCGCTGTTATTAGGCCCAGGTCGCGAAATCTGGAACTTACTTTATTGGCCTTAGTTCTTTTAGAAAACCCCAGAATACAGAGTTCCCATGTGCTAGGCACCTCAGTGTTAGTGCATGTGGCAAGTATGCCTGTGATCGCGCGCCAGTAGGGTAAAAGCCGGGGGCAGGACCATAGCATATGCAATAGATCAGCGCCGAGGAAACGGCATCTCGGGCATTCAGAGGTGTTTATGGCAAAATATTTATTAATTTTATCTGGTGATAGGTACGCCCTGTGTAGTATGTAAGTTTGTATAAGTTTGAATCTCGTGTTACGCGGTATGTGTGTGGCACTGGCCAAAACATGTTCCCATTCTTTATCAGTCCAGGGACGGCCTCTGTCCTCAGTCCATTGCGCGCGAAGTCTCTGCAGTGGCTTTAATACATGGGCGAGCAGGGCTTGAGCTAGCCAGTGTATCACATGCGATCCCTCCCCCATTACGTGTAGATACTGCAATAACTGATGTGCCGGTGGCTCCTCAGTTATGTCTCCCCATGCTAGCGTGAGTGTACGTATAATGGCTGCGTGTAGAAGGAATTGGCCCACCAGCAGTCCGTTGTCCGCTGCTAATGTCGCGAAGGGTGACAAGGTGCCATCTACATATAAGTCTCCTAACGTGTCTACTCCCGCTGCAGTCCAGGCCATCATCGTCGTGTCCGTTATAGGTTCTCTGCCTCTGGGCATCCCGATGAGAGGCAGCGTCGGAGCATATGGGATCGTATCTTTTGTGAGGTGGAGGCTTCTCTTGTAACATCTATGCGCTAACTCCACATATATCTGCGTCGGGCGAGGAACTTTGCCCAGCGGATGAAACAGTCCGTATATTTGAGCCTGTGTCCAGACCGTTGTCTCGGTCGCCGTGTCCGTCAAATTTTTACCACCCAGCCATTTTGCGACCCATTGCAGCTGCGCAGCTAGATAGTATATTTCCAGATGGGGAACTGCTAAACCCCCACTTTCCGGGGGTGCATATAACTTCTGTAATGCTATCCTGGGTCGCCCTCATTCCAAACTAGGCCTCTGATTAACCCCTCCAATTCCCTAAACAGCTTCACTGGGACATACACCGGAAGGTTTGCAAAATAATATAAAAGTCTGGGTAATACAATCATCTTGGCTAAGGTGATGCGGCCCATCACGCTGAGTGGCAGCGTCCTCCAGAATTGTATCTGTGATCTTATGGAGGAGATAGCGCGAACCAGATTACCTTCCAGTATGTCCACTGGGGACCTGTAGATGTATATACCGAGGTATCTGAACGTGGTCGGGTACCAGTCAAGCGCAATCCCATTGAACATGATCTCCGTCACGGCCACATCCTCGCGAAAAGAATAGGCACCTGACTTAGCCGAGTTTACCCTGAGGCCCGATAACGCTTCAAAGCTACGGAACAGTGCTGGTATCGTCGGCGATATTGCATGTAGGTCCTTTACGTACAATAACAAGTCATCCGCATATAAGGACACTGCGTGAAGTCCATCCCTCAAGGGGATGCCCCAATCTTCGCCACCCTCCCGGAGGAGAGCTGCCAAAGGCTCCATAGCTAAAGAAAAGAGCAGCGGGGACAGAGGGCATCCCTGCCTGGTTCCTCTTTGTACCCTGATTGTGTCAGACAAGAGTTTGCCCGTACGAGCGCGTACTGTGGGGCGTTGATACAGCAGTTGCACCAGCTGCAAGTATCCATCACCCAGCTCATATTTACGCAAAACCGCTACAAGATAGGGCCACTCCAGCGAGTCGAAGGCCTTCTCCAGGTCCAGTACCAGACAGCCGGAGCGGGGCCAATTCTCTACTGCATATTTCTAAATTCTAAATAGCCTGCGAATGTTTAGGGAGGTACCTCTGGTGGGAACAAAGCCATTTTGATCAGCAAGCACTAGTGTCGGCACAAATGGGGAGATACGCCTAGCCAGTGCGGAGGCAAGGATTTTATAGTCTGTGTTCAACAGAGCCAGCGGGCGATAAGAGCCTAGGAGATCGGGATTTCTGCCTGGCTTCAAAAGAGAAACTAACGTAGCCTCATTCTGTGTTGGCGTGAGTGTTGAATATTCTAAAGACGCCTCATATACCCGCAACAGTTCCGGCACCAGTATATCTGAATATGCCTTGTAAAATTCAGCCGGTAGTCCGTCGGGGCCCGGCGTTTTACCATTCGAGAGTGAATAAATACTATCTCTCAGTTCCTCCGAAAGCAGGGGAGCACCCAATTCCTCCTGTTGGTGCTCCGTCAATTGTGGCAATATTAGGGTGGAAAGGAAGTCTTGTACATCAGCTTCCGTAGCTGTCAAACAAGATTTGTATACCGTGGAATAGTGCTCCACAAAAGCGCGGTGTATATCGCTTTGGGTATACACCATGATTCCTTGCGTGGTTTGTATTGCTGTCACGGGTACCGTAGCTATGTCCTGCCGTATCAGCCACGACAGCAGCCTGCCAGGCTTGTCCCCCGTGTGATGAGTGCGCGCAGAGTGTGCTGCATAATTAAGATTACGGAGACGACCAAGCAAACCAGCGTGCTCTTCCCTAGCACGCTCCAAAGGCCGAGTATCTCCCCCTGTCGCGTCTCCCTCTCTTTGGAGCATGTCAGTTTCAAGGTGTGTAAGGTCTGCCTCCAATTGTCTCCGCATGCCCGCCTGTGCACCGAGACAGTCGCCCCTGATCACCACCTTAAATGCATCCCATTCTACCTGAGGTGTTGTGGCTGTGCCGGTATTGTCCTCAAAATATTGGGTGATGTTGACGGCTAATAGTGTACGAAAAGGTGAGTCCAGCAGTAAATCAGGTTGAAGCCGCCAAGTCGGGATAGGTGGCCGAGGGTGTTCCCACAGCATTTCTAATACGTGAGGATTATGGTCTGAGTGCATCCTGCCTAGATAATAAGCTGACGATATATTTGGAAGAAATACCTCCGATAGCATATAACGGTCTAACCGCACATGCAAGTTATGAGCCCCTGAGTAGTAGGAATACACCTTGTCGCGAGGATAACGGTGCCTCCAGGCTTCTCTCAAGCGCCACTGTGTTGCCCAGTTAGTCAAGGCTTTCATGGCGTGGTGGGTACTGGTGCCTGGAAGGGGCGGAAAGGATCTGTCTAGTGAGACATCAAGCACACTGTTATAGTCGCCCCCCAATAACATGGGAACATCGTGCCACGGTGCAAGGATGTGTGACACCCTGTCTAGGAAAGCAGCTTGTTCTGTGTTAGGAGCGTATAGTGATGCAAGTACTATATGTCGGCCGTCTAGCATGCCCCTCACTATTACATACCTCCCTTCAGCATCTATCTGTGATTGTGTAATTGTAAGCGGAACACCTGACCTCACCCATATTAGTGCTCCTCTCGCAAAAGCTGAGTACCCTGTAGCATACAGTTGGCCGCGCCAGCGGCGGTGTAAGCGTTGTACCTCTGTTTTGGTCAGGTGGGTCTCCTGCAGTAATGCTATTTGTATGTGATGTCGTTTGAGGTATGAATATATCTGGTATCTACGTGACGGCGTGTGCATGCCCCTCACATTCCAAGTACCAATTTTAATCGAAGACATACGTACAACAACCCTTCAAATGAATCTGTGTCCGTAGCGGCCAGACAGGTGTTTCTATCGAACGTGGCCTAGTGTCACTCAATGTGCCCAGCACGATGACTTGTAGCACCTGCCAGTGCATGAACCCACACATAACGAATGATATCTCATAACAAAACAAAAACAAAAACATGATCATATGCAATACCAAAAGGGCGAAAATGCAACCAGCAATCGTCCAAACTCCCATATGGAGACAACAGTCAAAACAATCCGGAGGGGTGTACTTCGAACTGCTTTTCGTTAGCTAGCAGTCCGCGTGTCTAGCAGCTCGGAGACTCCACATTATCAGGCAAAATACAATAGAAGTGTGGCTGGCTGCGTATATTAATCTAGAAGCATTTATCAAATGAGTGGTGCACATTGATGTCCTCACAATAGCAACAACTCACATAGTAAAAATCCACCGCCCCACATGTAATATGATACCAGTCCCAGCTGTGAGGGAATACGCTGTAGACATAGCAACGTCCACCATGGATGCCCAGTTTAGCAATGACGGCACCCCCCGCATACACACCCCAATACCTCAATTCGTAGTCCATGCAATGATAGGAGCCAGTGGATTTCATGCCAGTAAGTCCGCCGTCTGCGGGGTGACATCCGGCTGCCCAGTCGAGTCCTGTGAGTTCTGTAGGCCATATATCCGTTCATCATCACTGGACAGATCTCGCTGGCTCGAGTTAGACGCATCCTCAGTCACCAACGAGCCGCTGATTTCTGCTACCACCTGCAGGGCGTCCCGCTGAGAATAATTTCTGAGTGTGGAGCTATAGGTGGCGAGGGCGGTATCCCTGCTCCCGTGAACCTACGCTCACTCCGCCGGCGGCGAAAGGGGCCTTTCAGCTTTGGCAGTATTGCGGCACGGTCTCGGGGCTCTGCATTAGTGAAGGTGTCCAGCCAGCCCTCCGCCTCCTCTGATGTGTTGAAAAAGTGTGTCTTATCGTTGGCAACCACTCGTAGACGGGCCGGAAATAGCAAAGAATATTTCAGATCGTGTTGCCGAAGACGCCTCTTCAGTCCCATAAACGAAAACCTCTGGCGTTGTACCTGGATAGTATAGTCCGGGAAAAACATGATTTTGTGATTGTCGATTTGAACATCTTGGAGTTTCCTGGTTTCCAGCAGTATTGAATCCCGGTCCCGGCAGTTGAGGATCCGAAGGAGCATGGTCCGTGGGTTTGATCCCGTATGGGGGGGCCTCGTCGGAACCCTGTGCGCACGCTCTATGACAAAGTGTGATGAAAGGGACCCCTCCGGCAATAATTCTCTGAGCCATTTTTCCATGTGTAGGGCGGGCTCTCTCCCTTCCCATCGTTCCGGTATGCCTATTATGCGCACATTATTGCGTCGTGCCCGCCCTTCGGCATCCTCAGCTCTTTCTTCTAGGAACTCCACACGATTCAGCAAATCTTGCACATGCTTGTCTGTTTGTGTCACCTGCGGTTTGATGTCAGCAAGCGCAGACTCCACAACAGTAGTGCGATCTGTTAGTTTCCGATGATCAGCGTGCAAGTGGATAAGGTCAATGGCTACCTTGTCAATTTTGGATTCCAGGGAGGTGCGGGTCTGGTTGCGTGTTTCCTCCAGTCGCTCCATGGCAGCAAGCACTGCATCCAGCTTGTTCGCAGTCTGATCCGTGAGTCCCTGCTTCGCCATCTTTTCCAGTTTAGACTTGGACGGCGGTGGTAGGGTCTGCGCTCCCCCCGTCCCAGTACGAGCCCGGGTGCCGCCCGACATCAGCCACAGAACGCGTATATCCGTCATGCACCACGTTCAGCAGGTGTATGGCACAATATCTCTGGGGCCGAAGTAGTGCCGTGAGCCTCGGCACAGTGACAGTAGTTCGCAGTGGACGAACACTCTATGGCTCGCAACTGAGGTCGTGGGACCCAGCCCGCCACTCACTCGTGGCCCCTCCGCAGTCAGGCCGACAGCCGCCTATCCCAGCTGTCCAGGCCCCAGGAGACAATAGGGCTTCAGTTCATTTCAGTAGGAGATCCCACGTGGTCAGGGCTGGTGTTATATCCCGCAATGGGCATCAATGAGCGCGCCTCCCGGAGCAAACCAGGTAGTCCGCACAAGCGCCGGGGCAGCCGCGTGCAGCTCTCCGCCGCCTCAGGGCACGACAGGCTGGATGTCAGAGTCGCGTCTCAGCTCCTGTTCGATCACAGCTGTGAAGAAGTAGCAGCCTCACAGGTCTCATGCAGCAGGCAAGATCGAGTCATAGGGTTCCCAGGCGGCACCTCCCAGCTCCCACAGAAGCACTAGCAGGGTGTGTGTTTAATAGTCCTGGGCCATAGATAGGGTTCAGTACGTGGTTGTACTCACTAGCGCCATCCGCCATACCAACATGTGATCGCCTACGGAACGGAGTAATGGCTCGTGGAATGTGGCGGGCAATCTCTCAGGGGGGGGGTCCTCGCCCCAAATGTATGTTGCGTGGATGTCCAAATAGCGCAGCCATGTAGGGTCTCACCGCCCCTCCTGCAGTGAGAGCCAGTGAATAGCTCTGTCCCCTCGGCCCGCCGGCAACACAGCCAGGGCTCCAGTCACATCTCCTCCCCCGCCAGTGGGCACACCCAAGAGGAATACCGGGCAAACATCCACCTTGTCTGGTTTACGGCGAAGGAGCTGCACACCTTGCGGCAATGCCGCGCAGCCAGTGGAGGGCAAGCAGTCCGGCTAGTTCAGCCAGCAGTCGTCTCCGGCAAGCCGGTGGGGGGCCCCCTCACCGCGAACACGCCGCGTGGGCCGAGGCAGCACTGGCAATGAAGGTGGCGCCCACGCGCACCACGTCGCCTGAAAGTTCTCGTCAGCCGGGAGCCGAGTCGGGGGAGGCCGCAGTCCGGGATCCAGCAGGCGGCACCATGGGGATTCCAAACATGCCCCGTCAGTCCCCGAGCCCGCGGCCGCACAGTAGCCGAGCAGTCCCCCACAGACACACAGAAGAGGAGGGGAGTCGCTCACCGGAGTTCCGCCGTGAGGGCAACGGCCAGTCAGGCAGTCCGGGCGTCGTCACCGCAGGCGGTCCGCCTCCTGCAGCGCCGCAAGTCTCAATCGGGGCAGCGAGACCCAGATGAGAGCATTCGGGCAGTCCAGCTGGGGCTCCAACCACATTTCCTCACGAGGCAGCCAGCCCATCCATGGGACGTGCAGCCAGCGTTCCTGGTTATCGTCTCGCCGGGACTACGCCACTACTTTCGGCCTAGTGGGCGGAGCCAGACCCCGGACTCGAGTAGACGGAGCCTGCCCAGCCGGGACACACAGCAATCAGTCTCCGCAGTCGGGTTCCACGCAGCGGGGTTCGGGTGAGTCAGAATTTACATCGCTTCTTCAGCATAATGTCCTGTGTGGTCTCTTCGTTGTCGCAGCCTCCAGAAGCGATTGTGCATGGAGAGAGCAGCCTGTTTAGGGGAGCCTCCTGCAGAGCTCTACCCAAACACGTCTGCCTCCATTGCAGTCGTAGCCACGCCCCTAAAGTCACCCATTATAATGGGTTCATGACTTGGGTATTGATTTAGCAGATTTTCATTTGTGGCGCAAAGGTCGTCTAGGGCCTGTTTTATTTGTTTCTGTCCTGTGTTGAAATAACAGTTAAGAAGCAATAGCGAAAGTGATTTGGTGTTACGTCTTAAGCCCTCAATGAGCAGGGCTTGGAGCACAGATGAGTTGGTGCTTATTGCTATATAATCTCTAGTTTGCGGTGGCGTTTCACGTACACTGACAAACCTCCTGAGGGGTGCCTGAAGATATTGCATTTGACTGCTGGAGACAAAAATTCATAGTATCCTGGCAGCATTGTGCCATTGGCACAAGACTTCTGGAGGCAGAGAATGTCCCCTGTGTTCAAGTAATCTGCAACGGATTCAACTTCTTTAATTTTTTTGATGCCCGCCATGTTCCATGAAAGTATTGTTAGTTGCGAGCTGTGAAAGGGCTCATCTGACTTGCTGACTTGTGTCTTGTTAGGGCTGCTGATGAGTTTGACTTTTTAGGGGCTGGGCTGTCCTTCCCCAGTCATTTTTGATGGCCTGATAGTGCGCCACTCTTTGCTCATTCGTGCGTAATGCGGTTAGAGATGTTTCCTTGCTGTGTTCTGATTGGTAAGCCTGAATGGGGTGGTTACTGGTCATGCCTTTTAGGATGGATTATGCCGCCTGCTTTGAGGACAGAGAAAGAAAGAAGCACATGTGGGTATTTCGCAGGTAGGTTTTTCGTGATTTCTATCCCCCATCCGGTGAACAGTGGCGCTTCCATTAGCACTGTGCCCCGATGAGCTTGTTGGCACATTCCCACCATGGTTGACTCACCATGAGTATCCCCAATGAGCCTTAGGAACCTTAGCCAGGCGAGGTCTTCAGTTCTCAAATGGGCTTAGGGTGGAATGTGTTTAAGTAGATGTAGGATGTTCCCCCTATTTATTACGTCATGGTGGCCGCTTGTGTGGTAGCGCAGAGTTAGCGCTATCTTCAAAGCATCAGCTTAGGCGTCGATATTATTTGTTGCAGATGCTCTTTTATGGGATCCAGATGTGTATTTGGACGAGTTGAATCCCTGAGTTGAGGATGCAGCAAGATTAAGTATGGCGCTGATGGAATTATTTAGCTGTCCGTTTGAGTGTGAGGGTATGTTGCAGATAACGATTCCTTGGGGCCCTGGAATTTCTGTGGTTGGCTCATGTTTTAGTTCAACTTGGGTGCTTGCGGCAGCTTTTCCCTTGGTTGGCAAGGAAGGAGTAGTAGGCACATGATTTGGCCTTGATAAGGCGACAAGTAACTTGTTTACTGGACCCTCCCTGGGACCAAATAGCGGGTACAGAGGGACAGTTTTGCCCGTAGCTGAATGTTTTGAAGTATTGAGTGCCTTTAGTGCTAGTGTTACTCTTTTGGCTGTTGTGGTTTTCTTGAGCTGTTTTTTGAGTTTTTTCTTTGCTCTCTTGGAGAGTGACTGGATGGGTTGGATCGATGGGAGTTCTTCCACCTTGTTGTTGCCTTTGGCTAACAAAGCAATGGTGCGTGTGGTACTGCTGGGGTGATGGGATTGTTGATTTTTGGGGGACTTGAGACTGAGTTCACACTGTTCTTTTTAGAGGTCTTCCCCTGTCCTTTTTGATGTTGTGTTGCTCGTCTGATTGGTTTCTATGTCTCCAATGTTTTCATGGGTTAAAGTGGGGTTTTTGTTCCTTGTGGATGTATCATCCGTGCTTTTAACGATGGCACCAACTCCGTTAAAATTTCCGGGAGTGAGCCCAATTTGTCGCGCACACACTGCCCTCCTTCCATCTTACCTTGAATTTTGGCTTCAGTAGAGTCCAGCTTGGTAATCAGATCAGCTAGCGAAGGGCCAGAGATTGTAAAAGATCAATTTAAAGCTCCATTTTGGATGACTGCCATAACAACGCTCTGTCTTCGGAGGCACTGATGGAGGACATGAGCAAGTCAGTTGGTTGAGGAGACTCGGGGAGTTTGTGCCTTGTTGCATTAAGTTCTCTAAACGGCTTAGGGGTACGCTCAAGTTTTTTTCAATTTGAGTTTCGAGGTTATGGTAGAAAGCAGCTGAGAGATTGCCTAGGTCATGGATAAACTCCATTGCACTGTTTGCATTTGGGACAGCAGGTTTGACTGGAGCAATCTGAGGCGAAACAAAATGATTAGTGTGATTTGTGTGGATTTGAGCAATGGTCATGATTTCGTGATTTGCTGGAGCGTTAAAGGCTTGGGTATTAGGGGAGGATATCAGCTCTTCTCTTTCCCCGTGGCCTGGTCCTTTGGGTTCTTGATTCTGCCACAAGCTTGAGAGGGGAACTGGGTTAAATGATCGTCCCTCGCTGGTCCCCCTCTCAGCCTTGGGCAGGAGCTAGTCCTGCACCTCTCAATTGGGGTTCGGTTGGAGTCCAGTGCTGGGAGGTAGTTAAGGCTGTTATTTTATGTTTCTGTGCTTTTGTCACTTGAAGCGGCATGTGAGGCTTGCAAATAATAATGAATAAGTCCCGTCTGAGTAGGTTTAAGAGGCATTTGGGGAGCAGAACGCACTTGCGAAGTTGGAGTAATGCCCTTGTTTGGTTCCTGTGGCCCCTCGCTGTCCGGATAAGTTGTAAGAGTAGGATAAGCTTCCCCCTCATCTTCCCCCTCAGCCACTGTCGTGTGGCGATTTAGTAGCTTCCTTCTGGGCATTCCTGCTGCTGTGAAGGTCTGAGGGGATTTTGCATTCAGGCTACAGTTTGTTGGCGGGTTGTCAGCTGACTGGTGATTTGGAGGGCAGGAGAAGAGCCCCCATAGGATGTCTAAACAACAGAGAAGGGTAGTCAGATGATTGCCAATGTGGAATGTGTGTCAGGTGGTGGGGGGGGGGGGGTGGAATTTTGCTCAGGGGGCAAACCGCACCAGAATTATACTGGCCGTCTCCGCCCCCTTCCAGAACCCTCCAGCCGCAGCTATAGCGCTGCAACTACACCTCTCCCCTAGTGCACCTCGGTTTGGTTGCCCACTCAGACCCTCCTTCTTTTCCAGCACCAGGTGGCCTAGGGGACCTGTGTAGTAAAAAGCAGGGTACAAGGTATCCGATGAGCCAGGCGGTGCGGGGGCCGTGCAGTGGGAGGGCCTTGCTGGTGCAGATGTCATACAGTTCCTACTAATTCAGTTAGACTGTGCATTTGGACAACATATGAGTCAAAACTGTGGGGACTGAGTCCACTCAGACCATCAGAATAGGTAGACCTGTTTCCTGGCTAGCTCACAGTGCACCATCTCCCCCCCTAACTCTCACAGGGTACCAGATGGTATCTGCAACCTTAGAACATGACAACTCTAATTCCCCCAAGGAAATTGTGGAAACAGATCTACCCTTTTGTTGTTATCTCAGGCATGCCCAAAGGGAGACCCAAGAAATACACAAATTGGCAGTGGCATTTATTGAAGCAATTGTATTCATCTGTAAAATACGTGCGCTGCAATTATTTTTTTTCCAAATTTCTTTATTTGCATTTTGCAGTATGCAAACAGTATACAAACTCACTGAGTCGAGACCCGTAACAGCAACCCAAAACATTCCTGCAGCATAGTATCCCCTCAGCTCCCAAGCAACGGTGCTCCATCCTGGATCTGGCGCAGCACTCAGCAAAAAAAAAAAAAGGGGGGACGAGCGCTGCGATTATTAGCAGAAGGAAACAAAGCATTGTAACCAGCATTACAAGAATGGTGAAAAAGATGAATATTTCAACCTATTATAATTATTGCTGTGGTTATATGAATACATATATTTGTACACCTACCTAGCACTACCTATCTTAGAGAGCATAGTGAGAATGCGTTTGTGCCAGATACCTTGGAGTGGTCTAACTCCCCATTTATCTGTGTGTGTGATTCATCCAGGAGCCAGTCTGGTGTAGAACAGGCCGCCATCCCTCGCTGGATAGTGATGAGAGTCAGCAGGGCTGGAGGTCGGATATGGGTGAAAGGCCAGACTAATCCATAGCCGAACAATGGCATGGGGGCAGTTTATGTAATAAAAACTAGACCCATTCGCACGGGGCCTGAGTTCAGATGTCTATGTCATTGTTTATTCTACTGACTCGGAGCTGTCTCCTAGCGGACAACAAAATTCAAGGGCAGTACTCAGTTATAGTTGGTCTTTGGACAAAATGTACAGTGTTGTGATAATATGCCTACGAAGGAATGCGTTTGTAAGCAAAACACATTCTGAGTATATTATCGCATGCAAGCAAAATGTGCTAAAAGTCACCTTCTAAAAAGATGTCAGGCTTAAACGTGAGCATGTAAAAATGGGAGTGTTTGTGCACAGGCCCTATTAACTCTCACGACACCCACTCCTTGGCCGCAAGGAGACTAAAAGCTTTGAATTAAACATAAAGACAGATCCTAAAATCAAAAGTAAGATATATGACAGAAACCTAAAAGTCTAAAAATATTTTAAAAATTGCACTTTAATAATGAAGCATTATGAAAGCCAATGTTGTATTAAAAGGCAGTTTGAAAACACACAATTAATAATTGCATTAAAAAATGTTGCTTTGAAAGAAAGATGCTGAATTAAAAGTCTCGAAACTCCAGAAAAGTTTACATGTTCCGAGATTTATTAGGAACCATGATGGATCCAACTTCTGCAGTCAATGTTTCAGTTGGTGCCCAAATCGCAAGTTCCAAAGAACAAACATGATTGTGTCCAACCCACTGAGGAGCCACTGATGGTGTGTCAGTGAGTAGTTAAGCCTCAGAGGACGAGCCAGGATCCGAAAATCCAGGAGCCAGAACATCCAGTGAAGGCTCATAATATGAATTTTGTAGCAACGGCAATCGCATAGGACAACTCTGAAAATGGATTCTTAACGGACCCATAAGCAGATTCATATCTTTAGATTCTACCAATTGCATTCCAAGGCATATATCCAAGGCACACTCGAGAGTGCACAGTAGGTAGTGGAACACGGGCTGTACGCAATGTAACCATACAGGTCGAAAGGACAAGGGCCAGTAGTCACTCAGTTCCTGAAGTAAGGGTGCATCAAAATAATGTATCATGCGCTTCACAACACAGCAGCACATGTGGTAGTGCCATTTCCATTTGGCTGTGTGGTGGAACATCCATTGCGAAGCAGCAAAAATAAGAGCAGAATCCCGACAGTCAGAAAAAATATATTAGCGGTATGCCTCCAAAGATGTTGGAAACCAGGGAGTGTTTTAGCACATCTGAGATTACCGGCAGTGTGTATGTTGTAGTCCTGCAATTTGCGTCTATAGCGCACGCTCGTAGAAGACCCTGTTTTAACTTGGTTTTAACTGTGTTTTTACTTTGTTTTAAACTTGTGTAGTAATTTGTTGCTAAAACTGGGGAACTCTTTATAAAAAGGGGGAATCTGCACACTTGTAAAAACTGTGGGCAATAAGTTGTTTTACACGTGCTTTGCTGCTAAACTCGCTAATCTCCTTACCTCTTACTTGCACCTTCGCTGACCAAGACGTGCTGGTGTACTTCCGCCTGTTAGAGCGGGTCACCTTGAAGACGCCATCTTGGTCAGCGCTCTAGCTTCCTTGCGATCTGCACACGCCTCCTATTTAGGAAGGGTGATTCAAGCGCTCAGATCTTAGCACATCTTAGCACATCTGAGATTACCGGCAGTGTGTATGTTGTAGTCCTGCAATTTGCGTCTATAGCGCACGCTCGTAGAAGACCCTGTTTTAACTTGGTTTTAACTGTATTTTTACTTTGTTTTAAACTTGTGTCGTAATTTGTTGCTAAAACTGGGGAACTCTTTATAAAAAGGGGGAATCTGCACACTTGTAAAAACTGTGGGCAATAAGTTGTTTTACACGTGCTTTGCTGCTAAACTCGCTAATCTCCTTACCTCTTACTTGCACCTTCGCTGACCAAGACGTGCTGGTGTACTTCCGCCTGTTAGAGCGGGTCACCTTGAAGACGCCATCTTGGTCAGCGCTCTAGCTTCCTTGCGATCTGCACACGCCTCCTATTTAGGAAGGGTGATGCAAGCGCGCAGCGCGCGCGCCGATGGCGCGCCAAAGGCAAGCCCGTCTGCGCCCGTCAGCGCACCGGAGGCGCACAGCGCTAGCCATGCTGCTACTCTTATTCCAGGCGAAACTAGAATATGCTACTCCAAAGAACAACTTATGCACATAGGTAAGATGGTGGGCAGGGGGACACATATAGAAACGAGGAATAAAGTCAGTTTCAAAGGAGGGCACAAACACGAGAAACTGAACTGTGGTCTAATTAACACAAGATCTCTTATTAAACACTACCAGGAAGTTCATATAATGCTGGAGGATATGGACTTAGACGCACTATTTATGACTGAAACCTGGGCACGAGCTGATTCCGCGGCCGTACTAGGGCAAGCCTGTCCAGCGGGATATAAAATCTTTCATAAACAACGGCCGACAGGGAGAGGGGGCGGAGTGGGAGTAATATTTAAAGACAAGTGGGACTTCCTGCCCCTTCACGTCGATACAGTCGAGGGAATTGAAATACTGGGCTTCTCATTGAAGGAAGCAGGGGGACAATTGATGTCAGGGATAGTATGCTATAGGCCTCCTGGCAGCCAAACCCTACACACTCAGTCCTTGATTGACACAATTTTTAATCTGTCGCTTACTCATTCAAGACTAATCGTGGTGGGTGACTTCAACCTCTGGGATAATGGAGCCGTCAGCCAGGCTCTCAAAGATTTGACACAATCTTGTGAGAGCATAAATCTACAACAGTTAATTCTTCAACCGACTCATCAAGCAGGCCATACGTTAGATCTTATCTTTGCCAACTGTACAGAGGTAACGGTGGCCGAGATACTGCCTCAAGTGTGGACTGACCATTTTTTAGTTCAATTTTGGTTGTCCATACCCGGCTTAAAAAATAAGCCGATCAATCAATCAATCAATCATGTCACTTATAAAGCGCACTACATACCCGCGAGGGTCTCAAGGCGCTGGGGGAAGAGGGGGGTGGTGCTGCTACTGATCGAAGAGCCAGGTCTTGAGGAGTCTTCTGAAGGCCAGTAGGTCTTGGGTCTGTCGGAGGTTGGTGGGGAGGGTGTTCCAGGTCTTGGCGGCGAGGTGGGAGAAGGATCTGCCGCCGGCGGTCGTTTTCCGGATGCGGGGGACTGTGGCGAGGGCGAGGCTGGTCGAGCGGAGCTGGCGGGTGGGGGTGTAGAAGCTGAGTCGTCTGTTGAGGTAGGCTGGTCCGGAGTTGTGGAGTGCTTTGTGTGCGTGGGTGAGGAGCTTGAAGGTTATCCTCTTGTTGACAGGGAGCCAGTGCAGGTCTCTCAGGTGGGGTGTGATGTGGCTGCGTCGGGGGATGTCGAGGATAAGACGTGCAGAGGCGTTCTGGATGCGTTGCAGCCGTCTCAGGAGCTTAGCCGTCGTTCCTGCGTAGAGGGCGTTTCCGTAGTCCAGCCTGCTGGTGACGAGGGCCTGGGTGACTGTTTTTCTTGTTTCGGTGGGGATCCACTTGAAGATCCTGCGGAGCATTCGGAGGATGTTGAAGCAGGATGAGGAAACGGCGTTGACCTGCTTAGTCATGGAGAGGGTGGGGTCGAGGATGACCCCTAGGTTGCGTACGTGGTCGGTGGGTGGCGGGGCTGTTCCCAGTGATGTTGGCCACCAGGAGTCGTCCCAGGCTGAAGGGTTGGAACCAAGGATGAGGACCTCCGTCTTGTCCGAGTTCAGCTTCAGGCGGCTGGTCCTCATCCATTCGGCGACGGCCTTCATTCCTTCGTGGAGGTGGGCTTTGGCGGTGTGAGGGTCTTTGGTGAGGGAGAGGATCAGCTGGGTGTCGTCGGCGTAGGAGATGATGTTGAGGTAGTGCTGTCGGGCGACGTGGGCGAGGGTGCCATGTAGATGTTGAACAGCGTTAGGCTGAGGGAGGAGCCTTGGGGTACGCCGCAGATGATCTTGGTGGCCTTGGATCGGAAGGGGGCGAGGCGGACGCTTTGTGTTCTGCCGGAAAGGAAGGATGTGGTCCAGTCCAGGGCCTTCTCTTGGATCCCGGCGTCGTGAAGGCGTGTTCGTAGTGTGTGGTGGCAGACCGTGTCGAAGGCGGCTGATAGGTCCAGGAGGATGAGGGCTGCTGTTTCTCCGTTGTCTAGCAGGGTCCTGATGTCATCGGTGGCGGCGATGAGGGCGGTTTCGGTGCTGTGGTTGCTGCGGGAGCCGGACTGGGAAGGGTCCAGGATGTTGTTCTCCTCGAGGTAGCGGGTCAGTTGTTTGTTGACGATTTTCTCAGTGACCTTCGCGGGGAACGGGAGCAGAGAGATGGGTCGGAAGTTCTTGAGGTCCTTGGGGTCTGCCTTGGGTTTCTTGAGTAAGGCGGTGATCTCGGCGTGCTTCCAGCTTTCCGGGAAGGTTGCTGTCTCGAAGGAGATGTTGATTATTTTCCGGAGATGGGGCGCAATGGCTGTACTGGCTTTGTTGAAGATGTGGTGAGGGCACGGGTCTAGCGGTGAACCGGAGTGGATGGTGTTCATGATCTCGCTGGTGTCCTCGTCGTTGATGTTGGTCCAGGAGAGCAGGCGGTTGGTGGTTGTGGGGGCAGTGGTCTCGGTGGTTGCCGGGGCGGTCGTGGTGTTGAAGCTGTCGTGGATGTCGGCGATTTTGCGGTGGAAGGAGGTGGCCAGTGAGTCGCACAGGTCTTGCGACGGCTGGATGTCGTTGGTGTTGGAGCTGGGGTTGGAGAGTTCCTTCACGATGTTGAAGAGCTCTTTGCTGTTGTGTGCGTTGTTGTCTAGGCGGTCTTTGAGTGAGGCCCTTTTGGCGGATCTGACGAGGTGATGGTGATTGCGGGTGGCGCTCTTGTGGGCGGCGTAGCTGTCCGTTGTCCGTTCGTGGAGCCAGATCTTCTCCAGTTTTCGGCATGTTCGTTTGGAGGCCTGGAGGTCTTCGGTGAACCAGGTGGCTTTCGATCAAAACTGCAGTGCATCACCGAGGTAGAGAATGGTCCAAACTAATGAAAAATGGTAAAAGGCCACTGCTACCAGGAAAGAACACCTTTTCTTCCAACAAATCGGTGGGCGATAATTACCAGGCCCTGTGCAATCAAATTAACCACTCGTTAGATTTGCACATTCCGGTCAAGGATTTAAGTAATAGGAAGAAACCATCAGCCCCCTGGTACAACGCAGAACTGAAAAATTTGCGATTAAAGTGCAAACAGGCTGAGAGAAAGTGGCACAAGCTCTATGATGATGCAGATAAAAAAATCTGGAAACAGCTATTGAACCTTTATAAGGAGATGATTGCTAAATCCAAAGCTGAACATTATGCTAACACAATTTTGCAGTCACCTAATAGCTCAAAAGCCCTCTTCACAATAATGAAGGAACTATCCAACCCTGCTTGCATGAGCAATAGGACTGAGGCGTCACAAGGACTCTGCAATGATATTGCTGCGCACTTTAATCTGAAAATTAGCAGGATTATCGAGGGCCTCAACCTAAAGATCACTCAGGAGAGAGCTAACAACCGTAATACTATAGCAGATTTGGAGCAACTGGTTGAACAATTGGTAGAAGGAAATGCCAATGTTCAACTAGTAACATTGGATTCTTTTCATATCTCCAATTTGGAAGTATTTAACAATCTAGCCTTGAAGGTTTCCTCAGGTTCGCCTTTGGATCCCCTCCCGCAGAAATTGTGGAAAGAATTTCATCTGGAACTCTTTCCCCGGCTGTGGCAGATTTGCCGTCAATCATTGGATGAAGGCACGGTCCCTGACTGCTGGAAGCAGGCAATGGTGACCCCACTGTTGAAAAAACCTACTCTCGATCCTACGTGTCCGGATAATTTTAGGCCCATATCGCTGCTGCCCTACCCGGTAAAGATCCTGGAGAGAGCGGTTAGCAAATCTCTTTTATATTATTTGGAGGAGAACCATATGCTTGATGAAGCGCAATTCAGTTTCCGCCCAGGGCATGGTACAGAAACAGCCCTGGTGTCGGCACTCGACAACTTAAGAATGAGGGCCGACAATGGGGCGGCTACGGTACTGATACTACTTGATATGTCCGCAGCATTTGATACGGTGGATCATGCTATTCTGTTGATGAGACTGGAGAAGTTGGGAGTGAAAGGGCGGGCACTGCAATGGCTACGGTCATATCTGACTGGCAGACAACAAGTGGTGACTATTCCGCCATTCACATCCCACAAGACCTCGGTCTTACAAGGGGTCCCACAAGGATCAGCAATCAGCCCAGTACTCTTCAACATTTATCTGCGCCTCACTCATACCGATTATAAAGTCCTTTGGCATTGACCTAATTAATTATGCTGACGACACACAACTGGTGTTTTCCCTAGAAGGAGCTCAGGCAGTATCAATGGATCTATTTCAGGAATGTATGCAGAGTACCACAAAATGGCTCAGAAATAACTCCCTGCAATTTAATGGAGATAAGACCGAGCTGGTAATCTGCTCCACGGCCAAAGTTGATCGCCCACTTCACTTGGAATTTAGGCTTTCTCCTACTGAAAAACCTTTGACGCCAAGCAAAACAGTGCGCAACCTTGGAGTTATGCTGGATGAGGACCTTCAGCTGGAGACTCAAGTTAATAAGCTAGTGGGCACCTGTCTCTCCTTGATTAGAGCATTACGCACAATTCTTCCACTCCTTCCTACCAACACCAGGTCAGAGGTGGTGAGAGCAGTGATACTGAGTAGATTGGATTACTGTAACTCTCTTTATTTGGGGGCTCCAAACTCACTGATTTTGAAGATCCAGAGGATCCAAACTATAGCTGCCAAACTGGCTCTCAATATGCATCGTAGGTCATCTACAGCGAGGGCTCTGAAGGACCTCCACTGGTTGCCAATTGGCCAGAGGATTAAATTTAAATCATTATGCATAGTGTTCAAGGCAATCCATGGGCAAGGCCCGAAACCTCTGCAAAGAAAAATTCAAATGGTATGCCCCAAAAAGGAATCTCCGGTCAGCAAACACCAATTTGGTGATCATGACGAGATATAATAAAACTAGAACTGGTGGGAGAGCCTTTAGCGTTGCGGCGGCAAAGCTCTGGAATGACCTCCCGTAGACATAAGACAAACTCAGGAACTGCTACTATTCAGGAAAAAGCTGAAGACATGGCTCTTCCCAGGGGAGGATTAATTTGAGCTACTACTCAATGCAGGCCGGGCTACATGTCCTGTCTGTTTTGCACCCATACATCCTTCGGTCAGTCTCAGCGCCAGGATACCCTTGGGGTGACAGCTGCGCGGTACAAATATACCTTACATTACATTACATTACATTAAAGATGGAATTACTCCAAAAACAGTCTGGAAAGTGCTAACAAACCCAGACCAAATTGCTTTTAAAAATGAACTACTCCTGCAGTATTTGAAGCATTAAATATACAGTGCACAAGTTCTCCAAAATGTTGAGGGAAGTTAGCGCGTAGTAGCAATTGTATTTCAGAAGAAGACCCTGTACCTTGGAGATCTAACGTCTCTTTTGCAGATGTTAAAGTAACTTCCTTCTGAAACAATAAGGCTTTCAGTCTGCTCAGACTATCAAAATTCACATTAAAAATAGAAATTGAACGCCAAATCTTCACTCCTCTAACTGTACGAGCTGGTGGAAAAGTACATTCATACAACAAGTCATGACCCTGGAAACTGTTACCAAATAGGGTACTCCCGGCCTTATCCCACAGCAACCTTGGTCATTCAGCATCAAATAACTGCCATTGGAAAGTAATCTGAATGCCGGCTGAGACACTGCAGCTTGGGCACCCTTCAGATAACAAGCTAAGTTTGCCATTGAAGCATTACAGGCTCGGTGAATGGTGACCTCCCTGCAAACTAAAGAATGGCCGAATGAAGTCTTGCAGTCTGTACTGCTGAGAAATACTTCAGTTTTCCCATTCCTACACCTGTAATCGAAAGGTAGGATCTATGTCTTTTTAAAAAAAAATATCTTTATTAAGCAGCTTGTAAAAACGAGGTATACATCACCCCAAAAATAGCGCTCAACAAGGCACGTTTGCACAATCTATCAATACAAGCCATTTTTCATTTCAACGAATCAACCCGCATCAAACATGCCTGCCACCCTCACCCCCCCCTAGTCCCGGCACTGTGAACATAAATCAAATAGACCTTGGTAGAATACGGTGTGGCACACAGCATTACACAATGACAGTCCCATCCCTCCCCACGCATACAAAAACTCTATTGTATAAGAAGTCAGCACAAGTCTGGTTTCCCAAGAAGGTATCCCGTAAGGGGAGCCCAGAAGTCCTTAGGGTGCGAGGCCTCAGGCAGTTCCTCCGCGTAAATTCCCAGTTGTTCCTTACAGTATAGCAAATCACGGATCCACCGCTTAACTGTCGGGACAGATTTAGCACCCCAACATTGCGCCACAGCTCTCTTAGCAAACAAAGTGGAAATGGCCACCAGCCGCCTATTGCAGGGTTTAAGCTTCTGTACCCAGCCCAGAAGACAGATAGCAGGCACACACCCTACAGGCTCCATTATAACATCTGTGAGCACTTGTGTGACTCGTAACCAAAAGTTATGTATACCAGCGCAGTACCATACTAGGTGCATAAAATCCGCATCTGCTTGCCCACAGCGCACGCAGCATGCACTTTCTCGCAAGCTGAATCTCCGCAGTTGAAGCGGGGTATAGTAGAGCTGATGTAAGTATTTGAAATGAATTATGCGGAGATTGCAGTTCGCCGTCAGCCGCCCAGTCAACGCACAACAGAATTTCCAGTCATCTAGCGACAGTGAGGTGCACAAGACAGTTTTCCACTTAGTATACGAGGGGGACTCAATGAGATCCGCTTCCCTAAGGGACGCGTTGTACAGTTTTGTTATTAAGCCCCTACGCTCTGCCCCTGCTAGCACTGCCTGCAGTGCCCGCAGTGTGCGCGGTTCGGCCGGATATGCAGGGTAAATATCTTTGATGGCTTGCCGCACTCGCACGTAAGTGAACCCCAGCATGAAACCCGCACCGTGGCCACACTGCAGGTCCGATAGTGACCGGAACTGGCCCTGGCTGTATAAATCACCGAGTCGAGTGATCCCCACACCCCCCAGTGCTTTCAAGGCGGCCTGTTCTCGTGCAGCAGAGATGTCCGGGTGTGCCGCCAGCGGTAGCTTTGGGGCATAGAGGTAGTCCAAGTGCGCTCTTTTAGCAAGGGCGTTCGATGCCCAGGCCATGCAGTGAGCAGGACTTATTTCAGCCCGCGGTCCCCCCCACCACCCATTAGGGCAGCGGCAACCAGCAGCGTCGGGAGTACGGAGTCGGCCTCAACTGCCGTGTGCGGCTGGAACCTCTGTGGGTAGTACCAGAAATGCGCAAACTGCGCCTGAGCGCACAAGTAATACAAGCGCATGTCAGGGGCCTCGAAACCACCGCTCTCAAATGGTTGCGCCAGCTACTCCAGCTACAGCGGGGCTTCCCTACCCCCAGACAAACGTTAGCAGGACCGACTGCAGCGTGTTGAACAGTGCGACATTCAAACGGATAGGGATGTTAACGAACAAATAAAGAAGTTTGGGTAGAAATGTCATTTTTATGATCGCAATACGATCCGCAAGAGAAAGAGGCAGCTTAGCCCAGCGTGCAGCTTGATCAGTAATCGTGCTGACAACACGGCCATAATTAGCGGTGATCACTACCTCAGGATCCCTGTGGAGCCATATACCCAAGTACCTCACCGGGTCGAACGACCACTGCAAGGGAAAGTCCAAATCGACCTCCGTGGTGCCGGCCGTCAGCGGAAACACAGTGGATGCCCAGGCCCGAGAACCGTTCAAATTTGACATACTCGCGCAGTAGTTCCGATAAGTAGATGGCGGGCTCGCGTACGTAGAGCAGCATTATCATCTGCATACAGCGACACCATTAACGGCCGCTGCCGAAACCGAAGCGCCGCCTGGGCATGCCGCTGACGCAACTTACAGGCTAAGGGCTCCAATGCGAGCGCGAATAGCATTGGCGACAGGGGGCACCCTGTCGCGTACCGCGTCTGATAGAAAAAGCGTCAGATACCCAGCCATTCACGCGGATTCGCGCCACTGGTGCGGCATACAGGAGATAGATCCACTTTAAGAAGAACGGAGGCAGGCCCATCCGCAGCAAGACGGTAAACATGTACCCCCACTGAAGAGAATCAAACGCCTTAGCAGCGTCAAGCAGCACAGCCACTGCCTGAAAATCCTGCTCAAAGTAGTGTAATGTAGCAAAAATAGTGCGGAGGTTGTGTGTTGTAGATCTGGCAGGCACGAATCCCGACTGGTCCGGAAGGACCAAGTTAGGAACTAACGGCTGAAGCCTGGTGGCAATCATTTTAGCCAAAATTTTGGCATCGATATTAATAATAGATAGGGGTCTGTAGGAGTCACAGACATTCGCCGCCTTGTCGAGCTTCAAAAGCATTACAAGTAGGGCCACCTTAAGGGAGGGAGGTAGCGTCCCCGAGTCGTATGCCTCAGCAAAAACCTCCAGTAGTTTCGGCGTAGGCCTTATAAAACTCGCTAGGGAGGCCATCCAGACCTGCCGCCTTGCAAGTAGGAAGTGACATAATAGCCAATTTAACATCCTCGACATCAAATGGCTGCGTGAGGTACTCCCGATGATCAAGTAACAGCCAACCAAGCGCCACGTCGTCCAAATAATCGTTAATTTCAGCTACAGGTGGCTGATCACGTTCCCCATACAGATCAGAGTAGAAATCCAGCACCACCTCGTTATTTTCTGAAGTGCTAAAGTGCGCCACTCCCTCACTGTCCCGCAGTTCGGTAATGTAAGCCTGGCTACGAGGAGCCGCCAGCTTCTGCGCCAACGAGCGGCTAGGCCGACCACCCTCCCCGTAATAGCGAGCTGTGCTCCTGCGAGATCTGTGCAACATCTCTTGATCCACCGTCTCATTATGTTCCGATACGAGATCACGAATCGCAGACAGTGTTTTGGGGACAGGATTCTGAGCGTAGTCACGCTCCAGAGCGGCTATTTCCTCAGCGAGCTTCGTTATTCTGCGGCGTAGATCTTTAAGGACCCCGGCATGTGCCCCAATACACACCCCCCGAATTGTAACCTTAAACGCTTCCCAAAGGATCCCGGCATTATCCACAGAGCCCGCATTTTCCTTGAAGTAATTATGAATTGCTTCGCCGACTGTATGCTAACAAAACGGATCTGTCAAAGAGGACGGCTGCAATCACCACGAGAACGGGGGGCGCTCACAACCAGGAACCCTCAGTTCTAGGAGTACAGGAGAGTGATCCGACAGGGTTTTGGCCAAATGTTGAACGTCTACCACCCAGGTGCATACAGCCTCAGACAAAAGCCAATAGTCCAAACGGGACCACGTACCATGGACAGTAGAGATAAAAGTACTTTCCCTGGCACCAGGGTGCCTCATGCGCCAAATGTCATGCAAATTCCCAGCATCCAGGAGCCCCAGAAGTGCATCAGTGGATTGCCTGTGTCGCGGAGCCCCGCTCCCCAACCTATCTGCAGTCATGTCCAGGCAAAAGTCCCCCCCCAGATAATCTCGGCAGTGGGGAATGCAGAAATACGGCACCACACATCCGCGAAAAAAGAGTGATCGTCCACATTCGGACCATAGACGTTAACCAATAGAACACTCATAGCACCAATCGTCCCGTGTACAATTGCCAGTCGGCCTTGCTCGTCTATTTCTGTGCCATGGACACTGAATGGGGTGCCCTTCTTGACTAATATCATCACCCCCCGGGAATAAGAGGAATAAGAGGAGGCTACTTTCACCCCCGCCCACCGTGTGCCCACATTCTTCTTGGAAAGTTGAGTGAGGTGAGTCTCCTGTAAAAAGGCCACCTGGACATTCAGCCTGTCCAGGTGCGCTATCACAGTGCGAATTTTCTTGGGACTGTTGAGACCACGTACATTCCAAGTGAGGAATCTGATATTACTACCCATGTGCCATATGTACCAGCAGAAGCATACCGATGCGCATTCTAGCTGTTAGAGCATGTCGCCAAGGTTCATATAGAGTACAATAAAAAAAGTGCCAACTGTACCCAACTTACCTCCCCACCCACTTCGCCTTGCCCAACTTGCCAAAGCCATCCCAGTCTAGGCGAAACAATCCCCAACAGTAACCACAAAAAGAGTGCATAGTGTGGGGGTCTCCCATATAGGGGGTGCCAGAGTGCTACTGTCCTCCCACAGTGTAGGAGGTGGCTGATCAGGTCTTAAAACCTGTGCGAGGATTAAAGAGCAAATATATAATCTGACCGCATCCAATCCAACAAATATAGGCCGCGCCCCACTCACTGCCTCCTGTCGCCGGTGCCGATCTCGTCCTGCAGCGATGGTCCACACACTCCAGGGGTCCGGCGGCGGCAAGGCCCCGTCGCGCCTCGATCAGGTCCGTGGGGCAGAGTATGCACCGATATGTGCAGCGATGCAGGCAGCAGCTCACGGGCCACGGCCCCGCGACCAGGCCCCCTCACGCAGCCTTAGATCCAGTCAAGGCCGCGCCTCATTCACCATCGCCCGCCGAAGGTGCAGACAGCGCTCCGTAGCAGTGGGCCATGCACCCCGGTGGCCAGGCGGCAGCGAATCCACGCACCGCTCCGATTAGATCCTCGGGGCAGAGACTGCACCGATGTGTGCAGCGAAGCCGTCGACAGCAGGCCCACAAGCCGGGATCCCCGGGCTCGTCTCGCGGGGACCCCGCGCAATGCAGGTCAGTCGATCGCGACTATCTTAGCTGCATCCCAGGCGCCGCAGCTCTCCCACTGTAATGAGGGCAGCGCCCGATGCTTAGAGCGGGCACTTGCAGGCCTCCGCGCCAGGCCCCACACCCATATCGTTATGGCGCAAATGCGGGCCAGCACACCCCCACCGGCCCCCAGGCAACTCAGTCGGCCAGCCGCAGCAGTTTCAACCAGGCAGGAGTCTATGTGAACACTGGTCTATAGTCGCTGTCTCCAGCCCCCAGCACCGCAGTCGCCGAGATCAGTCCGCTCCGGGTGCCGCCATGTTGCCTCCTGCCCGCCGTGTCTTGAACGTCAGCTTCTGGCCACAAAAATGCCTCCAGGCAATCTCGAACGTCCTCGCCAGCAGCGGGGGTTGCACTTTGCAGGGCAGGCGATGTTCGGTCAGCGATGCGTCGATTTTTAGGCGGATTCTTTACGGATAGGGGATCAGCCGGGCAGGGGTACGCTAAAGTGCGGCCATCTTGCCTGGCGCCCTCTAGCGCCCCCCCAGGATCTATGTCTTGTATACACATCTGTCCCCTAACACTTCATATCTGCCTACCTGAAAGTGTTTTAAACAAGACCTGAAGTGAAATGTTGAAATTGGCAGTGAAATAAATCTGTGTATTAACCAATCGAGTTTTCTGTAAATGGTACCTTCTCTAAGTGTTCAATGCTTAACATAGTGGAAGTCTTCTTTGCCACTATTTTTTGCAAGCGTGTTAAATTATATGGCAAAACCGAATCAGTCCGTCCCCCTAGGCACAACAAAAACCCCTACAGGGGTTTATCAAGTCTTTGTAAACTCAATAACGCTTCATCCAAATTTGTAGTTGTGGTTATTTAATGTGTTTTTCCAATACTAATAGGGAACGCATGTAGTATCACATTGAACCACTTGTTGATGAATCCAAATTACTGATTATGCATCAAAAATCATGAATATCCATAGTTTCATTCAAGTCCCTCCCGATGCATTTTGGGCATTCAGCCCTTCGTCAGGGGACAGTTCTACAATACAGAAAAAACAATAATTAGGAAACCATCCTAATCGCAATCCCTGGTCTACGAACACCCAGGATGTTAGTACGGTTGCACAATCGCGCGCTCCGCATTTGTATTGGCGATATTGTCATGTTTACCACATGCTATCTATATGGACACTAATACACACGTTATAATTTTTATTATTTCACATGTTTTTTCAGTACATTGGACTTAGAGGTTTCATGGCGTCGATTGGATGTAGTTGTGAAGCTCATTTATTTATCGCATATATACTTTATAAAGTACTTAACACAAACAAGTGTTCAGTTTTTCCGTTTTTATTTATGTTCATGGATCACCTTCACAGTAGATTCAGGTTGAATGTAACTGCCATGGATATCGCGGTTTTAATCTATGGTTACTGATCTACTTTATACGTTTGATGCATGTTGTAACTTTTCACTTTTTGACATCACATCCTGGGTGTTCGTAGACCAGGGATTGCGATTAGGATGGTTTCCTTATTATTGTTTTTTCTGTATTGTAGAACCCTGACGAAGGGCTGAATGCCCGAAATGCATCGAGAGGGACTTGAATGAAACTATGGATATGCATGATTTTTTATGCATAATCAGTTATTTGGATTCATCAACAAGTGGTTCAATGTGATTACATGCGTTCCCTATTAGTATTGGAAAAACATATTAAATAACCACAACTACAAATTTGGATGAAGCGTTATTGAGTTTACAAAGGCTTGATCAACCCCTGTAGGGGGTTTTGTTGTGCCTAGGGGGACGGACCCTATCCAGGGCACGCTATTTTGTTCATTTGATTTTCTGATGCTCTAGATAGGAGAGCGACACCCCAGGGCACATTATACAAGAGAAATTGATTACCCATTGGAATAAATATAAAGGTTGTGCGTGTTCAACACACTCATTGACAGTAAAAACGAATCAGTCGCATTCAAGTACTTCCAAGGCACGCAACCACTCTTCAGAGTCTGCAGTGTCCAGCTTAAAAGTATGATGGATCTAACCTGACCTTGCCCATGTTGTAAGAGGGACATGTCATTTTGCGTAATGTTAATTGCTATTCAGAGAATAAATCCTAGTTGATAATGTAGTCATGTCATTGTCAACTACTGCTAAAGCCTTTTCTAAATTGACATTGTCCATTTCACGTATCAGTTGGGCAGGTTCCTGCTGGGAAACCTTCCAGAGTTCATTCTACAGCATACAAAAAGCATTTATGTCGCAGCTTTATAGGACCTAACAAAAAACATCCTGTAAATACATGTCATCGGAAAGTTTCACCTCATGTAACGTGGGATATTGTAACCATTGAAGGCATAGCTTTCCCACGCTGTGAATCATACTCACTCCTGAGTGTTGTGTTCTGATATAATGTGGGTCTGGCTTGTTTGTTCTAAAACCCTTCATGTTGTGTAAAAAACGTGCATGACAACCATTAGTACCTAATGGCCACACTAGCCACCCCTCTGGACCGGAATGTGAAGAATTGTATGTACCATGATGTATCTTCTTATTGAGCTGTTCCTCTGTGTAATTTGTAAATTGTTTTCAATTGTCAAATCTTGCAAATGTGGGAATGTTTGATGTGTTCATATTCTTTATCTTAGCCAAGCATAGGCATGATGTTTGCTGTACCGTTTTGTTCAGAAAAATCATTTGTCTTGGTATTGGAAACACCCTAAACAAAGCCTCATTGCCTTGTACTTGCCAATCTTTTGTTCCCCAAACTGATTTCAAATCAATATTGTCCTTCCAAAAAGTCGTAACCTTGTACAGACAACAGGGAAATAAAGGAAGCCGAATAAATTAATTTTGTTTCAGTTAACATATTTTTCTTTTCTGGGGAAGGGAAACGTATAAAATGGTAAGACACTGGGTCTACAGGGATGTTGCCAGGAAAATGTGCAAACTTTTCTATGTATGTTTTGGAGCTACCCAAAGGAGGTGTTGGGCAGTGTTCCTATTGTGTATGATTAAATACTGCATGTGGAGTTCTAGCTCAGTGTAAATAATGGCGTGCATAGTGATGATAAAAAAATATTTAATCATAATTAGTTGTACCACGATACATATCTTCACTTTCAAATACAGAATAATGTTCTACCTCAGAAAGCATAGAATGCACTGTGTTGACATCCCAATCATCACAAAGGTTGCCAGGAGTAATCACATCATTACATATGGCATCTGTAAAGTCTCTGTGGGACCAAAAATATCAAATGGGACCTTATCCCCTACAGTGTCATCCGGGACAGGAACTGCAGAAGTGTTCACAATGGACAGGTATGTGATGAAGAATGAGGCTTCAATACCTTGGTTATCAGTTAAACAGCAGAGCGTTCTGGGAGATAATGTCCATTCAGAAGCAAAAAGAGTACTGTCACAAAACCAATCCAATCCAAACCAAACCAAAAGGAAAAGCAGTGAAATGGAAATCCAAATGGAAATCCAAGGTGGAAACAAAATATTTTTGAGACAAATATTAAATGCACTTATTCCATACAATGGTGGGCCTGATGAATCAGAAAAAAAAGTCAGCAATTTTGGCAAAATAGCTAGAGGCAGTCTGTGCAAAAACAGGGATCTCACATGGTAGTGTAGAACTGGTAGATAACTCCAAAGGTGGATCATAATAAACAACTTTGTTGTTAACATGTGTACTTGAAGACTGAATTCACATATGGTAGATGTAACTGGAAGCAGCAAAACTTCAGTGACAGATATCCTCAGCCGGTGAAATGTCTGTATTGGTGAATGCTTGTAAAGGTATTTCCTGTATGGTAGTGAGAGTAAGGCAGGTAACTACCCAGGAGCCCGTGTGGCCTACTGTGTAGGACTAGCCACATGGTGTGGTTTGATGATATCAATGGATACAAATCTCTTGTGTTTACAACTAGCAAGGGGCGGCAAAAGTACTGTTCTGGTATCTTGAATTGCCAAGACTGGCACCGGTGCTCTGTAGGACAGGCCAAATATTTTCTTGGCCACAATATTTTCTCGGACAAGATTACTAATCTTTGGAATCCAGCCTGGAGTTGCTGGTTGCACCTTCACTTCTCTAGTGGCAGAACGTTTTACTTATTCATTAGAACGGTCTTCTCATAAGTCTTTGATTTCCTGTAAGACAGGCAAACATTCATTGATGTTAAAACAAAAAGCCTTTCCGCCGCCACTGTTCTAGGTCTGGAACCCACATCTGGATGCCAAACAGGACATCATAGGGAGTCCAACCACCCAAGGATCTTCTAGGCAGATTATGTAAGGCTCTCTGGACCCCATACAGGTGATGGATCCAACTTTGACTTGATCCTAATACTCTAGCTTTTAAAGACTGCTTTAAGTCACGGTTTTCCTCTCCACAATTGAATTTCCTTCAGGATGATAGGGGGAGGACTAGTGCAAAGCTACACCCAAGGTACCCATGGTATCCCAGTAAGCCTTAGAGGCAAACACTGGTCCAAGTGGAATGCAGCTGCTGCATATGTCCCGATAAAGACTTGCAGATCTTTTATAACAGTTCGAGCGTCAGCCAATCATTGTGGCCACAGTCATAGGAATCTAGAACATGAATCCACTGCTAATAGGATGTATTTAAAGGAGCCGTCACTGTTTAACAGTCCGAAGTGGCCCATATAAACACAGGCCAAAGGCTTGATAGAAATCAAGAGAGGTGTCTGCAGTGGGTGTGCTGTGGTGTAGTAAACTTTTATTTGTTGGCAAATGTCACAACTAAGGACATAGGGGCATATTTACGTTCCCTGGCGCATCCCTGCATATCAGCAGGGATGCGCCAGAAAAATGCGTCACGCAAGTGTACCCTTGCGCCACGTCCGATGCGCGCATTTACAATGCGGGCGCAAGTCGTAACGCAAGATAAGCAGATGCGTGGCGCATCTGCCGGCGGAAGGCTGGCGCAGTGCTGAAGTTGTGTCGCAAGCGCAACGCAACTCCAGCACTGTTCCAACCTTCCCCTATTCCTAACATGGTGCGTCAATCCTTACGCCTGCTTGAAGCAGGCGAAGGATTTGACGCACTTTCAGCGTCGGAAAAAGTGACTGCGTGAAATCTTGTAGATTTCACTCATGTCATTTTTCCGCGGCGTTCCTGCGCCGAACGCCCCCTGCGCGCCGGTACGCCCACATGAAACCTGACGCAGGTTTCATGTGGCGCAGGGGTTTACTACGTGACAGCATCTCCCTAGATGCGTCACGTTGTAAGCTATAGCGCAACGCGGCGCATGGTTTGCGTCGCTGCTGCGTCACATGCGTGACGCAATGGCGGCGCAAAAGTGGCGCAAGGGGCTTGTAAATATGCCCCATACTGTATAGTCTGTTTGTATAGACCTGGCCACCAATAGCATTGCTGTAGTAGTGAAACTATAGCTGCCACACCAGCATGGGCAGAAGCTAACCCCTCATGAGCAGCCATGATTAATTCTAGTCTGCGATCTGAATTTGGAATTCTGTATCCCCCACTCTGGGAAGACTAGCAAACAGTATGTTTTTGCGCACTCAGTAGGTAGGAGTACTTTGTTGGATATTTTTTAGGTAATGGTGTGCCAGCGCACGAGGCATTGACAGCATCCATGATGTCTCTATCCACTCTTGTATGTGAACGAGTAATTGCGGCTACAGCAGCAGTTTGCACTGCTGTTTTTGCAGCTTCATCAGCCAGTGAATTCCCAGCAACATGTATTCTAACATGTTGATGACTTGATGTGTGGATTACATGAGCCCGTGGCAAACCTGCTTTAAGATCTGCCACCTTTCCCCAAAGCAGCTTGTGCTTGATAGTATACCAGAATTAGAGCTTTCAGTTCAACCAGCTGTGGAGTGCAATCAAGTGACTGCTTAAATGTTTTAAGAGGCTGGACTATTCCATCCCTCATTATACCCCTTACCGCTGGGCATGCGTTGGAGTATTGATGTTTAGTTCCAACTGCGAGCTGGGCAGAACCATCAGTGTAGACAATGAAGTCATACTGATCTAGAGGCATTACTTCACTGGGCACAGGGTATTCTTGTTCATATTGTAGGTATCCTTGTGTTTGTAGTGTAGTGTCAAAGATATAATCTGTGTCAGTAGCAGTTAAGGAAGCACCCACTGTATCCATCTAGGATGTAAGGCTTTCGCGTTTGGAACGCTGGCCTTTGTAACAGCATCTAAGGCTGGGATGGGATTCACAACACCAATGCGTCAGCCAATGATATTTCCTTCACAATAGCCGTCTGAACTGCAGTCAGTATTTTTTCTGTAGGTGCAAAACACATCTCTGTATTGGAACATAAATGCGATTAAATGCAATTGAGACAGTGTCACCTTTGTTGAAAGTGACATGTGTAGCCTGTGGTCACCGCGAGTACGGAGATCGCCAAGTTCGTGGTGTTAACACGTGTGTAAGTGTTTTGAAGCTAGCATGTCAGTTTGTACTGAACGCAATATCTGTGTATGCTCTGGTGTCCATTGTGTCCTTGAAAAGTCTGGACGTATTAGTTCATAAAATGGTTTTACCCGTTGTGCATAATCTGGTATGTATGTTGTACCAAAATTGAGAAAGCTCAAAAGTGTTGTAAGAGTACATATTTTTCGAAGAAATTCAGGGCTAAGCTCTCACCTCCATTCGTTGGCTTGTATCCCAAGAACAGGACACTGAGAAAGGCAATGTTTGATTTCTGGGAATTAAATTTGTATCCGTTATCAGTAAATCCCACAGTAATGTGATCTACTCTCTCTAAATGTGTTTCTAAGTCATCATCCGTAAGGTATATGTCATCAGCATAGATTAATGCTTCTTGATCAAAATTCTGTAACAGTGATGTTACATGGGCAGAGAACAAGCCTGGGCTGTTCTCATACCCTTGTGGGAGTCGACAGAATTGTTCTGTGACCTCAAAGCGATAAATGTGGTCAAATGCCTGCTTTCAGGCACCATGTTTTGGCAGAAACAGCCATTCGAAATCTAATATTGTTTTTTTGTGTGCACAATATTGTTTATTAGTGCTGTTCTGTGTGAATTTTGTACTGCAAATGTGCGAATGTTTATTTATTTATTATTTATTTAAGGGTTTTATATAGAGCTAGCTGACACAGAAGGTATCGGAGCGCTTACAACCTTTGTCATGTAGCAATCCAATGCACACAGTAAAACAATAGTAAACACATTGGATTCGTGGCGTAATCCTGTTCAGGGAGGGGGACAAAGGATCGAGTCCAAAGTAGGTGATGTAAAGTCCTCTCCTATCGACGTGACTATATACTCCAATGGGCAAGATTCTGCTGGGCAGAGTCATCCCTTCGGAAGAGTTCGGTTGAGGTAGAGGTCTTTGAGCTGGCTTTTGAATTTTATAAGGAGGGGTTAGTCCTGATGTGGACTGGCCTGGCAGTTCGGTCTGGACTGTTCCCATGGGGCACAGGGTCAAGACTGATTTGCATATGGCTGGGTCCAAACTGGGGTGGCATAGTGGGCAAAAGAACGATGGATTTAACCCAGATCTTTGACTGGGGAGAATGTTTGCATTGTCAGCATTCCGTCCATCATTTGTTTGCTGTAACACTTTTCGCCCCTAAGTGGGATGGGTATGCCCAGACGTGGGTCCCTTGCTCACTGTGCCACTGGATTCAAGCTAGCCTGGCTGAAGAAGGGTGACATACCCTGAAACCGGTCCCAGGATGCTTGTTTCTCGTCCAGGGAGGACCTGGCCTGGCAGTTCGGTCTGGACTGTTCCCATGGGGCACAGGGTCAAGACTGATTTGCATATGGCTGGGTCCAAACTGGGGGTGGCGTAGTGGGCAAAGAACGATGGATTTAACCCAGATCTTTTGACTGGGGAGAATGTGTGCATTGTCAGCATTCCGTCCATCATTTGTTTGCTGTAACACTTTTCGCCCCTAAGTGGGATGGGTATGCCCAGACGTGGGTCCCTTGCTCACTGTGCCACTGGATTCAAGCTAGCCTGGCTGAAGAAGGGTGACATACCCTGTAACCGGTCCCAGGATGCTTGTTTCTGGTCCAGGGAGGACCTGGCCCTGGCAGTTCGGTCTGGACTGTTCCCATGGGGCACAGGGTCAAGACTGATTTGCATATGGCTGGGTCCAAACTGGGGTGGCGTAGTGGGCAAAAACCGATGGATTTAACCCAGATCTTTTGACTGGGGGAGAATGTTTGCATTGTCAGCATTCCGTCCATCATTTGTTTGCTGTGGACTGGGATGGCGTTCCAAATTTTGGGTGCATTACCAGAGAAGGAGCGTGATAAGGTTTTTTGTTTGCGAGTTTTCGGAGGGATGAGAAGTAGAGTGTTAGTACTCCTGGAGATTCCTTGTCTGACCAGCCTTGCTGAGTTTGGAGGCCAGGTAGGCAGGCTTGCCAGTGTGCAGAGCTTGTGTGTGAGACAAGCAGTTCTGAAGCTTGCACGCATTTCGATTGGGAGCCATTTTAGCTCCCTGAGAGCGCGGGAGGAGATGTGCTCGTATTTCTTTACTCCAGTGACCATCCTGGCTGCTGCATTTAGAGTTGAACGGAAGGGAGCTAAGTGAGATTTTGCTGTGCCTGTGAGGGTTGCTTCCCCTTAGTCCAGTCTGGACAGAACCAGGGATTGTGTAGCCTGTATAAGGTCATTGGGAGGGATGTTATGTTAAAAGTACTTATTAAGCGCACGTACACCGAAAACGGTTTCATGGCGCTCAAGGCGGGAGGACGATGCAGAGAGTGAAGAGGCAGTATTACTGATAGGCTTGAGAGAACAGCCAGGTCTTGAGCTTTTGCCTGAACTGGGAGTACAGGGTCACTGATCTTACTTCAAAAGGCAGTGAATTCCAAAGTTGAGGGGCTAAGACCGCAAATCTGAGTCCTCCATGCTTTTTGCGCTTGAACGGTACAACGGTCAATAAGTTAAGAGTGGAGGAACGCAGTTCTCGGGGAGGGGCGTACCGCTGCAATTTGGAAGAAATGAAAGCAGGGCCGTTGCCGGCAAGGGCCTTAAAGATGGTGCATCCCATCTTGAAAATACAGCGTTTACCTACTGGAAGCCAATGTAGGCTCTGCATCAAAGGTTTAACATGGCATCGGCTAGACTGGCGGGCGATTAGTCTGGCGGCATGGTTCTGCACCAGCTGCAGGCGGTGGAGTTGGTAAGCTGGAATGCCTGCATATACAGAATTAGCGTAATCGATCCGCGAGATTACCAGAGCAAGGGTAACCAAAATTAGAGCCTCAGTGGTAAGGAAATCTGGCAATCTTACGGATTCTGCGCAGATGAAAGAAGCCAGGCTGAGACCACCGACAGCTGATCTGTGCTTTCATCGTCAAATCGCTGCTGATCACAATCCCCAAGCTCTTAACAGCAGCTACAGGGAGAGGGGACTCACCCAAGGAAGAGGGCCAGAAGTTGGAATTCCACGGGTTAGCCGATCCAGCAGTTAAGATGAGTTCTGTTTTATCCGGATTCAACTTTAGCTGATTGCAATTCATCAGTTACAAATAAAACTGAGAGTAGCCTGAAAGTTAGCCACTGAGGAGGTAGAAGAGTGAATGTCAAAAACCAGCTGGAGATCATCAGCGTAATTAAAAATATTGACCATTCTTTCGCGGAGAGCTTGAATCAGAGGTGCAATATACAAATTAAAAGAAGCGGCGACAACGTAAGATCCCTGTGGAACCCCACAGATCAAAGTACTTTTGGGAAAAGAAATTGCCAAGGCGGACGGCTTGATGTCTATTACTGAGAAAGGAAGATATCCACTTCAACGCTGGCCCTGGATCCCGGTCATTGCTGACACGGTCGATCAGGAGACCATGATCGACCGTGCCGAGCTGCGAGCGGATAAGTCAAAGTAACCAGAGCTTGAGAAAAACCCTTATCTGCGCCCCCCTTCTAAGCTCGTCCATAACTGCAAGAATGACTGCCTCAGTTGAATGGGCAGGTCTAAAACCTGCCTGATGAGAGTCCAGGAAGCGCGACTGTTCGATGAAGGAGCTAAGACAGCTGGTGACATGGGATGAAGGGTTTTATTTTGTTGAGTAGTTTTAGGTTGAGGAAAGCGCTCTTTGCGGTGTTCTTGATATGTTTGACCATGTCTAAGTTTGGGTCCAGAGCGATTCCCAGTGATTTTACGGAGTCGGCCGGGATGAGATTGCAGTTGTGAGCATCAATGGTTTTTAGCCATTCTGTGATTTGGGGGTCTGCTCTTTTGTTGGATATGAGAAGGATTTCCGTCTTATCTTGGTTGAGTTTCAGGTGGTTGAGGGATAGCCAGTGTTGGACTTCTACTAGAGTGTCGTTTAGTCTCTGAATGTCACCAATGGAGGAAGTTTCTAGGTAGATCTGTGTATCGTCTGCATAGAGGTGGAAGGGGATGTTGGCTTTTTGAGTAAGGTGGTGAGGGGCTCCATGCAGATGTTGAACAGTGATGGGGAGAGAACAGATCCTTTGGGGTCGCCCCTGCTTATGGGGAGTAGGTCAGACGTGAAGTTTTTAATTTTTATTCTTTGGGAGCGGTTCTGCAGAAAGGCGCTAAACCACTGTAGGACCATCCCTTCAGCTCCAACCCTTTCTCGGAGTACATGAATGAGCAATTTGTGGTCAACCGTGTCGAAGGCTGCCGATAGCTCCAGGAGTATGAGTAGACAGCATCGGTCCGTATCGAGTGATTTGTGGACATCATCTATGACATTCAGGATCGCTGTCTCTGTGCTGCAACCTTTTCTGAAACCCGATTGGTGAGGGTCTAGAAGGGTGTTGCTGTCCATGTGTTCGGTAAGTTGAAGTAGATTTTAATTGTCTATAGTCTAAGACTAAGCGGTATGAATGGTCTGGTTTCACTACCGGAAACAAAGGATTGTTCTTTAGTGAGATACAAGGCTCAATTATGCCTTGATATTCAAATTGTGTTAGAATTTCTCTAACTGGGTGTTTATCTTCATGTTTAATGGGGTATTGTGGTTGCACTTGCCGGCTGGAACTTATGGGTATGATATGATAAGGTGAATCTTCATCCCAGCCCACATGGTTGCGATATAATGTCGGTGCTTGTGCAAGGGCTCACTCCTTGGAATGCGCTTGTTTAACTGCTTCAGGAACAAGGACAGAGAAGGATGGTAGAATCACATTTTCCCCTTATGTTACTTTTGTACAGACTCAGTTGGTCAATCTTTTTCAACCAAGACAGTGTCACATCCAAATGTTACGTTTTCCCAAAAGAGAACTTCAGTGGTGCGGGTTTTATCACCCTCTATTTTGAGTTCCAAATTATACAATGTATTTGGAAAACTAACTCTCTGATCAGGTGTTTCCACTTGAACAAATTCATTAGTTGCTCTTGCCACCAGAAACTCTTGAAGTTTCTAGTAAACTAACGTGACCTCTGCTGTGCTGCCTAGCAGAGTCAAAGCCCACTCCATGGTCAGAAGCATTGTTCTCAATACTTGTGGCTTATTTAAGTGAAATACCTGTCACTTTCTTCTTCTTAAATTGAGGCTTCTGTTGTGGAAGTTTTTAATCCTTTTTTACTATGATGTCAGAAGAGCGTTGTTAGTCCTTCTTTGGTTTCTCTCCTCTCTCCGAGGATTTTTCGGATGTTTCCTGAGAGGAACAAGAAGGACATATATCAGTGTGCTGATACCTATCAGGCTGTTTAATTGTTTCACGGTTATGCAGGATTATAGCATTTTCAGAGGGCTGCTGTAAAGGAGATCCACCCAGTGATTTAACTTTTTCTTTATTTGTCTGTTTATCCCAGCTTTTTTATTTTAAGATTTGGTGCCTGGCTCTGGTTATCCTTTACACAATTACCCTTTAATTGAGGTTTATTAGGTCTGGCTCCCAAATGATCTCGACCTACAGACGTATAGTTTTCAGCAATAATCTTTTGTAGTTTGAGTTCTTGGTCTGCTGATGTAGCCTGCGAGGCGTTGGTATGCTGCCAGTGCTGCTTCTTCCCCTTTAATATTACCTAGGATTATTGAGGCTACTGTGGCGTAATTGCCAATAAGTTTCATCCCCAAATCCAGGGCAGGGTCCGCCCCATATTCATTTTGAATCTGTTTTAGCACATCTGGCAAAACAGCTATAGATGGTGTATCATGTTTATGATAACTGGACTAATTGCAGCCATTGCTAAATAGCTAAATAGCTTTAGCAGCTCTCGCTGGGTTTGTTATTGTTCGCATAACGAACAGTGTCATACGTCTGTATAATTTTACTAGACCAGTGTAAAGAGTGCAAAGCTCTCCTACTGAGAGTGTTCCTTATTGTGTATATGTTGTGTAGCCAACTAAGACTGGCCATGTTGCCCCGTTATTGCTGAGAGGACCTGGTCTGACTTTTGCTAGTGGATGTGGTAGGGCGCCTTGAAACCAATTTGTGTGTTCCTGAAATGTGGGTGCTATTTGTAAGTCTTCATAAGCTCTGTAATTGTTTGGTATGGCTGCTTCAGTGTATGTGTGAAAAACTCTAGTATTAGCATCTACTGCTGGAAATATTTCCCATGAATAGAATACCTCTGTAGAATACCTCTGTTTTATATGCTTCTCTACGCCTCTACCACGAAGGAAATCCATGTTGTTGTGACATCTGTGTTACTGCATGTCTGCAATTTAGTGGAATGACCACTGGTACTGCATTAGCGATTTTAATTAACGGAATTGAGAGAAGGGAAAAACTATAGTGGGGTGATCCTTTTGAAGGTTCAAGCTTGAACAACCTACAGACAGAAATAGGGGTTCCTTAGTCAGCTGATGAAGATTAATCCCTAGCACAACGGACGTCTCCGTTAAAGGTGACTAGGGGCTTTAGGCACTCGTAAGAAACTACTCAGAAGACCCATTAAATAAGTACCAGCCCTATAACGTTGGTGGCACCATGCCGTACGCTTACTACTAATTTAGTAAGACTGTGCATTTGGACAACATATGCAAAATTATGGGACTATACTATACCATCAGAATATGTTGGCCCGATTCTTGGCTAGCTCATAGTGTGCCATCTGGACCCCTAAACCTGACAGGGTACCTGATGGTGTCACAGCCTCAGAACATGACAACCCTAGTTTTCTAGAAGAAATCATAGAAACAGACTTCTCCTTTTGTTGTTATCTCATGCATTCCCAAAGGGAGACACAAGGAATACACAAACTGGCGTTTCAATAATTTATTTAAGCAATTGGACTCTTGTGTAAAATGCGGGAGCTGCAGTTATTAGCAGAAGGAAACAAAGCATTGTTACCGAAATTACAAGAATGGTGATAAAGATGAATAGCTCAACTATTAAACTTTTTGTAGTGGTTATATGAATGCATATAATTGTACTGCTGCCTAGCACTACCTATCCTAGACAGCATAGTGAGAATGCGTTTCAGAGAGATACCTTGGAGCAGTCTAACTCCCTCCATTTTCCTGTGTGTGTGATATATAGGGGCCGGCGGCTGGGAGCAAGCGGCAGATGGAGAGCGGCAAGCGTCAACATGCCTGATCGGTGTTGGACCTAGTTAAGCCGCTTCACCAGTAGAATGGCCAGACTCTCTCCCTCCACTACGCCCCACACCACCTGCAGTTCGCGCCTGCCTATGTGACAAGCGGAAGCCATTAGAGGCAGTAGAGGCAAGAAAGCACGAGTGAGGGCATGAGGAGGAAAGTCAGGGGAAGAACCACGGTGCAGGATACACAACCACGGGCTCCTCGACACCGCACGACCGGAGGCTGCAGGTCTCCGCGTCACTTCTTCAGGTCAGCTCCCAGCCCCCTGACCTTACTGCAGGTTGGGTCTCTTCCAGATCAGTGTGTGGGCCGGTTTCTAGCAGTTTGTGGGCCTGTATTATGACCAGGTGGGCCGATTTTATTGTTTATTTCAATACAACAGCGAGCCCACAGACGTCCCACCCTCCCAAGATCTCGGCAACAAACTCAGCACCTTCTTCCACCAGAAGGTCAGGCAGATTTACAACGGCTTTGACACCCAAGAACCCGCCACCACACCCACCACCACCGCACGCAACCATGCCACACTCCAACAGATCATGTCAACTGGACTCTGCTCATCACAGGCGACACACTTAAGACCATGAAGAGCATCCACTCAGGAGCCCCATCGGATCCCTGCCCGTACCACATCTTCCACAGATCAGCCGCTTCCATCGCCCCCCAGCTTCGCTGCACCATCAACTGCTCCATCGACACCGCCACCTACCCAGATGACTGAAAATACGCTGAGATCAACCCCCTGCTTAAGAAACCGTCTGCCAACCAAACATACCTCGCAATCGGGCTTCCGAAGCAATCACAGCAACAAGACCGCACTCCTCGCCGCCCCTGATGACATCTGCTCCCTCCTCGACCAGGATGAAACTGCAGTCCTCACCCTAATCATGAGACTCCACGACACCGGCATCCGCGATAAGGCACTGGACGGAATCCACTCCTTCCTGACCGGCCGAACACAGTGAGTCAGACTACCCCTGTTCCTCTCAGAACCTACAAAGATCAGCTGCTGAGTGCCCCAGGGCTCCTCCCTCTTCAACATCTACATGGCCCCCCTCGCAGCTATCGTCAGAAGCCACGGACTCAACATCGTCTCCTATGCCAATGACACCCAGCTGATCATCTCCCTCACCAACGAACCCACAACCGCCAGAACCAACTTTCACAAAGGAATGAAGGCAGGCGCCACCTGGATGCAAGACAACTGCCTCAAGATCAACTCGGACAAAACCGAAGTACTTATCCTGGGACCCATCCCCTCAGCCTGGGACGACTCCTGGTGGCCCACCGTACTAGGAACCCCTCCCACCCCTTCGGACCACGCACGCAACCATGGCATCATACTGGATTCCTCGCTCATAATGAACTGCCAAATCAACACAGTATCCTCATCCTGTTTCCACACGCTCCACCTACTTCGAAAGATCTTCAGATGGCTCCCCACAGAATCCAGAAAGACGGTCACCCACGCACTCATCACCAGTAGACTGGTCTATGGCAATGCACTCTACGCCGGCGTCACCCAGAAACAGCTCAGGAAACTACAGAACGTCCAACACACCGCAGCCAGACTGGTCCTAGACATTCTCTGCTGCAACTACATGACACAATACCTCTGACAACTCCACTGGCTCCCTATCAACAAGAGAATAACATTCAAGCTCCTCACTCATGCCTACAAAGCTCTCCACGAAGCAGGACCAGAATATCTGAACCACCGCCTTGCCTTCCACACACCCGCCAGACATCTCCGCTCCGCCCAACTTGCCCTGGCCTCCATCCCACGGAGCCACAAGACCAGAAACGGAGGAAGATCCTTCTCCTACCGTGCCGCCAAGACCTGGAACACCCTGCCCCTCCACCTCAGGCAATCTGTGTCATTGACACAGTTCAGGAAGGAGCTCAAGATCTAGCTCTTCGTCTGAACCTCCACACCTAGATCGTCAGCAGTCCCCCCGCCCCCTCAGCTCCTTAAGACCCTCATGGGTGAGTAGCTGCGCTATACAAACCCTTGATTGATTGATTGTGAGCAAACACATAAGCATGTAGTCCCCAAATATCTAGCAAAATACCCATACCGGGTGTCTTTACAAGTTCAAAAAAGGCATGATTTGCAAATGTGGGTCACTTTTTGAATACTCTGGTTCGCTAATTGGGGGCACTTTTATTTTGGTGTCTGAGCTTATTTTTTTGTCCCTGTCTGACCCTGGGAGTGAACCTTGTAGGAGCAAATTACTGAGTATTTTTGTGAAGGGGCCAGATGTACGAAGAATGGATTCAGTAAAAGTGGTTGCAAATTGCACACTAACTTTTACCGAATCCATTTTGTTTTTGCAAACCAACCGATGTACTAATAGGGGGGTTCCAAAAATATTGCTTCCTAGAGGGTCGCAATTCGACCTGTCTCATGAATATTAAATGAGGTAGTCACAAATTGCGGCCCACCAGCAATCACAGCCATCACAGGGGTAGTGGTCTATTGAGATCAGTAGACCACCATGTCTGTGATTGCTTTTAAATAGACATTTTTTTAAAATGCAACCTGTTTTTCTTAAAGGAAACTGGATATGTTTAAAAAAAACAAAAAAAAACAAAGTGGACCTTCGCCCACTCTTAGAAATATTTTTTTCAACATTCTCAAAGGGGAAAGGGTCTCTTGGGGACCCCTTCCCTGTTGTGAATGCCTGTCCACTACCTTTCCATAGTCAGTAAAAGATTCATATTTTGCAACTTGAATTCAGACGCAAAACATTAATACATAGCACTGAAAATCGGTATTTGAAAGGGGCGCTCTAAACACACCCCTTCCAAATACCGATTTGCACTTTGCCAACCCAAATTGCCATTCTGCAACAATCTTGACTTTTCTCCATTGGCGCATAGAGAATTCTGAAATTAGCACCTGTTACTCACCCGACACTTCCACATGCTCACCTGACACTTCCACATGGCTAATAAGTTAGAGTGCAGAGTTTGACTACTACTATCATTGTATGTACAACAGTAAACCGACCCTCTCCAAACAGAAAGTGTGTCTGTGAATAGAATATCAGTGTGTGTGTCTGTGTGTTTAAAATATTCATAAAAAGGTTGTGGCCAGTAATAGCTTGATGGCTGAAGATTTCTCCTGAACAATAGCTTAAAGACCAACCAAATTGAAAGTTTCAGCTATCATTTGAATATGATACCACTTTTGTTACAGTTGAATGATTGTCCCTCCTATAACGTTTAAAATCTCCCTAAAGAAGTCAAGTCTTTGTAAAGATGTCTGACTATCAAAACTGAGGAGAGGAAGACTGGCAAGAAAAAGGTTGGCGGAGGGAGTCTTTCACTTGCATGTTTGGGTATTGTCATCACAGGGAGATGCACTCACCCTTGACCTGTCCGATTCTGTACTTCGATTCTGACCAGGTTCATGCAAGATCTGTTATGAATTTCTCACCAATTAATGCCAGAAGCTGACAAGTGTTGCATTTCTAGTTGGGTCTGATTTAAAAGCAATTTTACTGGCAGGCCTGTGAATTCTCTCGTCAAAATGTATAAGGAAAGTTAGTGTCAAGAGACCCATCAGGATAGTGTAGTAGTAGTATTAGTAGTGATATTTATTGTATAGAAAACATATCAATTACAATAATAAAAACATTAAACGGGAACAATAAGACCATTTAGAGTAAACATGGTTTGTACAAAACTGTTTGCAATCGATGCAGTAACAAGTTAAAGACATTCTCAAAAAGTACACATAAATATTTAAAGTGCTAGCCTTTTGTGAAAAGGTGTAGGCAAAGTCTTCTTTGCAGAAAAACAGTACTTAATCGCTTCCTTCCTTGACCTGATGTTTGCTTCAATAAATGATGCCCGCAGGTACTTTTTGCTTAATACCAAATAATGTGGTCAGTGGTTTCATTGTTGAGGCCACAAAGCGTGCATCTTTCTGATGCTAGGCAAGGCACATTCCAAGATCCTTCAAATTGACCTAGCCTAATATAAAATAACCTGAATCTTAAGTACCTAATTTTGTAGGCTGCTCTAAGTTAGAATATAAGTATTCATGGTAAGCCCTTAAATACGAATCAATCGATAAATCCTTTAGTGTGGCTAACACATCCACATGAGCACTGAGCCTCAGAGGTTTCCTAATAAGTGCCTTCTGCTTAGTACTTACATTATTTATCAACGAGGCTAGCTGAGGTAAGATATTTTAATTAAGGACTTCTTCAATACTTGCCGGGCTCAGATCCAGAGTTCTTCCAACATTAGCTTTTAGTTCTTCAGAAATTAACCATTTTAAAGAATTTGCATTGGCTCTGCCATAATACCAAGCCTAGTTTAACATTGCTGCTTTTGGTAAAGTTATCAAAGAGATTAAAGATAATTCCAGGCACAACTTAGCCAAGCGCAGATTCAATAAATATCTTATTTCATTCATATAGATCTTATCCAATTCACTGACCTTTTTCATATTTAGAACTAATGAGGCATAAAGAAGTGACTTTATGAGCTTCATGTTTGTTACAATGATCGTCTGTCCAATTGCGCGACCACCACAACTATTTGAGAATCTCTTTTTTGATTTTGTGTTGTTGCATGATTTCCTTTTCTTGTTTGAAATACGATGGATCCATGAGAATTTGTTGTCAATGGTTAGACCCAAATAGCCGTATTAATTGGCTTTATCTATTAGTTTTCAGTCAATTTCCCAGAACAACTGTTTGGAGTTTTTACCAAAATACATCTTTGTTTTCCTGAGATTCAATGTTAGATCATTCTCAAGATTATAATTGTTCGGTTTTGAGAGTTGTAGTTGTAAGCCTGCTGGTGTAAATGAGAAGATGACTAAATCTTCTACAAAGGCTAAATCAGTAATGGTAGCGCGATTAACTATGACAGTAGTTGTGCTGCAGAATCAAGATGAGATGGTAAATCTGAAATGTATAGGTGAAAAAGAAGGGATGTCAAAATAATTCCCTGCTTTAGACCATTCAAAGTAGACATCTTTAGGGAGAGAGAGTTGTTAATCTGAATATTTAGCCAGGTTTCGTCAGGTAGTAATACGATCAAAAAATGTAATAGCGTATCGTCAATTCCCCATTTTAGTAGTTTATCCCACAGTCTTCTGCGGTTGACTTTATCAAAAGCTGTGCTTTAACTGATGTAACAAATATACTGACATACATCTTTCTTTGTTGTTTTGTTTACTAGTAGTTTGAAGGAAATCATATTATCTGTAGTGGACAACCTGATCGGAATCCAGTTTGATTAAATTGTATTAGGTTGTGTTATTTTGACCATGCATATAATTTTTCTAATATTTTCCTATTTTCCACATATCTTGCCTTCAGAGTTAAGAAGGGCTACTAGATTAGACTATAGTTTCATGGCCCTTTTTGGTGAATCGAAGGAATGATTGCCCACTTCGGTGATTCTGAAATCTGTCTTGTTTGTAACACTTGTGTATATACTTAACATAGTAATAAACTCCATACGGTGGGCTCAGAATTTACTGTATCGATGGGTGTACCGTGAAGACTGACATTTTCTGATAAGAGTCACAATTTCTTTTTGTGTTATATCCAAAGCTAGGATCAGAGTAGTCAGTGCCATTTAAATGCAGTCAGTCTGTCAATTAGAGCACTTTGGGAAAGTAATACTCTTGAAAACTGAGTAGGCTTAAAAAGCAACTTAACAACGTGGGTGGAGTGAATCTTCAAAAAAATTTCTGTGGAAATTGTTAGCAAATGGAGCTTTTGAAGAATTCAGGATAATTAACATGGGTCAAAGCTGAAAAGAATATGAAGAGAATTTTACAGGGGAGGGAAATGATACATTTAAAAGCAAAGCGTGAAATAACTTGGTCAAAGCTGGGTAGGAATTAAAAGCCACTTTGAACTGTGCGAGGATAGGGATTCTTTCTCAATCACATTGTTAGAAAATGAGTCAAAATACATTTTATTTAAAGTACACAGGCTCACTGATATTATTCAGGGTTAGATAGGATTTAAAGTCCAGTTTGTGGGTTTCTATCCAGTGAAGCCTTTAGGCATAATTTGTGGTATTTGTCACAAAACTGTTTAGGAGGTAAAATAAATTCAAAAGAGGAGGCTTAAGGTTCTCTCACTAGGATCATTTTGGGATAGTTAGGAATACCAATTCTTTTTTCAGTTTAATATAGCCCAAACCCGACCTGAGGGCATTAGAACATTTTAAATGAGCAACAGAATATGTTACACAATTCTTTAGGCACAGGGAGATCAAGTGATTTGCCCAGAATGACAGGATGTTGAGCCGAGGCCAGTATTCAGACCTAATTTCCCAGTACTAAACGTAGCAGCTCTAGCCACAAGGCCATATCTCTCACCATATGACTCATGTCACAAGAAGATGGGATTGAAGGGTATATAGGTGTGGTTCGTGGGGTTTTGTTGTGGGTTCTGGAACAAAGAATTTTGTATAGGGTTAGTTTGTAGTAAATGTGTAGAGTACATGTGGTGTGTGTGTGTGTTACTCTGGTTGTGGATGTGGGTGGTGTAGGGTGGGTGCAGGTGAATGTAGAATTGGTTAGCATTTCTGGTCCTAGTCCCGACCAGTCTCGAACAGGCTCCAACAGGCAATTGCCCTTGTACTCTCCACCCTTAGCCTCGACGCCCGAGCTGAGACGCCCTGAACCCTCAGCTTAAATAGCCCTAGTAATCAGGTGACCCCCTTCAGCCAATGGGAATCCTAGCCCTAAACCCTAGGGCCAATTGGAGACCAAGCCCTTACAACCAATCACAGACCTAGTCCAAGCACCCAATCTGGCACAAACCCCTAAACCCTACGTCCAATAGAAAGCCTAACCCCAACCCTATCCCCAGCAGCCAATCACACAGGAAACCCTAAGCCCTACATCCAATAGAAAGCCTAATCCCAACCCTAGTCCCAACGCTATTCCCAGCAGCCAATCACACAGGAAACCCTAAGCCCTCCATCCAATAGTATGCCTACACTCAACACTAGTCTCAACCCTATTCCCAGGAGCAAATCATACAGGAAACCCTAAGCCTTACATCCTAGGAGATAGACAGGCTCAATCCACACTTTGGAGTTCTGCAGGTAAGAGCCAAACAAACTTTGCCCTCTAACAATACTGTTTGTACAAACCTTTACTCACTCTCCTAGCCAAAAACCGAGTGTACAATCCCTAAAAAACAGCTAACAGCAGATTATTGCTATTTCAAAGCACCCTCTGTTCACTCTCTGATGTATAATATCCCTGTTGCTAATGGGGAAGGAGGGGGTAATCTGGTTTCACTCACTTGCTAATCCAAAATGATAGCTCGGGTGGATTGCTTAACACACAGGTCTGAGCACAGAGCAAGGGAGAAATTAGGGAGGGAAAAACAGGTAGTCACAGGCAATGTGAGGGAAAAATCAACAGATTTTGAACTGCAAATCCCACAATTCAACATGAAACCATCACAGGCAAGTAAAAAACACAAGTTTCTAAACAAAACAGGTGAAAAATGATGCAGTCATATAAAAAGAGCCCAAGCATATGGCCAGTACACTGTTAACAATAATTGTTTAGCCTCCATGTCTGAGGGTGCGTAAAGAAAGAAAGATAAGGCATTGATGTCAGAGCTCAGGTGTGTGAGTGTATTTATAAAAATCTAAACATTGTACATTGTCCTTGATACATTTGTTGTTGCTAATACCCTAGGTAAAAGATACTGTACACCTGTTAAAAATGTTTGTCTTGCTTATTGCAGCTATACTGTATGTTAACTTATTTAACATCACCCTACCCCAGCAGAAGCACCTTACCTCGGCACATACCTGCAGGAATTGTTATTGACTTTAGGTAGGCCTTGTAGTTGGGCTGGCAATAGTAGGAGTTTTTGCTTCATCAGCAGCTTCATTCTCCCTCTGTGGTGTCAACTAGTGTAGACACCGGGTGGCTTTAAGCAGTTGGAGGCAGCAGGCCTTGTCTTGGATGTAGGTTTGCCAAGAAACAAGGACGAGGGATAAGCTGTTCAGCCACTCAGCATATGCTTAGTGAAACCAAAATAGCATAGCACATGGCTGTTTCTGAGGCCTACCACAGACCTTTAACTTGTTGACCTGACCTGGAGGCAGCACTTCTCAGTACTGCTTCTATTTGCTGTGGCTGTATGGTCACATTGAGCTCTAAAACACTTGGGCCAAACTTAATAAAGCAGCCAGCTACATATTATCGTTGCAGACCTGGAATAGATGAAGCCACAAAACAGACAGGGCTAATTTACTACACCTGCTTGCTTTCCAAGTTATCATACTGCAATACGGACAAGAATATCAAATGATCGGGCCCTCAAAGTTCATTCTCTGAAAGGAACTAGCAGCACCCATGTTGATGGAAGAACAATGCCTGTTAATGTCAGCAAACACCTACCTTCCACTCATATGGGTGCTTTGAGCAAATCCATAACTAAAATAATTATGCAGGAAGTGCAGATGCTGTGCTGTCCTCACCACCAAGACCTCCCATGACATAGAATATATATATATATATATATATATATATATATATATGTCTGCTTTTTCTTAGACAGAGTGTTTTTTGGTTTGCTAATAACTTTGGCCCCATTTGACGAATCTTCACAAAACGTTCATAAAAGAAAGTTCATCCATCTCAGCTCCTTCCTGGAAAGTTTTGGGGCTATTCATCCAGCGGGGGGCAAGAAAAAAGGGGGTTCCAAAACATAGAATCCCCTTGCATTTTCCATAGACTTCTTTAAGATGGGCTACAGCAAAAACTGCTAAATGATGTCCTAGAACATGTCATGAGCGACGTGATATGTGTGGTCATAAGCATTGCATGGCGGGGGCGCAAGTTATAATTAGTGCTGCTAACTATACCTGGTACATTTCTGTGTTTTCTTTTAGTTCAAAATGTTAAAGTTGTTATTGACAAATTCACCTAACTATAACATTACTTTAACCATTTTTTCAGTGAATATATATATATGTATATATATATCTTTCTCTTTATATATATATATATATATATATTACCTACTGGCGGTCGCCAGTAGGTAATTATAGTTAGAACCTAGTTTCCATAGGAAAAGCATTTTTTGACTTGTCTATAACTCTGGTGTCGTTTGACCAATCTTCATGAAATTTTCCAACAAAAAGTGTCAAGGTAGGTTCTTGTTGTCATGGAAAGTTTGGGGGTGATCTGTGTAGTGAAGACCGATAATTTGGGGCGCGAAATAAGGGTGCGTTTGTAATGTTAATTCCCATAGGAACCTTTAGCCACACCTACAGCCCGAACAGCTGAACGGACTTGCACCAAATTTAGCAGGGAGGTAGATGTTGGTTCAAGGAGGTGCCTTTTGCATATTTGGTGTATTTCTGTTCAGTAGATCTTGAGAAATTTGAACCAAAAATTAAAGTGATATCTCTGGGTGCGTATATTTTGTGACGGTTTTGAAAGCGCCTACCAATGGGAATGCTCTGATTGCCTGGACAGAAACTGAACAGAAAGTTGCGGCTGCCATTTTATTGATTGGGAACAGTTCCCTGGGCTGAACATTTCTCAAAAAGCTAACAGTAGGGGTCAGAGTAGAGGTACTCTGACCCCATGTTTGAGAAATTGGGGTGTTAGTGACACAAGTTATGTGTCCAAAATGAATTTTTTTAATCGCGCGCGATATTCGCGATGATGTAGCGACCGCCAGCGCGGCGCCCCCGTGTACCGTCGCAGGAAAGACGCGTCTATCGCGACGTCATCGCAAATATTGGTGAAAATATATCAGTGAATCATCAATATGCATTGTTATAGAGATATTGAGATTCTGATAAATGTTTTTATAGAGTTATATATATAGTGAGTTATCTGCTGTGATTGTTAGAATTAATTATATAATTATAATTTTTTTATGTGGTTGTGTCTATTGAATTTCTGCTTTTGTTTTCTGCTTTCGCAACGTAACCGCGAAGATCGCGATTAGCGACGTCATCGCAATCTCCGGTCTAACCGCGAAAACGGAAAATAGGTTTTAGAGATGGTTGTTCTAGAAATACACTAGAAAAACATGAGTTTGAAGTGTACAGCAATAAACCCCTCATGTGGAAAATACTGTAATATGTGTGCATATATGTGTTTTCACTTTATGGAAAAGGCGCGATCGTCGCAGTTAACGGCGATGTTGCGACGCCCGGAATAACCACAAAAACAAAAAATAGGTCTTAAAGATGCTTTTTAAAGAAATTTAGGGCCTGATTCACAGAACTAACTTACGTCAAAAACGTAAAGTTAGTACTTTTTGGTATTCACAGAATACACTTACTCATTTTGGTATTCACAGAATGAACTTACTCATTTCGGTATTCACAGAAGTTAGTAGTCCTAACTTTAGGACTCCTAAATGCCTTCTGTGAATACCGAAAGACTTAAAGTTAGGATTTTTCTCAGTTTAGGAGTAGTAAAGTTAGGACTCCTAACTTTAGGACTCCTAAATGCCTTCTGTGAATACCGAAAGTCTTAAAGTTAGGATTTTTCTCAGTTTAGGAGTAGTAAAGTTAGGACTCCTAACTTTAGGACTCCTAAATGCCTTCTGTGAATACCGAAAGTCTTAAAGTTAGGATTTTTCTCCAGTTTAGGAGTAGTAAAGTTAGGAGTCCTAACTTTACTACTCCTAAACTGAGAGAAAATCCTAACTTTAAGACTTTCGGTATTCACAGAAGGCATTTAGAGTCCTAAAGTTAGGACTACTAACTTCTGTGAATAACGAAATGAGTAAGTTCATTCTGTGAATACCAAAATGAGTAAGTGTATTCTGTGAATACCAAAAAGTACTAACTTTACGTTTTTGACGTAAGTTAGTTCTGTGAATCAGGCCCTAAGTACACAAATATGAGTTTAAACATGCTTTGAAAGAAGTACGTTTATAGTAATATGTGTAGTGCAATGTTCAGAATAGATATTTTTACATATTATTTTTGGATGTTTTGGTGGTCATTGAATGTCTGCTTTTGTTTTCCGTTTTCGCAGCGTGTCTGTGGGGATTGCGACATCATTGCGAAGATCACTAAAAACTAAAAAAAAAACTTTAGAAAAAAACTTCACAATATTTCGTATACTAGAGTGGCTCCGACAAGAGCCGTTGCGATGGTTGTGTGTATATGGCTTCTACACATAAGACCGGATGCAAAGTTTCAGGTTACTTAGAAACATCCTGCTGCCTTCATCTGTAAAATGCACTCCATCATTTCTATAAATTCCATGCATGTCAAAACTCGGATTGTTGTTATAGGTGCAGCCTATGCGATGGTCTCTGAGGAATGCAGAAACAGTTTTATTAACATGTTTCCTGGCTTTGTCACTCTGTGGACAGAATTGATTTGACCACTTCCATTTCTGTCTTTGGCATATATTAGAGTACACTAAGACAGTGTGAGGGAAAAACGACATCAGTTCTGCAAAGGTTTATTTCATTACGATTTATAGCCCTACCCCAGTCCATAGGCCTAGGTCATTGCCACCACAGTGCACAATCATGAGGTGAGGAGCTCAGCAATCCACAATGGTTTTAACCAAAGCCAGCAACTGATGAAACTTTAACCCTCTCTGGCCAGACCAAGAAATCTCCACATTTGGCAAACCCAGGTCCCTGTCAGTACCTCTCTTTTTTTGCAGCCTCTTTAGCCTAATTGATATAGCTGTGGCCCACAATCCATATTCTAAGCATTTTGAAGTGAAGGAGCAATATTAGTCAGGAGAAGGCTGGAGCTGAATGAGGTAGTTTTCCAAATGAAAAGCAGTTAAAATGGAGGTGTTTAAAAATAAAAGATATATTTAATTGGATGCTGTCAGCATGAAAGTGAATACAATTAGGTAGTGTGTTAGATGCCTTAGCAAGAAGTCTTATTATCGCATGTTGTTTAAAAAAATAAATGTAATACAGACATGGATATACTTTTGAATCTGTGGAGTAAAGCACACCTGCTGTATCTTATTTGGAAGTAGCCTTCTAGAATGTGCTGTGAACCTGTGACCTACTGGTTCCACTGGGTTGCTAGGTACACTGAACTAAAAGTGTATTGGGGGGAGGGTGTTGAGACAGAACATTTTTTTTAAAGTTGAGGAGTGATAACACAATTTAAGTAATGGCAAGCTTTAATTTCCAACTCAGGACTGTGTAATAAACTGTTGTTCAGTATTTAAATTTAAAAAAATGAAACTAGCTATAGGTTTGAACTCCCGTTTTTTCGCGATAACTCTGCGATGATCGCAAAAACGCGCCAACAGGAACCTCGTTTTTAAAGAGAGGGAAAGGCTTAACAGATGCAAACCATTCACAAGTGGAGATGCAGTAATCTAAAAAGAAATACATGATTTCATTTGCTGCCTTTCTCATGATGATAGAGTGGAAAGTTGAAGAGTTTGCCATTTTAGAGTTGCTTTCTATGAGAGTGGTTTACCATTCTTGTGCCTAGTTTTTACAAAAATGTTAACAGTCTCAAAACTATCCAGAAGGAGCTAAAACAACAATATAATCTACGAACTCAGTCCACTGGTATGTATATAACTTTTTAATTATATAAAAAATGTACATTAGAAATGAAGATGTATATGGGAGTTTGATTAAAAAGAGTATCACAGTGATGTGAAAAGAAGTATATCAGATGAACTGTATCTGGCAGAGGGTATGTGTTTAAGATGTTAGTACTGTTGAAAATTACCATGAGCAATGCCTTCAACAGTGACAATGTATTAAATGTCTAAGTATTATGTGCAGAATAGATACATCTACATTATTTACATTCTGGGAGTTGTAGTAGTTTTAGTCACATTATTAAACAGGAGTACTGTAGTCATGAATAAAACATAAGAAAATGTGCTGTGCCTGTATATAAATTATAAAGTAGTAATACTTGTTAGGTATGTATTAGGAAGTGTTTGTCAATGTGGTTTTTAACTTATATGATCGGTTTGCATATGTTTAGATAGTGAGAAATGGTTTTTCTGGTTGCAGATAGTTGTATGTACGATGAGACTGTTGAGTTTACCTAAAGATGCAGAGAACTATATATTTTCTGAAAGATGGGCTGAAGGTGTATATCATTTACGAAATAACATATATGTTTACATGGTGATCTATGTTCTTCAAGGCTGTAGGAAAGTTCATGTATGTAGTGAGGGTGGTGCATTTCTTTCAATATGCTCTGTTTAAAATTGGGGAGGGATAATAGTGAAGAATGTCTTTTGAAGTTAGTGTGCTAGATTCACTTGGCATGTAACTTTTCTTTGAGAAACTCTGAATATATGTTTTAAAGACACAAGAAATATTTGCGAAATGATGTAGGTATGCCATTACGAAAAGGTTTTGTGCTTTTAAAGGTGAGAATTGTTGTTTTCAGTTTTAGAAACTTATTGATGCATGTGGACGCTGAGTAACAGAGCATTGTATACTCTTAGAGAGCCATATATGCAATTATATATCAAGTGTGATATCTAGACTTTTTCAATCACCCAGGCACTACACATGCACTCTTCCGATCATGCAGGCACTAATTGTGTACTCATTGAACTACACAGGCAACTTCCATGCGTTTATCCAATCACCCAGATAGTAGCAATATAGTTATGTAAAAAACACAGGCACTAACTATGCATATATAGGTCCACTGATGTAGGACGTACATACTCAGGGAATCATGCAGGCACTACTTATATTCTGAGGGAATTACGTAGGCACTATCTATGCACTCATCCAATCATCCAGGAGTATTGTTATACTCAACCCCAAATACAGGTATTTACAAGTTTTAGTGAGGAATGTGTACTCTTTTAGAACCATCTGGTGAAATATATATGTAACCTGTCACACAATTTGCATGTACTCAGAAGAATTAGATACAAATTAATGTGCAGATGTTTATGTACAGTGTTTCTCAAAATAGAAATCTGACACATCTAAGTAGAAAAGTACTGATACACAAAATCTACCAGTGAAACAGTGGTAGATAGGCACAGAAATAGCTCTTATGTTGTGTTTTCGGATTTAGAGTATTGAGACACTGTATGTACTTTTACACTTTGGTTTATGTTTATTTTAAAATTTACTACAAAAGGCCTAAAGTGGTCTTTTACCGTGTATAAGTGAGAGCTGAGATATGGAGCAGCTGTGTTGTAGAAGCGGGTGCTATAATATTAAAAGGTAAGTAATAAATTAAATTTTGTGTTTTGGTTTGGTTTGGGATTGGTACATTGAAGTAAGTGCTTGTAGTTATGTTGGTAGGCTGATTTGTAGATTTAAAACTGCAACATAACATAAAAACTATTTTTGTATTATGTGTAAGCCAGTAATAAAGTAGCTGGCACATTGGCTAAAAACAAATTCAAATATAGTTGGGGTTTTTTTTTACAGAAAAATATCTGCATAATTACAGACAGATTGCCTACAAAAGCTTGGAGGGAAAAGGAACAGAAACAAGTACAGTATTTATGCAGAACAGGGGGCAAAATGAAGAAAAAGTAGTGAACGAAAAAAGAGCTATTGGTAAGAGGACAAACTCATTTTTAAAAAGTATATGTGGACATTTCCAAAGATTATGAAATAATGAAATTAAAATTCAAACTACTTTATTTTGATCACCAAGATCATAAAAGACGTTCACAACAGTACACACAACATTTTGTTAAGGGGGTATTCACCCTTTTAACCATAGTGCTTGGCATATGTACAAAAGTTCAAAATTGGGGTTCAACAACTTCAAGACCATATAAAGATTAAAAAGTTAATTGTAAAAAAAGAAACCATAAAACCATTATATTCTCATATGTAAAATTTTCTTTTTCTTTTTAAGATTAAAAATATGTCTATTTCATAAAAAGTATCATAAAAATGAACAGTTGATTGAATAGTATAAAAATGTGCTTGGACCAATGAACCATAAAAAGAGCTACATAATATTCTTCGTTATTAGCCATGTCTATCAGATACACAGCAGCATTTAAAACACTAGGTCACTGTGGGCATCCATCACTACAACCGCGCTTATTCAAATGCAAAGGTTTTCATTGATCATTGCTCGGCCAATACTAGCAGTAGCCTAGCAAATCATGCACCAACTTTATTCTTTTTGTTGGCTACTAGATTGAATGGCCACAGAGATCATTAACATTTTGTCACGGACTGACCACATCCAACTTAGAAATTTGGCAGTTGCTATTACGCACAATTCGTTTGTGTTTGTCAGCAATATTCTCAATGCAATAGTGCTAGAACGTGGTGCCCATATTTCTACATAAAGGTTTTAACCATTTTTCCCGCTTGCCGTATAAGGAGAATGGACAAATAGAATGTGTGAATAGGTCTCCTCATATTCTACACACAAATGGCATCTGCTGTCATTAGAATTATGCCATGTGTGGGTAAGAATTTCAATGGTAATGTACCCACCCAAAATTGGAAATAGAGTCTTCTGTCACTGGGCTTGGCTATGACATCCCAGTATGATTCGTACTGTGGACAAGGCTTGAACTCTGTAAATTTACCTGTCAGGATTGCACTCTCGATGGTTTAGGTACTATTCGTTACAACCATGGACAAGTAGAGCTCCTTAATTTCTTTTTTAGAGGGGAACTGTTGGCCCACTGGGTCATCCCATAAATGTCTCAAACCCATGTTAACCAGTGTGCTTTTCACCTTTTGCAGCCAAGTTATCTTACATGAGGTGTCAGTTTCCCAGACATCTTTGAGTGCACTGGCGTAGTGTGATAACTCGGGAATATTCCATAGTCTACGCCAGAATGCTAACGGGCGAAACCTTGCTATCTCATCCAATCTATTACAGCCTAGGTCATAGTATAAGGGCTTGAGCGGAGTGTTTTGCGGGAGACTGGTGATGCCTCTCATAAATTTATTTTGGGCTAAAACTAATGGTGTCAGGTTGTCATAGCCCCATAGTTCTGCACCATAAAGTACAGAAGCTATGACTTTGGTGTTGTAAATCTTCAAAGCTGGGCTTATAGGCTTGGTTAGTGAGGACTTGTGTTCTTTCAGCAATGCACCTGCTAACTGGCGATGCTTTAAGGCCATGGTTTCTATCTGGGGTTTCCAGTTAAGTTTTTTCCCATGGGTGATCCCTAGGTAGTTAAAAACGTCAGTCTGATCAAGGTGTTCATTGTTTAAAAATACACTCCCCTTAATCGCCCGATGCTTGTGGAGGACCATGGATTTGGTTTTGTTCGTGTTTATCACAAGACCGCGGGCCTTGCAGAATTCTTCAAAGCGCGTTAATGCCCGCTGCAGACCGCTCTGTGTTTTCGAAGCTGTGTTGACAAGCGTATCATCTCCGAACATAAATATGGGTATTTTGGTGCCTGCAAGTGTAGGTGCATCGGTCGGGTAGGTGGTGAAATAGTTAACTACCCCATTTATGAATAATGAAAATAATGTTGGGGCCATAACACACCCTTGGCGGACCCCTTTAGATATGGGGAATCGATTTGTATTGTTGCCCTGTATGCCCCAGCGCACCTGGGCGAAATTCTCCTCATGTAGCCTCCCAGCTATGGATAGTAGGTCTAATGGCACCCTAGGTCCTTTAGGACCCACCAAAGTTTGTTTTGAGGGACCAAGTCAAATGCAGACTTTAAGTCCACAAAGGCAGCGTAGATAGTACCTCCTGCAATCACTACAACACCCCAATATATTAGTACAAAACGGAAGACCTGATCGACAGTGCTCACATGGGCACGGAATCCTGCCGGGATATTGTCTGGGCCCGGCGCTCTTCCTCCAGTAACTGCACCCAGCGCTATTTCAACCTCCCCTATATTAAACTGCAATGCTAAATCATGTGGCGGAATTTGAAATGGCTCTTCGGTTTCCCCCTCTTCATCTACAGCGAATTGCGTCAAGAAATATGAGACCCACAGATCTGGGGCTACATGGTTTTGCGGGGACAGTACTTGCCCTCTTTTCCCCCATTTGACCAATTGCCGGACATTTTGGAGGTTTTTTCCTGTGCTGGTCTGATAAAGATCTTGCCATCTCTGTGCGTCCCAGTCTTTTTTGGCTTTCAGCTGTGTGGCTTTATACCTCTTGCGGGTTTGTTTGATAGTGGCCAAATCTTTAAGTTTGATTGCTGCAGCCAGTGACTTATATGCTTCTTTACAAGCCTTGTTATACCAGTTGGCCCATTTCTCTTTCAACTTACTAGGATGTCTGAGAGGCTTTAAAAATATGGCTTTATTTTGCCAAATAAATCTTCATGAGCTCTAATTATGTTTTTATTTAACTGTGCCTGGGTAGTGGCAGTTTGTAGCTCTGCCAGAGTATTGGTAACATCTGCCCTTATTGCTAAGAGCGTTTGTTCATTTTCCACTATTTTGTTCCATTTAACCCGCCTCATATCATTACAGAGCAAGGTAATGTTTGTTGTACACTGCATTCTCTGGGTTGGAACCCAGTTAAGTCCTAGAGCTTTCATTTTTTATATTAGGTGATTATGATCACTTTCTACTCTTTTTTGTACCTCCATGTCAATGAGGGAAGCCCACTGTTCCAGGTTGATAAAAATATAATCAATACGGCTCATACTCAGGCCATTGTTAAATGTATTTGAGCCTGTTCTATCTGATGGATTTCTCCCATTAACTACCCTGATACCCCTTTCCATGCACAATGCTTTAAGTTGTAATGCTGCCTCCGTCCATCTCTTGATCAGAGGCAGCTCTAAAGTGGGGATGCTCCCTTGTGCATCTTCGTCTTCGGTGAGTTTACTATCGTCTTGATCAAGGGGCTCAAAGGTGGTATTGAAATCCCCCGCAATTACAAAATTTGCAGTTCCAGACTTACTTTCCAGGAAGTCCTCTAGAATGGAAACTGTGTTAGACAGTCTTCCACCTAAAAGACCTCTTGCATAGACATTAAGGACTATTATTTGGGCGTGAGAGCTCGTCTGTAAACAAATGACCATGATATCCAGGCTATCAATTTAGACTTCCTGGATTCTATAACGTGAGTCCTGTTTTATCCAAATTGTTAGCCCTCCTGATGGTCTACCCCTCTGTCTTTGGGTTGCCGGTTTATGAAAGTTCAGGTAGCCTGGACGATGGATGGGGTTTGTGGACCATGTTTCCTGGAACATGCAGATGTCTTGGGCTTCAATTAATTCAGAACAGTCCAAGGATTCTATTTTAGACTGCAAGCACGCAATGTTCCATGAAATATATGATAGCTGGGCTAATTCCAGGCGAAATGACGGCTCTATGAGCCCTACTGATTCACATGAGTTGCCCTCCTTACTTTCTGTATCCATGGAGGGGATTGGGTGATCGGCTAATCTACTATTACGGGGAAATAGCCGATGACCGAAGACCTCACCACCAGCCTCCAAAACTTGATCCGATTGAGGCTGCTGGAGAGAATTCCACAACCATCGATCTACCTCGCGTAGGGGAGACCCCTCAATGTGGTTTGGAACAGATTTACTGGTTCTAAGATTATTTGATGAATCCGGGGGGTTATACTTCATCCTGATTTTTGTGGGATTCATGTGTGAGGTCCGGATGTCAAAGACCACTAGGTTATCCTCCAATTCAGCACTGACTAATGTGAGTCGGACATATTCCAAATCAGAGTCAGCTTCTGAGAATCTTTTAGCGGAAATTATGTCTTCCCTAATAAGTGACCTACACTTCCTCACATGTCTGAACCACTGTGTGCATTTGTTTATAAGGGAATGTTCATCTTCTTTAGTTAGGCTGGGTGTACGTTTTTGGACATTAGTTAAAAAAAAAATCTTTTTGGGTTGGGCACCTTTGGCTGTTCATAGAGGGAGTGTACTTCCTGTGTCATTGTCCTCATCGGATGAGTGGTTCTAGGGTGGTATAGATGGTTGTCCGCAAATTCTAAACGCTGGTACCCAGTTCCACTTGGTTTATCTCGATTACCATTTGGGGGTGCTGTGATGTGTGCGATGCCCTTTTGAAGTGGGAGACGATCCACTCTTGATGGTTGGGGATCTATTAAATTACTGTGTATAGCCCTACTCTTCGAGGCCATGTTACCAATGTGTTGTTCCTTTGGCATGATCTTCTGAAGCCTAAGCAATTGGTCCTTCATACTTGTGGTGTTGTGTGCCACCAGTTTAAGGGTATCCAATAGTGTGCCGAATATTGTCTTGAGGGCTATGACCTCCTCCGTTAAATTACTGATCTGTGATTTTAGGTCATTAATGTAGCCTTCTTGTGTGACCCTGGTCGTAATAATAGATGGATTGGGCGTAGGGTTTGGCGCTTCTGCTACTTCTGACCTTTGGGTTCTCTAATCTGAGCTCATGGCCGGTTCTGACAGTCCACCAATGCTATTGTTACAGTTAGAGATGGAGGGTACTGGAGAATTGCGTTGTTTTGAATTACTTAAGTCTCCCCTTGACCTATCCCCTAACGGTGAGAGTGTAGACAAAAATCTTTTTATGGTAGAATGCACCTTTCTCACTGGTGGTTTTCTCCCCTATAGGCCCACCCCTGATGTTTTCGCCTTTGACCCTTTCCCCTCTAATTGCACCAGGCCTGGGGACTTGTTCTTTAAAGGCCCCTGTTTGTGTATGCTCTGGTCGAATCAATGTTTCTACTTCCTCTATCAAATTATTTATTTCCTCCAGGGTGCTTTTCCCCTTGTCCCCCGGTTTCTTTTTGGGATTCGGTGTTCCCTGCGCTTGGTCTAACGCTTTGCGCTTCCCCATTTCCTATGATCCCAAATCTATAACCGGAATAGATATCTCAATATAGGTAAAATGCCTTAACTAAAAGCCTGGCTGTGTGTGCCACGATATTATTTGCCCACCAGGTCACACAAATAGGTGGTAAACCCCTCACGATAATACAACTAGGACATAAGCTGACCAGCATTCAGTTCAATAGATAAGTGGACAGTACCTTTGGGTTGAGTTGGAGCCAAGAGAGTAGGCCCAGCCTGGCCTCTTCCGGACAATGACGGGCAAGGACGTGCCCGCCCTTCGCCCGGGTGCGCCCCCGCGCGTCCCGTGCCGCGGGGGATGAGGCAGTGCTTTATGCGCGGTGTTGACGCCTCTCCCTTGTCGGCGGCAGCGGGAAGGACTCCCGTTTCACCCTTGGACTTAAAGTCCCACCAGGGTGAGCAGCGGGCTTTTGGTGGTGCGGGCAAAAAACAGAAGGTGCACCCTGGGACTGGAGTCCCCCTAGGGTGGTGCAGGAAGGATGAAGAATACGGCCCCAGAAACGGCCCGACAAAGGCCCCAACAAGTAAAACAGCGTCCCGCGCCGCCTCCTCATCGGTGGCAGCGGGAAGGAGTCCAGTTTCACCCTGGGACTTGAAGTCCCACCCTGGTGAGCAGCAGGCTTTTGGTGGTGCGGGCAACAAACGAAAGGTGCACCCTGGGACTGGAGTCCCATCAGGGTGGTGCAGGCAGGACGAAGAATGCCCCCAGAAACGGCCCGACAAAGGCCCCACCAAGAAAAACAGCGCCCGCACCGCGGGGGATGAGGCAGCGCTTTTTGCGCGGTATTGACGCCTCCCCCTCGTCTGCGGCAGCGGGAAGGAGTCCAGTTTCACCCTGGGACTTGAAGTCCCACCAGGGTGAGCAGCGGGCTTTTGGTGGTGCGGCCAACAAACAGAAGGTGCACCCTGGGACTGGAGTCCCACCAGTGTGGTGCAGGCAGGATGAAGAATGCCCCCAGAAACGGCCCCAACAAGAAAAACAGCGTAAGTATAGTTATACGGTTACATACCCAGCCAATATCATATAGCTGTGCTAGGCTCACCATCCAATAACCATAAAACAGCCCAGCATACCACACCAGGAAAACATCAAACAGTCAGCATTTGTATGGGGCCACAACACATCCGATCCCAAAGTTCATTGCAAGCCTACAACCAAACAGATCAAGAGGGAGATCCGAGACCGCCGCAAGAGTCCAGTCCGTCCTTGAGTCCCTCGCTCCAAACTCCAGGGGCCTCACAAAGTCAGCGCACCATCAGGCGCCGGAAAATGCTGAAGGCGAAGCGAGACCGAAACGAAACAATCCAAAGCAGCCCTAGGAGGAGGATTGCCTTCCGCCCCCGCTTCGTGAGATACAGATCTGCGGGAGAGCGGGACGCCGACACGCTCCCGGACACTTCCCAAACAGGTGAACGGAGATCAATTGGGGGCTCCAGAAAATCACTGCGCCGATAAACAACGCTGACAGCGCTGGCAAGTACGACCGTCTGAGGGGAGGTGGAGGGGGCCGGGTCGGAGCTCGCCGCGGAACTCCTATGCAGCCACCATCTTGCTTTCCCCATAAGACAAAACTATGAGAAAGAATAACAATGGACAAAATCTATATAGCAAGAAGGGAAAGAAAGTAACAAAGATGTATACACCTTAACCAGGAGACAGAAGCAGTTTAAAGAAATCAGAGCTAGGATGTTTCGAAGTAGAGTAGTTATAAATATACTGAGGAATATTAAGAAGTATAGAAGAAGGAGACATGCAGTGAAACAGAAAGAATGCGTTGAGAGAGTAGTTGATAAGGCCTTTGCTTTGAAGGTGAAGGTTTATATTTTGATTATAAATAGAATGAAGACTCTTGACAAAATGGTGTTGTACTTGAGACAGAACCAGAAAAAAAGATTAGTGAATAGAAGTAACTTTTGTACAGTTTTTATTGGAGAATGCATACATACTTGTAGTACAGAGTCTTTCTTTAATGAAGAAAGCTATGTCCAGGATAATAAATTAGCTCATGCTATTGATTACAGAGGACGAGGTTATGTAATGAAGAATGGCACTCCCATAGCGAAAGAGGTGATGGTACCTACAAATGTAGAACAAGTTATTGAGAACAGATACAGAGAAGGCGGAGTCAGGCGCCTGTATAGAAATGGATTTGTAGTAGTGTTTGTAGTATTCAACAGCAATCCATTTATAAATTAAGGACAGTTCTACATATGTTTCCAAGGCGAACTTTAACACAGAAAATAACTACTTTACTAGGATTGGATCCTTGCAAGATTAGAAAGCATACAAATTTGCAGGGACACTCACTAGCGTGTTTATCAAACAAAGTGTGCCAAAGCACCTTTCATCATTTCAAGATGTTAGCTGTACACCACTCAACAATGTGAACTTTAGTTAGGATACTATGTTTAGGAGAAATTAATAGAGCACTTTTGCATGGTACTGTGGCAGATGTAGAAAAGGTTTGTGGTGATGTGCAGTTTCGTTTCTTTGGTCCTGAGCAGGATTCCAGGGAAAATGAAGAGTTGTTAGGAGGAGGAGTTGCAAAACAGGACACATATATTACAGTTGATAGTTTTAAAGAAGAGATTACAAAATTTAACACAGTGTGGCCTAAAAAACCAGAGTATGTTTGCATATGTTGTCGATGCACTTACTAGAAGATTTTAACACAGACTGTTGACTTATATTTAAAAAGTGAAAAAGTAAATAATGATAACTGGCAAAAGTTAGCTGTGTATTTATATGTTGAGTAACACTTTGACTTATCTATCCGGCAAGTTATATGTAAGTAGTGTTACAATAAATTAGAAGATAATAAAATGAACAACACATAGATATTTGATACCCATTTTGTAAGATAATAAAAGGCCTGCTAATGTAGAACTATGAAGGGACAATTTTTTTTTTTAAATCAACATTTATGATTCTTTGCAGCATTGCGAAGGGCTGTTATGACTGCTCTCCAGCACCCACTCCAGCTCCACAATCCATGCAGTAGGATGCCATCCAGGAAAAGTGTGGAGACAAATCTTGAAGCTGAGATTGGACCTCTGAATGGACTCTCTGCCCTGGTGTAGTTGTGGCTGCTATTGAAGTTGAGGATCCTTCAGCCTTGCATTGCTTTCTTGGTGCTTTTACACTATTGCTTTGGTATGTTTTTAGATGGTAAAGCATGGACGTAGTCCTGTAAGAATATTTTTTATTTGTTCCCCTTGACAATGTCTTGTGACATATTGTGCATTGTGCAAACCTGCTCACTATGAACTCGCCTTAAAGAATGTTCAAGATAGATAAATGGGCATGTTCTTCTTATTGTTTTAGTTGAAAAGTGTATTATCCAATGACATTCCTTCATTTCCCGGTGGCATGATTTTCTGTTTTGTTTTTTAATGGGTTTTTTTTTTGTGGTTTTGTAAAGTTGTAAAACAAATTTGTTCTTTTTTATGGTAACAAAAATGGCAACTGGGACAGGAAGAATTCGAAAGATGTGCCCTGAGAAATGTGCAAAAAATATAAAGGGGGAAAAATATAGCATGTATGATTTTTTGCGGTATTGTGAATAGCTGTAACACACTGCTCACCAGCAGTTATAACAACACTACATGTAATATGTGGCCATTGTTGAAAACTCTGGAACCACATCTGTTGCAGTAGGCTGCACCTCTGAAGGGCCTTTCTGGCCGGGAATTGTTGTTGCTGGTGCCACTGATGTAGATGGTCCTCTAGCTTCCCTCTGCTTGAGTGCCAGTTAGAGATGTTTTCTATGTTAGGTTTTAAGATGATAGACCATAGACGTTATCCCACATGAATATTTTTTATTCGTCTCTTTAGAGTGGATCTTTTCACAGAGTGTGCATTGTACTAGTTTTGCAGCAGTTTTTGATTTCTGTTGAGTTTGGTTCAGAATGGGTAGTTTTATGGGTGTTTTGTAGTTATGTTCTATTTGTGAGTTCAGATGTTGAAAGTTATTTTTTGAAATTGTTGTTTTTGTTAAATGTGTTGTGTGAGGTCATAAGCAGTGCATTGCGGGGTCACGAGCTATAGTTAGCTCAGCTAACTATAACTGCTGAATTTCTCTGGTTTTGTGCCTGTGAAATCTGAGCGTCTCTGTAACGTTTGTTTTTTTCTGTGAATATCTAAGGTTTTTTTTAATTCTATTTTCCTAACTATAACACTGTAACCTTTTTTTTCCAGTGACTAATTTTTTTCCCGATAGCCTGTGTGTAGTTATAGTTGGGAAACGTCCTTTCGGACGAAGCCGGAATCATGTTGTGGCAACACAGCGCCGGCAAAAGAACGAATGCAGCATTAGCACGCATTCGTTCAGCACGTAAGTCTTAACATCGAATTGCTTTTAGGGAGGCGCATTGGCGGAATGGTATTGGATTTAAAGTCCCAACACCTTCCCTACTGTTGCTCAGACTGGAGTTGGAATAGTAAATTAAACTACAGTCTTCTGTGGGTATGGCGAGTATCATGCAGATCCATCAAGGCAGGACAATCTTAAAAGGTGAACAGTTTTCATATGCTAATATTTTTGGTGCTCTTTAATGAATCTGCATGATATGTGCATGAAATGTGAAAGGCAGTTAACATTTTAAACCCGGTGGAGGAATCACAGGTTTCATGGGGATTTAACAGTTGGAGTGGGGCTAGATAGGGGGTTTAAATTATTTATTTGCTATTAACTTTAGCTTAGTTTTACCTGCACGCTATTTTGAGTTGTATGCTGATCTGTCAAAGTGTTACCACTTAATGATAACAGTACAAAAAAAACTGTGTTTCACATTTTAACTCCTATAGTAATCTTTGCTCTCCTATACAGAAAAAAATCTGAACCAAATTACAGCAAACATGGCCTCAAACTAGAAGTTTACTCAAGGTAGTGCCTCGGCTTGACTCGAGAAATTAGCATTATAAAATGTTTTGCTGGGCTTGAAAGGGTTAAAAGTGTAGGTATCTGGACTGTTATTTTGCGGACAGTCCTCAAAGTTCGGCAACTATCCTCAGACCTGAATTTAAAAAAAGATATGCTCCCCCCACATTTAACAAGGGAGCTTTTGCGCCTGTTGCGAACCCCAAAATAGTTTTTGCAAACACTTAAAAATATAAAAAAATACAAAGCCAGGCAACAGGCGAAGCCCTACTGCCAGACCCCACTGCGCTTGGACAAAGGCAATGAACAAGGGTATTGGCTGTCCATGGAGGAGTTAACAGAGGACCTGGAAGGCAGGCCGTTGACTAAACCCCGCTGTGCATGGTCTTTGGGCTCAAAGGTGCCCCACCGGGCTTGGCAAACCCCTATCCCTTACTGCCAAAGTCTGTTCCCAGCTCTGGTTGGGCAACAGTGTTGGGTTGTGCACAGAGACAGGCCATAAGATAGGTCTTTCAGCAAATCCCTGCTGTGCACGCCCAAAGTGATGCATAGGGGTGTGGCACACATAGAAGTTAGGGCATAGGTTCTGGCCTTGGCCATGTGACCAAAGCCCACTGTGCTTGGACTTTGGTCCCACAGGCACCTGACAGGGCATGGCCATTTATAAGTGATGTCATATATGTGGTGATAATCAGTGTATGATGGGGTGTGTATTTGGAGAGGTGTGGTGCAGCGGCCAGGGCAGCTGACTTCGGAGCACAGGGTTCACGGTTTGATCCCCGGCTCCGGCGGTAGCTCAGCTCAGCACCATGTGACTCTGGGCAATAGCTCACTTAATTTCCACGACGGCCCCCAGTGCCTTGAGACCCGTAAGGGTGAGTAGTTCGTGCTTTACAAATACGGATTTACATTTTATTTTTTTATTTTGTGTATGTTATGGTAAATGTATCTAACCCACTTACCTATGGCAAATTTAAGTGCTTTTTAGTTTATTTTAGTTTATCTTTTCATTGAATTTCTAAGTTTTTTTTTAACATGTTAGCAAAGCGTATGTTCGCAACAAAGGCAAATATATGGTTGTCTGCCGGGCTTGAATTATAATGAAATGCTGCACCCAAACCACCACTGGCAGCCACCCCACAAAATATGGAGTGGAATAGCATTTGTTTGTGGATTAATGCATTAACTTGTTCTGAGGGGATGTATGGAGCAAATGCCAAGTACGAGAAAGAGGTTCAGGATAATAAGCAGTTACTACTTAAACATGTTAGATGTCAGGAGACGAAGAGCAGCGAATAGCAGCATTTGGAAGTACTGCATGACAGGTAACACAGGCAAACAGCCACCAGATACAAAAGGGTCTCTAGGTAGGTGCTAATGTTAGGATTAAGGACCCCAAAAGGGTCAAAACAACAAGGGTGCATGGTGCACCTTTGAGGTGATAAACTATACGAAAGCAGAGAGCCAATACAATTATACAATTAACACGAGGGGCAAAGCTTTCTCTGGCTCTCCTGGACTGAAGTCCTGACTGCCTGCACAAAATGGGCGTAATCCGGCCCGTGGGCATATTTCGAATACGCAGGTTGAAAAGATATTTAATCAATGTGGCCAGAGTACAGTCATTTAATATTTTTAAACAGTATAACCAAACCTACTGTCCTTACAAAGATGTATCTTAGTGCTAGCTCAACAGGTGATGATTTTATTTTATAACTTGTCATCAATATTACTAAGTTGTTCTTTGGTTTAATTTACTGAAAGTGGCTATACACTGATGTGTGATGCAGTGTAACAGTCCAGATCCTCCTGTGTATCAGCATTCATCTTTAACGAGATGCCCAGTAGCGAATGAGCAAGATTATAAATGTTATTATGGGTGACTACACATTTTTTATCTAAACCTGTAAAAAGCGTCACCAGTTTTAAATAACGGTAAATAGCACAAAACAAGCTTCTCCTTTTAATTTGTGGCTACAGAGTCCCATCTCCTTTAAGCCTGCAAATCATTGCTTTTAAAATCTACAGCTTCCCCTTTGCTATTGATACATTCAGTTGCAAATTCCAGTTAGGAAGGGAACGTCTCTTGTATGTCCTTACTATTTGAGAATCGTAATGGATTGCAAAAGCCTTTTTTATTATTATTATTTATTTTTTTAGATGTGTACAACCGTGGACTAGAAACTGTGCGAATGCGTATGAGACCATATTGCATTTCTATAAAGATAAATTAGCGGTATTCGCATATTAAGAGTATAGTCTGAGTAACTCGCTGATTAGTGGCCCACAGGGCCGGGGCTGTGAACCTCTACCTTACTTGGTCTTGCTAAAGGCAGATCATTAAAATATGGGATTAATGTATAAATGTAATTTCATTATTACACGCTTGTTAAGGTCGAAAACTAATGTCACAGTTCAGCTGTTTTCTAACACTCTGGTGTAGATTGCCCCTTTTCGGGCCGTCAGTCTATGTGACTAAAATGTTAAGCATGAAATCATTAAAAATATATTTTGATTCTTTCAATGGAAGGTGATGGAACCGTTTGCCATATTATGCCTCAATGAAATGGTTCTATTGGAATCGTCCACAGATTAGCACCTGCCCTTCCGCAATTAGGCTGTGTGGAAGATGAGGAGGGTGAGAAAGTTAATTTACTATATAACCATTTAAAATGTCAGAATTCGTAAGCATAAAACTGGACTTGCCAGACTTATATCAGACTAGAAATTATTCTGACTGAATGACCCAACATCCTTTCATGTCTTTTTTACCCACATCAGTGGAAAGATCATATGACCATGGGCTGCGCATGTGGACTACTTAATTTTTATTCCTCTGGAGAAATCAAAACCTTTACAATCTTGACGATATAACATCAATTGTTAATATATAAAAAACACATCTCAAGAAGTAGTCAAAGACTACAAATTCTAAAGTTGCAAAGGCACGTTTTCTTAATTTCATACTGTTAAAAAACATTAATAATTTAACACGAAAATGACATAGCACTTGTGTGAAATTGGGTTATTGGTTGAGGAGGGAGGTGTGTGCCTTTTTTCAAGCAACAACCAAAAGCCTCGTCAGGGTGAACCACAAAAGTCACTAAATTAACCTGTGCTTAACCCTCTGATATCCAGGCACAAAAGCAGTCAGGCTTAATTTAGGGCCTGATTTAGAACTTGGCGGACGGGTTACTCACAAAGGTGACGGATATCCCATCCGCCTAAATATAAATCCGAAAGGATATAATGGAATTTATATTTCGGCGGATGGGAGATCTATCCACCAAGATCTAAATCAGACCCTTAGAGGCAATGTGTAAAGTGTTTATGCAGCACTCAGACCGAAATAAAGTGAAAACACAACACAAGAAAACTCCCACACTAATTTAGAAAAATAGAGAACATTTATTATTTGACACTAAAATGAGAAAAATCCAGTTAGTAGAACTGGAAATATGCAATTTCAAAGATTTAGGTAAGTATAGTGCCTAAAAGCACAAAGCGCCACTCCTGGTTATCTGGCTGTGCTTGACGGGGGTAAAGTCACAAGTTCAGGCTGACTGCAATGGAGCATGGGCTGGATTTGGGGACCAGGCTAGTCCCACTGAAATAGTTACCTTCTCAAAGTCCAGCAAGCGGTGGTAGTGTCCGCGATTAGAGCATTGCGGATGGTCTTTGCTGTAGCATGAAGTGCATGCCAGGCATCACAAACAGACATCGCTGTATCGCAAAGATTCCATCTGGCATCGTGGATGGTTGGGCTTCGCGTTGGCGGTCACCATGGGCTGTTGTCAGTGTTGCGTGAAGTGCAGATCTCGCGTTGCTGCTGACGGTTGCTGTTGTACAAAGAGTCGTGTTCACCGTAGCTTCACTTTGGTGGATGTCAAGATCTTGGCACAAATGAGCCATTTTGCGGTTGCGGAGAGCCTAAAATGTCTAGATTTTGTCTTTGTAGTCAGAGGAGTGCACTTTGATGACAACTAGGGCCCAGGGCCTGGGGAGGCACCTCTTTCTTAGGGAGAACGGCCTCACTCTTGCATAGACCATCTGAAAGAGACACGTTAGTGACAGATTCCTTACCTTAGAATATCCCCAGGTGTCAGGCTGGATCCGGAAAGTTTTGCGTAGCAGTACCCCTCGCGTCGGTAGGCGGCGTCGTGCGGCCCGTCGTCGGCGTCTTGATCGCCGGGATGACGTCGCGGCCAGTACTTAGACACCTCCCATGCGCGCTGGCGTCAGTTCTTTCTTTTTCCGCGCCAGTAAGCGCAGATCCGGATTGAGCAGTGCCCCAGTCATTTTTTGACTGAGTATTTTTGTGACTTTTTGTCCAAGTTTTTCGAGTTGTTCGACTCCAAAGGTGTCAGTAGGGATGCCCGGCTTCAAGCCATGCGGAGTCTGTAATCGCATGATGTCGATTACGGATCCGCACCGTGAGTGTCTCTTCTGCCTGGGGCGCGGCCACGACACCCAGTCGTGCCCCGAGTGTCGGTCCCTCGCCCCGAAGGCTTTGCGAGAGCGGTTTCGAAAGCTCCTCGAGGCCCGGCACTCGGCTCTGCGCCGTTCCCGGTCCCGTGAGAGGTCGAGGGGCCGGTGGCGGAGCCGTCGTCATTCGTCGAAGTCTTTGTCCTCAGGTAAGGCGAAGCACAAGAGGTCTAAGAAGTGTCGCTCTAAGACCTCCCCTCGCCGGTCTCACGACCCGGCCGAGGGTCCAGACGGTGCCGCCCCGCGGCTCCGGGGGTGCCCGCACAGCCGACGCCGGCCTACCCGCCTCCTCCGGGTCCGACGTCGACTCCGGCCGAGATACAGGAGTTCCTGTCGGCCATGGCCCGCCTCTTCGGACCTAAGGGTTCCCCTGGTGCGCCTACGGGCCCCGCGGGCACCAGTGGGAGTCCTCCTCTGGCATCACCGGCGGCTCCGGCCCCGGCGCCGCAGGACCCCCTCGGATCCAGGCCTGGATCTCGGTCGACGCCGGTTGACCTAACCACACCTCCACCGGCGCCAACCTCACCGGTACCGTTCACGGCGCCGTCCCCAGATTCACCCCGGCACCGGACACGGAGCCGGATCGACGTCGCTCGACGCCGATTCCGACGCCGATGGGACCCTTTTTCCCTCATGTCCCTCCTCCTTACTTTTCACCTGTTTTGGAGGACGGGGAGGACTGGGAGGGGTCGGAAGACCCTCTCACAGCTCAGTGTGAGCCTTATCAGGACTGGGCTGAGGAACTAGGGGATGCCAGTGGTCTGGACACCTCTCCGGACCTTGGCATGCTGTCTCCTCCTTCCGTGGCTACGGAGGAGGGAGCAAATTATGCAACGGTGTTGCATAGGGCAGCTGCGGCCTTGCGCCTCGAGCTCCCTACGGTGGCTGTCAGGACTAACCTCCTGACGGAAGTGCTTCAGCCGGCGGCTACCTCTTCGGAGCCACTGCTGCCGTTCAACGAGGCACATTCGGACGTTCTTTAGGGCACCTGGTCCAGGCCCACCACAGGGCTCCTGTGGACAGGAACGTAGCTCCGACGCCATCGCCCGGCCCCGGGCGACCCTCTAGTTCCTCTCCCAACACCCCACCCCGAGAGCTTGGTTGTCCAAGCCTCTGCCTCTCAGAGCGCTTCCCTACGGCTCCGCCGGATAGGGAATCCAAAAACTGGACCAATTTGGGAAGAAGGTTTTTTCTTCCTCCAGTGCTGGCTTGCGGTCCGTGAACACCGCTTGCCTTTTGGGCCGTTATTCCCACTCTCTGTGGGATTCGGTGGCGCAAGTGCTGCCCCAGTGTCCTGAGGAGGTCCAGACACTTCTCCCCTGCGCTATTGCAGAAGGGAGAGACGCAGCGAAGTTCACGATCAGATGTGGCCTAGACACCGCTGACTCGCTAGGCAGATCGCTTGCTACGACAGTGGCGCTGCGCCGTCACGTCTGGCTGAGGACCACTGGTTTCTCGGTGATGTCCAAAACACCCTTATGGACATGCCCTTTGATGGTATCCGCCTTTTTGGCAATAAGGCAGACAGCGCGCTGGAGCGCTTTAAGGACTCGCGGGCTACGGCCAAGTCCTTGGGCCTCTCCGCCTCGCGCCCTCCGCAGCAGTCTGCTTTTCGCCCCTTTCGTGGCCACGGAAGAGGCGCCCAGTCACGTCCACTGCCCAGCCACCGGCCCGCGCAGCAGACGCCTTCGCGCGGCCGAGGACGTGGCTCCCACTGAGGCGGGTCGGGTAACCAGCGAGCGGGTCAGGCCACCACCTCCGCCCCGTCCGCGGCCTCCAAACCCTCCTAGTCCGTCCTTTCCAGTCCACAGCACGCCAGTGGGGGGCAGGGTTCGCCATCACCTTCCCCACTGGCGCACCATCACATCGGACAGGTGGGTTTGGGACATTGTCCGAAGGGGCTACTCCCTCCCCTTCGAGACTACCCCTCCAGCCATGCCACCTCAGCACCACCGCATGTCGGGGGACCATTTGGCACTTCTTCGTCAGGAAGTTGCAGCCCTCTTGGCCAAGGGGGCCATCGAGCGCGTTCCGACCCCAGAAGTAGGGCGTGGTTGTTATTCCCACTACTTTCTGGTGCCCAAAAAGGACAAGGAGGACATGCGTCCTATCTTGGACCTCCGGAACGTCAATCGCTTTCCTCCGGAAGGAGAAGTTCAAGATGCTTCACCCTAGCTCAGGTCTTGACTGCCCTCGACCCTGGAGACTGGATGGTAGCGTTGGACTTGCAGGACGCATATTTTCACATCCTCGTCCTGCCGGCCCACCGGCGTTACCTGCGGTTCACGGTAGGCCCCGAGCACTTTCAGTTCACCGTGCTTCCCTTTGGCCTTACCAGCGCCCTCGGGTGTTCACGAAGGTGATGGCGGTGGTCGCAGCTCATCTGAGCCGGTCAGGGGTTCCAGTCTTCCCCTACCTCGACGACTGGCTGCTGGAGGCGGGCTCGTCCCAGGCAGTCGTCTCCCACCTCCAGACTACGGCCGGACTCCTGCATTCCCTGGGGTTCTCCATCAATGTGCCAAAGTCGCACCTGGTTCCTTCTCCACAGATCCTTTTCATCGGAGCGGTTCTGGACACAACGCAGTTTCGGGCCTATCCTCCCGAACGGCGAGTCCAGGATATTCAGGCTATGATTCCGATCTTTCAGCCTCTATCCAGGGTTTCGGTACGGATGACCCTGAGGCTGCTGGGCCTCATGGCCTCCTGCATCCTGCTGGTCGATCATGCCAGATGGCATATGCGGGCTCTGCAATGGGACCTGAAGTTCCAGTGGGCGCAGCATCAGGGGAACCTGTCCGATTACGTCCAGATCTCGGAGGGAACTGCACAACAGTTGCAGTGGTGGCTCTCGAACCGGCAATGGGTCACGGGCAGATCCCTCTCCCTTCCCCAGCCAGAGCACACAGTTGTGACGGATGCGTCCCTTCTGGGATGGGGCGGTCACATGGGAGAGGCGGAGATCAGAGGCCTCTGGTCTCCGGCGGAGTCCCGGCTCCATATCAACCTTCTGGAGCGCCGGGCGATCCGACTTGCACTAAAGGCATTCCTTCCCTCTGTCAAGGGGAAGGTAGTGCAGGTGTTCACAGACAACACCACGTGGTACTGCAACAAACAAGGCGGGGCGGGGTCGTGGACCCTATGTCAGGAGGCTCTGCGTCTCTGGACATGGCTGGAACATCAGGGCATTTTCCTGATGGTTCAACACCTGGCAGGTCCCCTGAACGCCAGGGCGGACGAACTCAGCCGCAGGTGCATGATGGATGGCGTCTTCACTCGGAGGTGGCGCAAGGACTCTTTCTACAGTGGGGAGAGCCTTGGTTAGATCTATTCGCCACCAAAGAGAACGCGCAATGTCAGCAATTCTGCGCGTTGGAGTTTCCAAGGCGGCACTCGCTCGGCGACGCTTTTCGTCGCGAGTGGAGTTGAGGTCTGTTGTACGCCTTTCCGCCTATACCACTTCTACCCAGAGTGTTGAAGAAGATTCGGCGCGACCGGCCCAAGTCATTCTTGTGGCTCCAGACTGGGCTCGAAGAGTTTGGTATCCCGAGCTACTCAGTATGAGCATCGATCCCCCGATCCGTCTGCCTCTTCGGGAGGATCTTCTGTCGCAGCAGCAGGGGACGGTCCTCCACCCGAACCTGTCCAGTCTCCACCTCCTTGCATGGAGATTGAGCGGCGGCAGTTGATTCCTTTCGACTTGCCTCCTGAAGTTTGTGATGTGATTCTGGCAGCCAGGCGTCCCTCCACTAAGGTGGTATACGCCTCAGGTGGAACAAGTTTGTGGCATGGTGCACAGCAAAGGCTGTGAATCCCCTTTCTGCCCCTCTTTCTGAGGTTCTTCTGTTCCTTCTTTCTCTGGCCCAACAGGGTTCTGCCCTGGGTACCATCAAGGGCTACCTTTGTGCAATCTCTGCCTTTCTCAGGCTTCCTGATCAGTCCCCTGTTGTTAACAGGTTTCTTAAAGGCATTACACATCTTTTCCCTCCTGTTCCGTTTGTGATGCCTCAGTGGGACTTGAACTTGGTTCTTACCTTTTTAATGTGCGCTCCCTTTGAGCCTCTCCATAACTGTCCTCTTCGTCTTCTCACTCTGAAGACAGCCTTTCTGGTGGCTATCACCTCCGCTCGGCGGGTGAGTGAGCTCCAGGCTCTTTCTTGCAAGCCCCCCTTTCTGTCTGTTCATCCAGACAAGGTTGTTCTTGTTCTTAGGACGCGTCCGTCCTTCTTGCCAAAGGTGGTTACTGCCTTCCACATTGGGCAGACCATCACTTTGCCCACCTTCTTTCCGCCTCCGCATCCTTCCAGAGAGGAAGAGAGGCTCCACCGTCTGGACCCAAAACGTGCGATTTCCTTCTATCTGAACCGCACACAACAGTTCCGGGTGGACGACCAGCTCTTTGTTGGCTACGTGGGTGCCAAAAAAGGTCGGGCGGTACACAAGCGGACCATCTCCCGCTGGGTTGTCTTGTGTATCAAAGCCTGCTATTCTTTGGCTAAGAAGGAGCCCCCTGTTGGGCTACGTGCCCATTCCACCAGGGCGACAGCCGCCACCACGGCTTTGGGACGTGGTGTCCCATTGCAGGACATTTGTCAGGCAGTTACGTGGGCCTCGCTGCACACGTTTACCAAGCATTACTGCCTTGACAGCCAAGTCCGGAGAGACGGCTTCTTTGGCCGTTCTGTTCTCCGAGACTTCCTCGTCTGATCTTTGTTCGCAGACGCACCACCGGGTTGGTATTGCTGGGGTATCTATTCTAAGGTAAGGAATCAGTCACTAACGTGTCTCTTTCAGATGCACAAGTTACTAACTTGTGTAACGATATATCTGTAAGAGACAGTAGTTAGTGACAGATTCCTACCGCCCCATCCATCCTCCCCGTTCTGCGAACTGATTTCTAGGGTTAAGGTCATCCCTTTCAGGGCCCTAGTTTTCAGACACCAGTGTCAGTTTCTTGCATGGCTCTGCGTTTCTGGCGCGGAAAGTCGTGTACAGAACTGACGCCAGCGCGCATGGGCGGCGTCTATGTACTGGTCGTCGGCGTCATCCCGGCGATCACGACGCCGACGACGGACGCGGAGCCGCACGACGCCGCCTACCGACGCGCAGGGGTACTGCTACGCAAAACTTTCCGGATCCAGCCTGACGCCTGGGGATATTCTAAGGTAAGGAATCTGTCACTAACTACTATCTCTTACAGATATATCGTTACACAAGTTAGTAACTTGTGCAACAGGGCTCAGACAGGTTCAGTTGCAGGTCCAGTTGCAGCAGGTCAGCTGGGCAGTTGCAGGGGTGCCTCTGGAACTTGTTGTGTACCTGTAGCTCTGAACAGGAGATCATTCAGCTGACCTTTGGAGTCACTCCAGGCTAGCCTGAGATGAAGGGAGCAGGTCCAGTGTTCCTTTTCAGACATCATGACAAGCCTCCAGCAGCAGTGGAGTACTTGTTCTGTAATATTCACAGGTCCAGGAGTGCACTCAAGAGTGGGTCTGAGGGTCCTAATTTTACACCTGGTGCCAGCTTTGTAGTGGAAGACATTTCTGGGGTCTCTCCCCTCCCTCCCCCCCCCACACAGAAGGATCTGGAATTTCCTACCTCCCTGCCCTGGTCCCAGGGTATCAGGAGTCATAAAAGGCGTGTGTGAAGTTCTTTGTGTGTAAGCTGAAGCAGTTGCTTTGAAGTGAAAGTGGGGCTGTGCACAGGTCCACCGCCCCCCACCCTTCCAGGATGGCCCATCCTGCCAACACCCAGTCTCCCATTGTGTGGCTGCCTGGGATGATTACACTAAGGCCAATTGCCTATTACACCTAGTCATGTGACCCAGAAAACAGCCTGTAGGCACGTAATGGCTAGACAAGAAAATGCCAACTTGTTAAAAGTCAATGTCAAAAGGGGGAGCGATCCTGATCATGATCAAGATCGCGGCGCCTCCTTGGTCCAAGGCCATTCTAACCTCCTCTGTGGACTTGATCAAAGCCAACTTTGTGCTGTGTTCAGCTCGGAATCCATATTGTGTTGGATCCAGTATATTATTGGTCTGCAAGAACCGGCTGAGTTGCACATTCAAGGCTTTCTCAACCATTTTTGCCTCCTCCTTTGAACCCTCTTCGGAGCGTACCTCTCTATGTAAGAGTTTGAGCATTTCCACATATTCACCCTCCCAAATATGCTCTTTTGTAGCCAACATGAGATGATCCCCCAACAGCTTAGTAACCCCCATGTAGGGTAACCTCTTTATCTTGAGCTTTTTACTCTCCTACCTGTCTGTCATCTCTCCTTTGGCCTCTGACCCCCTACTACCTGCCCTTGTGACGGTACCCTCTGTCTCTTTTGCTGAGCTTTGCTTACCATTTGCACTGTCCTGCTCATCAGTGTCCATGCCCACATCCATCACATACTTCCCTTTACTTAGCCGCTCCTGTGCCCCTCCATGAATCCCACCTGCATCTAAGCCCGTGGCTACCATTTTTGGGGCCACTTCAATGTCCTTGGCCTTACCTGGCTCCAAGGTCGATACCTGTTCTGTTGCATGCCGCCTCGCCAGGTGCCTCTGTACCTCTGACGACTTCGTCAGGCGCTCCGTGTGAGCCTGAAACACACTTGACAGTGGATTAATAGAACCCCCCCCCCTCAACACTCCCTGGTTCATCATCCCTCACTTTGCCTTCCTCCATGCTTTTAACCTTGTAGTCTAGCACAGTGATCCCTAACGGATCTAACTTACCACCCCAGCTGGGGCCCGCACATGCAACCTGCCTGGGATCCGAAACATAATTAGATGTTCTAGTGTGACGTGCGACTTCCAGAGGGGCCGAGTTAATCTGTCCCTGCCGCTGCACTAACACTACCCGCCTGTCCACCACAGTGCGCACACCAGAGGCCGTCTGAGACCTACCAGCTGGTGGGGCCAACAAGGTTGCGCCGAATCTTCTTATGTCAGCCACATAGGGATCCCCCGACGATGTCAGGCGAACCGCACAGGGCCCAGCCATCTCTTCCCCTTGCTGCTGACAAGCCGCTCCCAGGTTTACCGAGTCCCGAAATCCACGCCGCTCCTTTACCTGTAAGAAAGCTGACAGTACTGGTGTGCTGGTACCCCGTGTCTGCCCTGGTAACTCCAAAGGGCCCCCTGTGCCCTCAACCCAATTATCGCTACCCAGCTCCAGCTGAAATTCACCCTCACACCTCTCTTCCCACTCGCGCCTCCCCCTCGCGCCACCTCATCACCACGTCAACCAGCTCCTCATCCTCCATAATTTTGTCCTCTTGGTCTTCTTCCTCCCTGCTCCATTCTAACATGGCCGCCACTAAGGCGAACGCGGGGCCCTTGAATGGCCCCTCTGTATCCCCTCCTTCACCCAGTTTGCTCTTCTCGTCCTCTCCCTCCAGTCCTCCCTCGGCCTCTCGTAACTGGGGCCCTTTATTGGCCCATTGAAGGGACCCACCTTTTTTCAAATATGCATCCAGCTGCGCAACCTTGTCCAAACCCCCTTCTCTCTCCTCATCCTCCAAGGACCCAAAAATATCAAGGTCCCCCCACACAGCTCCTGTGGCAGTATCCCTTACACTATCCCCGGCAAGCCAAGGGCTCATCTGCACCCCACTTTCAGCCTGAAGTGGCTCCTCCCTGATCAACTGTACCCCAGCAGGCAGCACTATCAGCGCCACCTGCTATTTAGAGCCGGGAGCTTCAACCATTAATAACCCACCATCATAGCCTCTGCTAGACCCCTCCCCCGCCTCTTCTGAATTACCTGCCTTGTCTTTTTAATAGACGCAAGCGCTCTGCAAACGCCACTCGCTTTGCTCTAAGTCACGACATGTCACTGACAGGCCGTACGTGTGTCTCCCCTGGCGCCGCTCCCTTAATCACAGGTCTTTTATTAGCGGCCCCATACATGCGCAAACTGCAAGGGTGGGGCGATGAATCCAGAGTCTGTGCATCACGAGATACTGTGGCTGTTTCTGCATCTGCACTGACACCCAAGCATCTTTTTCTTCCCTTCCGCCGCACCCCGCCAAAAAATGCCTCATGCTGGAGGGAGCATCCTCCGGAGCAGAAGTCCATTCAGCTCTGGACGGCAATGCTCCTCTCCGTCCCACACCATGAGGGGTCGTTCTCTTGGACCCAAAGCAGCCCCTCACACTTACCCCAGCCTCTGCTGACACCGCTGCTCAGCACTTGCACGGCAGGGAACATACATTGACCGCAGCAGCCACTTACGCCAGCGCCTACTGTGCTTTGTGGGCTGGCGACATTGCGGCCTCCCCTCCGACCACGGGTCGAGCCCCCAACAAGTTGCCACAAATATCTCCCTGCCTACCAGCTACCAGGTCATCTGAACCTAAAATGATGGCTGGGAGCCCAAAGTCACCCCCTACATAATGTTGGGCTATATTGGGCTACATATGTATCCCAATAAGAAATGGCAGTTCCCGGAATGCGCCACCCTCCCAATCTGCCCAGGGGCAGACCTTCCGGTGGTCAGCTGCCTCCCAAGTCCCCATTCAGAGGGTAAGGAGCTTGAGGAGTGTCTGGATTGGGGAAGTTACGGGTGATGCACTGCGGGCTGTGATATTCCCAGCTTTAGATAGTGGAGTGCACTTTTGTAGACCTTTTTTCCACCAGTATTTGTTTATACTTAGAATATAGCCCAAAACAATGCTTTATTTTTTTAAATGTATGCTAATGTACCCAATTGTCAATCACCAACCCTGTCACATGATCAAAATTCGCATTTGGCAGGAGTTTGAGTGACTTGTTTTTTTGAGAAATTCATAGTATATGTAAACACCAAAGGTTGTTAGATCTGTCAAATATATGCACAGCCTAGCACTGACCTGCATGAAGGAAGATCACCACAATATCGCTGCTTGGAAGCAAGAACATCAGCAGACCCAGTCCTCCTAATCTCAAAGAAGCAGCGTCTGGTAAGTGACCGATGAACCCTCTGCTTCACCCACAAACGTATCCAAGCATCCCAGTAATTCCACAGCTGTAAAAGGCATAACCACTCCCCCATTGATCCCTTCACCAAACAAAATCTGCTCATTCTCAGCTCCCCTCTGAACTATGCTATGCCTCTCAGAGACTCAGATTCTGTAAGGTTGCTTCCCTGTGGATATTATTTGGAATGGGCCTTAAGAGCTGAAGACGATCCTCTTCTAGCTCCCATAGTCACACCTCGTCAGCAATAAGCCCTCAAGGACTACTTTGTTTGCAGTGTTTGAGCTGTGCTACACACGTTTCCCCATTCATTCATCTTTGATCTTGCCTACTTCATACACAAAGAAGAGTGGTTACCAAAAATGCCATAGCAAGGCCCTTAACCACACCTTTTTTTAGTTGATGTTTCCTAGATTCTTCACTTTCCGAGGAGGAAGGATAGGGATGCAGTTCAGGAGGTGTGGGAGAAATGGATTGCGTTGTGATTTAGAAAACCCAGATACAGAGGACATAGTGTTGTCTTAGTTGTTGAATGTATGTTTTGTCTCTTGAGCAAAACACAGACCTTTTGGAATGTTCATCGGCTGTGCTCATGCGTTCCACTTCCCTGACAGTAGGAGGCGTCAGTTACAGTTTTTCAGAGGTCAGATGTCAACTTCTCCCTTGTAAAGAAAGATGGATCAAAGTGATTAATGTTGGAAAGGAATAGTTTATACCTACTCCCATGTTTCATTATGATAAAGCCAATGCTTCTGAGTCTTGTTTCAGGTATGTAATGTTAATCTGAGTCTAGTTTCAGATATCTAATGTTAAAAAGAAAAGAGTAAGAGCTTGGTGCTACACTGCTGTTGCTGCATATATCTATATTGTTCTTGCTTCTTGCCATGACCTTATCATCTACAAAGTCGTGTAAGACACCCCCACTTTTTAAGGTTAGATGCATGTCTGACTAATCCTGTAGACTTTCCCTGATGCCCGCTCTGCTGTTACCATGCAGGAGAGGAGCTTACTCTGTGACTAAGCATCCTCATAATATTTTAGATGTTCTTTTGAATTTTACATTTCCAATTAATTAAATGAATACAGATTTTTGTGTAATGAAAAGCTTATTATCACAACCAAATCCTCAGCCTGCGCCCCCTTAACTGCAGGCTTTCCTTCATGTACTTATTTTTTTATATACTTGCCTTATAATAAATTCATCCAACTAGACTATAATAAAATGCTACCAGGTGACAATGGCATTTTTATTTTTGCAGGAGCATGTCGGAAACGTCGATTTTTATTTACAAATGCTCCTTTTTATTCGTCTTAGTCAGTGATAAGATTTTTTGCTGGTAACAACTATGGGCCATATTATCAAGAACGGCGATAACATTATCGCCGCTTTAGCGGCAGGAAACTGCTGCTAAAGTGGCGATAAGGGGCTTGATAATATGCCCTATAGAATTCCAATAGAAGCCCAGGTTTGATGTCCTTCACACCAGAATCTGGGCTTCTATTGGAATTCTAAAGGGCATATTATCAAGCCCCTTATCGCCGCTTTAGCGGCAGTTTCCTGCCGCTAAAGCGGCGATAATGTTATCGCAGTTCTTGATAATATGGCCCCATTTTTTTATGGCTAAGTTAATCTAAGAACAAGTTTTCCAGTCACATTCATCTCAGTTTCATCTGTAACACAGGTCTATATGACAAAGGTGGATGCTGTTTTTCCATGGCGTTCGTAATCTGGTGGAGCTCATGTTATTAAGCTCCTTAAAACCCACCATTTTCGCTGGACAAGAAGTTCCAGCTTGTTCAGGTGATTAAGTTTGTATTATTGCTTGACACAAGATTCTTGTTCAACCATCCATAGTAAATCTGTTGTTTTCTAAAAAATAAAACACTTTGTCCAAACCATTCACATTTCTGTCAGAAGTTATTGCTCAGTTAAATTTGTTTACATGAAACGTCTAGAAGAAACGTACGCTACTGAGGGAGAGTCTCAACATCTTGCATCTTCAATTTAAGGTGAAAATGAATTGCTGCTATCTGGTAACCCATTTCCAAGCCAGTTTATAACTTTACCACCTTGAAACCTTGCCACACATACTGCAGAGTTCCATTCAGGAAATATGAAACATTTCGACTCCCTTCACAAGCCTCAATAACTAGCCTAAGCAGTTCTTAGTCATTTTGTCCTAAAATCAGAACTTCCAATTTGGAATTATTTATGGATGTATTACTTAACATCTGTGCGTGCCTCCAACCTAAACAAGCCCTTTAATGTCTAGGAGCATTGTACATCTTTTATGAGGATGTATTTTTTTAAGAACAACATGGATCTCCATATCTGGTGCATAGACCATTGAAAAATATTTGCCTTAGCCTGTTTCCACCTCCACACCATTTTTACCCCTTGAAATTCTGGTTCTAAAAAGATGGGAATAAGCTGGTTGCTATATATATAGGAGAGTGTCCAGTTATTTCCTCATTTCTAAAAGTCTCCTTTCATGAAACTCACGTTTCTGATAGATACATTTAGCTGCAGATTCCTCACCTTTTGAATATTCCCTAGGCGTCAGACTGGATCTGGAAACTTTCTTTATAGTACCTCGACGTGCCGAACAGTGGTGCCATGCGGCTCCACACTGACGCTGTTTTGCTCTGGAAATGATGCGTGGGGCCTATATATACACCACACTTTCGCAATGAAGTCAGTTCCTTTTTTCCACACTCACAGATACGGATAGAAACTTCTCGTCTCTCAGAGATCCATACTTCAATTTTTCTCCTTTCAAAATGTTTCAGTCTGCAAGGCTGTCACCCCCTAAGACGACAAGTTTTAAACACTGTAAGGACTGAAGCAATCAGATGGCTGTGACAGATCCTCTGCAGGATTGCTTGTGGTGCCTGCGGTCGGGCTACTACTCCAAGAACAGCGGAGACTGAGAAGGCCATCAGTGTATGAGAAGTGAAACTTTGCCACCAAGCACATGACGATATGTCAGGACCGCTCCAAGTCCCACTCAAATTCTAAAGCTCGATCCCAGTTCTGTTCCCATTCCTGGAGTTGACGGAGCCGCTCTAGTACCCAGTCTTCATCAAACTCCCAGTCCTTCAGTAAGCACAAAAAAAACCACCAACCACCAGCCGGACCAACCCTAACAATTTTTCTACCGCTCCCCCTGACAGGGAATCAAAGCGAGTGGAGACATTCGGAAAACCCCTCTTCCCATCAAGAGTTTAGCTCTGCCATTGAGGGGGACAACATTAGAGATGTCGGCCTGACTACTGTCCAGCTGCCTGATCACCAGGGAGCCCTTCTTTCCTGCATAAATGAAAGCGGACTCAGTCAATTATGCTGCTATAGAGCCACTTCTTGGTACTTCTAAGATCTGAGATGGAGTTCTCAGGCTTTAGTCCAATATTATGCCTCCACACCCATGCCACGCCTCTCACAAACAGTCAAATCCGATCCCTCAAATCTGTTATTTAGGAGAATATTTTTTTTACATACTGCTGGGTGGCACTGGGTTTGCCTTTTGGTACAGCTGCATAATAAAATATTCCACCTCCACCATACTCTATGCCGCTTTTCTCGGCCTTGCATGGATAAAAAGCTGATCTGCCCATGACCAACATTTTTAAAGTGTTATCTTTCAGTTGCACATTATCTAGAGAAATGAAAAAGTGTGCTGAACTACCTTACCAGCATAAAACATGATTGGTGGAAAACCTTGCACTTGTTGTGTAGTTGAAAGACCCAGCGTTTCAAATTGGCCCTTCTGCAATCATCGTGTGGATGTTTCGGTTGTAGTTATTTTTAGAGGTGAAAGGACGAGATGAAGTTTACATCAAGGAAAAGAGCCAAGAGCATAATGTCATTTCTAGGAATAACGGCAAGCTCTAGAATTGGTAAAGGGCTGTTTCTATTCCGAGTTGCAACAGAAATCAAAGTTGATGATTCAGTCCTTAGTCCGCATCTTGTGAGCAGGGCTGACATTCCCGAGATAATGTAACACCTTGTAGCCAGCCGTCGGGCGTTTTTAATGGCATCTCACCCTAGCATGAAGGTAGTAGCATAGGACCTAAATTTAAGCAATGTGGCGTTACAATCGGAGCTCCCGACTTTGGTACAGGGGAACGACGTTCGAGTCTCGGCGCCAGCTCAACATCTTGTGATTCTGGGCAAATCACTTATTCTCTCTGTGTTAGTGACTATAAATATAAAATTATGTGACATTGTGGGAGAGATACAGGGCAAGCGTGAGGAGAGTAATTGGTTTCTGAAGCACAGCGCCAGAACGGGAATGGGGCAAAGAAGACATAGGGTATGTGAGGTGGGTAGAAGAAATAGTACCTGCATAGCAGCGGACGGCCACTAATCAAGTGGAATTAATCTGTACTTGGTTGGTGATCCTCAGCTAGGATTTGGAAGTGATGTTTCAGGTGCGTGAACAAATTAGGAGGCAGCAAAGAAGAGTGACATTGGAGTCAACCTGTGGTAAGCAGCAGGCGGGATCAAAGTCCTATATTGAATACAGCATGTCTCGAATACAGCCCATGTGCACTGCCTAGGCTCGAACTAAGAAAGTTTTGTATGGTTCTGCAGCTGCCATTTACTTCTGGGCTGCTCCTGTTGCACACATATGCGTTTTTTGTTTATTTATCGTTCCAAGATTGGCTTCTGCCATCGCCAAACTTATCAATGTTGCAGAGTCCCAAATTGTAGCATCATTTTGAGTTTGTGTGGTCTCCTGTTTGTGTTTTGAAATTTACATTTAGGGTTCTCAGAGTCAATTCCCTTAATGTTCTGGCCCAGGGAAATGTTCCTATTGTGGTAATTCTGTTGCAGTTCTTGTTCATTCTTTGTGTCAGTACCTGTCAGAGAGTTTTGTGTATACAGTAAGATCAACTGTCATGGTGGATGCACAGGTAAAAAAAAACAGTATGAAGTCTTTGTATTGTGTTTATTTTGTCTGTTGGTATGTTGTGTACAGATGTTTGCACCGTTTGTGTGGGCGCAGATGGTCCCTAGTTATGTTGCTAGGTTTGTAAACCTGCCTTTGATAGTCTTTTTATTCTGGTTGCTGGGTGGTCTAAAAGATATCACTGAAGTTTCTGACTAAAATTCTATTAGTCTTTCATCTTGCTTCAGAATGACTTAGACTTAAGGATCATACCAGTCCTGCATGCAGTTTCCACCTAGTGAAGCTGGGTGATCATCAAGTGTATATAAGAATTGCTGTCTTTCAGGATGCTCTAACCTTTGTGGTCGGAATCCATCAGGAGCAATGCAGTTTTCCTTCTCTCGCCACCCTCTCCAGTAACCACATACACAGAAACAGGAAGGCCATTGGTAGAAGGCAGGAAAGTGGAATGGGGAGAAAGAGAAAACAGAGACACAGGACTCCATCACTCTGATTCGTAACTTTTGTTGATCAAGGAGGTATACAGGGTGTAGTGACTATCTTCTTAACATGTCTATGTAACCCACTCTGTATTTTGATATGAAACTGCTAATTCCTGGAAACACAAGCTTTGTCACTACATGCTGTCTTGCCGAAGATCAGTTATAGTTTGTATTTGAATTCTATAAAACGTATGCATGACATTCATGTACATGTGTGCAACACAGTCCAGTCTAAGAAACCTTCCTGTTCTGTCATAGGGATCCTTGCTATAAAGTAATAACCCAGTATTATAAAAGTTCATGTAAATGTTCACAAAAAGATAGTTGAAAGTTTGCCCTCACTAACAACACTGCTTTTCAAAATAATTTTCCCGTATTCCCAATGTCCATCAATAAAAATCTTAGGAAGCAGTAAATCTTGGGAAGGGAAATTAGAGATCCATGTAGCGAGGGCATGGCTGCAACAACATTGTATCACAATAGCCTAGAAAATGATGCTATGAACCACAAGGGAAGTTATACTGCTAATCCAAGATGGCCGCAGTCTCTACAGATTGCGAGAGACTTTGTGACCAGCTGGCAATCAAAGCTCATTGAATGCATGCTGCCGCATGATAGGTACATTGTCTGTGCACCATAGCCTCAGTCCATACAGCTCTGGCATTCCATGCTGACCACCAGTCTTCTTTTTTTAAAGGAATTAAGTGAAAGCAGGTTTCGAGTACCACTCCACCACATTAATTGGGTTGCATCCTTTCCCACAGAGGAATAATGGCCATTTGTTCACGTTTTAAATTCTAAAAAGGCCTGGACATGATACCTAAATAGAACTTAATAAAAAAAATAATCTGTAATAATTGTTAACATGGCTTTACAGTCTTTGTTTACTTTTATTACCATTCAGGGAATCATTAAGGCAGCTCTGAAACACTTTTTAGTTTTTTTTACTTTATATATTTTCTGTTTAACGTATTACTGATCTGCCACACCGTAGCTCAGTTTCAGTAGTTTTTATTCTGGTATTACAACTGAAAGGAGAACATTATTGCTATTATCAATTGACCCATTCATTTTAACTTTGGTATTAAAACTTAAAACACTGTAAAGATAAAAACAGGTGAATGGTATAAGAGGAAGGGAAAGGGAAACGGAAAAGCAACGAGAAAAAAAAGGATAGAGAGGGGGTGAAGAAGTATCCAGAACTAAGATGCCTTCCTCCAGACACAATTTATACTTGTAACCTTCCCAAACCCTTTGTACTGTGCAATGTGAGTGTGAAAAGGGCGTGGTTTAGGAACTTCAATCACCATTTATGCCAAAGGATAGCAGCTCCATACAATAGTCAAGTGGCAGAATAGAGATTTTCTAGGTACTTGTGTGCTGCTTCCACTTAAGTAAAAGTGTATGTTTTATTTTTATGCCAGGCTTCAGATTTGCAAGTTCTAGACTGCCGCTGTTACACTCAGGCTCAGGAGTTCACAACAGCTGCAATTGTGGTCACCTCTGTAATGTCGAGCGACTGAAGTCCGCGAAAAGTAATATACTCATACCTTCCACTTGGCTGGACACCTTCATTTCAGTAGCCTTCTGTAGTACATGTTCTCTGAGGTCTGGGCCAGGAAGAGTTACCATCATTGTCCCTCATTCGACATTTTGATCCTATTGCCAGTCCTGGATGTGTGCCTGTATGCTTTTTGCATCAGTGCCTCTCCCATCCTCCAGGTAGGAGAGTCACATGTTCCTTGAGCAAGGTGTGCATTACCCCCACTTCAGCTGATTAGGATTGACTGAAGGAAAGTCTATAATGCTAATGGTGGATGCTTGTTGGTCTTTATAACACCTCAATTTTTATGTTCACGGCATCCAACATGCTTTCCACCTTGTCCCTCAACATCTTGCACTCTTTCATTCTCTTCACCACACCTCCAACCGTAATTCTCCAAACATTGTAACTTGGTGCCGATCAACTTTATCAGTGTTGTTGTTTTTTTTTTAATAAATCTTTTTATTGATAAAAGAAACAAACGCATGACAGCATAAAATAAAGTGACATAGTGCATAAGTACCATAACATCATTGAAATGTCCTTGTTGTCCAACATTTCCATCACATTACAGAACATCAATTGCAACATCTTGACCAATGATATCACGGAGTCATACTATCTTGTGTAGAGGGATCGAGAAACGGCTCACACAACATTCCCCTCGCTTTGTTCCAGTCACTCCAAATCTTGGTCCACTTCTGGGGGCAACCCCTCCCTTCATAGACCACCCTCTCCGTCTGCATACACCAGTCCATATCTGTTTCCCAATCACAGAGTTTGGGTATTGTTTCGCCCTTCCAAGTTCTGGCTATATTTCGTTTCGCAACTACATTCCCAAGGGAGACCCAGATCCTTTCTTTAGCCGTCAGGTCAGTCGCTTCCCATATGTTCAAAAGGCAAAGTCGGGGGGTGACCTCCATACTTTTCCCACAAACTTGCCACATTTTTGCGGTCACTTTCCTCCAATACTGCCGTATACTTGGACATTCCCACCACTGGTGTAAGTACGTGCCCACTTGCCCACATCCCCGGGGACACTGCGGGAACCCAAAACGCCCATTCTAGCTAACTCAACGCCTGTATAGTAAACTCTGTGGAGGAGCTTAAGCTGGACCAATTTAAATCTGGAGTGCACCGCGACCTCCCGAGGAGATGCCAGCGCTTCCTGCCACTCTTCGTCATCTAGATCTCCCACATCCTCCACCCATTTAGAACGGATCTTCCCTAAGGCATCTGGAGAGTTATTTAAAATCTTCCTATAGGTCAAGGAGATTACTTTCTCCTTCAAATAGTCATCTAGTAGCCTATCTTCTAAGGGCGAGGCTGCCGGGAGGTCAGTTCCCATGGGGACGGCCTTATACAATGCGCTACGCATCTGCAAGTATCGAAAGGTTTCCCCGGGATTAAGATCGTGCTGACGTTGTAGATCACTAAATGGGACCACCCTGCCCTTCGCCCACAAGTCACCTACGGTTGAGAGCCTGATGAGATCCCACTTGCGAAACCCGGGGCTATGAGCCAGGAGCCCCAGTCGATCAGTCAAAGAGGGGGGTGGCCAGGGTAATCTTGTTTTTACAGCCCAAGGCAGCGGTCGCAGCGTGCCATAGTGCCACCGTGGTTGCAGTCGGGGTGAATACCGGGGCATTCCTCCGCCCTTCATAGAGTGCTCGTTGGTAAGAGCCATTTATCATGTTGTGCCTATCCATCCTATTAGCCGGTTCTTCGATCGACCAATGTAGCCAATGATTAGTGACCGCTAGTTGTGATGCCTAGTAATAACTCCTGAGTGCCGGAAGACCAATTCCACCATCGTACCAGCTCTTCGTGAGCTTAGTCAAGGAGATACGGGGGTGTCCAGCGTTCCACAAGAGGGTCCTAACCTCCGATTCTACAGCCTGAAAGTATTTGGGCAGAACGGGGAAGGGCGTATTTTGTAATGCGTAAACAAATCGGGGCAGTGCTATCATCTTATATAGAGCCGCCCTGCCCAATAGCGTGAGGGGCAGCGACTTCCAGTGTTGTACATCGGCCTGTAGACGGCGCAGAGGGGGGACCAAATTATTATCATAAAAGGCCACCAGGTCCGTTGTAACATAAATTCCTAAATAGCGAAAGCCCTCCGTAACTGTTTTGGCACCGCAGTGTGCGGGTAATCTGATATCTCTCCCAGAAAGAATGTAGATTGAGGACTTATCCCAATTTATTGTATAACCGGAATACTTCTGGAACAGGGTGAATATGTGGAGTATTCTATGGATAGAGTGATAGGGCCGGGCCAAATACAATAAGATATCATCTGCATAAAGGGAAATTCTATCTTCCCAATCCGGCGTCCAATTCAATCCTCTGATGAGGGGATCCCCCCGATCCAGATCGCCAACGGTTCAAGGACCAAAGCAAATATCAAAGGCTAAAGCGGACATCCCTGCCGCGTCCCCCTATGCAGGGCGAAGGGCGCCGAACGACCCCCATTGACCGCCACTCTTGCCAAGGGTTCCGAGTACAACAGCTGCACCCAGTACAGAAATTTCGGGCCAAATCCGTATCGTTCTAACGCCTCAAAGAGATAGGGCCATTCTATCAGATCAAACGCCATTTTTGCATCTAGCGACATAATTACTGCGTCTTCTTGTATAGTCTGGGCTCTACCCAGGACCCTATGAAGCCTCCGCAGATTGAGGGCATAAATCCCGACTGGTCGGGATGAATCAATTTATGGAGCAGAGGCGACAAACGCGTGGCCAAAATCTTTGCCAATATTTTCACTTCTGGATTCAATAACGATATTGGCCGATACGATCCACACCGGTCTGGAGGCTTGCCCTGTTTGTGAATCACCACCACATTCGCCAGCCTTTGTACCTCAGGAAGGCAGCCGGTGACCACGCTCTCTTCATACATATCTATTAAATAGGGGGCAATGGTAGACGCCTTAATTTTAAACAATGCGATTGGGAGACCACACGGTCCCATCTATCAGTGTTGTTTTAAGGATTTTTGGGCCCGGGCTATGAATATTTTGGGGCCCCATTTGGTAACAACTTTGAATTTTTATTACCCACTATTGTGCTAATCATAGCCTAGATAATGCCAAAGAAACTTTCGGAAACGCGTTTTGCACAGTCGTACTGTCGAAGACAGAGGTGAGCTGAGGGAGCGATATAATTTCCTTTCCCTGAGGCCCCTCAGCAGGTGGGGGACCCTGTGCAATTCCCCACCTCGCCCATGCCTTAAAACGTCCCTGAACTATGTTGCCATCTCCACTCCTTTCACCCTAGACTCCATTTCCTCCAACTTTGCTTCCATTGCTGTAGTGGACTCTTTCACCCTTTCTAAATTCTTCATGATGGACCCTGGGGCTCCCATCATCGTCCTCTGATCCCTGACCAAGTCCATTACTGATGTGTCCTTAGCCACATCGCCCATTTCCTGGTCTCTGGCACATGGGCCTCCTCTGCCACTTTCTCTCAGTCTTCTACAGACTGCTGCCTACCTCGGAGCCTCTCCTTCACCATACCTTCTTAGTTAGCTGGGCTATCGAGGGCACTCCGGCTCTCGGCAGCCCCAGGTAAGCCCACACCTCCACCAACCCAAAGGTTCCTATCCAGCTTCTGAGCACCAGCATTGCCTGGTGCCTTTCTCTCTCTCTAAGGGTGGGCGGAGCAGGCGTAGTGCCTCTACGCGAAGTTCCACGGAGTTGGAAAACAACTCCGTGAAACTTCGCTCCGCGACCCTCCCAAAGTAATTATAAAGTAATAAAAAAGGCACTTACCTGCCGTGGCTGCCTCCTCCTCGCCATAGCCGCTCTCCTTCCTCCTCCTCGCCGTCCTTCTTCTCTGATAACCCCTACGTTGTATGTCTTGCAAGTGCGCATGCGCAAGCGCAAGACGTACAACGTAGGGGTTATCAGAGAAGAAGGACGGCGAGGAGGAAGGAGAGCGGCCATGGTGAGGAGGAGGCAGCCACGGCAGGTAAGTGCCTTTTTTATTACTTTATGATTACTTTGGGAGGTTGAAGGGGCTGAGTAACTACGCTCCGCCACGGAGTCGTAGTTTTGCCTAAGCTCCGTGTTCGCAACGGAACGCGGAGTAGGCAAAATTATGTAAACTAACCTGGTGGAGCGTAGTTACCCGCCCGGGCTTAGTTCTGTGAATGCTCCTTGTGGTTCCCAGGCATAACCATGTGCCTCACTGGTTGCTATTGCCTTCATCATCGCACTGTTGTGAGCTCTCTTTTAATAATTCGGAGAACCTTTTCCGATTAGTTAAATGGGGTTTGTACATCTAAAAAAGCGCTTTAGAGACCTCTAACCCTCAGATTTACCGAATCTGTAGGGTTGTGACAGTCAAAACACTTTATATATGAGGCCCTACATATATTAATACCACATAATTCCCAGTTCATTTACTAACTGAAGAGCTCCCATTCAGAGAGACGGTGTCTGCTGCTCACCCAGTCTTTGTTTGCTTTGACCAGTTTATGTACCAGTCTCGTGTTGTGTATGGCCTTCATTCCTGTGGCTTTAGCTCTGTTCCATCATTCATACACATAAAAAACATAATTGCATACCTGCTCCACACCACTTTGCACAAAGCATACCCAGGAATCACTATTTTCTTTTAATTACACTATGTGCCTGTCCAAGGGATGCTCGCACTTATAGGTGAGCAAGGCTGTTAAGTGGTACACTCAATTTGTGAAAAATCAGTGGACATAGAGGGGAGTTTCTATGTAAAGTTTATCGTATTTATGTTTAACTACATGCACAGTTCTACTTCTATGAAAACTCCACGAAGAGGCATTATACAATTACCCCAGACACCAACTGTACCATTCATATCGTTGTTCTGTCTAGACCTCGGGACATACTGCCTAACATTTCAAGCATCTCAACACAGCAACCAAATTTCCTGTGCTGCATTGCGCAAGGAGGAAAAGACAGCCAGATATGGCCTGCGGCTGATGTGGTCACCCCCTGCTCTGTTGCTCTAAAACACTGCCTTGACGGACGTGGCGCACAGCCTTACAGAGATCAGTGTGCGCTTTCTAGCATAGGAGTTGTACTGAAAGTGTACCTTTCCAGTACAAATAGCCATGTCTAGACAAGCATAGAAGGTTCACACGCACTGGATGTATGCTGTGCACCGCAGCCCAAATGTAATGCATGGGTTTTTGAGATATACACACATTTCCCATTGCTAGCACCTACTTCAAAGAGGTGTTATTTTTTTACAAAAGGCACAGGCTGACTGATTTAGATCAAGTTTTCCTTCAAAACCTATGGGTGTTTGCGCTGATCTGCCCAAGTAACACAGCATTAACAGCCACTCGATGAAAAGTGACACAAAATAGCACAAAGCTGTATTTGTGGTAATAAAAAAAAGGGCAACTTTCCAGCACAAAATACTCTTTGCGCTGAAATATAAATACCACTACGTTGCTTTGTATGACTTTGTGTCAGTTTGCAGCGACGCAAAGTTCAAGTACGTCTGTGCCCAGAAGGGTCCCTTTGTTTACCTAATTTTAGATAGCACAATGCACCAGTGCTGGTAGGTGTATACCAAGCAGCGGTTCAAATTATCCTGCAGTTTGAAATAACGTTAGTAAAAGAATAAGAAAATACATTACACTGTGGAAAATAACTGGGTCAGCCCATAGCAACATTTTTAGAATTTATGCAGTTATACGTAACATTTTCCTTATTGCTTCCAAAAAGAAAATTTGTTGGAAACCATTGAGGACACAGGAATGAAAGGAACAGTGTGTTCAGTCAAAGAGTTCCCTTTCTGTCTCCTTATTTGTTGAAGATGTTTTCACAGGTTAGTTTCCGATGCTCGGAGACAACTGTACACTAAGGATCTGCACAAAATGGCCGATATGGACTCTGTCAATTGTTTTAAATCCTTACGTACCTACTTTCAAGTACGAAAACCGTGCATCTTACCTGCTTTTTTAAACACTTATCCAGGGTCACAATTATGCATTTTCTTTCTGCTGTAGTGCTCTTTATAAATGGGTAGAAAGGTAAAAGGGTGTGTTTGAAATGCTGTGTTTGAGCGGGGTGACATTTATTTATTTTCTGATCAAAACCAATGAATCATTCATTAACCACCATTAACATTATCCCATATGTTGAACAACACATCATACTGTGCCTTGTCTAATTTAAAGTAATCAGTATCCTGACAAAGCTTGATTTATATATTGCCAAGAAAGAAATATAAGCAAATAAATAACATTGGGTGATATCATGCAGAAAAGATGTACAATAATTAATCTAATCAGGTACTACCATCCTCACCTTGGTTCGTCTCTGCGATTCCTGCTTTCTCCATGACACACTGACCATAAATTCGAACATGACCTCCCATCCCACTTGAGAGAAGGTCATTCTGTATCTTCACCCTCCCTCTTTGCTTTTTGCAGTCATGCTACAGACCGTTCCAGCTGTCTGTTGAAGGCAGATTTGTATACAAAACTCCACAGAGTCAATCCTTGCTTAAGATTTAAAACCTCTCTTGTAGGAAATCTCCATTGCAGTCATAAGCGTTTAAATAGTCCCACCCATGCGCAGGGATCCCGGAGCACTTTCCATTTAATATCTTCACAAGTGTAGGCGTTCGCCTTTCTTCAGAAGGCCTGTAAAACACTTAAGAAAAAAAAACGTATTATGCAGCCTATAACCACAGGCTACAGTGGAAATATTCTTCAAATTGTACTTACATAAAAGGGTAAAAAAAAAATATATATATTTATATATATTTATTTTATAATCGAATACAGAGCTTAAAACTCTTTCACAAACCCTTTTTGTAAAAGTAGAATAATGAAGGATAGCAGGACAGTGAAGCCCCATAGGCTGCTATTATGTGAGTTTTAAGCAGCGTTTGTGCCTTTAAGGACTTAGAGACCACCAGTATTCTATCATGCCTAGCAGGTGGCAGTTGCCTCAGTTCTTTTTTCCGGCTCTTGGTGACAGGATCTTGGAGCACTCAACTCTTCCTTTTTAGGCCTTTTCTCTTCAAAATTCATATTGGTTTTTTGGTTACAACAACTTCATTCAACATTTTTCATCTCCTGTGCAGTTTCAATTTTTTTCTGACAGAAAATTGTGGTATTTTGTCAAACAAAATGCTTTCTTTATTTGACCAAGTGACACTGCCTGTGGGAGAATGAAAGCCAGTTCAGGCGTCTGCATTCTTTGCGTTCTAGGCAGCATGTTCCTGAAGATTTTCAGCATACAAGAGCTTTGCAAGCGTACCCTGAGGGAATGGTAAAAGAAGGCCTTCAGAGAGAGGAGAGAGTCAATTCTCTAACAGGGCTCTGCTGTTTATCTGTGAAGAGCGAGGAAAGGGTCAATCCTCTATCAGGGCTCTACCATTTATCACTGAAGAACGTGGAAGGCACAAACTGAGGGTTTCAGCCCAAAAACTACATCATTTCTGGTTGAGAGGATCGACGTCGAGATGAGGTACGGCACCGACTTCGCAATTGAGGGCTGGTTCGACATCGAGGGAGATACTCGACATTGACACAGGGTAAATTGACGACGATTACACAGTCGATTCACGTCAAAGAAGGTGTTGATGTCGAGGCGTGCAGACCTATTGACGTGGAGAAGCAGGTCGCCGTTAAGGTGTTTTCGGAAAATCGACTCGAGGAGTATATCGCTGTTGAGACATCAGTGTCAAGACATTACACGAGGTCGACGTCAAGGAGCATGTCGCTGTCTTGGCATCGAAGATGGCAGACGTGTCGGCATTTTGAACGTCGAGGCATCCCAGAAGGTCGAGGTTGAGGCGCATATTGTCATCTAGGCATCAGCGTAGAGGCATATCGACGTTGGAGCATCCACAATGCTCGATGACAGAACCACCGCCAATGCACACAACAGCAAAGAACTCTTCACCATCGTCAAGGAGTTCGCCAGGCCCAACAGCGAGACCACAGACATCACCCCTCCCAAAACCTCTGCACCAAACTCAGCACCTTCTTCCACCACAAGATCAGGAAGATCTATGACAACTTCGACACCTTAGACCCGGCCAGTACACCCGCCACCATCGCACACAACCAAGCCTCACCCCAACAGACCGTGCTCTCCTGGACCCCGCTCACAACAGAGGACACGCTCAAGACCATGAAGAGCATCCTCTCAGGAGCCCCAACAGATCCTTCCCCGTACCACGTCTTCCACAGAACACTCACTGCCATCGCCCCCCAGCTTTGCCGCACCATCAATTGCTCCATCGAAACCACCACCTTCCCCGACGATTGGAAGCACGCCAAGATCAACCCCTACTGAAGAAGCTTTCCTCAGACCCGACAGACCTCAAGAACTTCAGACCCATCTCCCTCCCCCCCCTTCCCAGCCAAGGTCATCGAGAAGGCCATCAACACCCAACTCTCCAAGTTCATTGAAGAGAACCACATCCTGGACACCTCCTAATTTTTTTTAAATAAATGAAAAAAGGAGAAATCTCAATTCTCCAAATTCTTGAGTCTCCACCTCCGACTTCTCTGCCTCTACCATCAGTTTTTGGCACCATATCAGCGCCAATACCTCTGCCTGGGAAGGCTCTTCTCCCAAAAAAACACACCATTGTTTACACCATCACATCTTACATGTATCTTGATCAAAGCCAGATCACGCTCAAGATCTAGGTGTCGGTCACAATACACTTCCTCCACTTCTACCGGGTAATATACGCCGATTTCTCGGAATCTCCACCTTCTTGCATTTCTTCGGTGAGCAACATTCCAGATGTCGGTACCATTGTCTTCGGCTTCAGTAATGTTTTTGAGTCGCTTCTCCTTCCAGACGGTTCTGGTAAGAGGTGCTGCGATGCTCAAATTACCATCGTCAGTGTTGACACCACTACGTCCTTTAGAGCCAGTCCTTTTAAACCAGCCCTGGAATTGTGTTGCATTCCAGCCTCTGCTATATCTGTTCCTCCCGCTCAAGTAGCTGAACTCTGTTGTCCGTAAAGTCTATAGCACGGCCGCAACCACCATGAAAGCTACCAGTGCAGCTCCTTCGCTCTGAATCTGCGGTCTCTCGCATCATATTGGCCATCATGCAACTACTCCTGCCTCCTCTGTAAGCAGAATAGATGGTGTAGGTAGTGGTTGATGTCATGGGCTGTGAATGCCTTTGACAAGGGTGCAAACCCTACCTGGGGAAATTTGCTTTTAAACTATTCAGCAGCTGGCGGGTGATCTTCCCAGGGCCCAACCGGAAGTCTTCCTACACAGTCAATAAGGGCTTCATGGTGCCTAATCAGTCATCAGTGCTGCAACTGATTCTTCCTTGTTGGCGGCACAAGAATGTTGCTATGGTACTGCCTTACGAAGACATCCTTGGCTCCGACTTATGACTCCTAATCCAAAGTCTCAATAGAGCATCCTCAGTCTTTCAAATCAGATTATTACCTCTACGGCAGCCACCTTGTCGACAAGATGGCGAGCATCAAATCTGAAACAGAGATTCTTACATCGCTTGGCCTAGAAAGGCCCAAAGAACAGAAACGTTCCTTTAAGTTCCTAGCATCCGGGAGTAGACAAACAACAGGCGCTACGCCATGAACGTTTTGTTCCCCCCCTCTTCCGTTACTATCTCTGGTAGGGGGCAGCATCTCAATTTTTCAACCGATCATGTACTTTAATGGTTGGGTCTTCACAAACGCTTCACTTGACAGTCAACATCCGGCTGCTAAACGTGGTGGAGGTCGTTCCTCACATATTTGCTGAAGAAAGACAGGAACGAGTTCAGTCCCAGTCTAGACTAGACATTAGCCAACAATTGGATTCGGGAGAACATTTTTGGAGGCGAGCATTGCATCAGATCTATCCCCTATTACACCAGTGAGATTGGCTCTGCTCCATAGACCTTGAAAACACCTATTTCATGTACCGTTCACCAAGTAACATTGCAAATTCTGGAGGTTTGTCGCAGGGTCACTATCAGTATCAAGTTCTTCCATTTTGCCTCAAGTCCGTACTTTCTCGAAGTGCACGGCAGTGGTGGCTGTCCACCTCAAGATACATTGAATCTTCATCTACCCCTTCTTAGACGATTGGTTAACCACAGAGTCTACTCCGCAGGCAACGTAGCTGCACTTGCAAAGTTAAAAAAGACATTTGCAAAAAGAGCCAGTGTATTTAATATTGTTTGATCAGTATTGTCTTAGACTTACGAGTCCTATACCGACCATACTACTTAAACATGTTCTCATGAAGTCACTAATCCCATGGTGAGAAAAGTGTCATCTCTCCTCTGCTCCATAGCCTTATGCATCTTCCTCACTCCGAATACACTACTCCACAGGATGCTCTTAAACAGTGTCTTGAGGAGCAGTGGGACCAATTGACAGGCATCTAGAAGGACAGCATCATCTTTCTTCATGCAAAGTTTCTAATATGATGGTCATCTCCGGCCTACCTGCTTCGAGGAATGCCTTTTCACCAATAGGTTCCCTCTCAGACTAGTGTCTATGCATCAATGCATCAATACTGAGCTGGGGTACTCACAATTATCTCCAGATTCAGGGCTTGTGGTCTCTGAGTGAAATTACCTATCATATCAGTCTCCTCGGGCTCCAAGCGGGCCACCTAGCGCTAAAAGCCTTTATTACGTTCATTCACATCCCAATCCCTGCATGTTCACATGGACAGTTCAGCCACCATATTCTACACGCAGGAGGGAACGAGGTCCACAAATCTATCCCACCAAGCCCGTACAATCAAGGAATGGCTCATAGCCAGGAACACGAAGTTCTCAGCAACTAACCTCTTGGATGTACAAAAGGTTCAGGCAGACCCCCTCAGCAGAGGGCTACTAGAAAGCCACAAGTGGATCCTTCCTCACATTGTTGTGCAAGGTGTCTTCAGGCTGTGGGGCTCTCCACACATCGATTTGTTCCCCACCGTAGGACTTAAAAAAAATAATGCAAAGGCTTCGCCTCCAGATATACCCAACACGTGATTCTGGGGAATGCCCTGGGGATTGACTGGTCCGCAATATTTCTCTACGCCTTCCCGACAATCCCCTGATTCCGTCAGTCCTCATGCTCAAGATCCAGAACTATCTTTATAGCTCCGTAGTGGCCGCGTTACTGGGGGTTCACGCTCCCATGCGTAGCAGACCTACTAATTAGGTTGGGAGACCAGATAGTTCAGCCCTGTCTCTCCTCCTTCATTTCCGTAGCATGTCTCCTGAGTTTGTGCAGTATGGACACTTGTATCTGCCCCAAAACGTCTTGGACATCCTCAAGGAGGATAAAACGGCCTTCCTCCTGTTCACTAGATGCCTTCAAGTGAAGGTGATGTTGCATCTGGTGCTCGTTCAAGAACATACACCCCAATGTTTGCCAGGAAGAGGTAATTCTTCCCTACCTTCTTCTTTTGGTAAACTATAGCTTGCAATTCTCTTCCATGAATGCTCACTTGGCAGCTCTTCTGCCTACAGGAAACGTTTTTCATTAGCCTCTTTTTCAAAATCTCTGTTATCAAGGATTCTTTAGAAGGGTTTTCCTCCCATTTGGTGTCCTTTTCCCTCTCTTGGAGCTTGTCCTTTTCCCGTCTTATGCAGGATCCTTTCGAACCCATTCTTAAGTCATCCGTGCAGTAGTTCTCATGGAAGACCACTTTCCTCATAGCAATTGCACCAGCTCGTAGAGTTGGTGAAATGCAAGCATTATGTTCTCACGAACCATTCACAGTTTTTTCACTCTGACAAAATAATCATGAGGACTACCCCCCACCCTCCACCGAATTTCCTCTCATAACGTTCTATCGGATTTCTACATCAATCAGACGATTTCCTTACCAACATTCTTTCAGCATCCTTCAACCCCACCTGAGAGAATACTTAATTCCCTGGATGTGAAGCGTGTATTCAAATTTTATCCAGATAGGACACGCAACAACAGCAAATAGGACCAAATGTATATCAGTTGTGGCCTGGTCCGTACATTTCTAGCCACTTCCAAACAATCCATCTCCTGATGGATAGTGTCTTGCATCTTCTTATTCTATCAAGAAAGAAACAATACTTTGTCAGCTAGACCTTGGGCCATTTTCCTGGGGGAAAAGCTGTTACTGCTGCTCTGATGAGATATTCCCCTATAGCGGACATTTGTTAAGCAGCTACTTAGGGATCTGTTCACACTTCCACCAAGCACTATGGTTTGGATCTGAATGTGCGAGCAGATGCTCAAGTAGGACGGGCCTCTCTCAGAAATGTATTTGCTTAATTCAGTCATATTATCCGTACGCTGTTTTTTCCACAGCTCTTGGGGCTCACTACACCACTGGATTCAAGCTAGCCTGGCTGATGAAGAGTGATGCCCTGAAACCGGTCCCAGGATGCTTGTTTCCGGTCCAGGGAGGACCTGGCTTGGCAGTTCGGGCTGGACTGTTCATAAGGAACAGGGTCAAGACTGATTTGCATATGGCTGGGTCCAAACTGGGGTGGTGTGATGAGCAAAAGAATGATGGATTAAACCCAGATCCTTGTGTCTGGGGATGAATGTTTGCATTGTCCAGCATTCCATCCATCAATTGTTTCTTTTGCATATGTCGCCCTAAGTGGGAAGGGTATGCCCAGACCTGGGTCCCGTGCTCACTACACCACTGGATTCAAGCTAGCCTGGCTGATGAAGGGTGATGCCCTGAAACTGGTCCCAGAATGCTTGTTTCCGGTCCAGGGAGGACCTGGCTTGGCAGTTCGGGCTGGACTGTTCCCATAAGGAACAGGGTCAAGACTGATTTGCATATGGCTGGGTCCAAACTGGGGTGGTGAGCAAAGGAATGATGGATTAAACCCAGATCCTTGTGACTGGGGGTGAATGTTTGAATTGTCCAGCATTCCGTCCATCAATTGTTTCCTTTGCATATGTCGCCCTAAGTGGGAAGGGTATGCCCAGACAAGGGTCCCGTGCTCACTACACCACTGGATTCAAGCTACCCTGGCTGATGAAGGGTGATGCTCTGAAACCGGTCCCAGGATGCTTGTTTCCGGTCCAGGGAGGACCTGGCTTGGCAGTTCGGGCTGGACTGTTCCCATAAGGAACAGGGTCAAGACTGATTTGCATATAGCTGGGTCCAAGCTGGGGTGGTGTGGTGAGCAAAAGAATGATGGATTAAACCCAGATCCTTGTGTCTGGGGATGAATGTTTGCATTGTCCAGTATTCCGTCTATCAATTGTATCTTTTGCATATGTCGCCCTAAGTGGGAAGGGTATGCCCAGACGTGGGTCCCGTGCTCACTACACCACTGGATTCAAGCTAGCCTGGCTGATGAAGGGTGATGCCCTGAAACCGGTCCTAGGATGCTTGTTTCCGGTCCAGGGAGGACCTGGCTTGGCAGTTCGGGCTGGACTGTTCCCATAAGGAACAGGGTCAAGACTGATTTGCATATAGCTGGGTCCAAGCTGGGGTGGTGTGGTGAGCAAAAGAATGATGGATTAAACCCAGATCCTTGTGTCTGGGGATGAATGTTTGCATTGTCCAGTATTCCGTCCATCAATTGTATCTTTTGCATATGTCGCCCTAAGTGGGAAGGGTATGCCCAGACGTGGGTCCCGTGCTCACTACACCACTGGATTCAAGCTAGCCTGGCTGATGAAGGGTGATGCCCTGAAACCGGTCCTAGGATGCTTGTTTCCGGTCCAGGGAGGACCTGGCTTGGCAGTTCGGGCTGGACTGTTCCCATAAGGAACAGGGTCAAGACTGATTTGCATATGGCTGGGTCCAAACTGGGGATGGTGTGGTGAGCAAAAGAATGATGGATTAAACCCAGATCCTTGTGACTGGGGGTGAATGTTTGCATTGTCCAGCATTCCGTCCATCAATTGTTTCTTTTGCATATGTCGCCCTAAGTGGGAAGGGTATGCCCAGACGTGGGTCCCGTGCTCCCTACACCACTGGATTCAAGCTAGCCTGGCTGATGAAGGGTGATGCCCTGAAACCGGTCCCAGGATGCTTGTTTCCGGTCCAGGGAGTACCTGGCTTTGCAGTTCGGGCTGGACTGTTCCCATAAGGAACAGGGTCAAGACTGATTTGCATATGGCTGGGTCCAAACTGGGGTGGTGTGGTGAGCAAAAGAATGATGGATTAAACCCAGATCCTTGTGACTGGGGGTGAATGTTTGCATTGTCCAGCATTCCGTCCATCAATTGTTTCTTTTGCATATGTCACCCTAAGTGGGAAGGGTATGCCCAGACGTGGGTCCCGTGCTCACTACACCACTGGATTCAAGCTAGCCTGGCTGATGAAGGGTGATGCCCTGAAACCGGTCCCAGGATGCTTGTTTCCGGTCCAGGGAGGACCTGGCTTGGCAGTTCGGGCTGGACTGTTCCCATAAGGAACAGGGTCAAGACTGATTTGCATATGGCTGGGTCCAAACTGGGGTGGTGAGCAAAAGAATGATGGATTAAACCCAGATCCTTGTGACTGGGGGTGAATGTTTGCATTGTCCAGCATTCCGTACATCAATTGTTTCTTTTGCATATGTCGCTCTAAGTGGGAAGGGTATGCCCAGACGTGGGTCCCGTGCTCACTACACCACTGGATTCAAGCTAGCCTGGCTGATGAAGGGTGATGCCCTGAAAGCCGGTCCCAGGATGCTTGTTTCCGGTCCAGGGAGGACCTGGCTTGACAGTTCGGGCTGGACTGTTCCCATAAGGAACAGGGTCAAGACTGATTTGCATATGGCTGGGTCCAAACTGGGGTGGTGTGGTGAGCAAAAGAATGATGGATTAAACCCAGATCCTTGTGACTGGGGGTGAATGTTTGCATTGTCCAGCATTCCGTCCATCAATTGTTTCTTTGCATATGTCGCCCTAAGTGGGAAAGGTATGCCCAGATGTGGGTCCCGTGCTCACTACACCACTGGATTCAAGCTAGCCTGGCTGATGAAGGGTGATGCCCTGAAACCGGTCCCAGGATGCTTGTTTCCGGTCCAGGGAGTACCTGGCTTGGCAGTTCGGGCTGGACTGTTCCCTTAAGGAACAGGGTCAAGACTGATTTGCATATGGCTGGGTCCAAACTGGGGTGGTGTGGTGAGCAAAAGAATGATGGATTAAACCCAGATCCTTGTGTCTGGGGGTGAATGTTTGCATTGTCCAGCATTCCGTCCATCAATTGTTTCTTTTGCATATGTCGCCCTAAGTGGGAAGGGTGTGCCCAGACTTGGGTCCCGTGCTCACTACACCACTGGATTCAAGCTAGCCTGGCTGATGAAGGGTGATGCCCTGAAACCGGTCCCAGGATGCTTGTTTCCGGTCCAGGGAGGACCTGGCTTGGCAGTTCAGGCTGGACTGTTCCCATAAGGAACAGGGTCAAGACTGATTTGCATATGGCTGGGTCCAAACTGGGGGTGGTGTGGTGAGCAAAAGAATGATGGATTAAACCCAGATCCTTGTGACTGGGGGTGAATGTTTGCATTGTCCAGCATTCCGTCCATCAATTGTTTCTTTTGCATATGTCGCCCTAAGTGGGAAGGGTATGCCCAGACAAGGGTCCCGTGCTCACTACACCTCTGGATTCAAGCTACCCTGGCTGATGAAGGGTGATGCTCTGAAACCGGTCCCAGGATGCTTGTTTCCGGTCCAGGGAGGACCTGACTTGGTAGTTCGGGCTGGACTGTTCCCATAAGGAACATGGTCAAGACTGATTTGCATATGACTGGGTCCAAACTGGGGTGGTGTGGTGAGCAAAAGAATGATGGATTAAACCCAGATCCTTGTGTCTGGGGATGAATGTTTGCATTGTCCAGCACTCCGTCCATCAATTGTATCTTTTGCATATGTCGCCCTAAGTGGGAAGGGTATGCCCAGACGTGGGTCCCGTGCTCACTACACCACTGGATCTAAGCTAGCCTGGCTAATGAAGGGTGATGCCCTGAAACCGGTCCTAGGATGCTTGTTTCCGGTCCAGGGAGGACCTGGCTTGGCAGTTCGGGCTGGACTGTTCCCATAAGGAACAGGGTCAAGACTGATTTGCATATGGCTGGGTCCAAACTGGGGTGGTGTGGTGAGCAAAAGAATGATGGATTAAACCCAGATCCTTGTGACTGGGGGTGAATGTTTGCATTGTCCAGCATTCCGTCCATCAATTGTTTCTTTTGCATATGTCGCCCTAAGTGGGAAGGGTATGCCCAGACGTGGGTCCCGTGCTCACTACACCACTGGATTCAAGCTAGCCTGGCTGATGAAGGGTGATGCCCTGAAACCGGTCCCAGGATGCTTGTTTCCGGTCCAGGGAGGACCTGGCTTGGCAGTTCGGGCTGGACTGTTCCCATAAGGAACAGGGTGAAGACTGATTTGCATATGGCTGGGTCCAAACTGGGGTGGTGTGGTGAGCAAAGGAATGATGGATTAAACCCAGATCCTTGTGACTGGGGGTGAATGTTTGCATTGTCCAGCATTCCGTCCATCAATTGTTTCTTTTGTATATGTCGCCCTAAGTGGGAAGGGTATGCCCAGACGTGGGTCCCGTGCTCACTACACCACTGGATTCAAGCTAGCCTGGCTGATGAAGGGTGATGCCCTGAAACCGGTCCAAGGATGCTTGTTTCCGGTCCAGGGAGTACCTGGCTTGGCAGTTCGGGCTGGACTGTTCCCATAAGGAACATGGTCAAGACTGATTTGCATATGGCTGGGTCCAAACTGGGGTGGTGTGGTGAGCAAAGAATGATGGATTAAACCCAGATCCTTGTGACTGGGCGTGAATGTTTGCATTGTCCAGCATTCCGTCCATCAATTGTTTCTTTTACATATGTCGCCCTAAGTGGGAAGGGTATGCCCAGACGTGGGTCCCGTGCTCACTACACCACTGGATTCAAGCTAGCCTGGCTGATGAAGGGTGATGCCCTGAAACCGGTCCCAGGATGCTTGTTTCCGGTCCAGGGAGGACCTGGCTTGGCAGTTCGGGCTGGACTGTTCCCATAAGGAACATGGTCAAGACTGATTTGCATATGGCTGGGTCCAAACTGGGGTGGTGTGGTGAGCAAAAGAATGATGGATTAAACCCAGATCCTTGTGACTTGGCGTGAATGTTTGCATTGTCCAGCATTCCGTCCAACAATTGTTTCTTTTGCACTTGGTGGGGATGGGCTTGCTATTGTTTTCAAATGCTTATGACTATCAATGGAGATCCCCTATGAGAGAAGGAATAGTTTCTTACCTGTAACTCCAGTTCTCTCGTAGGGGAAGCTCCATTAAAGTCATAAACGACCCACCCACCTCCCCGGTGGACATAACAGAGGACATTACTTGGATAACATTTCACTAACGCCTTAAAAAAGAACTGAGGCAACTGCCATCTGCTAGGCATGATGGAACTGTGGTGGTCTCTGGGTCCTTAAAGGCACAGACGCTGTTTAAAACTCACATAATAGCATCCTATGGGGATACACTGTCCCGGTATCCTTCATCTTCTACTTTTACCAAAAAGGGTTTGTGAAAGAGGTTTAAGCTCTTTATTTGATTTTTGCTTCAAAAATATATATATATATTTATATATATATATATATATATATATATATATATATGTATATTTGTTGATATGTATGTATATTGGGATTTTTACCCTTTTATGTAAGTACAATATGAAGGATATCTCCACTGTAGCCTGTGGTTATAGACTGCATAATATGTTCTTTCTTAAGTGGTTTACAGGCTTCCTGAAGAAAAGCGAACGTCTACACTTGAGAATATATTATATGGAAAGTGCTCCAGGATCCCCACGTATGGGCGGACTATTCAAACATTTATGACTTCAATAAAGATTCCCCTACGAGAGAGCTGGAGTTACAGGTAAGAAACTCTTCCTCTCACGTCAAACTCAATCTTTCGGTTATTTTTTGCTTTCCTCTCGTTCTGTGTTTGACCTGCCCACAGGACCTTTTTAGTTCTGTTGTAGCTAGATTCATTATTCATTCTGCTTTAAATGAAGCATAGCATCTAAGAAAAGAGATTCTTGTTTAAACACCAGTTTTTTGCAATACAAAACCAAAACCAAACAGAGCGACGGGCTAGTCAGATTGCACCTCACTTAGTTGCTGCATTTTAGTGTTAAGAATTGTGCACAAATCCTCCGGCACTTGTCGCCCTTTAGTGCCACTGTAAACAGATTTCGAATTTTGATGAAAGCAAGAATGTGCACCAAGAAAGCAGATTTAGTCCATTGTAATTCTTGAAGAAAATTTTTTATTCAAAAGTTTGTGCACATTTAATGAACAACCAGCCAACGCGTTTTGTTCCCAAGATATATTCATGGAACTTAGTCAGTTTTTTGCATTTCAGTGCACCTACTGATCACTAGAAAATCTGCAGCATAAATGTGGCAAATGATCTTGACAGACTTTGAAGACCTCTATAAACCAGCATTGACCATGCCACTTCGTCTTGCTTGTACGTAAAAGGTAGGCGAGACTGATTGGCATTGCCAATGCTTGTAAAAGTTAGCACTTTAGCAAAACTAGTCAATGATGGGCATCTTTCCCATTCCGTATTTTGCTCTTGACAAACTAGCCTGTGCTCAGTAATATATTCACTCCTGTATCACCTCAAACGTCACTCTAATTGATCCAGTCCATTACTGCCATTCTTTAGGGTTTCTGGTGCCCCCAGGTAGTTCTTCCTACTGACCTTTCTCCCATTCTCTCACCTCCCCCACCAATGGCTCTCACCTGCCTAAGTGTAGCTGTCTGCACTGGTTAATCTTCTTCTATAGACTTTCCACTGGCCCTGCTCTCCCGCCTCTCTGTAACTGACGTCTCTGCTCCAACTATGGACTGCTTACCTTTTTGGAGAGCTGCTTCCCTTATCGTCAGCAACTGGTGCAATTTTGAAGAAATCTTGTTGCAGGGAAGAGCAGACCTCTGCCTTCTAACTAATGAATCCTCATTTTGTTCCTGAAGTTTTGGAGAACCGGACATTGGGGTCGACTGTTTTCCCAAGACTATTATACCACCTCGGCAAGGCGCTCACTTTTCACTAGAAGTGGAGCCACATAACAGCTGATCAAGGAATTGCTCCTTTTACTGCCTACTGGCCTTGCTTCTGATGTTATGTTATGTTAATAAAATTTCTAGAGCGCGACTGTTACCCTAAGGTGTCCTGGCGCTGAGCACTGCCTAATTGGTTCCTGTGGAGTGAGACACTATAATGTAAATAACCAGGATTTCAGCCCTTGCCTGAAGGAGAGGAGCTCAGTTGCATTTCTAAGGTGGAATGGTAGATTGTTCCAAGCTTTAGCAGCGGAGGCAGTGAAGCTCCTGCCACCCCAGCAAGCTTTTTTGATTAAAGGAACAATCACTTGTTTTGCTGCCAGAGAGCGCAGAGTTCTCCTCGGGACGTACCATTGAAACTGTTGTTTCAGGTAGTCAGGGCCTCCTCCTTTTAATGCCTTGAAGACTGTGCAAAGGGCTTTAAATTGGGCCCGATGTTTCACTGGGAGCCAGTGAAGCTGTCTTAGTTCCCTCTTGATTGAGACAAACCTAGGTGTACCCATCAGCAGCCTGGCAGCTGCGTTTTGTACTACTTGGAGTTTGTTCATATGTCTCTTTTGGATATTCAAGTAGAGACTATTACAGTAGTCTAAGAGTGACATAATAAGTGCTGTAACCACTGTCCTCAGGCTGTCACCCGAAAGAAGGAACTTTATTTTCCTCAGAATTCTGAGGAGAAAAAAACATGAGGAGACAACCCCACTTATCTGATCTCCAAAAGTGAGTTCATTGTCCACAATCACCCCTAAGTTCTTCACTTTCTCAGCTGGTTCTGGAAGTGTTCCCAGTTCTTTCGGCCACCAGTCCGGTGTCCAGATATTCATGTTATCCCCAAAAATAATAACCTCTGTTTTTCCAGACTTAAGTCTCAGGCAGTTGGATACCATCCATCCCGAGATGGCTTTCATGCAGTCGTGACATTTTCTTCCAGTTTCAGATTCATGGCCACGCTGAAGGGACAGAACAATTTGCGTGTCATCCGCATATGATGTTAGTTGGAACCCGAATTACCTTATCAGGGCTCCCAGCGGGGACACGTATACATTAAAAAGTGTAGGGCTCAGGGACGACCCCTGAGGCACCCCACAAGGAAGGGAGAAGGGTTTAGACCTAACCTTGTCCAGGGCCACTGTTTGCGATCTATCAGTTAGAAAGGATTTCAGGAGGTTCCAGGCCGTGCCTTGAACCCCATTTTCTGATAGATGGTCCATCAGAACCCTATGATGGACCGTATCGAAGGCCGCCGAGAGATCTATCATGAGGGGCGGTATCATTTACAATAAAACAGACAAAGAGAACCTCTCACACCATAGATACATCAAATGTTCTGAGTAGCTGAGTAGGCTGCGTTCTAATTCTGCACCTTTTGATTCCAACTTTTATTGGAAATGTTTACTCTATCTATTATTTGTATAGGAAACGTCCCTCTATTGTACCACGCTTTCTTGCACATTAAGGACCACATTAAATATGTACGTAAAGACATACAACTGACAGAAAACTTTAAAGAAACGTAACACTCTGGACCACATAAAATACATTGTTCTCTGCGGACTGCTCCTCAAATATTACATTGATGCAGAAATACAGGACAATACTCTACAAACATGTAAATGACAGAACTCATACAAGTTTAAAGACTTTGACTCTCAAATGAATGACAAATACAAAATATTTACAGGTACTTCACCAAGAACAACATAAATAAGTGTCCAACATATATATTATGCTTTTTTCTTATGCATATATTGTACTTTTTTTCGTGATCAAACTGCACATACTCATTGGGGAAGAAAGGGTGCAGAGCCCAATGCAGGGACTTCCTTCAGCACTCTCGGGTGACTCCATTGCTGTCATGATGCTGCCTCACTTCTACCGTCTTTGAGAAATCGCAAGATATGAGCGGTCTGCGGGAGCTCTCGTGAGAACAGTTGGGTCTCTGTCTTTGCTTAGCCTTCCATATATGGGGCTGGAACGGGCGTTGCGTTAGGGTCGGGCACAGAGCAAGAGAGAAACACTCTCACTCTGTTGCCACCTTGGCCACATCCCCAATCCTTAATTTGTAAATAAACCTTCATGGTTTCTAAATTCACTGGACTCCATCCTTTTTTATTCAAAGCTTATATATTGACTATGCTGATTTATCTGCTGTTAAAACTGTTATCTGTTGGAACACATTGCCTCATATCTAGGCGCTTTAACTTAGATTATCTGATTAGATAGCGTCATTGAACTAAATGGAGGTGTGAGTAAAATTTCCATCCCTTCTAAATATCTAAATTCTCAACTGTTCATGTCAAAGTTTCATGTCTAATGCTACAGTAGATGCTGGTGAACAGCCAAGTGATGGTCTAAGATCTAATAGAGAATGCTGATCAGAGTCCATGCCATTCAAGAAGTCTCTTAGCACATCATTATCAAAGTCTGAGATATTGACCGCAAACGAAACCTATTGACATTGGAACAATAAGCCTTGTACCCCCTTCTGACAAATGTGTAACAAAACCAAATACTATCTCTGCAAAAATGTATGAATGATTTATTGAACTCAGGCAATGTAGTTGTATTCTGATCTTATACAAAACCAAATTATTCTGTCCAGATTCTTTGAGTACTTCAAACTGCAGGGTGTGGAAACCTTTCACACTTCTTGTTATATTTCACTACATTGTTATGTGCAGGCATGTAAATGATGTTAATGATAGAATTGACACATGTCTACTGTTTAACATAGCTTCAGCAGAAAGGGAAATTTATTTTCTAGCTGAATATTATACATGCCTGCGGCTGCGGAGCTTCTACAAGCTGATCTTCAACAGTTCCTTGCAAATGGAGCTTAAAATAAACAAAGGACTAATGCTTTTTAGTGCTTCCAAATAGGGCATTGTTTTAAGTTAACATTGCAAACATGGGCTCTGATCAAGTAGGTCCTCACTTGCCTCATAGATTCAAGGGGAAAAGTTTGTACAACCCCTTATAATTGGAGTGAGGTGAAGAGAAAGACCAGATGCTGGAGAGAATACTTTATGGTTTCTAGGCATGAGAGTGATATACTTGTATGGCAATAAATTAAATAATAATAGTGTAAAGCCGCAATGCAGATAAGTAGTTTAAGACTAATTGGTTATGGGTGTGTGATGAACAATGTGGGGGTGTGTGCTACACATGAAACTCCTGAGGTTTATCGCCTTTGGACCTCTGCTGTGGGGCTCTCTAATGGAGTCGGACCCACTGTAATGTTCTTGGAACATGTGTGGACATAACCCTGCCTACGTGCCAGCTGAGCAAGAAATACTGTTGTCTGACTCAGCCTTGCATCTGCGCACAAAATTCTGATGATTTAATTGGAGACTGTGTAAAAAGTATCATCTGCAATGTTTTCAGTGTACATTCTGTTGAACTGTGATTTAAAGTACTGTAATTCCAGATTAGAACATGATACAAGGGTCAGTGTTGCTGCCTTTTCTATAAATTAGTTGGCCCAGAATCCAAACATGAGGTCTTTTTTTACTTATCATAATTCTCCGAGCCAGCCCTTAATGAGAGTCCGTCATCCTTTGAGCTTCTTATCTGCTTGTGAGCAGCATTGTTCTGCTCCAGAGTGCATGCACTGGAACCCCCGAGGATCCAGGAGACTTTTAAGAATCTCAGAGCAATAGCATACGATGAAGTGGAAGCCCACCTGAGTGGTAGTGCACCTCATAAGCCCCTTGTGCAGGGAGAAAATGTAATGTACATATTTGAAAGCAGGTAACCTTAAGGGACACAGCGCCAGCACAACATTAGAAATTTGATCTGGGACCACCTTGAAGCAGCTAAGCGGTCGCCACAAGCTCCACAGAAGAAGGAGAAAAGAATCTTTGCAGTAGATGCCCCAGGATGGCAATGTTGAGTGTCTAGAAAGGGGGACGCACACGTCTTGCATTATGTGGTCAAAAGTGGTTGCTTGTCAACCTCTAAATAGAGTGAAAAACGATTGTTAATTGGCTTTATTATTATTGACTTTACTTATTTGCATGTGAAAAGCTTGTGTTTATGATTAAGCCAATAGGTTTGGTTTAATACATTGTGGCAGGGGAATGCTTTTTAATACCATATCAAAGCAGTAGGCTTCTCCAGTATTGGATCTTTCATAGATTCATATGCTTGAACCATCCCTGTTGTTGCTGTGGGAGTCCCACGGTATCATTCTAAATCAGCAATCATTATAATCATAGGCTACCATACAATGAACAGTCACTGCAATAGCCTATATACCTTCTTTTGTAAAATAGAACCAAATTTAAGTCTTAAGTCATAACCGATCAGGCGACAGCATCCTGTAGAACACTCCCAAGAGAGGCTGAGTTCCTCAGATTTTCTACCGCACGACGTTTGACAGTGAGTCTCCGTGAGCTCTGCTCAGTTTTTTCCTTCATTCTTCTGATATTTTCCCCAGTTTCCAGAAAACCATGGTGGATTCTTCTAAGAAGGGCCTCTTCAGATCATGTGGATCTTGCGGTAAGAAGAGACATCATGCTGAAAATGCCCATAGAAACTGAATTGACTGTTTGAATCCTCAGCATTAAGTAAATAACTGCAAACTTTTTAGAACCTTTTCAGCCAAAACCCTAAAAGTCAGAGAGAGTGGGTTGCTGATTTGGTTACAGATACTTAAAAGTAAATCTGATGTCGTCTCTGAGGATGAGGAAAGTGATACCTCTCACACCTCTTTAGAAAAACATAAAAGGAGTGAGAGGTCACAGGAATCTCCTGAAGGCCATGAAAAGCTTAAACAAAGTCTTGCCATGAAGCTGCAAGCTCCTCACAAAAAAGGAAAGCGTTCATTTCCTACTGGGGTAAAATCTAATCTGGCCTCAAAACATGAAAAAAACCTCTTTAGAGCCTTCTATAGTAAAGATTGAAATCACTTAAAAAACCCTTGTCGTCAACGACACCGTCTTCAAGATCACCGTCAATGCAAAATTCACCATTGGGGCCTATTTCTCCTTCATTGTCGTCGATGCTCTCATCTTCGTAAAAAACCACCATTGACGAAAGTTTCAGATCCTGCACCGTCGGTGGCGGCTCCACTGACGATGACTTTACTGTCGGCAAAGGTGCCTTCACTGCCAATGAGCTCCTCGTCGATGATTCCAGCATCCTCGTCGACAACAACATCCTCGTCGACGACACTAGCTCCGTCGACGACCACTTCCTCGTCGTGGACAACCACTTCAGCCATGACAGTGAGTGCATTGACGGAGATGACCTTGTCGTCGATTCCCATCATGTCATCTTCGACGACACAAGTACCGCTCGTCGGCGAAACATTTGACGATGCCTACTTTGACCAGTATAAAAAGACCTTCAACGTTGCAATTTACTCCTCTTTATCCATCGGCGATGTTACCATTGACAACACTGTCGACGAGGTGTTTTCTTCAGAACCCATCAGTGGTTTCACCTTTACCTCCTACAACTTTCTCGGAAGGGTCAGATGATGATGGTCTGTTTGGCTCCGCACGTAGTCCTTCACAAGTTCATGTAAAATATCAAGAGGATGATGATAAATATGAGAACTATTATCCACAGGAGTTTCATCATCAGCATGCCAAGACCTTACAGTTTATGGAATCTGCTCATGAGCCCATGGTTCATCTTCCTGTAGCATTGGTTCAGGATTTGCAAGCCATCTTGCAGGATTATCGCACTCGTTTTCCTGCATCTGCGGGTGCACCTCCACCTCTGCCAGCATCTCCACCAATCATGCCTCCTCCTACGCCTAGAATGATGCCAAGAACAGATATTATTATTTCTCCGCAGCAGGATGTATCCTCTGATGATGACATAGAGGAAGGCGAAATTCAGAGTGCTAGACCAGCCAGCAATTAGTGGGAATAATACATAATTTACGCACCTGCTTCTCCAATTTCTTCAACAGCGGATTCTCCCCAGAGGACATAGGCGGTTTCTACCTATTAATTGAAAGAGCTGCCTCTCGGTTTCAACTACTGATGACAGTCAAGCAGTCTGACTGCTTTCTTTATGATTTTAAAGACCAATCACGAAAACTGTAAGGGTAATCCCTATAATTGACCATATTTGGGAGGACATTTTAGCAAAAAATTACCACAGGCAAAGGGTCCTGGATATAATAAGGTACGGCCATACCCTGGAGTTTGTCAGAGTACCACTGCCTCATCCAGCACAAAAATCTCTGCCATCCCAACTTCAGTTAATCACGAAGGAGGCATTCATCATGCTGCAAAAAGGAGCGATATAGAGAGTTCCAAACTCTCAAAGTGGAATGGGTTTCCACTCCCGCTTTTTTCTTGTAAGGAAAAAGTCTGGGGAATGGCGTCCCATTCTGGACCTCAGAAAGCCCAACAAATACCTGCAGAAAAAATCTTTCCGCATGGTAACTCTCCAGGAGATATTGCAATTGCTGAACCATTTGGATTTTCTGGCCAGCCTCGATTTACAGGATACATATTTCCTTCTTCCTATCTATCCCAAACACCAAAGGTTTCTCCGTTTCACTGTGGCAAGCTTCCCCTTTGTTCTCTGCTCAGCTCCTCGGGTATTCACCAAATGTCTTACTCCTGTTGCAGCACACCTAAGATTACGGGGTCTACAGATCTTCCCGTATCTGGACGACTGGTTGGTGAAAGCTCCTTCTCTTCACCAGACTTCGGAAGCCATATCAATCTGCCTACAACTGTTCCGGTCTCGGGGGTTTTCAGTCAGTTACCAGAAATCCGTTCTCTCACCCTCTCAATGGATAACTTTTTTCTGAACAACTATGGATACCCTCCAAAACAAGGCATTCTTGTCCGAAGAAAGGCAAAACACCATAAGGTTGCTAGCTCACCATTTCTCCAGAAAAGAGTTTGCTTCTGTTCGTCTCCTCAAATCCTTTCTCTGCATGATGTCTTCAGCCATTCTCATGGCGCCCCGCGCATGTCTCAGATTGAGGCCTTTCCAAGAACAGTTGGACAACCAATGACTTCAAGTGACCAGATCATTCGACAACATTATTCGGATCACAACAACCATGAAAAAAGCACTTGCTTGGTGGCATTCCGCCAGCAATCTCTCTGCGGGTCTGACATTCTGCTCTCCACTTCCAAACTTCATTCTGACCACGGATGCCTCACTGGAAGGCTGGGGAGCTCACCTTCAGGACCTCCAAGTGAGCAGCAGATGGAATGTCTCTCTCCAAGATGCCCATCAACTTCCTGGATTTGAGGGCAATTTTCTTAGCTCTTCAGTTGTTTCTACCATGGATACAAGCATCCTCTGTCCTCATTGAAAAAGACAACACCACCTGCATGCACTACCTCAACAAGCACGGAGAGATGAGGTCTCAGATTTTATCCTTAGAAGCTCAGAAAATCTGGAAGTGGGCATTACTACACTGCATCTCCATCAAGGCGGAACATCTTCCGGGCGTCAAAAACAATCTAGCAGACACCTTAAGCAGAATCGGTCAGACATGTCACGAGTGGGAACTCGATCAGCTATTTTCCGACTCCATATGATGGAAATGGAGAACACCCAACTTAGACTTCTTCCCATCTCAAAAGAACCGAAAATGCTGGTTTTTCGCTAGCTGGAAATCTCAGAGAGGGTCATGGAGCAATGCGTTTTCGATTTGATGTTCAGAAATCTTTGCTTACGCTTTTCCCCATGCCTCTCTCATTTCCAGGGTTCTCATGAAGATGAAAGGATAACCATTCAAGCTGATCCTCATTGCTCTGCGTTGGCCCCGCCAGCACTGGTTCATGGAGCTCCTTCTACTCATGGAGTCCAAGCCTTATTGCCTTCCAGTGACCACAACCCTATTCACCATGAACAAAGAACAAATCCTGCATCCTCATCCAGCCTTTCTTCAGTGGCATGCTTGACACTTGAATTCAATGATTTCAAGGATCTAGACTTCCCTCAGGACTGTAGGGATGTGTTGTCCAGAGCTAGAGCTAGAGCTGAGTCCACCAACAAAACATATAGATTGAAATGGAAGTGTTTTTGTTCTTGGTGCCTTCAAAATTAAATCAACCCTCTTTTTGTCATCTCCAGAACAAATTTTGCCTTATTTTCTTTCTCTGGCAAAATCAGGACTGGTGTATGCATCTGTGAGGGTCCACCTTGCTACCATCTCTCGAACAGGCGTACTTCCAATTCTTCATCCCTTTGTTCTTCTCGTATCATCGAACAATTCATGAAGAAATTGTTCAGGACCTTTCCTCCCATTCACCTCCTCCCCCAGAATGGCGTCTCAACATAGTCCTTTCTCAACTGATGAAGCCACCGTTTGAGCCAATTCACAAAATAGAGCCCACATTTCTTACTTGGAAAGTGGCATTACTTCCCACTCTAACCTCTGCAAGGAGAGTAAGTGAATTTCAAGCTTTCACTATAAAAGAACCCTACCTACAATTCACTGCTGACTGTGTTTTACTAAGAACGAATCCTAAATTTATTCCAAAAGTTCCAACCCAGTTTCACCTTAATGAGCCTGTTGTCCTCTGCACATCTTTTCCAAATCCATCCTCACCAGCGGAGAGATCTCTTCATTCTTTAGATGTCAAAAGATGTCTTAAGTTTTATTTGCAACGGACTAAGAAAATACGGAAAACTGATCAGTTGCTGGTCTCATATGTGCCTCTAAAACTGGGTGCTTCAGTCACAAAGAGAACTATTGCACGATGGATTGCTACAACTATTCAACTCTGTCATACTAGTGGGTAAGCCGCTCACGACCAAGGCTAAAGCACATTCCACGAGGGCTGTATCCTCTTCTGCTGCCCTGTTTGCTGGCTTCCCGCTAGACAAGATTTGCTGTGCCACAACATGGAAGAACACTCATACTTTCACGCTGCATTATTGTTTGGATCTGGCAACTTGCAGTGACGCAGCTGTAGGACAGGAAGTCTTACGTCATCTGTTCCAATAATGTAAGCCTCTACTCTTAGAGGTGTTTTTTTCCTTTTTCCTTTTATATGTTTTTTTATTATAAATATACCAAATGCTTCATGCTGTCATATGTTTCTCTGCTGATATACTAATAATGAAACTATATTTTGATGATATGTATATATATATATATATCAATACTGGAGAACCGTAGTTACAGGTAAGTAACTCATTTTCTTCTCCAGTATTGGATCTTTCATAGATTCACATGCTTGAATCAGAGTAGACAGCAGTTGCATAGATAAACATTTAGAGAATATAAATTCCCTTAGTGGATGGTGGGTAATAATATGCATGTATGAATATACATACATATATATGAAAGATCCAATACTGGAGAAGAAAGTGAGTTTAGAGAATATAAATAACCTTAGTGGATGATGGGTAACAATATACATGTGTGTATATGTATATATACATATACATATATACATATATATATATATATACATGTATATTGTTACCCACCATTCAAGAATGTGAATCTATGAAAGATGCAATACTGGAAAAGAAAATTAGTTACTTGCCTGTAACTACGGTATTCCAGTATTGGTATCTTTCATAGATTCACATGCGACTCTACCCTCTTCCCCAGAGAGGATTCCCTTATTTGCTCAGGTATATAGCTTTACACTTGTGCTTGAAAATCTGAGGAACTCTCTTGGGAGTGTACTACAGGGTACTGTCGCCTGATTGGTTATTACTTAAGTTTGGTTCTTTTTTTCAAAAGAAGGTAGATAGACTATTGCAGTGACTGTTCATTGCACTGTAACCTATGATTATAATGTTACTGCTTTAGAATTATACCGTGGGACTCCCACAGCGACGATTGGGATGATTCAAGCATGTGAATCTATAAAAGATACCAATTCTGGAGAACCGTAGTTACAGGTAAGTAACTAATTTTCTTATAGTTTTTATGGATGAGACATACATTGTCAAAGGTTGAATTCTTGTTATCACTGGGAATAGCTCGCCAAAATTAGTAGGCATGTGTTTTGAATAGTGAAAAGCCATATATGATTTTGCCTTAGGCATGTATACAGGTGTTGATACTATCTTTCCAGATAAAGCGCCTACGTAGATTCGGGGACGGTGTTAAACCTCAAGCATGTATGAAACAGTGTGTCCCTAAGTAGCACTCAAACACAGGATCAATAAAGTAGCATTTCATAGAAATAAATTCTTAAGAGTCAGAAGTGAAATGAGAACCATAAAGGTTTATTACAATAATTCAGGGTGCAATACAGAAGGCAAAAAGAAAATGCATAGTAAATCAGTATAGGGAATTAGCGTAAGGTTCAATTAAAATGTAGCAGTAAGTGATATGAAGTCAAGGCAAAAATATTCTAAGTCAGAGACATAAAATGAGCCGACAAGGATTCTGCCTCCAAAGTTGGGCAGTCAGAAGATTGGCTCACCTCCAAATTTCTTGACTTTTATCACCAAATTTACCTTAGAAGTCAATGGAAATTGTGAAGTCAGCATAAGGTGATCGGATGTTGCAATGAATTTGCAAACCACAATACAGAATTATACAATGTCATCTAATGCTACTATTTTACCACTAGCCCCAAAATGTTAATGTGCGTATTTAAACCGAATGTAATTGGATGTGGCAGTACAAACTAGTTCTAAAACAGTGAAAGTCACACAAGTGAATAGCTACTGACAGGAAAGGCCTTGAATGTTACAAAAGCTTCCTCCATGATTCTTTGAGAATAGCATGTCAGTACAAAGCTTTACAAATGCACATTTTGGTTGCATGCAGTGAAAAGAGAAATGAAAACACTCACATCATTATGGCTGCACTGAAAAATAAAATGGAGTCAACGCCTGGTTCGTGCCTAGTTGTGTCAACCACCGGCAAATACAGTTATGTTAAGTGTAGTGTTGTCATTTTAGTGCAGTTCAGAGTGTTCAAAATATCAAACACACATTTTATCAAATCGAAATCAGCTGTGACAGAGGTAACGCTGTGTTTCTTTTAGAGATAGGGCATGCTAGCGGCACAGATTGTCACATGGTACGTAGCAGATAATGGTAACGGACTAGGGGCCATATTAGCAACAAAATGCGATAAATATCGCAGAGCGCGCTTAGCGCGAAATATTTTATCGCCAGCTATCGCTGGAATATATCGCCACGCTAACGCTGTATTAGCAACAATTAGCACTATGGCGATGATTATTCCAGCGATAGCGGTAAAATGCGAGAATATCGCTGGAAAACCAGCGATATTCTCGCATTAACGCTAAGGTGGATTCAGCATTAGAATCCACCTCCTATACTACAAACAGGTAAGTCATCCTCACTAGCAGGTGTTAAAATCTAGCGATAAACGCGCTTAGCGCGAATTATTATATCGCTTCGCCTGCCTTGCTAATAGGGGGTAGGGGATTAGCGACTGTTTTCAGTCGCTTTAGTAGGGAACGCCTTCCTTGCATGTCATTAGCGATAATTATCGCTGACATGCAAGGCGATGGAAAACGCGGCCTCTAGCGCCTGAAAGCTGTCGCTAACGCCTGTTAGCGACAGCTTGCTAATAGGGCGATAAAATTATCGCCGCTTTAGCGGCAAAAGTGCCGCTAAAGCGGCGATAAAGCCCTTGATAATATGCCCCTAGATTTTAGGAGTAAATTTCTCCCTATGACATTTCTGTAAGATATGTGATTTTCACCCTTCTTAACCTTTGAACCTCTTTAGGGTGGGTTACAGTTAATAATTACATCTTTCAGCTGCTATTTATTTGTAATTTTGTGTGTAATATTTACGTGTGTGTACATTAAACTACATTTACTTTTTTAAAGAAAAAGAACTGACTGGACAATGATTTATTGAGTGTTATTTGGTGCGTTGTAGAGTTTTGATTTTGTATCCCAAAGCATCTACTCCACTCTGCCTTTTAACAGCTCTCCCTTGTTACCCTGAGTTAAGTGCTAAAAGGGGTACTTGGTCCCCAGTTTGGGGGTCCGTGGTACAGACGTCCTAGGATACCACAGCAACAGGTGAAAGCCCCCTGTGACATAATTGGGGACTAGTAACTTTTCCTGGTACTGCTCGAATTGTGTTTGTTTCTACAGGATGTACCTTTGTTTTCCCTAAAATTAATGATTGCTGAAATATTCATTATTTTGTTGATAATTCTTGTGTGATTTGCAGAAAAATAGTACATAATTAATATTAATTATTTTAAAATGACAAGGTTTGGTAGCCTTTCACATATAAGAGGAAGATATTTATGATAGATTTGTCAGATTACTAGGTCCTTTTATTAAGTGAATATCAGAGGTATGTGTGAGAAGCCCGTGTCAGTTTTCCTTTTCACCGCCAAGGTTACAGTTTCCTGTGGCGGGCTAGAGAAATGTACCCCGGGGTGACCTCCAAAATATTGGTATTCTTTGTCACCTTTCTGTGTTGCACTGATTTCTTTTTCAGAATCTTGCAAGTCTAGGCTTTTGGTAGCTACTAAAGAATGAAACACACATTCCAGACAAGGAATTACAAGGGAAAGTACAACGAAATGGAAACATGATAAATACTATTAAATTGCCATGGTATGTGTCCATTGTGTAATACGTTCATTTTTCTGCATTTTGGAGCTTAGAATTTCAAACCAAATTTTGTCTTATATCATAGTCGTCCTTTCAGTTTTTAATTTATTTAAGAAAAACTTATAGCATATGTGTTTTCTTATCTTCTTGCTCCGGACAACGATGTTTTAGGAGTGGTAGGATTCTTTGTTCTTGTCGTAAGATAGCAAGAAAAGGAAGAGGAAGAGCACTGTCTGAAATTAACTTTCCATCCCTTCGGTCGGCCGCAGGTGCAGCACTAAAGAGGTACAGTCATCCTTTACTTCTTTTCCTTAAGTTAGAGGTGTAAACCACAAGAGGCTATAAGCTGTGCTGCCAAGCCACGCTGCATTGCACAAGAGAATGCCAGCGGCATTACATTTTTGATCCGGGTTAATGATATTTGTTCGAAAGAGAGCTGAATAGCTGATTCGTCTAGCCGTGTTATTTATGTATAAGCCTCAAAGGTAATTAAAGTAGTTAACCTGCCCTAGCACTGAACTGTCGCAATATCACCTTTAGGGTTGCATTTGTCTCTAATAGTCCTAGAAAACTGTTATGCATAAACAATAATGGTGTATTTTATATTAAACCTATTCTTATGGGCTCAAGTTTACCTCGCAGTGGGTGGAACGTTGTTTCTGGAATGTTTGTGCCCCCTTTACTTGTGTTTTGATATGTCTGCTTACAAGAGAGCAAATTATGTTTCTATAGCGAATTGAGATTCTTCTCACATGGATTGTATGTGTATGTTTTGTGGCTGTGATGCATCATTGAAAAATTGTCCGAGGATGGACTAACCACTCGTACTCTCAGGGGAATATTCACAAGAACGTGCGATAAACATCGCCAAAATAGGTTGACGCACGTTTACATATCGCCGTCTATCGTGGGAAAATAACTCCGGGTTAACGTTGTATTCTCAACACGGCGGTAACATGCAATAGTCTCCCGATAACGCGTCAAATGTCCGCGATAACATTACCGGGACGGCAATGACAATCCGAACGCGAAAAAAGTTGCGATGGGCCCAACTGCGATAAGACAATCAGTGAAAAGCAGCGCCAGGCCTGCAATTCACACACGTCAGGTGGGAAAAACAACTACAAAAGCAGAAAAAAAAAACACAAACAAAAACCAAACTACAGCGAATCACAATGGAGTCAGCCGGAGCAGGTACAGAGGACGGCCAGAACCCCACAAGCCCCCCGGAGGAGCAGCCTTGGACCTCGGGGACAGGGAAGGGCAAGGACAAGAAGAAGAGGAAGACGCGGTTCGGTAAATGTAAATGTCCATTATTTGTAAAGCGCACAGCTACCTCCGGAGAGGTGTCCCGGCGCTGGGGGCCGTTGGGAAGATTAAGCGAGCTATTGCCCAGAGTCAGATGGTGCTGGGCTGATCTGGCGCTGGGGATCGAACCGTGAGCCCCAGGATCCGGAGTCAGTCGCCCTGGCCGCTGCGCCACACCTATTCCACAGTACCACGGTTCAGTCCGCAGGAAAACAGGATCCTGATCACGGAGGTGATAGAACACCATCAACAACTGTTCGTCACCTCCACTGTGTCATTGGCAACAAAAAATGGAACATGGCAGTCCATCGTGGACATGGTGAATGCAGTCGGAGTGCTGAGGAGGACAATGGAGGAGGTCAAGAGGCGCTGGAATGATGTGAAGCGCAAGACCAAGCAGAAACTCGCCAACAACCAGAAGGCAGCAATACAGACTGGAGGTGGGAGTCCAGCGCCACAGGAGGAGCTGGATGAGATGGAGGAAATGGTGTCCACAGTCATCAGTGTGGAGACGGTGGCAGGAGTTGGGGGACCGGACACTGCTTAACATGACCCGACACAACAGCAACAGGGTGAGTAACGACCAGGGACTGGGGGGACAGGGGGAGATGGGCACAATGGCACACATGCACAATCAAGCAGAGCACAGTGCACACCCACAATGACTCTGGATCATGTCCCTGATCCCCTTGGCACACTGCAGCACACATAGCAACAGCACGTAGGCCCCCGTCGACTATGTGCCCAGAGGAGGCCCACCCACACATCACTTATCTCACAACCAACCCATGCACATGTGCTGAACCCAGCAAAGCTGCGGGTCCGTGAGCCACACTGACAATGCAAGTGACACTGCATGACGATTAGCATGGCTGCAGTCCGATCATCATGACAGGGTGCACGCCACCACACTGAGGTGGCCGAGTGTGGACCACATCCGTAAAAGAGCAGGTCACACTCTGACACATCCACCTGCACAAACAACCCCTGACGTCAACAACACATCTGCGGACAAACCATGCCCCAGAGTCCCAACTCCCACCAAGACCCAAATTCACCCAAGTCTGCAACATCTCAGCACTGTATGGGCACAGAAGTCAAAGGCACACCGCCTGAAAGGGACAAGGGGCAGCAAAATCAGAGCTGCAGGGGCGACTCTCCCAAAATGCAGCACACACACATGACATTCAGAGCACATCAGCATTGACAACAATGTGGTACAAACACCAACACGTTTACAACAGGACAGAGGACACAATAGGTGCCGCTTGTGTGTAGAAACTGGCCAATCACATTTGGCATAGCAGGGAAATGTGAGATGTCAATGTACAAGTGCAAACACATATCCGTGATGTTGTCGAAATGTCCACTGTCCTGCATCAAATAGGCATCTCCTCCTAAACAGTCACAATGTACATTGTCATGCAGTCTGTATGTGAACTTGTACAATGTGTCAACATACATGTGAACACAATGTAATACTGCATCTCCCCTTCACATTGTAGAGGGAGCATCAACACCTCCTGCAGAGCAGCCCCAACAACTCTTCACTGATGACGATGAGGACATCCCCAACATCAACACCAAAGCCCTCCAAGTCCTCATTGACAGCTTCGGCACCCCACCTCCAGGAGCAGGGCATCCCAGCTGCATCGAGGAGACTCCACCCCCTGCACAGACCACACAGCAGGAAGCACCTACCACCCCGGCTGTCTCCCAGGACCCCCACGAACAACACATGGCCTTCCAACGCCGTGTGTTAGAGGTCCAGGAGAAGATGGCTGATCAGGTGCGGGTGGGGTTCGACCTCATGGCAGCCAAACTTGATGCCATACATGGGTATCTGATTCCCATCAGGGACCACTTACAGTCCCTAACGGACACCCACAGTCCCCTCCATGCTCTCCAACGATCCATGGCTGACATCGCTGGAGTCATGATACTGAGACAAGAACAACTGTCCAGTCAGAGTGGCTCCAGCGATGTCAGCCGGGAGTTGGGACACGGGGGCTCATGGAGAACATGGAGCGGATGCAGGCGGAAAGAATGGCTGCCACGGCTGCACACCAGCAAGATGTGGCTGGGACCTTCCATGCCCTGCAGCACATCGTCATGGCATTGCTGCCTCAAGGCCTGGCGCAGATGAATACTGCTGCTGCTGCTTCTACATCCACATCTCCGCCCCCTGATGTGTCAGTGCCTCACAGTGCGGCAGGCAATCCACCTCCGGCCCCTGATGTGTCAGTGGCTCACAGTGCGGCAGGCAATCCACCTCCGGCCCCTGATGTGTCAGTGGCACACAGTGCGCCAGGCAATCCACCTCCGGCGCCTGAGGTGTCAGTGGCACACAGTGCGGCCGACATTCCACCACCACCCACGTGTGAGGCACATGTGACATCAGAGGACGAAGATGCGGGTGAATCAACCTTACTGGTAAGGAGGAGGCAGTAGCATTCATCTCCGCCATATGGCCTGTTTCTGCTTGGTTCTGCCCTTTGCATCATCACCTTCCACTGTCCCCCGATACACTCTGCGACACTCACCTTGGACCTCGACATGGACTGCCATATTCTGTTTGGTTACTGCGGACTGAACTCTTCCTCTTCCGATGTACTCATCATTCCCTGAAGGACTCTGGCTGGCCCTCCACGGGCCAATAATGTGAAGTAGGGTTTGCATGGCCCTGTACTGCTCCAGCTGCAACACTCCACTGGATGTGCATTAAACATTCAGAATCGCACAGATGTGTCATGTCTGATCATACAAGTATGAAAGTACGGATGAATGTAGGGTCAGTGATTCCCCCTTACGTCTATGTTGCTCATGTCGTGGGACTTGAGTCACAGGGTGCAACATTGCCGATTACGGTCCGTGTGGCGTAGACACTACAACAGAGACACAAGCATCAGTTACTTCCTTGTCCAGCCTAGAACTGAAGCACGCCCAGAGCCCCGGGGTCATTGTTCCCACCCCTACGCTGGCCTGGCAAACGCCAGGCCAGACCACTCCGCTTACTCTCAGAGGGGGGGACGACAAAGCTACATGTCCCAGGTCTTCCCTGTAGTGATCTGCTGATCACTGGTCTAGTTGTCAGCATGCCACAGCCACTCCCTGAGGGCTGGTTAACACCCACACCACACCCATCCAGCACAGGCGTCACAGGACATGTGACCCTGCCAATAGAAGGGGCCTAGCACATCACATCCCCCACTGCCGGAGATGACATGATGGCGTCCGCATCCACGGAACTCAGTCATGAGGGGTCCGTGACTTGCGTTGCACTGAGTTAGTGGCACCCGATGGCCTGCGTCCGGCACGGGCCTACCGGCAAGGGGCCATGACTTGCGTTGCACAGGGTTAGTGGCACCCGCTGCACTGCGGCTGGCAGGGGCCTACCGGCACGTGGTGATGACTTGCGTTGCACAGGGTTAGTGGCACCCGCTGCACTGCGGCTGGCAGGGGCCTACCGCCACGTGGCGATGACTTGCGTTGCACAGTGTTAGTGGCACCCGCTGCACTGCGGCTGGCAGGGGCCTACCGCCACGTGGCGATGACTTGCGTTGCACTGAGTTAGGCCCACCTGAAGAGCTGAGCGGGTGTGCTGCCTGCGATGATGCGTTGGCCTCGATACGGCGTCCAGCGAATCAAGACTCAAATTGAACAGTGTGCCTTGCTGGACCGCAGTGTACGCGCAGGCAGCAGTCAGCACACACATGACTCCGCGGTGCCGCAGGGTGTGCTGGGGGCCTGTGGCGCGGAATCCGGCGACCGGCTGAGGAGGTTGTACCAGCACGTGGAGGGCCCTCTTCGAGACACGCCAGTGGCGGCAGGCGAGCATTGAGGCCTGGGTGCGCAGGGGCGGGCAGTCTTCGATAGGCGGAGGACCAGTCTGGGGACCAGGGCTGGGGTGCACCAGGCGCACAGGATCGCACAGGCACCACCGGTCACGGCGGCGGCCTCGTGGCTGGGTGGGGGGGCACAGCCCTGGCAGACACGACCCTGCATGCAATGACGTGATGTGCGCGGGTTGGTTTGGGACGTAGCCACCTCGTCTCCAGTGTGAATCTGCCCGTTATAGGTGGTCGGCCACGTGTGTGTAGGCCTATGGACAGGTTATGGCTGAGACTGAGACACACGCAATAGTCACTTTGGTGGTGGATTTGTGACGTGTGCATTCCCACAGTTGTGAGTTGTAGGATTGTGGAGTTGAGGTGTGTGGTGTGTTCAGTTGGTACTTGCCGATGGGCAGTGCATTACCATTGGTGCCATCCTCAAAGCGCTGGTTGGTGGCGGACTTGCGGACATGTGGGAATCATGCACACTGCCTGGGGAGTTTGCGACGACATTGGTGGACCGGCCACGGTGGTCCACTTTTGTCTGCACATTGATGGCATGCGTGTGGTTGCTGTTGCGGTGCTTGTGTGCAGTGTCGGCAGGGGGCACAAGTCGTACACGTGTGCTGTGAATTGCCCCCAACACGTGCGTGACGCCAGCTATGGCGTAGTTCCCTTGCGTGGTCTCAAGATGTTCCTGCGCAGTGTGGGGGGAGTGAGGGGCACGGGTATCGAGCTGACACACACCGTGATGCTTTCAGGTAGGATGTGTCCTGCATGATGTGACCGTAACAGCAGTTCGTGTGGTCGTTACCTTCCTTTTCATTCCTACGACGGTTATGTCCACGTGAACTTCTGTTACGGTCTTCTCATGCATGATTTATCATGCCTGTGAGCATTCCGGTTTGTCCAAGTGCAGTACACTGTACCAGATTAGGCATGTGACTATACGGAAGTTTGACCATTGTCACCATTTCTCCCACAGGTTTCTGAAGACACGTTGCCCTGTTGAAGTTCCCCGTTGTGAATGGAACGCGTTGGCTGAGCTTTTCGTTTTGTTTGTTTGTGTATTTGTAATAAAGTTCTGTTTTTACACTACTGTTGACTACTGGACTTCATGACCTGGCGCACCCACATTTCGGTTACTACGATCTTGGGTCTGGGGCACGGAGGCGTCTAGCACGGCTGTCGTTGGGGTTGGTTGCGTAGGTACACTACGAATTGGAACTATCGTGTGGTGCGGATACAGGGGCCCGCCGTTGCTTTTGTGGACCTGCATCCATGACATGTGTGAGGGAGTTTGATGGGGCTGGCTGTGAGACTCCTCCGACTCTGGCAGTTGTTGGTTGGAAGGTACCAGGGGCCAACAGGTGCAGCACAGCCAGCAGCTTTGTCTGCGGGGGGATGTTGGTTTCCGCTGTGTTGGTACCGTCAGCCTGTGGGCAATGTGGGTCAGGATGCGGAGGATGGTTGTCCTTTTGAGCCTGTGTTGGCCAATGGCTTCCTCTGGCGTTGACCCTCTGGGGCTGGTGCGTTTTAGGGTCATACGCTGTCTTGCGCTGCCTAGGTGGTAATCCGGGGGGTGGTCCGGGGGGGGGGGGCCTGGGAGTGGTGGCGGTGGGTGTTGTGGCCCTCTTGGTTCTCCGAGCTGCATGATCAGTAGCTCCATGGCATCTGTTGGTCTTCAGCTGTGGCTCTGGGCTGGGCTCCCTTTCATACTGCAGGTAGTCGTCCTGCTTAACACCAGCAAAAGGCAGGTGTTAAATCCCTGCTGCTAACGCGCCTTATCGCCTGTTCTCGCGAAGTGGTGTTTTCGTGTGTTTTTGCACGGGAACGCCTACTCTGCATATCATTAGCGTTAGTTGTCTCACTCATCCGTGGCGAAGTTTTTTGCGGTAGCTATCGCAGGTAAACTGGCGGTGTCTGCAGTTTGCACCTGCTTGTGAATGGGGCGATAAATCTATCGCCACTTTTGCGGCGCTAAAGTGCCGATAAATCGGCATTAAGTCCTCGTGCATATGCCCCTCAGCTTCTTTATAAGTTCAATGCTAGAGCTCGGCAGAATTTCCCCAAGGTCACTCTCTTTAGAATGTTAGTTCAAAAGTCCTAAATGTTTCAAATGCCATAGAATAGTTAATGGAAAGCAGGCGACTCCCAAATTCTATGCATGCTTAGAACCACAATAAGATGGTCTTTGCAGCAGTTCCGCCTAGGGTCAGTAGTGCCTGCAGAATGGACAATTCTCCTGCACATTCAAATGATATCATGGATTTATGCTAAATCTACTAATACCAGCATTGTATGATCATTAGGGTTCCAGTATGATATTGAAAACTAGAATTGCCGTTTTAGGTATTTGATCTATTTTTTCATATTGCTTCCATCACAAAATCCATTGCACAAAAAAATGTCATGGCATAATTTGATTACTGTATGAGTGGTTATTGTTATAGTGATAGGATGAAAGATTATTCAACCAAAGAAGGGATTACCTATTTATGAGTGCCTCGCAGAGCCAATCAGACAATTGAAATGGGAGTTATTGTCTTATCTTATATTTCTTATATGTATTTTTTGCCGATCACTGGGTCACAAAATTTGGATGAAATACAGCTGATAATAAATTCCATCCTGCATATTTCAGCCCAGGGGACAGCATTGCTGTTGGTGATATCATTTACTGGTGGTTATCGCTATGAGTGGTAAAGATATCACCATCTGAACATCGTTTTACGCTTTCCAGTCATTAGATAATACCTCTGGCAAAAATGTTAATACTATTCACTAATAATACTGTGGGCTGGAAATGCTGAGCAAATTGTAGGGACAGTGTCAGTGTAGAAAAACTCTCCCCTGACATTATCTGTTAAGGTAGTGGTAAATACTACTGGTTTCATCAGGAATTTTTCATGTAACAGAACTTACGAGTGGTACTTAAGTTAGTGACTGTGGTTCACTTGAGGAGATTACTTTGCCTATCCAGAAAAAAAATGTGTCATCATTTTACTTTCTATTTTAGAAAAATACATTTTTGAAAGTTTTTCAACAATATACCACAGTTCTATTTGTATGAAAAGATTCCTTTTTAAGACGTCCAGCGTTTGTTATGATTTATCAAACAAAATTCTCTTTTATTAGTCATTTAAGGTTAGCATTGATAAATACATCTGCTTGTATGAGAGAAACTCCACTGTTGCAAGAGTCTTCATCCAGCACCCCTATAAGACAATTTAACATCACTAGTGTGTGCAGGGATTCATGGTGTGATCAAGCATTCTCCTGTATATGCAGTACATTAGAGTGGTTTACATGTGTGACCTGAAACACATTATGATTCCAAAGTAAGGCAAACAACAGTAACGTCCCTAATTTTATGCCAACAGTTCCTTATTATTATTTTCTATAAACTATGTTCACAAAGAATATGCTCATGTACTTCCGTAGAACATATCTATAAGGTACAATAAATAAAAATTGAGCGTCTCTGTATCTGCATGTCTTTGTAATATTTTGAATGCTAACATTTCTCATCTCTTTGTTCTCAAAACATTACACATGAACAATATTTGTATATTTTAAAAATGCTCTACAGAAGTGGTGTCCAGTGCAGTCAAACTCCAGTTTCATAATAACGAGTGACTACATTAATTAGTCCCATTTAAATTCACTCTCTGTAACTTTAACCTATGTGGATATGCTGAAAATCTAGCATTGACCTGGACCTCGTGGACATACTTGTACTGTACCATCATCTAATGTTTACAGTTGAACTAAAGTATACTAGCTGATGGGAGCAAGAGTATTTCTGGACTATATGTTATTTTACCTATGTTTCCTGTGTCTACTTACCCTTATGTCGTTATGGTCTACCTGGAAGGGAATTTTCTGCAAGAGTGAGTGTTAAAAAGGTTACTGTAACTCGAAGAAAGGCAAAATTCCTGGCATTCTGTCAAATATTTCCCATTTCCATGTAGATGTATTGAATTGTTCCAACATATTAAGTAATTTACTGCCTCCTTAAAGAATGTGTTGTGTGTCACAACCTTTAATATAGTAGCTTAGATCAAGAAAATGTGGTGGACCTAACCAACACAGAAACTTCATTGTTTCGCCTTGTAGTTGCAACGGGGCAGGAGTGAAACTTTGGTTGTTGTGTTGAAAATGCATGATACTAATGTGATTCTCATGCCATTGAAAGAAGTGATGATTTAATGATTGTATTACAGGGATTGAAACTGGTGCAAAATTCTTTGAATGATTGACTTGCTTGCCACCAACAAGTTTATCTGTATAAGAATTGTAAATATATATGAATTTAAAGACTCAAATGCAAGTGGCTTTGAATCTGTTAAAATATTCTGAAATCAGAAACATGCAAGACTACTTTAGTATTTTGAAACAATTGTAATGGAAAGTCTCCCATGCTTCTACAGTAAGGCTTGGTGTGTTAAACCGATTTCATATTTAAAGGTGGGGTCTTTAAAAGGCAATTGCAATCCCCAGCTAGAGCTCAAAATAAATTGTCTCTAATAGCTTATAAGTGCATGTTGAAGCCATGTCAGGGGTGGTTTCGTACCACAAAACTGTTTAGATGCAGGAAAAGAGAGCTCTTCCATGGTCCACCGTCAGTTTATCCTGATGCCTTGTTTTGCTACTGGGCATAATATTGCAGCAATGTGGTGCTAAGCCTTGTGGGGGTATGTGTGCACACTAGACTATGGAGAACAATGGCAAGGTCATGTTCTTGTGAAGGCCACTGATGGAGAGCTGTCAGCCACCCTTTCAGCAGACTTTAAAAAATAATAAACGCAGGCTTAACTACCATCAGAGGGATAGCAGATCACACATCATGTTCCTCCCTACTATCTTCAAAAATCAGGATGTTGTCTTGACAGTAGGTTACAGTTGTAATGTTTTTGAGTAATGGATGCACGGCCCACTAAAAAATAGCAGCTGCAGAAGCCAACCCTAAAGGCATTCGTGTGTACCTAATAGACACCTTCAAGTCAGAGGCCTAGACTCACTGTGCAGAGCAATTTGGTGATACACTGATGACATATCTAAAGAAGAGAACATCATTGCATTATTTATAGTGGTTAGTATGTTACCAGTGTTAGGTAATAGATGGCTATCCTCCCAAATGGCAGTGTTAAGTTGTGCAGTTCCACACGAGGCCCAAATTTGCAATTGCGGTATTTAGCCAATCCTATTGGGGCCAGCCATTCTAATTCTTTCAATTATGTCTTCCTCACACAGCCTTGCGAGTTCTTCCCAGAATGAGTCTCGCATTGTCAACGAAATATTTTCACCTCCTGTACTGTTGACTCTACACCCTCCTTTAAAATTATTTGGTGTGAAAACTCCTTGAGCAAAGCTGACGCTTATGTAAATACGTAGGGAAATTTTCCTGCCTAATCATTTGTTAACACAGGATTTATCTCAGGATCCTCTCTTCTGAGTGCCTGGTCAGGGTGATTGAGTTTAAAGCAAACATGCAAATCTCGCTGTTGTGGCCACTCTAAAAAACAAGACCACTCTAACAAACAAGACCCCTCAAGAGCTACAGACACCGTAGGCTGCACATTCACATTCCTAATGTTTAGCCTGGCTACAAAATATCTCAACATATCAGTGAACTCGTTCCCATAAGCTACTAGCCTTATGTCCAGAAGGTTCAGTTTATATCCTTGGTATAAAGGCCAGTACTTTTCTCCAGTGAGAGTGTCCCGAAATTCCGCCATCATTCTCAGTTCTATTCCATTAACGTTGATGGTACCCTAGGGTTTGTTCCACTCCTTGTCCCCAACCTGACTGATCTGCAGTGATCTGCAGTATAAATTATTCTTTTATTTCACAATCCACTTCCTCAGATTTCAGATTCACTCTACCTTTGGGGTTATCCGGATTCACATCCCCTCTGGTTCAGGACATATGGGTATAATGCCCCCTCATTCTGCAACAAGTTTGACCAGCAGGAGGATAATTTTTTGCAGGGACTAATGTCTCTTGATACCACATTTTAAACAAGCGTAGTCAGGATTTTGTAACCATCCTTGGGCTTCAGGTGTCATTTTCATGGGTTTTTAAAACATTTTTCACAACACTTTTCATCTCAACAGTCTCCCAAGTAGACATAATCAATATTTCCTTCAGTCCTTGACTGATTTTTTCTGCTCTCTAAACAAGTCCTATGGCAAAGTCAGATTCTCTTCCCAGAGATCCTCATCAATAGTCAGCACTAAATGTCCTGCCCACATTTGGGGATCCCAGAGCACTTCAAAAAGTATACATATATGTATAACAAGAATGTGTACCATAGTACTTTATAAATATATGTATGCAGCATAAAGAAGGCTAAAAATGGCCAGATTTAATTGAATTTTCATTTAAAAAAAGAAGCCAATTGCATAGACATGCTTCACTATAAAAAAGGTGACCATAGAAAATCTTTCACAAACCTTTTTAAAAGGAAAAAGAAAGGGAATATGAGACATTGTTAGCCAGTAGACTGTAATGCAAAACATATAATAGAAAACTGGCTATGTGCCTTTAAGAACATCACGGTACCCCCTGAATCCCATCATGCCTCACAGGTGACAGTCAGGTCATGTCATTTTTCTAGCTCCTGGAGACAGGATCCTGGGGCACTGAGCTCTTTTTTGGCTAATAATATTGGAAAATCTTTCAAAGCCTTTCCTTTTCACACGTATTCAACGTTTTTCACCTCCAATAGTGCGAATAGACCTGTTTCTTAAAGCAAATACTTTTTTTCTTGTCCTAAAAAGCCTTCACTTTTTGTGAAGTGTCCTTCTTGTGGGAAAAAGAAGGCCCAGACAGACCCTCAATCTGTCTGCATTGTTTGCCTTCTGGAAATCCATCATCCTGAGACCTGTGGTTACTGTCAGAAGTTGAACTCTGAAGGACAGAGAAAAGATCAGGCTGCATGGTCTTTAAGAGAAAAGGCAAGCTACAGCAGCTGGCTTATCAAGAGTCCTTGGGAAGCTCATCCTTCTTCCAAAGCGCCCCCTCTTGCTTCAAGGACTCTCACAGAGGGAGATCCAGAGATAAACAACACGAAAGGAAGAGGAGATGCTCCCAGTTGACGAAGAGAAGTATGACATCGAGGACAGAACAGCTACATGTATGCTCGCCATCAACAGGTATGCCATTAAAACCGTCGCTGATGCACCACTTGACGTCGAAGCACCCTCGACGTTCATCGTTAAAGTCACATCATTCTCGATGGTCACTGTTGAAGCATATGCCCATGTCGATTTCGATGTTGGTAGTCCACAGTCGATAGACGTTGAAGCATGTTTCGACACCTAAGCCACTTTCGACATCAACAGAACCCCAATCGATGTCGATACAAAAGATACACTCTTTAACAGAAATTTCATCACCTGCTCCTCATTCTAGGTCTCGCTGTACCTCAAGAGCCATATCTCAGTAGGCCTTGAATTTATCTCCACGTTGACTTCAGAGTTTATAACATAGACCTGTTCCTATGACTCTGAATCCTTATATTCTCATACTTATTCTCCTTCGAGGGTCAAACCTGAGATTCAGATTCCAAGTGCTCCATCTACCAGGAGGTCTGCATCACCTCAAGTTTCACCAGACACACTAGCTGCGCCCCCTACTACTCTTACAGGGCCTCCAAGAAGTCCTTATCTTCCAACTTCTTCTCATAGGTGTCCACAAAGATCTAAAACTCTGCAACACCATTGGTCAAGAGATAGATCTGGGAGATCTTCCAGGACCAGATCTACCACTAAACACTAATAGATCAAGTAGAAGATCCAGATCTCGGCACAGGAGAAGAAAATCTCCATCTTGGCCAATCACCACCTGCTCATCAGTCAGAGGTTATTCACCAGCTCTGATAGATACACCTTCACCAATAGTTTCTCCAATAGATGATCTGCTTACTTTTAACAAGGTCTTAATAAGAGGTGCAGCAAAGTTGAATATAGATAGGCCTATCACTACAACGTCATCTTCTTTTAATATTTGAGACATAACATCACAAACGACAGCACAGCCTTTGCTCCCATTGGTTCCCGGTCTGGTAGAACCTGGGATACAATTATTCCTTACACCTGCATCAGTAAAGTCTGCTCCATCTCAAATTCTTAAAGATTTTAAGCCACCTGACCAAGACCTGCTGTTCCTTAGAGCAGACCCCCCCCTCCGGATCCTGTCATTGTAGCGGCAGCAGCAAAGAAGTCACACAATGTTGCTCCTTCATCTTCCGTACCACCGGATAAAGAAAGTAAACAAATAGATGTTCATGGAAAAAAGATGTGTGGAACATCAGTATCGACAAGGAAAGTCACCAGTGCTACCGCCTTTTTGGAAGATCTCTATGGGAGTCGTTACACAGGTTTACAGAAAAACTCCCCAAAGAAAACAGACAAGATTTTCAAGAGTTCTTAAAAGAAGGAGGCCTAGTAGCAAATAAGATGATAACTGCAACAACTGACCAGTCTGATCTGGCTGCTGATGGATATTGTCATGTTATCTGTGCACGTAGATCATCTTAGCTAAGACTAACTGGTCTCAAACCAGAAGTGCAACATTGAATTCTGAATTTGCCATTTTCAGGGAACGCGCTCCTGGGGTCTCGTGCAGATGATGAGATTTCCTGAATGAAAACTTAGATGGAGACTTTGAAGTCTGTTGGCCTGGAAAAGCGAAAAGAATACCATAGGAGTTACGTGACTCCCGATAGGAGATATTTTCCTCAGAGGGTTCAAACCCCTCATTGGTCTCACCAACAGCAGCGGAAACAACCCTATGAGCCTCAAAAGGTAGGGGAACAGAGCAGCAGTCTGCATCCACTGGAAAACTTCCAGCAAAGCAGTGCTTCTTTACTTTCTCCTTCTCTTTTTCCCACTGCAGTGGGGGGAAATATTACCAAGCATCTGGAAGAGTAGCAGTTAAGTACAACGGACAAATGGGTCTTGAATATTGTTCAGAATGGATATTCTCTTCACTTCAGGCCTCTTCCTCTCTTCAGGTCCACCAGGCAAAACATTGCCATATCAGAAAGACCTACTGAAAAAGGAAATCAACAATATATTGCAGAAGCATACGCTGGAGAAGGTTCTTCATCACCAGAGAGGATTGGGAATTTATTCCAGATATTTTCTGGTGCAAAAGAAAGGACCAAAAGAAGAATTCAGACTCATACTCAATCTTCAAGTACTAAACAGGTACATAAAGAAATTCTGAATGTTGGCATTACACCAGATCTATCCTCAGCTTCACCAAGGAGGCTGGAAGTGTTCATTAGAACTCCAAGATGCCTACTTTCATATTCCAATAATAGCAAAACATTGAAAATGTCTTCGTTTTAAAGTAGGCACAAATCATTATCAATACAAAGTCCTACCTTTTGGGCTAAAGTCAGCTCCTCGAATAATCGCAAAATGCATGGCAGTTGTTGAAGCGTAAACAGAAAATTTTCATCTATACCTACCTGAATGACTGGCTAATAAAAGGCATATCAACAGGGAGACAGAGAAACATTTCCAGTCTTGCCTCAAAACACTAACCTACCTGGGTCTTAGGGTAAACCTCAGAAAGTCTATTACCCACACATTTCAAAAGATACAATAGCTTGGAGCAGCCCTGGATACCCAATCCGCAGAAGTGTATCCATCAAAGGAGAGATTATTATCAATAAGTCTGAAGTGTCACAATTCATTTATGTACTTGTCATTCAACGGTGAGGCAGATTGCATCTCTACTGAGGTCAATGGCTTTTTGCATTTTTCTAGATCCACATGCAAGGCTTCACATGAGGCCCTTGCAACAATGCTTAGAAGATCAGAGGCATCTATTCTTGGATCACTGGGAAAAGTAACTGATCCTCTCACAGCATGCAATGCAATCTCTTCGATGGTGGAATCAACCAAAGAACTTATTAGTAGGAATACCATTCCATCAGGATCTGCTAGTTCAACCATTGATCATAGGCGCCTCTCTCCAGGGTTGGGGAGCTCATATGGGACACCTGCAAACCCAAGGGGTATGGTCGGACAAAGAAAAGACTTATCATATCAACTCCATCAATAACAACAGACTCCCTGCTTGTTCAGACCGACAATACAACAACAATGCATTACCTGAACAAGCAAGGAGGAACTCATTCTCAACTCCGATCTCTAGAAGTTCAAGCCATGTGGAAATGGTTAACAACCAGAAACTTAAACATAACAGCTATTCATCTCACAGGTGTTCAGAACGTGCAGGCAGAGTCACTCAGCCAAGTATTTCAAGAAAACCATAACTGGGTTCTAAGCAACAAGGTCTTGCAAGACTTTTTTCGAAATTGGGGCTATCCGCAAATAGATTTGTTTACTAATGTAAACAACAAAAAATGCCAAGACTACACATCCAGGTTCTCCCAACAAGGGTCAAAAGGGACTGCCCTATTGATAGACTGGCCACAGAAATTTCTGCATGCATTTCCCGCAATTCCTCTCATACCAGCAGTGCTCATCAAGTTCTACAAGTCCAAAACCAGAATGATAATGAAATCACCTGAATGCCCTCGTTAGTGATGGTTAACGTGTCACCTGGCAGAGCGACGGCATAATAGATTGCTGTGCAGACAGGATCTCATATACAAGTTCATAGTGCAGATTCTGCACCCCAATCTTCCATCACTGAGCTTGACCGCTTGGCTCCTGAATTCCAGCAATATCCCCATCTAGGTCTTCTACAAGAGTGCATGAACATTCTAAAAGCCAAGCGTCCTGCCACAAGAAAATCATATGCCTTCACGTGGAAGAGAATTTGTATCTGGTGCATCCAGAACAACCACAATCCTTCCTATCAAGATGTACTGATACCATATCTTCTTCATTTAGAAGATATTAAAAATATTTTTCCACCAGTTAAGTCCATTTCTCCTCCTTGAGAACTTAACATCCTTTCCTCTGAACTAATGGGACCCCCCTATGAACCCATGCACAAAGCCACTTTACAACATCCTACATGGAAAGCAGCTTTTCAAGTTACCATTACCTCTGCGCGTAGAGTTAGTGAATTTCAGGCTCTATGCGCCACTGACCCATTCACAGCATTCCATAGTGATAAAGTGGTTATGAGAACACACCCCAGTTTTTTTCCCTAAAGTGTTTTCGAATTTCCACATTAATCAAACTGTTAACGTACTCACTTTTTCCCCTAATCCATCAACGCCAGCAGAAAGGTCTTTGCATTCCCTGCACCTTAAAAGAGCCCTGAAATTTTATTTAGACAAAACCAAGGACATAAGACAGCCAGCCAGATTATGGCTCAATACGTACAGACTTGCCTTCTAAATAATCTGTATTTGATAGAGACTTCTAGCCACAGATTCCTTACCTTAGATTTATTTCCAGGCGACAGACTGGATCTGGAAAGTTTTCGTGAGCAGTACCCCTGTTCGCAGGTAGGTGGCATCGTTCGGCTCAGTGTGGCATTGTCAGCAACCGTAAGTGACGTGCGCGGTGCCTATATAGGCACCACCTCAGCATGCTGACATCAGTTCTTTTCTTTCTGCACCAGTCAGCGCAGATCCAGAGAAGAGCTACAACCAGTCACTTTTTGACTGTCCTTTTTTCGAAGATGTTTGAGACATTGTCTCATGGTGTGTCCGGGAAGTCTAGAAGGAGCACTGGATTTAAGCCCTGCAGCGCCTATCACCGACAAATAGCTATGACGGACCCACACCTCTTCTGTCTCTGGTGTCTTGAGCGTGACCACGACACCAAGACCTGCGTAGATTGCTGTGCCGTGCACCCCAAAGCCTTGAGGGAGCGTTCCCTCAAGCTCCTTGCCGCTCGTCGTGCAAAGCCGTGATGGTCTTGATCCCGGTCGAGTGGAAGGTCCTGGAATTGGTTGCAGAGCCATCGATCTTAGTCGCAGACAAAGTCATCCCATTCTGGTAAGTCCCACGAAAAGAAAGAGAGCAAGAAGTTGACTTTGCCCCGTCCGTCGACGTCATCTGACGAGATGAGGGAGTGTTGACACTCAAGGCATGACTCCGCAGTTGAGCCTGCTCCGGGGCTGTCTCCATGCCTCCCCGAGTTTCCAGTAGCCAGTGCGAACCCCAACCCAACTCTGAGAATTTTATGAGGTCATGCACCTCATATTTGGGTAGCCCGTCCCCGCTGGAGGGCTATTGAGCCTGCATGTTCAGCAGGGGTCCCTAGTTTTCTTCCACCAGCGGTTCGCCCTTGGCGCCAGTCGGGCCCTGTGAATCCACAGATGTATCCGGACCGATGCTGGTCGAGACACCTTGACTTTTCCCGGCGCCAGCCCCGCTGTCGACGCTCCTGGTGCCGCCAGCGCAACTCCAGCAGCACCACCCCCATTCTGATCCCAGACTCTGACACAGAGCTGGATGGGCATCGTTCGACACAGATTTCTGCACCAACTGGATCCATTCTCTCCAGGATGGAGCCCGAGCCCTATTCCTATGGTCTGGGACTTGGGAAAGATTGGGAGGGGCCACTGGACCTTATCAATACCAGTCCCTAGACGCCAATGAGGACACATGGTGTGAGGAATTGTCGGAAGCCAGTGGATTGGACACCTTCCCAGATACTGGCTTGGTCTATCCTCCTACCGTGGCTAAGGAGGTGGGAGTCTCATTTGCTATCGTGGTGAGGAGGGTGGGCCAGGTCCTGGCCTTTAACCTGCCTTTGGTGGCAGTCAAGATTAATGTCTTGACAGATGTGCTTCAGCCGGGAGTCAACCCCTCGGAACTGCTTCTCCCATTTAATGAAGCCCTCATGGATGTCCTGCTTGGGGCCAGGTCCAAGCCCTACACAGGGGCTCCTGTGAACAGGACGATTGCCCACCACCATCGCCCTGTCCCAGGGGACCTCAATTTCCACACCCAACACCCTACCCCAGAGAGCTTGGTGATCCAAGCCTCCACTTCCCGAGTAAACCCTGGCACATTCTCTACCACCACACCGGATAGGGAGTCTAAAAGGCTGGACACCTTGGGCAAGAAAATGTTTCCTTCCACTAGTCTGGCATTGTGGTCTGTGAACATCACATGCCTTTAGGACTGTTTATTGTGGGGTTTGGTTGCGCAGGTGCTGCCTATGGTCCCAGAGGAGGCCTGGGCCATACTCTCCCAAGCTATGGCTGATGGGAGAGACGAGCTAAGTTCACAATCCAATGTGGGCTGGACACGATCAACTCGCTAGGCAAAGCAGTTTCTTAGTTGGTGGCCATACAGCCCCATGCCTGGCTGAGGACAACTGGCTTTTCAGGGACTGTCCAGGCTTTGCTTATGGACATGACCTTCAATGGCTCTTCGGAAACAAGGCAGACTCAGCGCTGGAGCACTTCAAGGGTAGCAGAGCCACGACCAGGTCCTTGGGCCTTTCTATGGCCCCTCACCAACCCCAGTCCGCCTTGCACTGCTTTTGTGGCCATGGAAGGAGATTCCAACTGGGTCTCTACCTGCCCAGCCACCATGGTACGCAAGCTTCCCAGCCCCCACATACTCGATAGCCACCGAGGACTCAGTACCCACAGAGCCCGTGGATCAGACAGAGGTCGGGCCAGTCCACCACTCCCCCGGCAGCCACAGTCTCTTTAGTCCACCCTCAGATCATCATGGGCAAGCAGTGGCTGGCAGGATACACCATCACCTGCACCACTGGAAGTTGATAGCATCCGACCACTGGGTTCTCCAGATTGTGTGAAGGGGCTACTCCCTCCCCTTCGTGACCACCCATCCACCCATGCCACCCACTTGCGACAGGCTGGCTAAGGACTATCTTTCTTCACTCTGCCAGGAAGTATCGTCTCTCTTGGCCAAGGGAGCCAAGGAGAGGGTACCACCAGCAGTAGGTCGGGTTTGCTTTTCCCACTACTTGCTGCTGCCCAAGAAGGATGGAGGCCTTCATCCTATTCTCGACCTGCACCCTCTCAATATCGTCATGAAAAAGGAGAAATTCAAAATGCTCCCGCTTGCTCAAGTCCTGTCTGCCCTGGACCCAGGAGACTGGATGGTAGTGTTTGACTTGCAGGGCGCATACACATTCCCGTCCTGCCTACCCACAGACGTTACCTGTTGTTCACGGTAGGCAGGAGCATTTTCAGTTAATCGTGCTCTCCTTTGAAATTACCAGCACCCCGAGGGTGTTCATAAAGTTGATGCTGGTGGTTGCAGCTCATCTGCGGAGATCAGGGGTGCCAGTCTTCCCTTAGGAGAGAGGTGTGGGAGAGGTGGGGCGCAGCGGTCAGAGCGGCTGACTCCAGAGCACGGGGCTCGCGGTTCGATCGCCACTGGCAGCTCAGCACCATGTGACTCTGGGCAATAGCTGACTTAATCTCCCCGACAGCCCCCAGCTCCTTGAAACCCTTAAGGGGTGATGTTTGCGCTTTACAAATACGGAACTTATTATTTATTTCAGCCACAGGCTGTTGAAGGCAGGCACGCCCCAGGCAGTTGTCTCCCACCTCCAGACTACAACAGACCTCCTGCACTCACTGGGTTTTACTATAAACGCGCCAAAGTCATATCTGACCCCTTCTCAGACGCTCCCTTTTATCTGAGCTGGTCTGAACAAGGTGCAGTTTCGGGCTTATCTTCCTTGAATGGCGAGTCTAGGATATTCAGGATATGATACTGATGTTTCAGCCTCTAACCTGGGTTTCAGTGAGACTGACTCTGAGGCTGCTGGGCCTAATGACCTTCTGCATTCTGCTTGTGACACATGCCCGCTGGCATATGCAGGCTCTGCTGTGGGACCTGAAGTTCCAATGTGCGCAGCATCAGGGGAATCTCTCTGACATGGTACAGATATTGGAGGGCACTGCAAAAGATCTGCAGTTGTGGTTAACGAACCACGATTGGGTCAGCGGCAGACCCCTCTACCTTCCCCAACCAGATCTGACAGAAGTGACAGATGCTTCAGTCGTGGGATGGTGCGGTCATCTAGGTAATGTGGAGATCAGAGGACTCTGGTCTCACCGCCATGTGGTACTGTAACAAACAGGGCGGGTGGGGTCGTGGACCCTCTGTCAAGAGGCTCTGCATCTCTAACCGTGACTGGAATGTCAAGGCATTTCCCTGGTGGTACAACACCTGGCTGTTTCTCTGAACGCCAGGGCGGACTAACTCAGCCAAAGATGCCTAGCGGATCACGAATGGCCGCTCCAACTGGAGGTGGTGCAAAGTCTCTTTCAGCAGTGGGGAGAGCCTAGGTTAGAAATGTTCGTCACATTGGGAGTCGCTCCCGATATCTCTCCGATACAGCCCATATTATTGACGATTAAAATCACGCTTTAGGCGAGTTTGACCTGATTCTTGTGCTCTTACTCTGTTTAAGGAGACAGGTGCTCCATTTTGGTGTCGACGCTGGATTGTTTACTGCTGCATTGCTGGTGTTTTCCGGGTTCAGCCTTTCACCGGTCAGGCAAGTGAACTGCTCTGAAGTATTCTCTCAGGAGGGTGGAGCTTCATACAGGAAAGGGCATGGATAAGGCCTAAGCTACACCCACAGTTGGTTTTAGCTGCTGCACTGTCTGTGTTTGTATTACTTGACAGTTAGTTCTGTTAACATCATTATTTTCATCTGCTTTTATTAATTTTGGCTAGTCTTCTTTGCAATGGAAGGGAAAAGTGTGCATGCTACCTCAAAAAAGCGCAAACAAAATATTTCTCCTCCACCAATAAAGTCAAAAGTTGTGGAGTCTGAAAAACCTTCGCTTTCTGGTTTATTAGAGGAATTGCAAGCGGTTTGTTCCAATACAGACAATATTGCTTCAGAAATCAAAAATATACGCAAAAATATGGCAAGTCTCTCTGAAAGTTTCTGATAATGCCATTAAAATTCAAGATAACAAATCTAACATTGAAGGTTTGACGCCTCTTACGTCAAAAATATTGCCAATGAGTAATTTAGAAAATTGCAAATGGCAATATAATCTGCGTATTTTTGATTAGCCGTAGGATGTTGCAGGGAATAACTAGAGACAATATCTAGAAATATTGCGTCTTTTACGGCTCACTTTTCCAGAAAATTTTGAAATCGATAAAGCACATAGAATTCCTTCACATCCAATCCAAGCATACCAAACCTCGTAAAATGATCTTCAAGGTTTTGTGCCATCAGAATTTGGTGATGATCCGGAAAGCAGCAAGAGATCTCTTTGATGGTTAATGGACATAAACATTTTATTCACAAAGATTTTGCAAAAGAAACGGTTAAAATTTATAGAGAATTCTCGGACCTCAGATCGCAACTAAGAAGCTGTGGTTTCAAATATGGTCTTTTTGATCCATCTACCATGAGAATATGGAAAGATAGCTTTTCCAAGTCTTTTCAGCGTCCTAAGGATCTTCATCTTTTACCGGATTAGCAGTTGATGCTATCAATGGAAACAAATTCATCTGACACTTGATTTCTATATTGTACGTTATTTCCATGATAACTTGCCTATATTTAGTTTCTAGTTCTTCGCTAAGGGCTTTAATTAAGCAGGTCATTCTTGCATATGCGTGTGTGCGATTCTGAGCTATTTCCTATCTTATTCTGTTGTGTGTATGTCTGTCTATGTGGTCTTTTTAATGTTTGTCTGCGTATTTCCTTCTTTCTTTCATGTCATGTTGGAGCTACTTTTCTTTCGTTCAATCTATTCTGTTTTACTTATTTCATTTACCTTATTTTTCTATAGATATAGATAATTTTAAAGGTATTAAAATTGTTTCTTTTAATGTTAAAGGTTTGAGTCACCCTGTGAAACGTACTAAGGTTTAAGAATACTTAGCTAAACATAAAGCTGATATTTGTTTGCTTCAGGAGGCACATATAGATGACACTGTTTTATCTTATATGAACAAAAAATGGGTTGGTACTGTTATTTCTTCTCCTGCGCTTAATAAGAAAAATGGGGTTGCAATTTTATTTGCAAAAAAATTACATCTTCAAATTCTAAACAAATGTTCGGATTTAGAAGGTCGTTATATTAGTGTTCAAATTAAAATTGATAATTTCATTTTTCATTTAGTTAATGTGTACGGTCCGATGTCTGATGACCCAAATTTTTGGTCTCTTTTTACGTCAGAAATACTAAATTTAGCTAATGTCCCACTCATTATTGGAGGAGATTTTAATCTTATATGTGACCCCTTATCAGACAGAATATCTCAAACCAAATTTCAACCTCCCAAGGCATTTTTCACTCTAACATCCTTCTTTAGAACAATGAAATTACTGGATAGCTGGCGTCTACATCATCCAACGGAGAAACAATTTATTTTTTTTTCGAATCCCCATGATTCTTATTCCTGTATAGATTATATATTAATATCACATCAATTAATTCCTTCAGTTTTTGATCCTGCTATTCATAATATAGATATATCAGATCATGCGCTAATTTCATGTGTTTTAAGACCTAGCTCATTCCAACAATCACAAGGCAGATGACGCATGAATACCAATGTCGTTCTCAATGAAAAAAATAAGCCAAAGCTTTTGTCAGCATTAAGTGACTATTTTTTGTTTAATCCTGAAGGCTCTACTTCACCTGTTAACACATGGGATGCATTTAATGCGTATAATAGAGGCTCTGCAATTTCTATTATGGCTCATACTAACAAATCATTTAATATCAGAGTTACAGAATTAGATAAACAGATAGCAATGTATGAACGTCTCTTTATTACATCTAATGATATCAAATATAAATTACTATTACAAAAACTTCGTTATGAATTGAATTCATTATTAAGCACTAGAGCTGGCTGTTAGACTTGGCATCTTTTGGCGTGTTTCCCCTGACTTTTTGCTTTCTGACCTCCCGGTTTGGACTCTGTTTTTGCTGGTGTAATGATTCTGCGCACTTTCCTCACTGCGGTCCAGTGGGAAAGTGCAAGTGCTCCTGTATAAAATGCGTTATGGATTGGTGTTTCCATGATTGGCCTATTTGGTTTATGTGTCAGTCCCTTGTAAAATGCACTGCGAGTGCCAGGGCCTATAGACCAAATGCTGTTGGTGGGCTGCAGCACTGGATTGTGCCACCCACGCAAACAGCCCGTAAAGTGTAACTCGGGCCTGCCAACGCAGAGCCTGTGCGCAGCCTGGGGCTGCCATGTCGACTTGGCAAGTGCACACACTTGCAAGTCCCTAAACCTTCCCTTTGCTACATATTAGTCACCCCTAAGGTAGGCCCAAGGTACCCCTGTGGGCAGGGTGCGTTGTACGCGAAAGGTAGGACATGCCCTGGTGTGTGCGGCATGTCCTGATAGTGAATTACAGCCTAGTTTGTTTTTCACTATTGAAAGGCTACCTGTTCCCCCTAGGCCAGAACGGGCAGTTTTGATTATTACAGTTTATAATCCTAACTGACCCCGGGAACATGGTAGAAATTCGAGTTTGGTATGCCTGGACTCAGAATGATAAAATGCATCTTTTAGTGAAGTTGGTTTTAACATTCTGTGTTTGAAAATACCACTTTTAGAAAGTGGGTATTTTCTTGTCTAACCATCCAAGCCTGCCTCTGCGAGGTTGTGTATTCCTTGTCTGGAGTGTGAGTGACAGGGGCTGGGGGATGCCAGGAGACAGGGTGAGTCAGCGCAGGGCTGGATAGCAAGATCTACATGTAGATGGGTGGGAGGGGTCGCACCTGGGCCCTGAATAGGACAGTGCCTTCCCTCCACAATGCTGGCTCCACCTCCTGTGGTGCGTCTGATGTCCCTGGCCGACTCACTGAAAGAAGGGACGGAGACTTGTCAACAAAGTGCTCCAGAACTGGTTTGGACTAGGCAAAGGCCTCTCTGCCTTCAGAGAACAAAGGAATTTGGGATATAAATATTGGGGCCCTGACCCCATGAATTTAGATCTCGCTGGAATCAAGGAACCTGCCAAGACGAAGAGCTGGAAGAGCTGCCAGGAGGAGTACTGCCCCTTTGCTGTGTTGTTGCTTTGTTGGGTTGGCCTGCAGTTGCTGCTTCTGTCTTGGGCAGTGAAAGGACTGGACTGAACTTTCTACAAACTTGTGCTGAGTATCTCCAAGGGCCTGAAACCGAGCTGGCCTCCTGTTAAGAAGTCTCAGGGACTACAAAGACTTCACAAGCCTCTGGGTACCGCTTCTGGAACGCTGTTTCAGTTGCCACAGAGGAAGGGAACTGCAACCGACGCCGTCAACCGAATCCATCCCTGGCCGGTGACCTGTTTGCACCGCAGACCGCATCGCCCCGCTTCGCATCGCAACCCTGGTCTCACCGTGGGCGACGTCCGACGCCGCCAACATCGAGCCGCTGCTTGCACCGTGACCTGTGGGCACCGCAGTTCGCATCGCATCGCTTCACTGAACCAACCGGACCCGACCGACGAGGTCGCTGCAACTGGCTCAAGAGTCGTGACCGCACCGCATTTGGGGCACCGCCGCACGTCTGCGACGCACCGCTCCGACTCGCACCGCTGTCCGACGCCAGCTCCCGCACTCCGGCTTGGTCGCCTGCATCGCAACCTGTCAGCACCGCATCGAGCATCGTCTCGCCCTGCATCGCACGCCTTGGACTCACCGACTCCGTCTGCACGACGCTCATCGAGCCGCTGCCTGCACCGCATCGAGGGACACCGCACCTTGCATCGCTCCGTCTTGCACCGCAACCGCGACGAACGCCGACCGGCTCGTACACTCCGTACCAGCCACAACGAGAAAGGTACTGTAACCGAGTCTGTTCACGACTCTGCTGGCCCATATCGACGCGGTCGGCTGAAACTGTTAGACTCTGTGGTTCTCAGCATCACGGTAGGCTCGGACGGAGCTACCGACTCGTACGAACTTTGCTTTTGTGCTATTCCTGCAAAGAAGAAGTTAACGTATCAAGTATTCATTCGTAAAGTACAGTATTGTGGATTTTGGTCGTAATTGGTCTTGTCTTGAGTATATAAAATATTGGTTATTTTTCTAAACTCGTGTGGTGTCCGTTTGTAGTGCTTACACTGTATTACTGTTGGTTATGGGCAAATGCTTTACACACTGCCTCTGAATTAAGCCTGACTGCTCGTGCCAAGCTACCACGAGGGTGAGCAGGGGTTACTTCACGAGTGTAACAACGCTTACCCTGACTAGGAAGAAGGGTCCCTACTTGGACAAAGGTGCAAGCCCTTGCCAACTAGAGATCCCATTTCTAACATTGGTTGTCAGCGGTGAGGATAGGACTTGTGTTTGCACTTGACTTACAGTGATTGGTGTGCACTACTACCATATCGCAGACCATTACGTACCACATACTGGTTCTTTTTCTTTTGGCCTATTTTTGATCTTGCCAGTTTTCAACTCACGACTTTTGTCATGCCTGAATCAATTGCATCATCCGTTGCATCTCTGGAAGTTATCTTTGAGGAGGACAGGTTGGAATCCTACGCCGTAAAGGAGTTACGAGCGATTTGTAAAAACCTGAAAGTCCAAATTAAAGGCCTCACAAGGAAGGAGGAGCTACAGAAGGCGCTGAGGGCCTGGTAGCAGCCAGACATGCCAATGGGCAGCCTGGTGATCTCAGTGAGGAGGTGGAGGAGCCTATTTCCAGGGTGGATGTGCTTTTGGGTAGGGGGGAACCCGCCAGGTCAGGCAGCAGCAGTCTGTCCCCAGAGGAGCTGGAGGACAGGCGGGAGGCAAGGCAGTTTGAGCTGCAGAAGCTCAGGCTGGAGAGTGAGCGGGAGGAGAAGAGATTGGCCATAGAGGAGAGGAAGATGCTCTTAGAGCATGAGAGAGAACTGAAGGAGCTAGAACTTAGGAGTAAGTCAGGCTCAGATGGTGGCAGCAATTCGTCCAGAAAGGCAGACAGGATTGTGCACATTCCCAAGAACGTAGGCAAGGAGTTCAAGAAGGGGGATGACATACAAAGGTGGTTTCAGGGTTATGAGGCAGCCATACACATGAATGGGGTCCCTGAGGAGAATTGGGGAGCAGGATTGTGGCCACTTTTCCCGGAAGAAGCAAGGGATGCTCTGATAGCTTTAGGTAAGGGGTATCACCTCACCTATGCTGACATGAAGGATGCCCTTCTCACGAAGTATGGTCTTACTCCTGAAAAGTACAGGGATCAGTTCAGGTCCAGTAAGAAGTCTGATGTCAACACTTGGTTGGAATGTGTGGATGTGTTCTGCAGGTCTCTGGATGGTTGGGTGAAGGGCAGTAGTGTAACAGATTTTCAGGGGCTCTACAACTTGATTGCATGGGAGCACTTGTCTAGTCTATGTTTTGCAGATCTGCGCCAGCACCTAGTTGATAGTAAGCTAACTGACCCCAGGAAGCTTGCTATGGAAGCGGACCGCTGGGTGAGTACCAGGGTCCACAAGAAAGCGTTTGGGGGAGACTCAGCCAAAGGTGGGCAGGGTCCCCAGCAGAAAGGTGGGGGGACAAGGGTAAAGCACAGGAGTTCTCTAAAGGGCCCCAAACTAGTACCCAGGGTAAAGGTTCCCAGCCCCCGGTGATAAGAAGAAAGGGGTCTCCACAGGGAAGCCTGTTGAGACCGGCCCCCGCAAGTGTTATGCATGTGACCAGGTAGGTCACTTTAAGGGGGACCCCAAGTGCCCGAAGGGGACACCGCCACCCACCGGTGGACAGTCCAAAGTGTTGGCTAGTGTAGCGCTGGGGGAGGAGGGGTGCCCACAGGAGGGTGGGGATCCCGCAGAAATGACCCTTGTCTCACTAGGGGACAGTGAGATGGTCCCAGGAAACCAGGTGCCCCCTAACACAAAGAAATATAGCACCTGGGTGACCATTAATGGGAACAGGGTAGAGGCTCTCAGAGACACTGGAGCCAGTGTGACCTCAGTCCGGTGTCACCTGGTGTCTGAGAAGCAAGTAGTCCCAGGAGCATTCCACCAAGTAGTTGCTGTCGACAACTCTGAGCGCCAGTGTATGGTGGCGCAGGTTCCCTTTGAATGGGGGGGGTCTCAGGTCCCTTGAGGGTGGTTGTGAGCCCTACCATGCCTGTAGATTGTCTGCTAGGAAACGACCTGGAGCAGTCCTTATGGAAGGAGGTTGAGCTCAGGTCCCACTTGGAGATGCTTGGGTTGCCAGAGTGGGCATGCGTGTCTACTCGGTCAATGGCGGCCAGAAAGGGTGATCAAGAGGACTTGGAGCCTGAAACAGTGGCCCAAGTCCCTGCCAAGAGAAAGGGCAGGGGCGCGGGAAACCGGCCCTCGAAGTTCCCACGGACCGGGAGGAGGCGGACCTCGAGGGGGACGCCCCGGTGCCTACAGGGGAGCAGGTAGCCGAACTGGGAGACATCTCTGAGCTGACCCATTGGCAGCAAGAAGGGGGTCCCACCAGGGAGGAGTTCTGCAGGGAGCAGAACGAGTGCCCTACTCTGGAGGGTCTGCGGCGGCAGGCTGCAGACCAGGCAGCTGGTAATCAGTCCGGGTCACATCTGATCTACTGGGAGAGTGGTCTCCTATACAGTGAGCCTAAGGTTGCTGAGCCTGGGTCAGCCTGTGTGCTGGTGGTACCCCAGCGCTTCAGGACCTTCCTACTGGGTCTGGCTCATGACGTGCCTTTGGCAGGACATTTGGGGCAGGACAAGACCTTTGACAGGCTTGTCACCCACTTCTTTTGGCCCCAAATGCGAAGGCAGTCAGATGCACACTGTAGGTCTTGCCAAACTTGCCAGGCAAGTGATAAGAGTGGGAGGAAGGTCAAAGCTCCTCTCCAACCTTTTCCTGTAGTTGGAACACCCTTTGAAAGGGTAGGGATGGATATTGTGGGGCCACTGGATCCCAAGACAGCCATGGGCAACAGGTACATCCTGGTCTTGGTGGACCATGCCACCCGGTACCCGGAGGCAATCCCTCTCAGGACAACGACGGCGCCAGTGGTGGGCCGGGCGTTAATGGGGATCTTTTCCCGTGTGGGATTCCCCAGAGAGGTGGTTTCTGATAGGGGGACCAATTTCATATCCAAGTATATGACATCCCTGTGGAAGGAGTGTGGTGTAACCTACAAGTTCACCACTCCTTACCACCCACAAGGAAACGGTCTGGTGGAGAGATTCAACCAGACCTTGAAAGGCATGATCAAGGGTCTAACAGAACCCATGAGGCGTAAGTGGGACGTCCTCTTGCCATGCCTACTCTTTGCATATAGGGAGGTGCCTCAGAAGTCTCTTGGGTACAGCCCCTTTGAGCTCCTGTATGGCCACCCTGTCAGAGGACCTCTGAGTTTGGTAAAGGAAGGCTGGGAGGCAGCTCCCAGGAAAACTCCCCAGGATGTATTTAGCTACATGCTGGCCTTTAGAAACCAAACTGCCCGCTTCAGGAAACTCGCTCAGGCGAACCTAGAAGCAAGCCAGGAAGAAATGAAGAGATGGTATGACCAGAATGCCACTCTGGTCGAATTTCAACCTGGGCAAAAAGTGTGGGTCATGGCCCCAGTGGCACCTTGTGCCTTGCAGGACAAGTGGACTGGGCCATATGAGGTAAAGGAGCGCAAAAGTGACGTCACCTACCTGGTGGATTTGCAGGCTCCAAGGAACCCTTTGAGGGTCCTCCACGTGAACCGCCTCAAGCCCCACTTCGAGAGGTCCGAAGTGAGTATGCTCTTGGCGACAGATGATGGGGTGGAAGAGGAGAGTGAGCCTCTCCCTGACCTCCTGTCTACCAAGGAGCATGATGGGTCAGTAGAGGGTGTGATCCTCTCCCCTACTCTGACTCAAGAGCAGCAGGGGGACTGTCGCCAGTTGTTGGGACAGTTCGCCCCACTGTTCTCTCTGACCCCCGGTGTTACTCACTGGTGTACCCATGACGTGGACACCGGTGACAGCCCTCCTGTGAAGCACAAGATTTACAGGTTGACTGACCGGGTCAGAGCCAGCATCAAGGAGGAGGTCTCTAAGATGTTGGCGTTAGGGATGATTGAGCCCTCCCACAGTCCTTGGGCCAGCCCAGTGGTCTTGGTCCCAAAGGCTGCGGCGCCCGGTGCCACTCCAGAACTCCGGTTTTGTGTGGACTACCGTGGGCTCAATGCCGTCACCAGGACTGACGCGCACCCCATCCCCAGAGCTGATGAGCTCATTGATCGGTTGGGAGCTGCCCGGTTCCTCAGCACGTTTGATTTGACGTCTGGGTACTGGCAGATTGCCTTAACCGATGGGGCCAAGGAGAGATCAGCATTCTCAACCCCAGAAGGTCATTACCAATTCCGGGTGATGCCCTTTGGGTTGAAGAATGCCCCTGCCACCTTTCAGAGGTTGGTCAATCAGGTGTTGGCCGGGCTGGAGGATTTCAGTGCCGCCTACCTGGATGACATTGCTGTGTTCAGTTCCAGCTGGGAAGAACAATTACAGCACCTTGAGAAAGTGTTGAGGGCTCTGCAAGGTGCAGACCTCACGATCAAGGCCAGTAAGTGCCAGATCGGGCAGGGTTCTGTGGTGTACTTGGGACACCAGGTAGGAAGCGGCCAGGTGGCGCCCCTACAACCCAAGATTGACACCATTCTGGCTTGGGAGCCCCCAAGACCCAGACAGAGGTGAGAGCCTTCTTAGGTCTCACCGGCTATTATAGGAGATTTGTTAAGGGCTATGGCACCATCGTTGCCCCCTTAACAGAGCTGACCTCTAAGAGGCAGCCCAGGAAAGTGATCTGGACTGAGTCCTGCCAGAAAGCTTTTGATGCCCTGAAGGCAGCCATGTGCACGGCGCCCGTGCTCAAGGCACCTGACTTCTCCAAAGAATTTGTCGTGCAGACTGACGCTTCAGAGCATGGTGTGGGAGCGGTGCTCTCACAACTGAACGAAGAGGGCCTGGATCAGCCTGTAGTCTTCCTTAGCAGGAGACTACTTCCCAGGGAACAGAGGTGGAGTGCCATAGAAAGGGAAGCTTTTGCTGTGGTCTGGGCGCTGAAGAAGTTGAGACCATACCTGTTTGGGACTCACTTCCGGGTTCAGACAGACCACAGGCCCCTCAGATGGTTGATGCAAATGAGGGGTGAGAATCCAAAACTGCTGAGGTGGTCCATCTCCCTACAGGGAATGGACTTTACGGTGGAGCACCGTCCTGGTACAGAACACGCCAACGCAGATGGTCTGTCCAGGTTCTTCCGGCCTTAGTGAGGAGAACTCCAATGGGGTTGGGTAGTTCTCCCTACTTTCAGCTGGAGGGGACATGTGTTAGACTTGGCATCTTTTGGCGTGTTTCCCCTGACTTTTTGCTTTCTGACCTCCCGGTTTGGACTCTGTTTTTGCTGGTGTAATGATTCTGCGCACTTTCCTCACTGCGGTCCAGTGGGAAAGTGCAAGTGCTCCTGTATAAAATGCGTTATGGATTGGTGTTTCCATGATTGGCCTATTTGGTTTATGTGTCAGTCCCTTGTAAAGTGCACTGCGAGTGCCAGGGCCTATAGACCAAATGCTGTTGGTGGGCTGCAGCACTGGATTGTGCCACCCACGCAAACAGCCCGTAAAGTGTAACTCGGGCCTGCCAACGCAGAGCCTGTGCGCAGCCTGGGGCTGCCATGTCGACTTGGCAAGTGCACACACTTGCAAGTCCCTAAACCTTCCCTTTGCTACATATTAGTCACCCCTAAGGTAGGCCCAAGGTACCCCTGTGGGCAGGGTGCGTTGTACGCGAAAGGTAGGACATGCCCTGGTGTGTGCGGCATGTCCTGATAGTGAATTACAGCCTAGTTCGTTTTTCACTATTGAAAGGCTACCTGTTCCCCCTAGGCCAGAACGGGCAGTTTTGATTATTACAGTTTATAATCCTAACTGACCCCGGGAACATGGTAGAAATTCGAGTTTGGTATGCCTGGACTCAGAATGATAAAATGCATCTTTTAGTGAAGTTGGTTTTAACATTCTGTGTTTGAAAATACCACTTTTAGAAAGTGGGTATTTTCTTGTCTAACCATCCAAGCCTGCCTCTGCAAGGTTGTGTATTCCTTGTCTGGAGTGTGAGTGACAGGGGCTGGGGGATGCCAGGAGACAGGGTGAGTCAGCGCAGGGCTGGATAGCAAGATCTACATGTAGATGGGTGGGAGGGGTCGCACCTGGGCCCTGAATAGGACAGTGCCTTCCCTCCACAATGCTGGCTCCACCTCCTGTGGTGCGTCTGATGTCCCTGGCCGACTCACTGAAAGAAGGGACGGAGACTTGTCAACAAAGTGCTCCAGAACTGGTTTGGACTAGGCAAAGGCCTCTCTGCCTTCAGAGAACAAAGGAATTTGGGATATAAATATTGGGGCCCTGACCCCATGAATTTAGATCTCGCTGGAATCACGGAACCTGCCAAGACGAAGAGCTGGAAGAGCTGCCAGGAGGAGTACTGCCCCTTTGCTGTGATGTTGCTTTGTTGGGTTGGCCTGCAGTTGCTGCTTCTGTCTTGGGCAGTGAAAGGACTGGACTGAACTTTCTACAAACTTGTGCTGAGTATCTCCAAGGGCCTGAAACCGAGCTGGCCTCCTGTTAAGAAGTCTCAGGGACTACAAAGACTTCACAAGCCTCTGGGTACCGCTTCTGGAACGCTGTTTCAGTTGCCACAGAGGAAGGGAACTGCAACCGACGCCGTCAACCGAATCCATCCCTGGCCGGTGACCTGTTTGCACCGCAGACCGCATCGCCCCGCTTCGCATCGCAACCCTGGTCTCACCGTGGGCGACGTCCGACGCCGCCAACATCGAGCCGCTGCTTGCACCGTGACCTGTGGGCACCGCAGTTCGCATCGCATAGCTTCACTGAACCAACCGGACCCGACCGACGAGGTCGCTGCAACTGGCTCAAGAGTCGTGACCGCACCGCATTTGGGGCACCACTCGCACGTCTGCGACGCACCGCTCCGACTCGCACCGCTGTCCGACGCCAGCTCCCGCACTCCGGCTTGGTCGCCTGCATCGCAACCTGTCAGCACCGCATCGAGCATCGTCTCGCCCTGCATCGCACGCCTTGGACTCACCGACTCCGTCTGCACGACGCTCATCGAGCCGCTGCCTGCACCGCATCGAGGGACACCGCACCTTGCATCGCTCCGTCTTGCACCGCAACCGCGACGAACGCCGACCGGCTCGTACACTCCGTACCAGCCACAACGAGAAAGGTACTGTAACCGAGTCTGTTCACGACTCTGCTGGCCCGTATCGACGCGGTCGGCTGGAACTGTTAGACTCTGTGGTTCTCAGCATCACGGTAGGCTCGGACGGAGCTACCGACTCGTACGAACTTTGCTTTTGTGCTATTCCTGCAAAGAAGAAGTTAAGGTATCAAGTATTCATTCGTAAAGTACAGTATTGTGGATTTTGGTCGTAATTGGTCTTGTCTTGAGTATATAAAATATTGGTTATTTTTCTAAACTGGTGTGGTGTCCGTTTGTAGTGCTTACACTGTATTACTGTTGGTTATGGGCAAATGCTTTACACACTGCCTCTGAATTAAGCCTGACTGCTCGTGCCAAGCTACCACGAGGGTGAGCAGGGGTTACTTCACGAGTGTAACAACCCTTACCCTGACTAGGAAGAAGGGTCCCTACTTGGACAAAGGTGCAAGCCCTTGCCAACTAGAGATCCCATTTCTAACACTGGCATACAAATTTCTAATAGCAAAGTTAAACTTTGTTTCAATGCTAACCGATCTGGTAAACACTTGGCTAATTATCTACGTATTAAGAGAGATAAAATTCAATATCACGCGCTTCGTAATTCTAATGGTCAAATTGTTTTATCTCACAAAGAAATAGTTCAAGAATTCATGAATTATTACTCAACTTTATATAATAAGCCTCCATCTTGTGATATATTGCATATTGATAACTTTTTAAATATATATGGCTTACCTAAGATTACCCAGTCAGCCAAAAATAAATTTTATTTACCGATTACATTAGAAGAAGTGCAATCAACTATTAATTCCCTTAAGCTCCTTAAATCTCCTGGTCCAGATGGTATTCCTGCTGAATTTTATGAAGAATTTTCTGCTCGTCTCTCACCTTATTTACTTAAATTGTTTACTCACTTCGGTAATACAGCTTCAACCTCTGGGTCCTTTACTGGGGCACTAATTATTGTTCTTCGGAAACCTATCACGGATCCTACCATTGTCTCAAATTATCGGCCTTTTTCCTTAATTAATCAAGATTGTAAACTTTATGCTAAGGTATTGGCAACTAGATTGGCCTCTGTGCTTGGTAATATTGTTCATATTGACCAATCTGGTTTCATGAAAAATAGACATTTGGTAAATAATGTAAGATTATTGTTCCATGCTATTGAATCTGATCAGTCTTTACAGATGCCGACTGGTATTTTAACGCTAGATGCAGAAAAAGCATTACCCCCTCATGGGTCCTCCCCGTCCCAGTCCTTACTACGTGAGGCAGTCCTGCCTCCACCCAGCCAATCACAACGCCAGTATTTTAATATTACATAAGCCCCGCCCACCTACCGCCATGCCTGTTTTTTTTCTGCTCCGACGGACGGTCGGAACGCTGGTGCTCCCGGTTCCTGTTTCCTGGTCTGGATTTTCTTCAGGACGGTGCCGTGAGTGTTTGAAGTTGCAGTTTTGTGTTCTGCATTGTTTTTCTTGTTGTCGGCGCGGCCGCTCCGGTTTTCCGGTCGACCACGCTCCTGTTCTGGGGTCAGGGACGCTCCCCGTTCATGTGCTGGGCTGGGGCGGGGAGTTTTGTGGTTTCCTGGCCCCGGGTCGTTCCGGCGCTGGGGCTCTCGTGCAGCGTCCGGCCCCGCGGCCATTGTCCTTTGATCTATGGCTGTGGGTGGAGACTACAGGGCTGCCCTTTTTTATTTCACTCACCTTTTGCGTGATTGGGTGATTGGGGGCAGTATTTATTGGAGGTTGCTGGGCACTTCCTTTGATTGTGTGGTGAGTTCCTGTTGGTTTGACACTGGATCTCTCGCCATGAGTGAAGGGGCTTCTTCACCTGTGCCTGCTAAGGCGATTTCGAAGCAGCATAATGTTCAGGATCTGCAGGAGGATGACGTCTTGCAGATTTCTAGGGCGGATTTACAGGACTTGATTGATTCTGCGGTCCAGTCTGCGCTGCTGGAGCCTGCAGCTAAGCGGGCTAAGGATGATGAGGACGACATGGACATTTCCCCTAAGGGAAAGTACGTCCGGGGCAAGGTTTTTTCTGACATGCTGGTCCATATTCGAGAGGTGCTTGGGTTTGACCCTAAATCCCTGGCTGAGGAGGGATTTTACGCTCAATATAGTTCCTCTGTGGTGGATGACCTCCCCTTCCATGATGTCCTGAAGGATATCCTCGCAAAGGAGTGGCTTGAGGTGGATAAGCAGGGTATTCCGCGATTCCTGGGGAAGCGGTATCGCTTGGCGGACTTTGATTCCCAGTTTCCTGCGATTCCAAAAGTTAATTCTCTTTTGTCCTCTATGGCTTCCGCCTCTTCTTCCTCTTTGTCCTCGGAGGAGGCTTCCTTTCAGACCCGGTGGAGCGTAAGGTGGAGTCTGCTCTCAAGCGTTCTTACGCCGCTTCTCACTTTGGGATACGTGCTAGCACTTATGCGGCCTATGCTTCGCAGGTCCTGCTTAAGGATTTCGAGACACTGTTTGACTGTCTTCAGGATCAGGGGACCCTACTCCTGTGTTGGCTCAAATGGAGGTGTTGGCACAATTCCTCTCGGATGTCACTTTTGATTCTTTGTGGGCTTTCTCCTCGGCTGCTGGGGCGGCGGTGGCTGGAAGGAGGTCTCTGTGGACAAAACCTTGGCGTCTTGAGGCTGCACAGAAGGCCTTAGTCCATAAACTGCCTTTTGAGGGTCCCCGTCTTTTGGGGATGCTTTGAATACGATGGTGCAGCGCTCAGCGGAGGAAAAGAAGTTGTTGAAGCCTTTTCAGCCTGCTCCTAAGAAAAGGTCTTTCTTTCAGAAGCAGGGGTTTCAAGGGGTTTTGTCTTCTCAGCCCTTTCGTGGTCGGGCCCGTGGTCGGGGGGCCGCGTACCATTATAAATCCCGGCCTCAGCAACAACAGCAGCAGCAGCAACAACAGCCTCCCTCTGGTGCAGGACAGAAGTGACTATGCCGTTGTGGGGGCTCGTCTCCGTTTGTTTCTGGACCGTTGGTCAGCTCTGATTTCCGACCAGTGGGTCTTGTCTGTCATCGAGTGGGGTTACCAGATTCCCTTCCGGGGCCCTCCCCTCTGGATTGTTTCCTGGTTACCCCGTTGTCAAGAGACCCCGTGCGGCGCTCTGCCATGTTGTCCGGCGTCGCCATGTTGTTACGGAAAGGGGCTGTGGTGCCGGTTCCAGTGGAAGAAGTGGGCCTGGGGTTCTATTCCCATCTGTTTCTGGTTCCAAAGCCCGATGGTTCCTTCCGCCCCATATTGAATCTCCGTTCCCTGAACAAATTGGTGCGGTTGGATCATTTTCGGATGGTCACGTTGCAGTCCGTCATTCCCCTCATCCAGGAGGGCGATTTTTGGCGTCTCTGGACTTAGAGGACGCTTATTTTCACGTTCCGGTCCATCCTGCCAGTCAGCGGTTCCTGAGGTTTGCTGTTCAAGGGAGGCATTTCCAGTTTCAGGTTCTGCCGTTCGGCCTCTCCACTGCTCCCAGGACTTTTACCAAGGTATTGGCTCCTGCTGTGGGGGTTTTGCAACGTCGGGGTTTCTCTGTGTTTCCCTATATTGATGATTGTTTGGTCTCTGCTTCCTCCTTTCCTAAGGCTCTTCTGGCGGTGGAGGCTACGCTGACCCTGTTCCAGGAGCTGGGTTTCAAGGTGAATCTGGCCAAGTCTCATCTGGATCCTGTTCAGAGGCTGCAGTTCATCGGGGGTCTGTTCGACACGTCTCTGGGGGCGGTGTTTCTCCCTCCTGTTCGGATCCTTTCCTTACAGACTCTGTTGCGGGATCTCTTAAGCCGTCCCTCTGCCCCGGCTCGTGTTTGGTTGCGGGTCCAGGGATTGATGGCTGCAACCACTGCTGTGGTTCCTTGGGCTCGCCTCCATCTCAAACCCTTGGTAACTCATCTGTTGGCTCGGTGGGACCCCTCCCGGGCAGATTACGAGACTCTGGTTCCTCTTTCTCCTGCTCTGGTTCTGGACTTGGACTGGTGGCTTTGCACTCCCAATCTGGAGAAGGGGGTGCGGTTTTGTCTTCCCCCTCCCCTTCTGTTGACTACGGATGCCAGTCTTTGGGGTTGGGGGCCACCTTGGGGTCCTTGGAAGCGAAGGGTCGGTGGTCTCGGGGGACAGCGCCCGTTCCTCAAACTGGCGGGAGTTGGCGGCCGTCTGGGAGGCTGTGCAGTTCTTTCAGGTTCATCTCCACGGGTCGAATCTGTTGGTTCGTACCGACAATCAGGTGGCTCGTTGTTACTTGAACCGTCAGGGGGACGAGGTGCGCGTCTCTGAACCTGTTGGCCTCCTTGATTTGTGCTTGGGCGGAATCTCATCTGTTGGCCTTGAGGGCGGTGTACATTCTGGGACAGTTGAATTTTCATGCGGACGCTTTGAGCCGCAACCTTCCATCCTCTGTTCTGTACCATCTCTCTCTTCCTCTGTTTCAGTCCCTTTGTCTTCGGTTCGGGACTCCCTGGATCGATCTCTTTGCCTCTCCTCACAACGCTCTTCTACCCCGGTTTTGTTCGGAGGTGCTGTGTCCTCAGGCTTGGGCGGTGGATGCTCTATCAATTCCCTGGCCTTCGGGCCTTCTGTATGCGTTCCCTCCTATTCCCTCCTCCCGAGGGTGCTGCAGAAGATTCGGGGGAGAGGGTTTCGGTCCTGTTGATTGCTCCTTTCTGGCCTCGCCGCATTTGGTTTCCTCTCCTGTGGCGGCTGGCGGAGGGTCGGTTTGTCCGGCTTCCTTTGTGCCCGGCTCCTCTTCAGTTTCCGCTCCTGTCTCTGTCTTGTCTTCGTCGTTTGCAGCTGACGGCTTGGCTCTTGAGCGGTTGACGTTGGAGTCTTTGGGCTGTTCCTCTGTGGTGGCTCGTGACATTCAGTTATCGCGGCGCCCTTCGACCCTTAAGTGCTATGGTCGACATTGGGGTTCTTTTGTCTCTTGGTGTTCTTCCCATGGGGTGGATCCTGTGCTGGGGGATCCTGCTTCTGTGTTGGATTTTCTCAGGGATGGTTTTTTGTTGGGCCTTTCCCCTTCCACTTTGTCTGCTCAGTGGGCGGCGGTCCGTGCTTGTAGGGGTCCTGGGGCCTCATTGGAGGTTCTTGCTCCATTGGTCAGTCGGCTTCTTCGGAGTGTTCGGCTTCGTCGGCCGGTCTCTCCTGTGCTCGTTCCTTCTTGGGATTTGCCTACTGTTTTGCGGGGTCTGCAGTTGCCCCTTTTGAGCCTTTGCTGGAGGCGGATTTGTTGTGGCTGTCCGCTAAGGTGGCTTTTTTGCTGGCCATAACCTCCGCTCGCAGGTTGGGTGAGTTGGGTGCCTTGCTCATTTCGTTTCCTTATTTGCAGTTCCTGCAGGATCGGGTCGTTTTGCGGCTTGATCCGGCTTTCCTGCCTAATGTTTCTTCCAAATTTCATTTGCAACAGGAGGTGATTCTTCCTGATTTGCCTACTGTGGGGATTCCCTTGTTCCCCCTTCCTTGGATGTTCGCAGGGCTCTCCGGATTTACCTCCAACGTTCCCTGGGGTTTCGGGTTTCTCCTTCCCTGTTTGTCTCCTGTGGGGGTGTGGCTAAGGGGAAGAAGGTTTCCACTTCCACGATCAGTCGGTGGGTGCGTTTGGCGGTCTGCCAATCTTATAGGTCTTTGGATCTGCCTCCTCCGTCTCAGGTGCAGGGCCGTTCGACGCGTTCTGTGTCTGCTTCCTGGGCTGAGGCGGCGGGGGTCTCTATCCAGGAGATTTGTAGGGCAGCCACCTGGCAGTCCCATCACACTTTTGTGCGGCATTATAGGCTTGATGTTTTACATGCCTCTGCTGACAGTTTTTCTGTTGGCGTCTTGAACGCTGCTGTTCGTTAATCATTTCTTGATTAAAGTTTTGTACTTTGCATGGATCCCTGGTGTCCTGCGTTTTTGTTGGTTCTCTGCTTGTGAGTTCCTCACGTAGTAAGGACTGGGACGGGGAGGACCCATGAGGGGGTAATGTCTTGTTACTTACCGGTAATCTTCATTACCCCGATTAGGGTCCTCCCCGTCCCAGTCCTCTTCCCTCCCTCCCTCCCGCTGTGTTTGTGTCGGAGTCTTGTTGATAACAAGCATGGCGGTAGGTGGGCGGGGCTTATGTAATATTAAAATACTGGCGTTGTGATTGGCTGGGTGGAGGCAGGACTGCCTCACGTAGTAAGGACTGGGACGGGGAGGACCCTAATCGGGGTAATGAAGATTACCGGTAAGTAACAAGACATTTGATAAAGTCCATTGACAATATCTTTTCCGTACATTATATATGTTTAATTTTGGTAATGTGTTTATTAACATGATTTCTGCTCTTTACTCTGGACCCTCTGCCAAACTCTTCATTAATGGTCAAATTTCTGAAACATTTTTCCTTTTTAGGGGTACTAGGCAAGGTTGTTTCCTTTCGCCTTTACTTTTTTCTTCTAGCTATTGAACCGTTACTTATTGCCATTAGGAATTCCGTGGAATTTGAAGGCCTTCTCATAAGTAATGTTCCGATTAAAACGTCAGCATATGCTGATGATGTACTCTTATGTTCCTAATCCAGAATTCTCCATTCCGCCTTTATTAAGTCTAATTCATAAGTATTCTCAGATTTCAGGATATACTTCAAATACTAATAAAACCAAACTTTTTCCTTTAAATGTTTCTTGTGCCCCTGATATGCTACCAAATAAAGACATAGTAAGGGAAAAAGACAAGATAAAACATCTTGGTATTCTATTTTCTCGCTCCATTAAACAATCGATTACCTTTAATTGTGATGATATTATCAATCATATCAAAGACAAATTTCATAAATGGTCTGCATTACATTTATCTTGGTGGGGGAAAGTTGATACAATCAAAATGGTCATTGCTCCAAAATATTTTATCTGCTTTCTAGGATACCTATTCAACTCCCTCTTCAATTTTATAAAAATATAGATAAACTTATTTCTAAATTTATTTGGAATTATAAAACTCCCTGTATAAGTTATAATGAATCAAAAACAGCTAAGACTATTGCGGGCTTTGGTTTACCAGATTTCCTTAATTATCATAAATCATTTATTTTAAAACAACGTTTTTTATGGTTCCAGTACTCACAGCTCTCTAATTCTCCTTCCTGGCTTCTTGTGGAACAAAGTTTGATCTCTCCATTTTCTTTACCAGCCTTAATCACACTGGCTAACTCTTCTCCCCTGCTAAAATTATCGATCATATTAATATCAGCAAAGGTGATTTTAGATGATTTGGATTTGATTTTCCAATCCTCAATTTCCAATACCTTAAATTTATCGTTATGGTATAACCCCCTTATAAAGTTAGCTAAGCATCCTAAATTTTGGCGTTCTTGGTTTAAGGCTGGTATCTTTTATTTAAAAGATATTGTTCATAATAATGCTTTTTTGTCTCTTGATGAATTACAACAAATTATATTTTACAACCTTCAGATATTTTATAAATATGCGCTTTTGTGTAACTCACTCCTTGAATCATTTCCAAACAGCTTTCCTCTTAAGATTAATTCAGATTTAGAAAAGTTTATTCACACAATTGCTTCTTCATCACATATAGTTTCATTGTTGTATATAAAATTGATTAATTCACAAAGGGACAATCTTAACATTTTCTCCCTGTTTTGGAATAATGAATTACATTTGTCTATCTCTCATGACACATGGAAGAAAATCTGGATAAATAGTGTTTCTGGATGGTTACTTGTCGCTCTATATCAAACAAATTATTTTATACTATTTAATTGTTTATGGTCACCTTTAAGATTGTTTAATGCAAAAATGTCAGTCTCATGTAACTGCTGGAATTGTAATAAGGCTCAAGATTCTTTACTTCACATGCTTTATGATTGTAGTAATGTTTTTCAATTTTGGGAAGAGGTCTGGAAGGTTATTCAAAAAATATTTCATATTACAGATTAATTGTCATTTGAAATAGTGATTTGTAAATCACCTTTGCTTAAAACAAAGATATCTGTTATGCATAGTAAACTTCTACATTTTTTAATTTCTGCAGCTTTAAAATCCATTGCTACCAATTGGAAAATTAAGTCAGTGTTATCTGTTCATGCATGGTGGTCATGGATAATACTTACCAGAAAAGGAGCTAAATTGACTTTGTCGGGTGTCAGTCATAATACTTCTACTTATCATTTATTTTGGAAGCCCATTGATGGATATATTGATTTACATTTTTGATCCCTTTTACAGTGTTCTTCTATATAATTGTTTAAGGTTTCGATTGATTTGTTCAAATTAGTAGCTCTATGGTGTTATAATAGAAATATTTTATCAATTTTATTCCCATTTAGTTTCCTTTTACTTTTACTAACATTATCCTAATTGAGAATGTTTAGGTATTTTATTGACTATATTTTATTTTAATATGTATTTGATATGACTATCTTCTTAGTTATTATATCACTGTATAAGCTTAGGTACCTTTTTTTGGTGCTCTTTTTTGTATTGTCTTCTGATTTATTTAAAAAAAATCAATAAATCATTTTGAACACAGAACTGTTCGTCACCTCAGAGAATGCGCAATGGCAGCAGTTTTGCACGCTGGAGTTTCCAAGGCAGCTCTCACTCTGAGGTGCTTTTCCACTTGAGTGGAGCTCAGGCCTCCTGTACGCCTTTCCACCCATAACACTACTGCCCAGAGTTCTCAAGAAGATCAGTTATCTGGGTCAAGTTATCCTTATGGCTCTTGACTGGGCTCAGGAGAGTTTGGGATCCCTGTCTGTTGAGCATGGCTGTAGGTCCTCTGATCAGGCTGCCCCTTCAGGAGGATCTGTTAACTCTACGCATTCATGTGTGGAGATTAAGCAGTGAAAGTTGACAGCTTTTGGCTTTCTGCCCGAAGTCTGTAATTTTATCTTGGCAGCTCGGTGTCCCTCCACCAAAACGTTATACGGCGGTGGTTGGAATAAATTTGTGGCATGGTGCGCTGAGACATAGGTTGATCCTCTTCTACTCCCTTTTCTCAAGTTCTTCTGTTTGTGCTATCTCTGGCCCAGCAGGGATCTGCTTTGGCCACCTTGAAGGGTTTTCTGTCTGCCCTTTCCGCTTTTCTGTGGCTGTCAGATCGGCCCTCTCTCTTCAAATCCCCTATTGTAAATAGGTTCCTTAAAGGTCTGCAGGCTATTTTTCCACTAGCTCTCTTTGTTATGCCTCAATGGAACTTTTTTCTGGCTATTATTTTTTTGATGTGCACTCCTGTTGAACCGCTTCATTATTATCCTCTTTGGCTCCTCACCATCAAGACGGCGTTTCTGGTGGCAGTTACATCTGCCCAGAGGGTCAGTGAGTTACAGGCACTATCCTCTCAGCCTCTCTACATTTCATTTATCCCTGACAAACTGGTACTCCGACTTCTAGCATCTTTGTTACCGAAGGTAGTCACCCCATTCCACGTAGGCCAGTCCATAATTTTGCCTACCTTTTCCACCCCGCCTCATCCCTCTAAGGAAGAGGAGAGACTCAATGGGCTGAACCCAAAAAGAGCATTCTCATTCTGCCTTGACTGTACAAAACTGTTCCAGGTGGACGATCAACTCTTCATGCGGTATGTCGAGGCCAAGAAGGGGATTGGCATGCAGAAATGGATCATCCCGACAGATCGTGCTGTGCATTAAAAATCTGCTATGCATTAGCCAAGAAGCAACCCCTAGAGGGTTTGTGTGCTCATTCCCCCAGAGCAAAGGCTGAAACACCATTAGCTTGCGGAGTCCTGATCCTGGACATCTGTCAGGCAGCAACATGGGCTTCTCTGCACACGTTCACAAAGCACTACTACCTGGACAGTCATTTCCGTCAGGGAGGGCTCTATGCTCATTAGGTCCTGCTGGACCTTTTGGTGCGAAATTGGTTTGCGGCCCCACCTCCGGGGAGGTATTGCTTGGGTATCTATTCTAAGGTAAGGAATTTGCGGCTAGAAGTCTCTCTCAGATAATTAAGTTACTTACCTTTGGTAATGCCTTGTCTGGTAGAGACTCAAATCTAGCCATAGATTCCTTACCGATCCACCCATCCTTCTGCTCTGCAAACGAATTTCTAGGGATAGGATTTTTCCCCTTTCAGGGCCCTAGTTTTAAACACCAGTGGTCATTGTTCTTCGTGGCTCTGCATTCCTGGTGTGGGTAGTTGCAAAAAGAAACTGACACTAGCGCACTGGGGTGGTGCTTATATAGGCAACCTGCACGTCACTTCCAGCGCGGATGGCGCCACACAGAGCCATAATATTCCACCTACCGGTATGCAAGGGTACTGCTCACAAAAAATGGCTAAATCCAGTCTGACTCCTGGGGATGACTCTAAGGTAAGTAATCTGCGGCAAGGTAGAGTCTCTACCAGGTAAGGCATTACCAAAGGTAAGTAACTTGTTCTTCTAGATGTATTGTATCATGCAATATTCTTCTATGCCAGATAACAAAGAAAATACTACCTAGTAGGCCTAAAGCACATTCTACACAGAGAAAGGCTCTTCTTCGTAATGTTCCCATTTCAGAGATATGTAAGGCAGCTACTTGAAGATCTGTTCATACATTCACTAGACACTACTGCCCAGATTTCGAATCCAGAGCGGATACTCAAGTAGGGCAGGCTTCTTTAAGGAGCCTTTTCGGTGATTGTTGCAGCTGTTTTTATTTCCTGTCCCCCTGTTTGTGGGACGAGTTTACTATTCTATTCTGTGCTTATGACTATTGATAAGGATCCCCTGCAAGAGAAGGAAAGGTTACTCACCAGTAATCCTAGTTCTCTTCCAGGAAAATCCTCATCAATGTCACAAGCAACTCTCCCAACTCCCTGGACAGGAACTATTACAGTTCTCAACATTGCTTCATGCAGGATTTGTAATTTCCGTAAAACTTATCTGACCTAACTGTGGCCACGTGTTTCAGGATGATGGGTTTCCGGAAGGCAAACCATGTAGACAGGATCAGGGTCTGTCTGGGCCTTCTTATTCCTACAAGAAGGACGCTTCACAAAAAGTGAAGAGAATAAAATATTTTCTGTCAGAAACTGGTCTATGTGCCCACTTGGTGCTGAAAAACATCGAATGTGAAAAAGAAAGGTTTTGGAAAGATTTCCAATATTATTAGCCAAAAAGGCAGAGCTCAATTCCCCAGGATCCTGTCTCCAGGAGCTGAAAAAATGAATTGACCTAACTGTCACCTATGAGGCATGATGGGATACAGAGGATACTGTGACGCTCTATTCTATGCTTTGCGTTGCAGCCTATTGGTTAAGAATGTCTCACATTCCCTTTCTTTTTCCTTTTGAAAAGGTTTGTGAAAGATCCTCTATGGTCACCTTTGTTATAGTGATGCATGTCTATGCAATTGGTTTCTTTTTCAAATGAAAATTCTATGAAATCTGGCCATTAATAGCTTTGTTTAGGTTGCAAACATATATATATATCATGTGATCAAGGTCGTTGTTCGACCGAAACGCGTCATGGCGGACTATCTGGTGGCAATAAACTGAGAAATCTGCACTAACAGTTGGGTCTACGCTCGTTTTTCTGGAAAGAGTATCTGGAGTGAATGCGAGTTACCTCATAACTGAGAAAAGAATTCAGACTGATATTAGATCTGAGAAACAAAAACAGATTCATCAAAAAAGAATATTTTCAGATGTTAGCCCTTAATCAAATCTACCCGCACCTAAGAGAAAATAAGTAAATGTGTGCAGTTGATCTACAAGACGCATATTTCCACATACATATAGCCCTCCCCACAGAATGTTTCTTTGATTCCTAGTAGGAAACAAACATTATCAATACACAGTTCTTCAATTCTGCCTGAAGTCTGTACCACACACATTCTCGAAGTGCACAGTCATATCAGTGGCCTCACGTGTCCGTTATTTATTAAAATATGTTCAATCTGAGCTTCAGTTTTCCAGATTGAGAGTGCATCTGGCAGTCTTTACGGCATACAGAAAATCTCCAACATAAATTTCTTTTTTCGAAATAGCAGTAGTCAAAGAATTTTTAGAAGGACTGAAAAAGCCTATCCTCCAATTTGACATCCTTGCCCACCTTGGGAGTTAAATAGGGTGCTTTCTAAATGAATGGGTTCACCATTCAGACCTACACTCAAATCTGCTCTGCAGCATTTGTCATGGAAAATAGCATTCTTGATAGCTATTACATTGACCAGAAGAGTAAGCTAACTGCAAGCATTATCAGCAGTGGAACCATATACCATATTCCACGCCACCAGACTAACGATAAGAACCCATTCCTTATTTCTCCCCCAAGTAGTTTTGGATTTCCATATTAATTACTCTTTCTACTGGTTTTTACAATCCTTAAATAATTGTAGAGCGTGCTGTATACTCATTAGACATTTGAAGGTTTTAAGTTTTTATCTAAACAAAATAAAAAGTTTGAGGAAGACATCTCAGTTATTCATTAATTATGGCCCAATAAGGCAAGGCAATTTACATCTAAGCAGTCTATAGCTAGATGGATAGTTTCATGTATCACACTATGTTATCAGTTAGCAAACAAACCTTTACGAGGTAAACTCAGAGTGCACACTTCCTAAGGAAAAGCAGCTAGTACAACTTTATTCAGAAATGTACTCATAGCTGACATATGTAATGCAGATACTTGGAAGTCCCTGCACACATTCACTAAGCATTATTGTTTAGTCTCTGAGGCACCAACTGGTGCATAAATGGGCTAAAAAAATACTAACAAATCTATTGAAATAGTGAACTTTTAGAACACATTTAATCTAGTCAATTTCATACCCTTGGTTAAGAAATAATGTAAAAGATGTAATTCTCTTCCTGCTGCCCAACAGCCGTAGTATAGGGAAGTCATAAGCTTGCTATTCTAGTCTTGTGTTTATGACTAGCAATGAAGATCCTACGATTCAGAAGAAAAGGTTACTTACTTGTAGTCCTGTTTCTGCATAGTAGGTATCTTCATTCAAGTCATAAACACCCCATTCGCCTCCTCTGCTATAATTGTTAGGCATTGAAAGGTGAATACCAGCTTATAAAGTCAATACATGTATTACTGTAAAGAAGAACCGTCTCTCTCAAGCAAACTACCTTTAGGGTGTAATGTGGTTAGAGAACCTTCAGGGATTCTGAAAGGGACAGCACACCTTTTCACTTTTTCAATTAAAGTCAACCAGTCTGCACTTTTTCCCTCCTTCATACGTTTTCACCTTTCTGAGCAAATTGCTGCAGTGCAAGTTTGAAATTGGTATTCAGAGTCATTGGGGCATATTATCAAGGGCCCATCGCCGCTTTAGCAGCACCTTTTTGCCGCTAAAGCGGCAATATTTTTATCGCCCTATTAGCAAGCTGTCGCTAACAGCCGTTAGCAACAGCTTACTGGCGATAGCGGCCGTTTTTTTTATCGCCTTGCATGCCAGCGATGTTTATCGCTAATGACATGCAAGGTAAGCGTTCTGTCTCTAAACTTCACAAAAACACCCGCTAACCGCACTTCGCCCTATTAGCAAGGATGGCCCGGACCCGCGAAGCGATTAAAAATAGTGCCGCTAAGGCCTGTTAGCTGCAGGAATTTAAGACCAGAAAAAAGCAGGTCTTAAAAATGTGGATAAGACTTGGGCCCACACCTATGCATGTTTTTGGTGCTGGACTGCGCTGCAAGCAATCTTGCAGCGCTGTCCTGCGACAAAAATATAGGGGCAGATTTACAATCCCCCTGCGACATCTTTACGACACCATTGCGCCACTTATGTGATGCAGCGGCGTCGTAAACAATGCGCCACTATGCGACAGATTTACAACGTGACGCATCTAGTGAGATGCGTCACGTTGTAAAGCTTCTGCGCTACATTATACCTGCGTCAGGTATAATGTATGCAGGGTGGGCGTTCCGCCGCAAAGAAGCCCCGCAAAGTGACGCAGTGAAATCTACAAGATTTCACTGAGTCACTTTACGTCCCCACTGCGTCAAACCTTATGCCTGCTTGTAGCAGGCGTAAGGAGTGACGCAGCATTGCAAGTATAGGATGCCCCTGAGCAGTGCTGGAGTAGCGTCGCGCTTGCGACACGACTCAAGCACTGCGTCACCTATACGCTGACAGATGCGTCACGCATCTGTCTCTCCTTGCGCCACGGTGCGCTGCATTGTAAATGCAGCGCATCCATGGTGGCGCAAGGGGTTCCTAACGTCACGCAAAATAACTGGCGCATCCCAGCTGATCTGCAGGGATGCGCCAGTTATTGTAAATCTGCCCCATAGTGCAGGAATGCGCACCATCACTAAGATAGTGCGCATTCCTGTGCCCCAGACATGAAAAGTGTTTATGCGCTGCGACAAGACAGCATTGCAACACTTCTCATCACGCCCTCCTTGCAACAGCATGGATGCGCTGTACTCAATGGACAGCGCTCCATGACGCAAGTAACGACAGAGACGTCAGGAATCCTGACGTATCTGTCTGCGCTAAAGTCATGCATTGCTGCAGTCGTGACACAACCATGACGCAACTCCAGCAATGCATGGGGCCAGCCCATCCCTGTGGCACAGCATCACCCTCATGCCTGCCATCAGGCAGGCGGAAGGTACTGACGCAGTGCCGTTCATGAGGGGTGCCCTAATGTCTGCGATGTTGGAGATCCATCGGTGGTGGTTGCGCGCTGTGTTGTCATCGTTTGGAAGCATTGGTGGAGTGTTGGTGCGGAGGGAGTCAACGAGACGTTCTGCGGTGGCCTGGATCCAGCTGCGACGGGGTGCGATGTTGGCGCTGGCGTCAGGTGGGCAAGGTGAAGACGTCATTCATCCAATGATGGTAGTGCAGGAGAGTCCGATGTTGTGGCTGTAGTTGAAGTACCCGCTGGCGGAGGTGACGTGCCCGACCGTGTGTCCTGCTATGTGGCCTGTTGAGGTAACTTGCTGCTTGCGTCTGATGTCGGTGACCTTCCCCAGGAGGGGGTGGTGCTCAGGTCACTGGGGTTGCCCAGGTGGAACTTGAGTGCACCGAGTTGGATGTTGTTGGTGGATGGGAGACCCTGGGGTGCAATGAGGTCCTAAATGGGATTGGAGAATGGGGGGCCACGGCCCGGGGGCCTGCACATGAGGGTGCCGCAGAGGATGTTCTTGGGCTTGTTCCGGATTTGGGAGTTGACGTGGTCCATGGTCACCCTTGGCACATTAGAGTGCGTCGTCAGTCGGAGTGTGCCCCTGTAGGTGACGGCAATGCCTTCTCCTTGACTGTCGGGGTGCTCCTTGCGGGTGATACTGCAGCCGTCTGTGATGGCGAAGTCCGGTACGGAGCAGAGGTAGGTCCTGGCAGGCGAGCTGGAGCCCAGGGTTGATGGCGAGGAGGGTGCAGGCGTCGCAGCGGTGGAGTGGCCAAGAGGAATGCTCCTTGGTGCTGAGCGCGCTCCAGGGGCTGACGGACGCAAACGGCGTAGCTTACGTGTTGCCTGTGGCACGGGAAACGACCATTACAATGCAGGCAGTACATCGTTAACAACGCAACTCCGACAATGCGGGTGCCTTAACATCGCATTTGATTACAACGCATTGTGAGGTCAGTTATGGGGTAATTTTAACTTTTTCATATGTGAATGTGTTTTGGATGTCAAAAATGAAAATTGTTGTTTTTCTGGGGTTCAGATTTGAGAAACAAGCATTTGAGAAATGGGGTGTGCTTTTGGGGTCAAATATGAAATTTGGGGTAAAATATGAAATTTGGGGTGTGTTTTGGGGTCAAATATTAAATTTGGGGTGTATTTGGGGGTAAAATATGAAATTTGGGGTGTGTTTTGGGGTAAAATATGAAATGTGGGGTATATTTTGGGGTAAAATATGGAATTTGGGGTGTGTTGTGGGATAAAATATGAATTTTGGGGTGTGCATTTGTCTCAAATGTGATTTTCCGGTGTGTTCTGGGGGTTCTAAAAGGGATTCAAGGGTTCATGTTAGGTTTTGTTGTGCAAAGGTTAGTGTTGGGTTGCACTCACTGAAGTGGGAACAGTGATCTTGATGTCTCCTCCATGCAACACCTACCCTACTGTTGCAATGTGCCTAGTATTAGTATGCATTGGAATGGAATGCGAGGTCATGGCATGCGTAGCAACTACGTATGTGCCTTTGGCACACGAGTGGTACGCCCGCAGTGCATGGGCGCACAGCGGACAACAGTGAGAAGTGCAGGGGGGTCTGGACAGCTGTGGGGTGGTAAACGCCGGAAAGAACACTGGATGGTGCATGGACGCAAGGATGTGTGTGTGAGCGGGTGTTGTGAAAATTTATTGAGGGAAGTCTTACCTCCAAGCCGGGTCCCGTGTCTTCTTAGCGCCTGCTCTCCTGCATCTGCTTCCAGGAATAGGAATTAGCCAGCCAGGCTCCCTCCCCGGAGTCAATCACAACGCTGCAATGTAGTGGTGGAATTGGCAACGGGACAAGTCATGCAGCCCGGGACTGGAGGGGTGGGCATGTTCTCCATGCAGGCTGTAATGCAGCCTGCATTGCGAACAGGGAAGTGTGCATGAATGCATTGGGCAGCCTGAGTGGGCCGAACAAACAGTCGTTGCGCACTTGAGTGGGCATGCCAATCCGCCCATGCCCTGCTCCGTGTTTGGAGCAGTCCTACCCACCCTCCCCCCAAGGATACATAGCATGATACCATCAGTTAGTTAGACCTTATGTTCACCCTTTACAAATGATTTGTTGGCTTCTCTGAGCCTGCACTTCCCCCCGCTGCTGCCCCTGCGGCCCTGCACCCCTGTCCTCGCCCATTCCCGCCTCCCAGCTGATCGATCCTCCACCCTCCCCTCATACATGGCGGACGCTGCGCGATTGCGCAGTGGACACGCGCCGCTGACGCACAGATGGCGCTCCTAATACCAGCCCGTCTGCGCCAGTCCGCAACCCAACCACGACCAGCGCCAGGGACCCTGGATCACGGGCCACCCACTGCTACAGCACAGCCACCCTCCATGCACTCAACCCTGGAAAAGTCAGAGACTGACAACAGGCCTCGGCTAACACGACCCACGGCCAGTTCTCCTGCCTCCACTGCCGCCAGAGCGTAATCACCAGTCCGGACTCCAACACATCCGACGCCAGCACCGGCGACACCCCAAGATGCATCCTCCTCAACGTGCGCTCCGTGCACAAACACGCCGTGGAAATCTGGAACCTACTCGACTCTCTCTCGCCCGACATCGCCTTCTGCACAGAGACCTGGACCAACGCCTCCTCCGCACCCGACATCAACCTCGCCATCCCGAACGGATACAAGATCTAGAGGAAGGACCACCGCAACCACCCGGGAGGGGGCCTCGCATTTGCCACCAAAACCACCCTCCGCCTCACCACCTCCAGCAAATCCTTCCCCACCGCCGAACACCTGCACTTCCAGATCCAGAACAACCACAACTCCACACTCCAAGGAACCCTCGTCTACAGACATCCTGGCCCACGGACACACCAGCCAGCCCACCATCTCCACCTGGCCGCCAGTCACAGCCGAAGACACCGCATCAACCATGAAAGGCATCCACTCAGGGGCGCTCACCAACCCATGCGCTCCTCACATCTACCACGGAGCCACAGACGCCATCACACCCGAACTACAACCCACCATCAACACCACCTTCAAAACAGGCACCTACCCAGACGACTGGAAGCGTGCAGAAGTCTGGCCCCTGCTCAAAAAGACCACAGCTGACCCCACCGACCTCAAGAAATACCAGCCCATCTCGCACATCCCCTTCACGCATAAAGTTGCAAAGTGAACAGTCAACAGGGAACTGACACGATTCATTGATGGCAACGCCATCCTCGACCCGTCACAATCCAGATTGCGAACTAACCACAGCAACGAGGCCGTCCTACTTACCGCCACAGACGACATCCGCACCCTCCTGGACCAAGGCCACTCCGCAGACCTCATCCCACTCGAGCTTTCAGCGGCCTTCTACACCGTCTCCCAACGCACACCTGTCGCAAGAATACACGACGCCGGCATACAAGGTACAGCCCTAGACTGGATCCGATCATTCCTACCCGGAAGAAGCCAAAGGATCAGACTGCCACCCTTCCTCTCCTATCCCACGTGAATCACATGCGGACTCCCACAGGGGTCATCTCTGAGGCCGACCCTATTCGACATCTACATGGCCCCCCTCGCCGCCACCGTCCAACAACACGGCCCCAACATCGTAACCTACTCTGATGACACCCAGCTCATCCTCTCCCTCACCAAAGACCCCACCGCCGCCAGACTCAACTTCCAGGAAGGAATGCAGGACGTCGCAGTCTGGATGACCAACAGCTGCCTGAAGCTCAACGCCGTGAAGACAGAAGTCCTTGTCCTTGGAACCACCCCTTCAGCATGAGACAACACCTGGTGGCCTTCAACCTCGGAAGCCCACCTACCCACTCGGACCACGCCAGTAACCTTGGCATCCTACTCGACCTATCCCTCACCATGAGCAGACAGGTCTACGCCGTCACCTCCAGCTGCTTCAACACCCTCCGCATCCTCCGCAAGCCCTTCAAATGGATACCCCCAGAGTCAAGGAAGACAGTCACCCATGCACTCATTACCAGCAGAGTGGACTATGGACACGCACTCTACTCTGCCATTTACAAGTCCCTACTCCGCAAAGTACCGACATTACAGTACACCGCCGCCATGACTCGTCCTCGGCATTCCCCGGCACTAACACATCAGCCAACGCCTACGTAGACTCCACTGTCTCCCCGTGGTGTAAAGAGTGACCTTCAAAATCATCACTCACACCTACAAATGACTACACATCAACGTAAACAAATACCTCAACGACAGAATCAAATTCCACGTACACAAATGAGACATCCGATCTTCCAAACCTCGCACTGTCCGAAACCCCACACATCCACAGAGCCAGAGCAGTTGGGAGATCCTTCTCCCACATTGCATCCAATACCTGGGAACGAGCTACCGGCAGACATCAGAGGTGTCCCCTCCCTGTACACCTTCAGGAAGACTCTCAAGACCTGGCTCTTCAGCTAACAGATCAGCGGCACCCCACCTCAGTGCCTTGAGACCCTCACGGGTGAGTAGCGCGCTTACAATTCACCTGAGTGATTGATTGATCATCATGTGATGATTGTTCCTCTTCTGCACTGCTTGAGGTGCTGGGGCAACGCTCTTCCAACATAGCGGTAGAGCTGCCACTGGGGGTGCGTCATCTACATGTGATAGGCATGAGCAACTCCCCCCCGGCACTCCTGCGCTTCGCGTCCCACCTTCTCCTTACCTTTACATTGACCCCGTGGCGCTGTCCACTGCACTCTCTCCAAATCTGTGACTCAGCCAGCAGGAGCCTGAGCCAGGTGTGCTTTCACTGGGCTGGGTACAGCAGTCACCGCGTTGTCCGCTGGTGGACCACCCGATGCAGTTGATGCAGCAGAGCTCCCTTAGGCGTGTAGTTGCAGAGCTCAGACCACACAAGTGCGGCGTAGCACAGGGGCCTCACCCTCCAGAGCATCCGGCCAGCCCAACATCATCCGTCCTGTGATGCAGGGAGACGGCACCCACCATTGGTGATCCCCTCCGTGCACCCCGGTGTAGTGGTGGATTGTAGTATTCGATGCAGACCACACTACATTGGTGCGCATGAGCGCCTCTACCATTAACTGCTCCAAGGTGAACAAGGCGGACTTCTCACACAGATCAGCAACGTGTCTCCATGCGACCTGCCAGACTTCACCACCAGGTACGGGTGATCGTCGCACATCAATGTCTCCAGCCACGACTCATCGACTCCACGACTCCTCCACATCCCACGCCAGGCTCCAGACGCAGGTCCAGTGAGGCATCCAGGCACCAGACGCAGGTCCAGCGAGGCATCCAGGCACCAGACGCAGGTCCAGCAAGGCATCCAGGCACCAGATGCAGGTCCAGCAAGGCATCCAGGCACCAGACGCAGGTCCAGTGAGGCATCCAGGCACCAGACGCAGGTCCAGCAAGGCATCCAGGCACCAGACGCAGGTCCAGCGAGGCATCCAGGCACCTGACGCAGGTCCAGCGAGGCATCCAGGCGGTCATCCTGGTCATCCTGGATGTTGGGTGGCTTGAGGGGGTTGTTGATGTGTGCGGCCCTGGAAGCTGCATTGAACTTTTTTTGTGCATCTTTTGTATGGGAGGTGGACTGATTGGCTATTTTTTCCACACTTGCTGCTTAGCGTGCGTTTTTATCGCTGATTGGCTTCATCGCTAGATTCCGCCCGCTATCGCCTATTTCCCTATCGCCATCGCTCTGCGGTTAGCGGCAGTTTTCGCCGCTGATCCCTGAAGCTATCGCCTGTTAGCGACGGGTTGGTAATACGTCGTTAACATGGCGATAACTATCAGGGATCGACGGAGATAAAATAAATGCTGCTAACCTGGGTTAGCGATAATTATCGCCTCCTCTTGCTAATATGCCCCATTGTGTTCTCCCAGAAACAAATTGAGCTTCTGATAAATCATCATATAATCAGATGGCTCAATGCACCCTGTGGAACTTAGCAATAGCTTATATATAAGAAGAAGTGTTCTGAGGTCCAACAAGAAAAAAAGATAAATAAAGAGAGAGGAACGGAAGAGGAGACATGAACAAATATGACATGAAAACACTTTACATGATTAGCAATAGATTCATCACTATGTGAGCTCTCCACAGTAATCATGCAGAGCAGATGAATCAGCCACAGAAAGGTTTTCTACCTACACACTGCCACATTCACGATTGGCCTTTAATGAACTCCTATCATCAGGTGTGATTATGGGGCGATGCAAAACATCACACTCTTGCTCAATTCTAGAATCCACACTGACACTACCAAGCCCACCATCGTACTTGGCAAACTCCAACATTTAACACTCTGAGTGATAATGCTTCCTTTGGTGATCCTAGCAACTTTCATATGTCTGGAGAACTTAGAGCGGCCTTTCCCCTCACGAACTGGAGTTTGTATTCTGACACAGTCTCCAAAAGAAATGCTGGCAGGTTTGGCCTTAAATGTGATATCAAAATGGCTCTTAGCTTTATCTTGCAGAGACTCAACCTTAGACCAAACTTTCCTCAGGACAACCAAATCACCTCCACTCCTAAATGTATACTTAAGCCATAGACTTTACAATGGTAGCAGTGGTACTATAAACCACACTTCCGTTGTTATTAGTGGCTAGTAGTAAGAAATAAGCAAGCTATGTGGTTTGATATCCAATATTATGTGCTGCCACAAACTTCACCCTTGAGTACATTTTGAGGATGAAGTCCTCACAAAATAAATGTTAATATGCATTGTCTGGAGCACAATAAAAATGCAAAAGAGACTTAGGTAGTGTCAAGGCAAGGTCATTGGGTCCATTAATGAACCATTTTCCCTTCAGTTAGATAGGTATGTCAACAGCTATGTTCACAGATAGTACATTGATACAGATTGTCTTGCATTATCGCATTTGTCGAAGTGCTAAATTAGTGTGCAGTTGTGAATGATGAAGCTGTCTTTGTTGTTATCCATTTACGTCTGGTTCAGCCTGGCAAAACGTGTTCTTGCGATTCTTATCACACTTAGTGCACACATGACACTTCGGTACAAAACGTTTGGCTTCAGCATCCATTCTAGGCAAACAAAACTGGGTTCTTACTAAGGGGCATATTCTCAAGGACTCATCGCCAAGTTAACGGCACTTTAGCGCAGCAAAAGTGGCGAAAGAATCATCGCCCCATTCACAAGCTGCTGCAAACTCCCCACATTGCCAGTATACCAGCGATAGCTGCCGCAAAAAACATCGCCACGGATGAGAGAGACAACTAACGCTAATGATATGCAGAGTAGGCGTTCCTGTGCAAAAACTCACGAAAAATCCACTTCGCGATATTCACAACGACCAGTCAGATCTGCGATTCGACCCAAAAACAGGCGATAAGACGCGTTAGCAGCAGGGATTCAACACCTGCCTTTTACTGGTGTTAAGCAGGACGACAACCTGCAGTAAAAAGGGAGCCCAGCCCAGAGCCACATCGGCAGACCAACACATGTCATGGAGCTACTGATCGTGCAGCTCGGAGCCCCAAGAGGCCCACAAACCCCCCCCCCCCCACAGTCCTCCACCCCCCCAAGGACCCCCCCCCAGACAACCACCGAGGCAGCGCAGAATGAGACAGCGGTCCTTCCGAAAACGCACCAGCCTCGGAGACTTAACGCTAGAGGAAGTCATTGCCCACTACAGGCTCAAAAGGACGACCATCCTCCGCATTATGACCCACATCGCCCACAGGCTGACGGTACCAACACAGCGGAGAACCAACATCTCTCCGCAGACAAAGCTGCTGGCTGTGCTGCACCTGTTGGCCTCTGGAGTCTCTCAGCCAGCCCTATCAAAGTTCCTCACACCAGTCTTGGATGCCATCATCAGCTTGGTACCCCAGTACCTTCACTTCCCCCACACTGCGCAGGAACAGCTGGAGACCAAGCAAGGCTTCTACGCCATAGCTGGCTTCCCGCACGTGTTGGGGGCAATTGACTGCACACATGTCCTACTTGTGCCCCCTGCGGACACTGCACACAATTACCGCAACAGGAAGCACGCGCAATCCATCAATGTGCAGGCAATAGTGGACCACCGGGGACTCTTCACCAACGTCGTCGCCAACTACCCAGGCAGTGTGCATGATTCATACATCTTCCGACAGTCCATCATCAACCAGCGCTTCCAGGATGGCACCTACGGAAATGCACTGCTCGTCGGTAAGTACCAACGGAACACACCACACACCTCAACTCCGCAATCAGACAACTCACAACTGTGGGAATGCACACGTTACAACATCACATACGACATGCCAACAACATGCCCACCTACCATACACGACAACACATGGAAATGTGGTAACAGGGGCCAGACATCCAGACAAGCCATCCACGTAATGGCACCTCTGCCACACAATAGCAGGATGTGGTGAGAGGCGGGAACCAAGTATGTGCGAGGGAGGCAAGTGACCCATGAATCAGAATGTGCACAATGCCAAGTGTGAAGGGGATGTGCTGGACAGACTTAAGTATGCAGAGCACAGACATGTCCATGTGGACATATGCTGCTGGTGTTTGTAGTGTCGTAGACAGTGGGCGCTACCATGTTACCTCAGGCAGTGGGGTAGACCCTGGACATGTAGCCATGTCGTCGTCCCCCCTGTAAGCGTAAGCGGAGTGGGCTGGGCCAGCGTAGGAGTGGCAATCAATAGCCCGGGGCTCAGGGCGTGGTTTACTTTCGGGATGGCCACCAAGGCAACTACTGCGTGTGTCTCTGTTCCCGCCATATCCTGACCATAGGCCTACACACACGTGGCCGACCACCTACAATGGCCAATATCACAGTGTCGTTGTCAGGCTTGTAGACATGCGCAGACAGTCATGACAATTGTGTGTCCTAGGAGTGCAAGTGTTGCAACCGCGCAGCGCACACAAGTAATTGGCTCGGGGGGAGTGAGGAGCAGCTGTGAGGCACTGTACTACACATGGATGCCGCTCATTTGCCACATGCAAGACATGTCAGACATGTATCTTAAAGTCCCACACGTCACACACCAATATACTAATAAGCCTGCCAACACAGAATGCCGAACCACCGATTGACACATCTCTCTCCCCTGTCACAGGTGATCAAGGATATGCACTCTGCCCGTGGATGATGACACCCCTCCGAGCCCCGAACACCCAGGCCCAGAGGCAGTACAATGCGGCCCACATACGCACCAGGGGCATTGTGGAGCGCTCATTTGGCGTGTTGAAGTCACGTTTCAGGTACCTGGACATCACAGGTGGAAGACTCCTGTACAGCCCGCAAATAGTGTGCAAGATGATCATTGCATGTTGTGTGTTGCACAACATATGTGTATGCACCAATGCCCCATGGATCCAAGTGCCTGATGCACCGGACGATGATGATGAAGATGAGGCAGGTGGACCACACCCCATTGCAGCAGCAGCTGGAATAGCCCGAAGGGACACTATCATTCACAATTTCTTCACATAGGCACGTCACATGGGGACTGTCCTTTGCAGTCATGGGACAGGTCAGAGTGACCACAGGCACAGCATGTGCAAATAAATTCATTCCTAGACACATTCCCTGTGTGCATGTCACTCCTCTGCATTGGCACATCACTCGGACAAGTGTATGTGCAACATTTAGTGCTGACAATTTCACCAATGGCAATTGGATGGTGGGAGTGTCACCTCTGTTATCGGGATCCTGTTTTCCTGCGGACTGAACCGCGTCTTCCTCCTCTTCTCCTTGCCCTTCCCTGGCCCGAGGTCTCAGGCTGGTCCTCCGTTGGGCTTGTGGGGTTCGGGTTGTCCTCTGTACTTGCTCCAGCTCCCTCCATTGTACTTCGAGTTGTTATGTCTTTTTTATTTCTTTCTGGGTTTTTTGCTGCTCTTATGGTGATTTTACCCGCCTGACGTGGGAATTGCAAGCCTGCCGCTGCTTGTCGCCGATTTTTCTATCGCGGTTGGGCACATCGCAACTTTTTTCACGTTCGGGTTGAGATTTTTGTCGCCGTCCCGGTAGTGTTATCGCGGACATTTGCCGCGTTATCGGGGTACTATCGCATGTTACCGCAGTGTTGTGAATGTCACATTAACACAGGCTTATTTTCCCGCGCTAGACGGCAATATGATGACTTGCGTTAACCTATTTTGGCGATGATTATCGCACGTTCTTGAGAATATCCCTCTAAGTGTTTTAAGGTAGACATACCCATATGCCCTTTGTGGCAAGTGTTCATTAAAATTATGTATGAACACCGTCTAGGAGCACACACTTTGCTCAATTTAGATTTTACTTGAACAAATGTATATAATTGGATCCACAAGATATTTGCTAGAATGCCACCTTCAAAAGTGTATTTATTGACTAAACTGACTACTTCATCTGTCGAGTCTTCAGACTACCATACCTCGTCAGACTATACACTCCCTTGCAGTGCACAAACATCAGTCACCCATGCACCAACACTAGTCTATCCTCAAACATTGCTTTTTTAACAGCACCTGGGCATGGCAATCAAAACAAACTATCCGCAGGTTGGTTGGTGTTTCCAGAAACATACGACACATCAAATCAGTACTCCTGTAATTTAAAACAAAGTCTAGCTATGCGAGCAGTAGAGTTTAAACTCTCACCAGGTAATAAAATTGCAGAAGAGACTTGTGATCAGTCTGCAAAGCAGACTTGTTACCCCAAATAAAATGTCTGGAATGGTTGGTGGCTCAAGCACAGGCCAGTAATTGATACTCAATTACAGCATCCAATCTCTCAGACTTATTTATGGTACTTGGACCATTTGCAACCATCAACAAATTTCCTCCAGATCTCCGACCCATAGGCTCTGGCATCAAGTGATGACACAGAGAATGATCTCAGAGGAGCTGCCATGAAATTTGCATCTTGACAAAATAAAATTATTTTTTTGCTCCTGGTCCCAAACAAACTCCATGTGTAATAGGCTCCATTTAATTTAAGCTGCAAAGTTTTCCACAAATTTTACTTAGTATTCACAGAGCCCAATAAAGTGGTGTTGCTGGGGGGTAGGGGTCCACCGCGAGCAGCACTGTTTTGGGGGGCGGCGGAGGTGAGCAAGTCGTGTCAGTCGACTACCACCATCCTCCGCCCCCGAGAACAAGTCATCCGTCGGCCTCATCCCCCTCTTCCCCGCTCGCTCTTACCCGCACCAGGCGGCATTCTTAGGGGCCGCCCCGGTTGGCGTAGCTAGACCTACTGCCCACCCCCTATTGTTATTGTGAGGTGGATCTTTTATCACTTGGACCATAGGGACATCACGTTGTGCAGATATGGAATGCCCAAGGTCCTAGAAATGTGTTTAGAACAGTTTGCACTTCTCACAGGATAGAACCAGGTCTTTGCCTTACAGCCTAGAACAAACGTCATGTAAGAGTCCGAAATGCTCCCTCATATCCCTTCTGACAACCAGAGTGTCACCATGCAAGCACTTCACCATGTCATCTACATCTTTGAACAAGTGGAACATGGCATGTTGGAGAACAGATGCTGCCAACGCCAAACCGAATTGCGGGATCTTGTAATCAAACCAAAGGGCGTTATGAATGCAGTTGGTGATCTGCACTCTTCAGCCAGTTTGACTTGATGATATTCCTGCCTGAGATTACAGGGCCCATTGTGGTCACCGTATGTTAGCCTAACTGTGTACGACACAGGCCACATTAGCTTTGCTCACTTTACTACATAAACACGTTTGCTTTTGTGCCACATTATATTTTCACACAGAACCTGCAGTTGTTGTCTCGTTCTGTTCTTTCCTGGGATTTAGTCTGGACAGCAGACAAGGTCAAACAACAATGTCCCTTGTTATTTTGTTCTGGTCAGGCACACCTAGACACAACACAGAAATGCACATGTAAACCTTGCCATATAGGTCCGCACAGCAATGTAACAAAGAGAGAGAGAGACAGATATTTTCTGAGAGACGATCACAGCTGTATCTGAGATGTAGAACGTCCGTCTGTGTATGCTAAGGTACGGGGTCCGCTGCTAAGCCCAGGGATCTTTGCTGTATAATCAGTTTGCTTCTGTAGAAGGGGTGGGGGGGGGGTTAGGCTATTCTGGCCTATAATATGACAGGGCTTTTCATAATATATGGTTTATTGACGATGTTGATGGTATTTTTGCTAGGCAGTTGTTTTCTTATTGTGGCACGTATACTGTGAGCAAGTATACTGTGAGCACAATAGTTCAAATAAACATTCCAAACTTCCTTCGTGTCTCTGTCATATCTTATTGTGGACGAGTACGAGTGAGTGAGTGAGCGAAAGAGGGTGTGCTGTTACCGCGATCCCTGGGAGGGTCAGGAGTGTTGTGTTTTGGGGTGTCAATTCACTTGTCTCTCTAGATATGAGTAGGAGAACAAGTGAGACATTATAGCTAGTCGGGCTCATGGTACTGAGGTGGTTTGGTGACTCAGTCCCTAACTACTGATGTTCTATGGTCCCAAGCATAGTTCTGTTCCTGAGCAGAATCCCTGCAACAAGATCAAATGCTGAAATACAGTAGCTCCGTCCAAGTGGGCACACATCTCATTTATTTTAGGTAGAAGGTAGGAAGGTGCTTGTCAATTACAATGCAAGAGTTCAATGGTAGTATATCTACACATAGATGCAATACTATGTTGCTCTTCTTTTCAATTGCGATGGGTGAAACCCATTCAGAAGACTGGGGGCCTGATTTAAAGTTTGGCGGTTGGAGCAGTGTCCTTTCGGATGGTAGATGACATTACCTTCACCATCCCGAGGCTTCTCTGCCCACCAGATTTAGAGATGACCGGTGTCATCTCTGTACATCAAAAGGAACCACCATCACAGTGGCTCCTTTCAATAAAGTATAATGTGCTAAAAGTTTGGTGTACGTCTGCCATCAGTTTTGGCCACCAAACTATTGACATTTTTTTGTTTTTCAAAAACAAACTCCCTAAGTGGGAATTTGTTTTGAAAAACAAAAAACTAATGGTCCCCACACCCTGTGAGTTTTTCTCAGGGTGTGGGTGCCATTATTGCTTTTACTTTAACCTTACTACCAGGCTTTTCCTGGCGGTGATGGACAGGAAAAAAAAGGCGATTGGATCATCCACCCTAAGTAGGGTGAACGTTGTAATATCCGTCCTCTGATGGCCCCTACTCTGTCAAGCTGTCAGAGGTGGCATTCCGTCGACTGAGCCAACGAGAGTCCTCAGGAATAAGCTGTAGTAAAGTGGAAGCACAACAAGCAAAACGGTGAATAACACGTATTTATTCATGGAGCAGACAGGTGCACTCTGTGAGAGACTCAGCCATAGAAAGAATCAGCTTCTTCTGAAGAAGCTTATAGCCATACCTCTCTGGGGATGACGAACAGGTTAAAAACAAAAAGTGACTTAACTAATAGTATGCTTAAAGAAGAGAGACCCTACTGGCCAAAGCTGAATCTGTTCCCCTTCAACGGGCTACTAGTGAAGTCAAAAGAGCTCTTAAAAGTAATGTGACTTATACTTTCTGCATCCTAATACAGTGCCTTTAGAATTGTATCACTATGCTCATAGGCAGTGACAGCTGAAGATGTTTTTGGATATGTCAACATCAGGCATAGCAGACCCTAACATAAGAATATAGATTATGCAACAGCAGACCACATAAATTGAGATATTGTGAATGTACACTTTATGATAGTCCTTCAAGTGATGCTAGAATCCAGAACTTGAGGCTTTCAGGTGAAACATAAAGTTCTCTATAGTGGAGTAGGGGGCACACAAAGCTGTGTAAGTACTAGAACACAGAATGGTATAAGTGCATCAATTACTGACAATAGATGAATTTAGGCACCTGAAACCTAAACTGAGATCACCAACCCATTTGTTACCACCTATCTCAAGGCCCCACACTCCAGATGAATTCATGTTACCTCTGCTTGAACTCGGGCCACCAATGTTGGGGCTCATTGTCTCTCTAGCACACTGCTGACCAATGACTTGCCCATCTCGACTGTCTTCACATATGTTCTTCAGCGTTTATTCCCATCAGAGAAGCTTCCTCTATAACCAGGAGGTCGTCCTATTCCAGATAACACGGTGCTTCAATTTATTAATGTAGCAACCATGCCTGTAGCTTTTCCGACTCTGTGCTGTAAGCATTTGATTACAGTTCTGCCAGAAATGCAGGGCAAGGTGCCAGACGCCCAGACTGAGGGAGAACGTGGACCGTACGATTGCGACAATCGGTTAATTATGGTTTATGAATTTCAGTTTAATCTGCAGTTCAACGAGTCCTGATTAAATATCTGTTCAACACAATTAAAGTTTGTGTTGTGTTCCCCCGTCTTGATCAGAATAATTAGGGATTACGCGTTTCATGTCAAAAAGTAGCAAAAGGATTTTTCTTCCTTTCTCGTGAATGAATATCGTTCGTTCTTTAAGAGCAATTTTTCAGCACCAGCTGCTGGCATTATTCTTTCTGCTTGTGCTGTCAGCCTAATGATGACACTTTTGGCTCTCAGACGCTCCCAAGCGAACGGGGTGTCTGTCCGCCATCGCGGGGACAACTTGGCAATGCTAGAGTAAAGTCAGGCGTTGGAAATGGTACCAGAATTTAGGGACAGGTTAATTCTTCATGATCCTTCTGCGAATGGGAATGGTGGGACTAGTCAGTATTTAAAACACCTTTTTGCTGGCGCCTCAATGAATCAGAGACCACATCTATCAAGCCAGAGCCTCTATACCGAAGACACTCATTTTCTGTATTTGGAGTGACGTCGGCCATGGCTTTGGTATTGAAGCGCCGTTGTTGTGCCTTTGCTGTCTTCACATTTCATCTGATTTCCATATTCTAAAATAATGGTGCATATTCATTGAACCTGTTAAAGTACAATCATAACATCTTTACTAATGGTCTTTCACTTTTTTTAAATCTAGCTATCGAAATAGATAATTACCGCCAGACCCAACAAGTCTGCCCATTTTCCTTAACCCTTCAACATCCGACACTTAGAGGTCCCCGACCTTTGGTTGGCAATGAGCACCATTGGACTGTGAAACTAAATAGTGAGCAATGTCCGATCATCAACAATGCTTATTGACATAAATGTGCTGGTAAAATGATTGAAGCAAGGATTAAAACTGAACAGAACTTACTATGTAGACCTAATATTCTGTGCTATGCTTTTTATATAGCTATAGGGTCGTAGCATTTGTTGCTGTGCATGAACATGCTGTGCATGCTTTGCATACTCCTGCCATCTAGTGCTTGGACGTTTGCAAGTTGTTTTTTTGCCGAAGAAAGTCTTTTGAGTCACGGAATACACTGTAAATACAGATGGGCACCAACTCCATGTTAAATGTTTTTTTGCCGCCATTGGGTTCAGGCGTGTGCCGACAAAATGTTCCTTCAGGCTCTAAGAGTAAAATACTACACTGATGCCTGGAAAACCTCTCATTGTCAGCACTTTTAATGCAACCTTCGAAGACTGACCTTCAGTTGATCACCTTCCAATTTCTAGGTCATTGGGCCCTCTCTGTGGCCGCATGTCCCTCATCTTTGCTGACTCAATGGTAAAGAATACACACAGATGAAACAGATGCCTTTCCAGAACTGTTCCTAGTGCCATGCAAATGACCCGTGGTCCGACACACACAAGGGAGCTCATTTACTATTATTTCACGTAATGCGGCGCAGCAAGGGAAGCTACTGCACCCCTTTTCATGAAAGGGAGAGAGCAGAAATTCTCCATATTTACAAAGATATGGAGCATTTCTGCTCTCTCCTTGTGCTGGCACACTGTGTGCTGCCTAGCGCCAAAATTGGCATCCTTGCAACACAGTGTAAGGGTGCCTGCCTTATGGGCAGTATTGTTTTTGTGTAGGAAGTGACACCTTCCTGCACAAAAACAATCCTTAGAGGCTTGTTGCTCTTTCTATGTGTGCTGCAGAATTCAGAAAGGAGTGGCAGCCGCCTACTTAAGGGGGAGGGGCATCCACTTATTCCCAAACCTCGATGATGGGCTGATTAAGAGCACAAGCAAGCATCAGTGCCTAGCCCACACTCATGCCACCTTCTCCCTGCTCCACAGCCTTGGTCTTACAGGCAAATGGCACCAAATTCCACCTGCACCTCCTACACATCCAACCCTTCCTAGTGGCGGTGCTCAACGTGGTCACAGGTAAAGTCTATCCCAGTCCCCAGAGGGTGTTGGCATTCTAGAAACTCTTACCTCTTTTTCAGCCGAATCATGAACTCGCAGTCAGCACTTTTATGCACCTTTTGGGCATGGTGGACTCCTGAATCGCAATAGTACTGACGCCAAGCTCCATACGCGTCTGCAACTGGAATGCCTTTCAGCTCAATGGTCACAAGCAGAGAGTTACTGTGAAGGTCAAGTGTTAAAGAACGGCAACAGTCCGTTGCAGGGCAGGCCTTTCCTAGACCCCATTTTTCAAGTCACCATGAACAAAGATGCCTCTCTAGCCGTGGAGCACATCTCAACCGCAAGACCAAACAAGGAATGTGGGCCCTGAGCACCAGGGCTGTCCCATAAACTACCTCTAGCTCCTTGGTATTCATCTTGCTCTCAAAGTCTTACTTCTGCTCATTGAGGGCAAAATAGTCCTGATCAATTATGGATTAATGGATTAAAAATTTAAGAGTGCTGTATTTAAATATTTTAATAAACAAATTCCTGGACACAGTTGGGAAGTCGTTCACCTACTCTTTACTGAATATTATGGGATTGTAGGGAAGATCCACCCTGCCAACAGCATAGTACCTTGTGAAACCTTTAAAATTTTTAATTGTACCAGCTTGGATATTAGCTCTGCATTCTAAGGCATCTGAAACTTGATGCTTTAAACATGCTTGTTGCTGCGTTTCTGCATTTTTTTTGTCTGACTACATTAAGGTGGTGCTTCTGTTGTGTGGACATTCATAGCTGCCAAGTGTCCCCATGGAAAATGTCTCACTTTAAGTCAGCCCTGGCCTCTTAACTGACATCACATAGTATTCAGGGACTTGAAATTTTGATGTTAACACTGTAACTATGGGCTCAAAACCCCCCATCGGTAAAGTGCAGTTGGGTAAAAAGCCAGGATTAGTTGAAGGTATCACACATAACAATGGGCCACCTTGCAGATATGAATTTTGTTGGTATGTTGAAATTCTTGTCATATTTTCACCACTACCCCATGTGCATGGTGGTAGCACTCTTTTCACAGGTATTTGTCACTACACCTTGCATTGGATTTTAAAAGCCTAGGCTGTTTGTTAGTCGACCTGCAATCTATACTGACTTGTTATAAAAGGGGGCTGATAGGTTTTACCCTTTCTGTATCCGCAGATAAATATGATAGTATATATTTTCCAAGATTCTTATGAGTCAGCCATTTCACCAATCAGTGAAAGAATTAACTGTCAAAAGATCAAATATGATTTTGATATTCCCAGATTCTCCGCAGTGTATAAAATAATTAGGTCAGACCTAAAACATGCTTCTTAATCCTGCACCTTTAATCAAAGCACACAAAACTTGAGGAATCCAAAGGAAAAAAAAACAATAAGTTAGTGACATTCCTAAACAACAAAACTCAAGCAGAATAGTAAGTAGATCAGTCTTTCTTGCTGATACTTTGTGTACCAAAGTTACATTTTGCTGGCTCCTTAAGAAATAAATAAAATGGACTCATTGTCAATCACTTGCCTTCCTTTGAATGGAATTTTTGTTGGTGGTTGTGCAAGTGTTTATCAGTGTTTACATGTTTACACTGATGAGGGCTGTTTCACTGTCGGTGGGTTTTCATCTGTTATTATAAGTCTAAAACTAAAATAGGATAGTCTAGATATTTTAAAAGCAGATTGGAAGGTATCTCTGAAAAAGAACCCGTTTTAACTCTCTCTTGAAGTTGTCTAACAAGGGAGCTATGCAAAGGCAAGGAAGGAGAGAGTTTCGGATTGTTGTCTCACTGCCAAAAAAACACTGTGCCATTGTACATTACTTCTTGGAGACAGGAGTTTCTAAGAGCAGCATTCTATTACTGCCAAACAATCTGGTACTGCCTAATTTGTTTACTTTAGAGGCAATATCTAGGGGAGATGAGGTGTATATGGTCTTGTGTGTAATGCAGGCAATCTTATGTAGACCTCTGGCTTTCATGAGAAGCCACCTGAACGTGGAAAGTACTGGAGAGATATTTTCACAATTTTTCATCATAAGTAAAAGTGTACAGCTCCATGTTGTACTGTTTTTTTAGGGCAGAGATGGGTGTTAGGAATACCGGTTAGAAGAGAGTTACCATACTCGATCTATGGGAGTACCAGGAATCAAACAGGGGTCTGAACGTCGTGGTCAGTAATGAATCTGCAGCTCCCCACAGAGCTCTTAGCGGAAAGCATGTGCTTTTGACCATCATGTTGATTTGGGTTTGCAGCATGAGTGTGTGTCCAGGATGAATCCCAGAGATTTAAAGTTGTCTGCTGAATGAAATCCACCTTTTCTGTGTGGTCACCTCTAATTTACCACCTTTTGGTGGACCCTATATTTTTACTGGCTTTAGGAACTCTGTGCACTTTAACTCTGCTAACCAGTGGTAAAGTGCCTGTGCTCCCCTTGACATATGGTTGAATTGGCATATTCCTAATGTATTTATTTAACTCACCTATAAGACCCTATGTGTACCCAGGACCTGGAAGTTAAATGCCACTAGGGAACTGCAGTGCCTATTGCACCATCCACTATTGTAGCAGTGCAAACACTGCTTCAAGCTTACCATTGAAGCCTCACTGTAACATGCATTGCGACCTGTCAAAATAAACTCTTTTGACAGGTCAACACACCCCTGTTAAATATAAGAATTCACCCATATGTAGGCCTCATGGCCCGCAATGCAGGGCCATGAGGCATGTCTTGAGCCTTTCCTGAAATCCAGCAGTGAGGACGAGGTTTGAATGTGAAGGGGGAGGTTGTTCCAGAACTTGGCAGTGAGGTAGGAGAAGGAGCAACCTCCACTGTTGCTTCGATGGATGCGGGGGTGTGAGCGAGGAAGAGGGAGGCGGAAGGCAGGTGTCTGATGGGTTAGTGGAAGTTCATGCGGTTGTTGATGTATGCTGGTACTTGGTTGTGCAGGGCTTTGTACAAGTGGATCAGCAACTTGAATTAACATCTCTTCTGAATGGGCAGCCAATGAAGCTTCCTGAGGTGGGGGGTGATGTGGGTTTGTCTGGAGAGGTCGAGGGATGAATCTGGCAGCCGAATTCTGTATTGTCTGCAGTCTTTTCAGGCGGTGTGTGGGGATTCCGGCATAGAGTGCATTGTAGTCCAGTCGGCTGGAGACTAGGGCTTGAGTGACTGTTCTTCACGTTTTGACGTCGAGCCATTTGAAGATCTTACAGAGCATGCAAAGGGTGAGGAAGCAGGCAGATGAGACTGCATTTATCAGTTTTTTATGGTGAGCTTGCTGTCCAGGATGATGTCTAGGTTGCGAGCATGTTCTGTCGAAGTAGGTGAGGGTCCAAGTTTGGAAGGCCACCAGGAGTCGTTCCACGCCGAGTTGTTGTTCCAGAGGATTATTACTTCTGTTTTGTCTGTGTTGAGTTTTAGGCAGTTGTCTTTCATGCAGGGTGAATCTTGTCATGCATCTGCGGAAGTTGTTCATGGTGCTGGAGGGGTCTTCGGATAGCGTGAGAATGAGCTGGGTGTCGCCCGCGTAGGATGTGGTGTTTAGTCCATGGGTTTTGACCATCTTGGCCAGTGGGGTCATGTAGACGTTTAACAGTGTAGGGCTAAGGGACAAGCCTTGAGGGACGCCACAGATGATGTTCTTGGGTTCTGAGGTGAACGGAGGTAGGCGGACTCTCTGTGTTCTTCTGGTGAGGAAGGAGGTGATTCACTAGAGGGCGTTTCCTCTGATTCCAATATTGTGGAATCTCTTGAGGAGAGTGTGGTGGGATACGGTGTCTAGCACGGCCGAGAGGTCAAGTAAGATCAGGGCAGTTGTATCTCCCCGGTCCAGGAGGGTTATGATGTCATCAGTTGCCGTGATCAGGGTGATTTCAGTGCTGTGGTTGGCGTGGAACCCGGACTGGGAGGTGTCCAGCAGACTGTTGATCTTCAGGTGTTCTGGGAGTTGGCAGTTGATGGCCTTTTCAAGGTCCTTGCATGGAAAGGGGAGCAGAGAGATGGAACAGTAGTTCTTGAGGTTGCTGGGGTCAGCGGATGGTTTCTTGAGAAGGGGCTTGATTTCTGCATGTTTCCATTCTTAGGGGAAGATTGTCATGGAGATGGGTGCATTGAAAATGGTGGTGAGCTCATTGCTGATTATCTTACTCCCGAAGTTGAAGATGTGGTAGGGACAGGGGTCAGACCAGCTAGAAAAATAATGAAACCACTATTTTCAATAGTTATTAAAATTCAAATTCAATAGTGAAGTTAGATGTTTAATAAATATTAAGTAAAAGTAACTGTTAGAAAAATAGCCTTTACCTACTTGTATTGTCAGAAGGCTAATTAACTTAAGCCTCTGCCAGCTAGCAGCTAGTGAATATCCCAGAATAGGTGTGAAATGTTTTATAGTAGCAAACAATAGGTTGGCCTAAATTGGCAGAGATTGCTCATCTGGGCTCCACAGAATATGAAGGGTGTGGGCTGTATGTATCCCTTTGACACTACTGTCAAATCCTGCTTGAGTGTCCAGTTATCCTTGACAGGTCTGCTAGGTTCACATATATAACTTGTGGCACATTGAAAGGGAGAGAACACGATGCCAAGACAGACAATTCTTGCATATCCACCGTCTGATTGATGAAGAACCCTGCTTTTGTTCTACCAGACTTCTGTCCCATGATTTGTTGTGGGTACAGAGCTGCTCCAAACTGGATTCTAGCGTTAGATGTGAGATGATACTAGGATTACCATAGTCCACTCCCCACACACACACCCAGCCCTCAGAGCCAGTGTTTAGTGTGTCTAAAGGCTTTCACTATTTTGAAAATGCTCTGACACATGGCATTTTGGGCCCATTTGCAGTAAGGCAAAGAGGACCTGCTTATGAAATGGGTAGGTCAGGTCCTGGGATGAGAAGAGTCACCCCCACCCACTGGCTCATGCCATGCATAAATCTGGCACCTCCAGGGACCCACTGGAAGCACATTCCAGACATACAGAAGTTCAGAACAGGGCTGGACCTTTTGTCTGTGACCTGAGAGGAGCCCTAAAGGACTGGACCTGCTCCCTCTTCTACCCAGGACAGAGAAGTTGACTCGATGGGTCAATTGGCTGACCTCTTGTGTGGCTGCAGGGAGACAGCAACCTGCAAGAGGCCTTTTCCTGGAAGTACCCAGATGACCAGTGGCCCAAGGACCTGGATTGCACCCTGCTGTTGGCCTCTACCTGGCAACCTGTGAGTCTCTAAGTGCCTATCCTTTTGAAATGTACTTCTGTGGTGGAGTGGGACTTAAAAGACTAAGCCAGAAGGTAAACTTCGACACGGACGAAGCTAGTTGGTGTATTCGACCTGCACTGTGTCTTGATCAGCCTCAATTCGTTGCTAGGTCCAGATCTACCACGACCTTAGTCAGTGATTTGCAACTAGTGCTTGTTGGTGCTATTTCTACTTAAAACATTTTTTCAATAACATATTTTATTGCCATTTCAACATATATAATGCTCTGTCCAGAAAGATAAACACAAAACCATTCCATACCATCCCCAAATGCATAGCTAAATACGGAGAAAGAAGAGAGCAACATATTTGAGGTGTTGTGCCAGCCTACGTCCCTGGGTGGATTGAGTGACACCTGGTTCCCTCTCGCCCCCCCCCCTATCTTGCGTATCAAGCTTTACAGGTATTCCAAGGACCAGAGCAGGGTACTGTGTGGCTAGAGTATTATCCCCTGGTTTCAGCCCCTCAGCCCCAGTCACCGCAGACCTCCACGTGCTTCTGTCGGCAACCCCTAGCTGCATAAATCGGCCTTTCTAGATCCATGCATTTGTCTAAACATTTCTTCCAATCTGCAAGGGATGGGGCTTCTACTGGCTTCCAGTGTATGGGTAGGTCTCTGTTTGCTACGAGTAGACTGTTAGATGAGGTGGCCAGCTTTCAGAGAGGTCTCTGGGTTTGCCATCAATTGGGAAAAATCCTTATTCTATCTGGTGGGAGATTAAGATCAGGAGAGACACTTGCCCTGCCATGGAGGGTGGAAATTAGTACTTTTAAATACTTGGGAATATGGAACACTAGAGACCTGGATTCGCAGTATGAGGCGAACCTGACTCCCCTTCTAAAAAGGTTAATCAATCAATCAGCATTTGTATAGTGCGGCTTATCACCCCTGGGGGTATCCAGGCGGTGAGGCTTTGCGGGCCTAGTCAAAGAGCCAGGTGTATAGCCCCTTCCTGAAGTCCGTGAGTGAAGGGGAGGTTCGCAGGTGGAGGTCGTTCAAGGACTTGGCGGCAAGGTGGGAGAAAGAACGACCTCCACTGCGGCTCTGGTGGATGCGGGGAACGTGTACGAGGGAGGCAGAGCGGAAGTTCCCGTGGGAAAATGGAAAATCAGACATTGGTTGATGTAGGTGGGTCGAATGTTGTGGAGGGCTTTGTAGGCGTGAGTCATCAGTTTGAAATGGCATCTCTTCTGGACAGGGTGCCAGTGGAGGATTCTGAGGTAGGGGGAGATGCTGGTCCGTATGGGGAGGTTGAGGATGAGTCTGGCTGCGGTGTTCTGATTGGTCTGGAGATGTTTGAGAAGCTGTTAGGTGGTTCCGGTGTAGAGTGAGTTACTGTAGTCGAGTCGGCTGGACATGAGGGCTTGTAGGGTGGCTGTTTTCCTGGTGGCGATGGGGATTTAACAGAAGATCATACCAAGCCTGTGAAGGGTGTGGAAGCGGGAAGAGGATAAAGTGTTGGCCTGTCGCTTCATGGTGAGTTAACTGTCTAGGATGATGCCACGGTTGTGGGCGTGGCCTGCAGGGATCGGTGTCGGGCAGAGTGCACCGGGCCACCAGGTGTCGTCCTATGGAGATACTGTGATGTTAAACACTGGCAGTCGCTGCCACTCTCCTTACTGTGTAGGGCAGCAGTGTTTAAGATGTTAGCACTTCCTCAGTTTCTTTATGTGCTTCAGAACTCACCCTATAATATTCCAGATTCTTTTTTTTGTTAGGGTGGACACGTTTGTGCAACTACTGTTTGGGCCAGGAGGCCAACCCCGAGTGGCATTATGAGTCCCCTAGAGATCCAAGTATGAGGGACGAATAGCCCTACCGAACATTCGGAAATATTACGAGGCGGCACAGGTGAGCGTGCTTAATTAGTTGGCATATGCAGACTGGAAGGATCTGGCGTTTCACGAAGATAGACTGGTAATGGGTGAGCAGAGTTACATGCATCCTCTATATGGAGGCAAGCCGAGACCCGACACATGCCCTGCCACGGAGACGGTGGTAAACATCTGGAGAAAGTTGACTGAAGTGATGGGGTGGGGAAAAAGGTTGACGCCAAAGACACCGCTGTGGGAGGTATCCAGACTGTGCCCTATGCTACCTTAGCGGGATAGTATTGGTATCTCAACTCTTGCAGATGTATGGTACGCTAACAGGTTGGTTCCCTTCACCCACTTACAGACTGAATATCAGATGTCGAGGACACAATGGTTGAAATATGGTCAATTGAGAAATGCCCTTAAAAAATGTGTGCCGCCTGATGAGGAGACACAAGAAGACTCCCCATTGGAAATGAGACTGTTAAATGAGCTGGTCAACAAAAAACTGATATCTTCAACGTATGAGACCTTAATGAGAAACACACAGACACCACTAACTAGACTGTTGGATAGGTGTACACGAGATTGTGGGGACCTGGACGAGGAGGACTGGCAGGTAACATTGATATTTCCAGCAGATCTGGCCATTCCAGCAAACCTCCCCCTAAATCAACTCAAACTTGTACACAGAGTATATTGTATGCACACACTACTTCATAGACTTGGCAAAGCTACAGATGCACATTGTCTTAGAAGGTGTGGGCAAGACGGCACCTTTTACCATTCGCTCTGGAGTTGAACGGCTTTAGGAGGCAATGGGAGTGCCCTTAGATCTCAAACCCATGCTTGCGCTATTGGGAATATGGGACAGACTGATCATATCCGGTATCAAAAACGCTTGGTAAACCTGGGCTGCATGATAACAAAACGAGATATCGCTCTGAAATGGGGGACAGGCATAGATCACTGCAGACTCATAGAGAAGGATATATACCGGGATCGAGAATGCCAAACAAAATTTGATAAAATTTGGGGCGGTTGGGACATCTGGCTGGGAAGTCAGCGAGCGAAATCTGATATAGATTCCATCATAGACAATAGCTATATGTGATCTGCGGAGAACAGGCTACAATCAGTGCTGATAATAAGAAAACGACCAAAGGAGGTAGTAAAAAAGAATAAATAGGGGATCTAGGAAAGATGCCTAGGATCTGTAATGTTATTTATAAAAGAACGTTTTCCCAAAACCAACTTCTGTAGAATATCTCTACCTCATGTACTCGAGGCAATGGGGTGAAAACTTTCTATAATGTAAAGTCTGAGAGGAACATAAGTAGGTTTAATACCAATGGAAATGTACAGGCACAGTTAGTAGTGGCATCAGAATGGGGTATAAGGTGGAGGATTGATGAATGGAGAAGGTCAAGAGAAGAATAGGAAAAAGCTCTGGTCAGAGTTCATTCTTTAGGGCCTACCTAGAATCCATTGCTGCAGATTCAATAGTAACAGGCAGCAAGTGTGACAAAGTGACCCCACTCCTTTCTGTGCATGGCTGCCCGCTTGTTGTCAGCTGGTCCTGAAGCAAGCTGTTGTTATATAGAGCTTTTTGGTCTATAGGGCTGTCCTGAAAGGGTTTGTATGTGTTGGCTGTCTGCAATGATCTGTGCTGGAAAGGATCCTGGATGTTTCTTCCTGTGCCCCTCAAACGCAAGGACCAGACCCACCAGTGCCCAGGGAAGTTGTGCCTTCCTGAGATTAAGCTACCTGGACCCTTGTTGAACAGGTACTCAAGAAGGTGGTGGTGAGGGAACTGTTCTATGAAAAATGTCAGTCACTATGAGTGTGCAGGGCCCTGACAGCCCCATGCAACAGGAGTCATCAGAGGTCAATCCTCATTTTCAGCCAGTGGGTCCTTTGCTGCTCTGAGCCCTGCCCAAGTAAGTCATGTATAATAATTAAGTGTCTTTCTTTTGAGAACCACAGCATTTTACCTGCAATTGGCCCTTTCTCAAAGTACAGTACAAGTCTATCGCAGCTGTCCTTGATTGCTGTAGAGGGATACAGTACCTGTAAATGAGAAGGGAGAATGGGGGGAGGGCACTGTAATAGTGCATTCCATCTACATTTCAGCTGAAACTGCAAGAGACAACACCGTTTAAGTTGTATCATTGATAAAACCTACTAGGATATAGCATATTTTAAAATCCTTATGTAAATAAAGATATATAAAATGGATTTGAGGCAAATTTTTAATATTGCCTGGGCACTTTAAGTGCCCATTACTGACAAAGCTCGAAATCTGTCCTCCAGGTGAGTCAGTACCATAGGGTTTATGTCAGCATTGGCTTAAACAATTTTGATTTATGGAAATAGACTTATACTGTAAACTGTTTGAAACTGGTCTCAGTGCCTATGTTCTTCACCAGTGCCCTCAGATGTAAGCAGGTTTCCCTAATAATTCCTTTGCTGATCTTTGGTAGCTTGACCAGAGTAACAAGGCAAGAGCCAGATCAATGGGGGAGATGTTGTGTGTAGTAGCACATCCATAGAACAATACATTTCATAAAGAACTAAAGTCTGCACAAGTCTAATTAGGAAATTGAAATGTAATAAAACCCAATAAGACAGAAATGAAGAAAAATGATAAAAGATTGAACTTTTTTGTTAAGAAGAAAAATAACTCGTTTATAATCTATGCAGAAAACTGTTGCATTAAATTCTATGGAAATGTAAAAAGATTGAAAAGAGTCTTCCTCAGAGTTCACTGGGACTTATGCATCCTCTCCAGCTGAACTTTGTAGCACTAGCAATTGAAAGCAATATGGGAGGTTGTCCTGGTGAGGGTTTTTACCTTCATGCTCAGAAAATGTTATAGAGTGAAAAATTGTCCAACAAAGCCAACTTAGGACCTGTATCTGAGAAGGGCTCCAATGTTGTTGGGTTTGTCTAGTGGGAGACCTCGCTAAGAAACTATCATCTGTTTGAAAAAGGTCTATGCTGTACTAAGTCCGAAGTCAGGATGGCCTGCAAGTGTGCACCAATAGCTTGAGGAATCAACTTTCTCCCAGTAAAATGAATTTTCTGGCAACTACATTGGGTAAGCCAGACCTGGCAACAAGGCAGGTCATTTAACTCCTTAGCTGCTGAGGCGTCCTTTTCCTCCCCCCACAGGTGCTGAACTCTTCTTTTGATGTTTGGGGCACATTGCTGTTAATCCTTCATAACTTTTTTCTGCTAAAGGTATCCAAGTAAGATTTGTATCCTGGTTTTCCCCTGTAATTTGTAGATATCTAGGGGTTGGATTCCATTGGAGAGAACTGAGAAAATAGTTAAAATATAGCAATCTTAAACAAAAAATGGGGGAAAAATGCTGTTCAAGAAAGCGTATGTTTCTTTTCTAAAAATTGGAATCGACCAAAGGTTTACTGAGCTAAGATCACCATCTAGCTTCCCAGCTTTCAAATACAAACAGAGTTGCAACCACAGTTGATTTTTATTTTTTGTAAGTAGTAGTCCATTTTTATTCTTTTTTTGTGGCTTTACTTACTTGATGTTTGAAGTGGGAAAAGGTGTAAAATTCATAGGTGAATCCGGAAGGCTATACATTTCTGATAAGTATAAAAAAAATCTGAATTCAGCAAGGGGTCATTTGTGTAGATGCTCATGGTTTTCCCCCAAAAATAATCTGAAAGTTGGGAAAAATTTACATCTGTAATTTTTTTGCGCCGGTGCAGATTTACAAAGTTAATATACCATCGATCAATCAGGGAATTTTAAAGCGCGCTACTCACCCGTGAGGGTCTCAAGGCGCTGGCATCATCTGTCAGACCCTTCTGGTAACAGAGATATATATAGTTTTGGTTGTATGTCCAAAAACACACGCTACCCAGAGCGAACAACTGAGCATCAGTTTATTATGTTTTTTATTGTATACAGACATTGCATCAATTCACATGGTAAAATCTAATGAACGTAAAATGGGTATGAAGGAAAATGTGTATTTTTGAATTGTGCCATAGATACTGAGTTTAGGAATAGTAGTTATTTGTACAACTTTGAAATGTGGGTTGCTCATACTATCATGTGATTCAGAGGGCATTTTGCAAAATATGTTCTTTCTTAAACTAGAAATGGAGAGAAATTTGATTGAGAATAACCAATATTCAACTATTCTGAATTCATACACTTCTCCCGATAGAATTGGTACCCCACTTTTGAGGGTGAGCATATCCCCTGTAACACAATAGGTCTCAAAACGCAATGTGTAGACAACCAGTTCTCCCACCCTCTTCTTTCTTCCATCTTTTACTTGGTGTCTAGTGTGGTCTTTTAGGCATTCTCTTGTAAAGCCTGGGAGTACATGCTGCTACCTTTTTCATAATAACTGGACTGGTTACACATACACTAAACATCACCGTTCAAAAGAACTGAGATAATGAGATACACACAGTGCAAACAGGGTTCAGCGGTTTCGCCAACTGTAGAAGTCATGTTTATCGCACAGGGCTTCTGGTTTCTGGGACCAAGACATTCCCTAGACTATTATTGCAACTTCCCTGCAGATGGTTGGATAAAAGGCATTTATTACCCATGTTAAACCTCTGGCCTGGTTATAGACACCTTGACACATATCAGATGACAGTTTCTTTAATAAACTTTAAATATTTGTTGTTCAGTTTGCACCGTTCTGCATCTTGGCCTACTTCTATTTTATGTTAGGGCAAGCTGTTTTTACCTTATTATATATATCATTCATTTAAACAGTTTGCCTTCTGCAGTCAAGGCAAATAGTGAGCTATTAAAGCTTGAAATAGTATAGTTTGCATAGCCATCCCTTGAATAAGGTCTAAAACATGCTTTCTTGAGTGATCGGAACAAGCGCAGAAATCGAATGGATAGCACAGAGTCATACTAGCTATAGAGTCTCCCTGTCATGCAGAAGGATCATCTCCCTCCAGTTACTCACAAACAATATTCTTCATCCTTTCTTCTGGCCGACTCTTGGGCAAGCATTTCAGAGTAGGACAAAGACTTTCCTTGAATACGCTGGCTGGCATTGATCCCAGCCACAGGAGATGGAGAGTTACAATGCCAAGAGAAGAAAGGACGTACCCGGCTGCCATGAAGGGGTGTGAGAGAACAGGTGTCTGAATCAAAGAAGCAAGTCAGCAGCTAGAAAATATTACGGCTCAGAAGCTTAGTTTTCAACACTATTACATTTTAGGAATATGTGTCTGCTGCTTTTTTATAGGAGACTGGCACTTCTTGAAGCCTACATTTATGCTGCAGTCATAAGGTTTTCTGTTATCCATTGATTTGTAAGTGATGCACTCCATATAACGTCTGTAAATGATTCTGTGCCTGTCACACTCACATGTATTTATGTGGTATTTCTATAGGGCGCACCTAGCCAAAAGGTAGCTGAGCAACATATGTGGTCAAAGTTCTGCATAAAGTAAATGAGTGGCAGGAAAGGTAACTAGTTTGTCGACTGCTAATGCATTGTGATGTAGATATTGTTCCAAAGCCTGGGTGCATGGATGGATGGAAAGGCCTGCTGCCTTTTAAAAAAAAAATGTTTATACGTTTTAGTCTGCATTTTGATGGTGTCCTGTCTGTGGGTCTGCTGAGAACCACCAGAGATGGTGCGCTTGTCTGAAAGATAAGCGGGGTGCTGGACGTGATGGCCTTGTAAATGATGCAGCTAGTTTTGAAGATAGTGCAGGCTGGCAAGGGGAGCCAATGGAGTACTATCAGGATAGGAGTATAACCTAGCACATCATTCATGTGCTTGGTTATATTTTATGCCTTGGTCCATGTAATCTTACATAAAGTTGATTATGTGTCCTATGTGAAAAATGGTTTTCTGCCTAGCATCTTGGTCCATTTCTGTTCTGAGGTCATTTGTATGTGTGGGAGCTGAACCCCAGTAATCATCTGAATCCCCAATATTTGATTACCCCAATATTTACCAAAAATAATGTGACTGATGTCCCCAGTTGATATAGCAGCTAGAGACTACACTCCTCATCAGGAAAACACACTTAAGCACAGTTTAACAGAATAAACAATTAAAGCATAAAAAACTGAGTTCTATGTCAAAAATAGAGCAAAAGGTTTATTTATTGACAAAATGCGGAACAGAGAAAAATGCATACAGAAGTACAGATAAATGCAAGTATCGTAAAACTATATAATCCGTAGTTAAGCATAATCTAGTCACAAATTCTAAGTGTCAAACTCAAAAAGAGCACTGACAGGAAAAGAGGAGCATAACAAGTCGCCTTCAAGAAAAATAGTAAAAGAATCTCAGGAAAGTCAGAAACTCAGAGGTTGTGAAGCCAAATCACACAGGCTATTAATAGCTTCTACAAATTCAGCATGATATTGTGAGAAATTGGGTTGTTGGCTGACTGGGATGTGAGCCCTGGTCAAGCAGAAACCACAATCCTTGTCAGGGGGAGGCCTAAGCCTACCCTAAAATAACCTGTGCTCAGCCACCTGGTAGCTTGGCACAGAGCAGTCAGGCTTAACTTAGAGGCAAAGTGTAAAGTATTTGTTCAACACTTCAAACAGTAACAAAGTGAAAAACATCATACAAAAAGGATCCCACACCAAGTTACGAAAATAGAGTTATTTTTAATAAATAAAACAAGACCAAAATGACAAAAATCCAGAGATATGTAATTTTAAAGATTTCAGTGAAAATAGCTCCAAAAAGCACAAAGCGCCAACTGTGGATTTCTGGACGCACCTGACCAGGAAAAAGTCACAAGTTCAGTCTGACCAAGATGGAGCGCAGGCCGGCTACAGGGATTCAGTTAGGCCAGCTGAACAAAGTACCATAAATCCTTGTTTGTGGAGCTTTGCGATAAACTGTGTTGAAGATGCGTTGTGCAGCCGAAGCGATGCGTCGGTTTCAGTGTGCAGCGAGGCTGCGATGCGAGGCCCTGCATCGTTGTGGAGGATGCGTCACACAGTTGGGGCAATGGGTCAGTTCCGTGGAGCTATGGGACTGCGATGCAGAGTCTGTCTAAGTCGTCGAGACTGCCGTCAACAAGGGATGCAAGGGCCTACACCGAGGATCTGTAGTGCAGCAGCGGTTCCAAAGAGGTTGCAGGCTGCCAAAGCGGGGCAAGTCTCTGCGACGGGCCCAATCCACACAGCAATGGCGATGCTTCACTCTTGCTTGGGGTTGTGTTGCGCAGCAGAGGAGATGCATCAGTCCAGCTGGATCTACAGAGGCTGGTAGGACACTTTAAGGCACACTGTCAAGGGTCTGGACTGGAGTGACATCACTTGGCAGGGTAGATGCACAGATGGCAGAGTCCAGGTGCCGGGGTCGACATTGTTGGAGCCTTCTGTCCCTGAGGCTCAGGTCAGGAGGCCAGCAAACTAGCCCTTGGAGTCACTCTGATGTTCCTCAGTTCAACAGATGCCGGTCCACTCCTTCTCACCCAGGCAAGAGGGCAGCAAGTCAGCACTGCAGAGCAGCAGTCCTTCAGAGCAGCAGTCCAGCAGTGTGGCAGTCCTTTCAGGATGAACTGCTTTCTTGCTGTACTGACCTGCTGCCTGCTGCCTGCTGCCCTCTGGTCTGATTGAGAAGGACTGGACTTACATCGACGTTGAAGCCGTAACTCCGCATCGCATGGGAGCTGATGCATGGACTCAGTTGCGCCGCCATGACCAGCACATGGTCACCAAATGGGCGGATCAATCACAACATAATGCCCTCTGCACTCTGCTGCTCCTTATTCAACAGGACCTGCGACAGAGCCTGAACCAAGGTATTTTTGATCAACGGGCCCAGCCTGGTCCCTGCAGCCGGCCCGTCCTCCCATCGCGCTCAGCCTGAACTTATGTTGGCACTTAGTGCTTTTTGGCGCTATTTTCACTTATTCTTTTAAAAATCAATATCTCCGGTTCTCCTTATTGGATTATTTTCATTTTGGTCTTCTTTTATTTAATAAATATTAACAGGTAAGTGCCACCCATGCACAATGATGTCAGTTCTTTTGTATCCATGCTTTTCTTCATACCTCCAAGAGATTTGTTCTCGCCATTTTTTTCTTAATTCTTCCAGTGTGCAAAACATAACATATGCCAACCCCTAAGATTTCAGAGTTTAAAACTTGTAGTGACCATTGCAAAGAGATGCTTGTGGCTGAGCCCCACAAGGTGTGCCTCTGGTATTTGGGTTCGGTGTGTGACTCCAAATCCTGCGACAACTGCATCCATATGAAGCCAAAAGCGATCTACCTACTCTTGATCTCCAGAGAAGATACAAGAGCATCACTGTGCCTCTAGTTCTCACTCCTGTTCAGCTGAGAAGCTGATTCCTACCTTGGTCCTGATGCACCTCGAATTTCCATGTCCATCGGTGCCTCTACAGCATATCAAAGCATTTGGGGAGGCCACAGTGCGCCTCATCGGTACATTTCCAGCTCCTTCTGGTGCGCCTGTAGGCCCCAGTTGGGTTAGCGCTAGTGGATCGATCTGTCCTCGGCGCCATCTGTGCCCTTCAAACTTGCCTCGCTTTCTGCACTGGTGTCTGTGTTGACTTCAGTTCTGGTGCTAAAATCTGTGCTGGTACCTTAGATGCTTGCACTGACACCATCAGCACCAATACCACCAGTGATGAATGAGGATCCACAACGCTTCGGGGTGTCCGACTCTGTGCTGAATTCATCTCAACTGAGGTCTACCATTACTATGCAGTTGCGCCAGACATTGCACCTACATTTTGGCTCAGACTCCAACCAGAGTCAGCATTATGGAGACAATGGGGATGATAGGGCTGAGTTTGCCCCACCCTATGATGCCGAAAACTAGTATGTGGACCTGCAAGATGTCAGTGGGCTGGATACATCACTTGATGCTGGGTTGGTTCCCCCTCCTGGACCAGCAACTGAGAAAAGCACATTATTTTCCATTAGTCATCAGGAGAGCCACTGAAGTCCTTGATCTCTACCTTCCCACTATATAGATAAAAATTAATGTCTCACTAAATTCCTTCAGCATGGCTTGGCACTGACCAAACACTTTCTCCCTTCAATGAGTCCCTCACTGATTGTCAGGGACTGTCCGGGACTGTCTGGGACACAGTTAGGGACTTGGGCAAGGACTGGGAACTGGATAGAAAATGTACACAGAAAGAGGAGTACAGCGCTGCCCAGAATGACATAGGGAGTCAGAGGAGAAAAAGGGATCCAAAGGGGAAGCCTGTACAAGTGAACACAATGGCTAAGACTCAAGGGATGGGCACTCAAGAGGCAATTTAGCATTCAGAATCACTACACCCAGGATGGACATGCAGACATATATATACACACACAACAACATTAACAATAAAGGGAATGTGGGGTAAAGCACTCGGGAGCTCCACACGGTAAGACTGAAGCTCAGTAAGTTCCTCACCCACAATTGCTGTTAGAGATACTGACTGCAAATACCCACTTATAGGATATGTATGCAAAGGCAGGGTCTGTGGAGCTGATACCTATGGTGATGTTATAAATGTAACTCAAAGACAATACTCACAGTGAACAAGAAACACCACCTAGGTTATAAGCTGGGCCCACGGATCCTGGCGATCAAACAAGAACACGTAAGGCAGTAACAGCAAGGGGGTTAAACTAAATACATGCGCAATAGACAAGGAGCTAGCAAGGAGGAGTGCTTAACAGGAAAGGAAGGAATTCACAGGGCACACTTGGCAGAAAACAAGTAACAAACATACAAGGTAATAGAAGCAAGACAGCAGGAATAGCAAGACAGTAAACTAGGAACTGGAAACAAGGAAATGGGAAGAAAAGCAGGGACTGGAAAAGGATATACAGAAGGGGAGGCTACAAGGGTATACTAGAATAGTGCTGGATCAGGAGTCAAGAAAACAAAGTAGCACTGAAGGCTGTGCTGGATCAAGACAAGAATTTAGCAAAAGCTCAAAAGCCAAGGTAGCACTGCAGGCAGTGCTAGTTCAGGAACAAGGGAAACTGCTGTAGCTCAGGAACAAGGAATTCTAAGTCTCAGGAGCAGGAACTAGAATTGAGAATACAGCTCAGGAGTCAAGGTAGCACTGCAGGCAGTGCTACTTCATGAATAAGAGAAACAGCAGCATGTCAGGAACAAGGAATGCTAAGGTTCAGAAGTCAAGGTAGCACTGCAGGCAGTGCTAGTTCAGTAACAAAGGGAACTGCTGCAGTTCAGGAACAAGAAATAACTAAATCTCAGGAAACACTGGAAACAAGGATATCAAAAGCTCAGGAACTACTGGAAACAAGGGTCGGTCTCACCGGTACACAGCTACAATGACCAACCTTGGCCTGAAGGGAGCTGGGGCTTAAAAGAGCTCACAGTAATCACATGCATCAGGTGTGAGCAGGCTAGCAGGAGCCAGCCACAGGTGAACTGAATTCCTCGACCCATCCTTGGCCTGCAGGGGTGGAGACGAAGCAGTGAGCAGGGAATTCTAGGTAGTGGAGTTCCAAACATGAGCAGGCTGGCTTCCACAAAACCCTGCATGGATTGGGAATGGATTCCCAAATAGTGTCCAAATAGCTGGAAGTCAGTATATGCATGAACGGGAGGGTCCGGAAGCTTATTGGAACACTGGAGAGTCCCACAGTTCAGCCCCCTGGTGGTGGACACGAGAATGCAGGGAGCAAGTTGTGACACTGATACGCTTTGGGGCACCTGGGCTAAACCGTATTCTGGTCTCCTGGTCAATCGCCAAGTCATCCACCTTCATAGACCAACTCTAGGTGACCCTGATTTTTTTTAACTCATAATCCAAATCCTTAGATTTTGGTGGTGTAGGCATCCAACAGCAGAGTGAACCCTAATACCTTTCCAATGACTTCTCCAGACAAGGGTCCAAATGTATGGAAATGTTTGGTGAGAAAAGGTTTTCATCATCCAGCCTTGCCTTGAGGTCGGTCAACTCCAGCTGCCACCTGAGACACTACACCCATGCCCTCTGAGATATGATTAGTTTATCTTACCAGCAATCCCAGAAGACTTGCGGGCCTCCATGGCCCAAACCATTCAGGGTGGCCAGGATGCGGCTAAATTTGCCATCTAATGAGACCTAGACACAACGAATTTCCTAGGATGGCTTTTTGGACAATTGTGGTGCTTCCGTGCCTCGCGTAGGTGAGATCCACAGGCTTCTTGGGGACATCTAGATACCCCTAATGGACATGTTATTTGACACTTCCAGTGTGTTTAGCGAAAAACTGGACTTGGCCCTCAAGCATTTTAAAGGTATCCGAGCCATGGCACACTCCTTGGGTCTTCCAGCACCAGTTTAGCAATCTTCCCAACATTTTCACCCTTTTTGGAGATATGCAAGAGGCTTGGTGTACCAACAGCATCAAACACCTCTGCTCGCAGAACAAGCCTCCCAGCCCTTTGGAGGTCAGCATCATGAGCCCAACAGATAACAACCAGACTATAATGGACAGCACATGTATCAATCCTCTGGTCTTCCATCAAAAACTTCAAAACCTCTTTAGTGCACCTTTAGGGGCACACAACCACTCTTGTAGGAGGCAGGGTCCGCCACTTCCTCAGTGGTTGTAGAGCATCATGCCCGACAGGTGTGTCCTTCAAATCATCTAACCGGGCTACACTCTGCCATTCCTTTTCGACCCGCCACACCTGCCACTTTCATCAGAGCAGCTTTTGGAGGACCATCTATCCATAAGCGCAGGTTCTTTTGGCCAGAGGAGCTATAGAGAATGAAGCAGCCTTGAAAGTGGGGACTGGATGCGATTCCCACTACTTCCTTGTGCCGAAGAAGGACAGTAGCCTTTTTCCTACTTTGGATATTTGCCCTCCCATTGCTGTACTGCGCAAGGACAAATTCAAGATGGTTACGCTGGCTCAAGTTATATCTGGATTCAGGAGACTGGATGGCGGCGTTGGACCTGAAGGATGCCTATTTTCATATCCCCGTCTTGCAGGTCGCTGTCTGTGGCTAAAGGTTGGCCATGAGCATTTTCAGTTTGCTGTGCCCTTTTTTGGCCTCACAAGTGCCCGATTGGTGTTCACAAAGGTGATGGTGATGGTCGCTGCCCTTCTTCGGAGGCTAGGGGTACTAGTCTCTCACGACTTCAAAGCCTGCTTTTGAAGGTGGGCTTGCCATCGTCGGTTGCAGACAACCTCCAGGAGACGGCAAACTTTCTTGCATTGCTAGGGTTCTCAATCAACCTACCGAAGTCACACCTAACTCCTTTGTAGCTGCTTCTTTTTATCAGAGCCATCCTGAATAATGGGCACTTTTAGGCCTTCCCTCCAGATCAACAAATCCATGACCATTGGACAAATGATCCATTGGGATCTTGATGTTTTAGTCTCTGTCCTTGGTTTCAGTGAGGATGACTCTATGTTTTATTGGTCTACTGGCCTATAGCATCATGCTCACCTACCATACCATATGGCAAATGAGAGCTCAGCAGTGTGATCTGAGGTCTCAGTGGGCCCAGCAACAGAGGAACCTGTCAGATTCCATTCAGGGTTCGAAGGGGACTTTAAAAGATCTGAAGTGGTGGCTGCTGGACCACAAATCGACCAACGCAGACCCCTCTCCTTACCCCACCCAGAGTTGGCAGTGTTGATGGGCGCATCACCAATGCATTGTGGATGTCATCTGGGAGAAGTGGAGATCAGAGGACTCTGGTCTCTGGCAAATACCCTGCCTCCATATCTTTTGGTGGAGTTCTGGGTGTTTCACTCGGCGTTGAAGGCCTTACTGCCAACCATCAAAGAAAGGCTGGTGCATATTCTCATGGACAACACCACTTCCATGTGGGACTGCAACTAACAGGGTGGGATGGGGTCCTGTACCAAGAGGCTCAGCGCCTCTGGAACTGGCCACATCTCCACAATATCTCCCTGGTCATGAATCAACTGGTGGGATCTCTGAATTCCCGAGTGGGAAAACTCAGCTTGCTATGCCTAGTGGATTGCAAATGGCAGCTACACCCAGAGGTGGCAGAGGGCGTGTTCCAGCAATGGAAAGAACCCTGGCTTGATCTCTTTTCCACTGCAAAGAACGTGCTATGTCCAAACTTTGGACACTGGGCAAACTGGTGTTAAGAACTCGAGCTGCGTTCCTGTTGAAGGTAGACATGCCTTTTCATACTGGACAAGCTAACACTCTTCTGACATTCTTTGCTCCTTCTCATGCCCTGAGAGCGTGTCCATCACTTTTACTCGAAAAGAGCAGTGCGCTTTTAAAACTATCTTAAAAAGAATGATTGAGTGGACGAACAGCTCTTTGTCTGATTGTTTGGAGTAAAGAAAGGCAAATGGTGCAGAAGCGGACCATATTACGATGGATAGTTCTCAGTAGTGAAATCTGTAACACATTTGCTGAGAAGCAGCCTCCAGAAGGTCTTGGGGCTCATACCACCAAAGCCATGGCTGCTACCACGGTGTTATGCGAAGTGCCTGCCCTGGATTTCTGTTTTTCTGCTACCTGAGCATAAGTGCACGCATTCACAAAGTAATATTGCCTCAGAAGTCAGGTCAGGATAGGCATTTTGCCTGTATGGTCCTGCAGGACTTTTTGATATAAGGCATTACACAGCTGACCACTTTGGGAAGTACTGCTTTCGTATATGTTCACAAGGTGAGGAGTCTGCAGTTTAGAAGTATCCATCAAAATAATGAGTTACTTACCTTTGTCAACGCTGTTTCTGGTGGATACTCTATCTAACTCCAGAATCCTCACTGCCCTTCCCACCTCCCCGTTCAGTGGAATGGTGTTCCTTTCCACCTAAAAAGGTCCCCATTTAGGAATCTGAAAACTGGTCCTTCCAATTTGTTGGTAGGCTATGCATGAGGGTGCAAAAGCAAGCTTATGAAAGAAACTGATGCAGCACACATGGGTGACGCTTTTATGTGGCTGTGCTCATCACTTTTGGAGCGGAACAAAGTTTGCACCCCGTCCCACGACCCCACCCACCAGTGTGCAGGAGCACTTCATTTTGAGTTTCCGGTTCCAGTTTGGTGCCTGTGGGATATTCCGATGGTGAGAAATCTTCAGTTAGATTGGCTATCCACCGGAAGGAGCATTACCAGAGGTTTGTAACTGTTTTTTCAAGGGGAGTTTCAACAAACCCATATGGTAGGAGGAAGATGAAGACTTCATGGATACTTTGTGGCGACCCATCAGCATGCCTTTAATTGGAAATCCTTGTCCCACCAGCATGGTGTGTTCCATGACTACCGGTTATGTAGACTATGACTAAATGCAAGACTATCTGCACTGCTGGAATTTAATTTAGTGAGTTGGTTTTCTGAGGAGGCTGCATGAGACTGCTTTGCATCAAATGGAAGGCACAGTACCTTATCTTAAGCCTCAGAACATAGGAAGGAGGAACACAGCAAATTGGCAGTTTTAGCAGAAATATGTTCTGAGATGGAACTGGGCAGCAGAGCAAACCTGTTGAAAGTCATAGCTTCAGGCGATCATAGTCTTCTTACAAGGGCTAAGTTATGTATTCTATTGATTGACAAAGCAGGAGCTAATTTTTGGAGAGGAGGAGCTAGTATGGTGCTAAGTTTCCATCTTTTTCTACATGTGTGTTCTGTTACTGACATGGTAAATCAATGAGGAAATGTCTTGCATCACAATATAAGCAGAAGAAGATAAAAAGTCCTGAGGGTAGGTTATTAAGCTTCTTAAAGATGGAAAGCATATGTTATCCATGAAAACTGTAGGTTCCAGATGGTAGAACATATAATCAAATCATATGCTATGATCAACAGTGATGTATTGTACACAGTACGATATGGCCATTTGAAGGGCTGCATATGTCCCAAGAAATTATGGTGGAAGATTTAATTTGAATAACGATGGTGTGTATTTCAAGCTTACAACAAAATTCATTAATGTTTTTCTTTAACCACATTATTTGCACATTCTTTAAATAAGATTGCAGATGATCTTGATATGGTTCGTAGGTATACTGATAACTCTTTTATAGACAATGAAATTGAATTAAATGTGTCCTCTTTATTCTCAGGAAGAAAAAAGGCACGGGGATCTTCCTGCATCTTTCTCACAGAACTACCACGACTACCAGGTACAGGTATGCAGCAGATATATTAATTCTTTTCCTGGAGAACCATGTGCTTTTGCCATTTTTTCTGTTAACTATAATAGAGGAGCGGAGCTTTTCCAGATCTCTGTTGCTCCCTTTTTTATGTCTTGCTGCAAAGGAATCGCACTAGTTCAGATGCAGGAGAAATCAAAACGGAAATCAATATTCCCATCATATGAGGAGAAGTCATCTAGCTTCTAGCAGGTCAACATACCTTCTGATGTGGGATGGGAAAAGTAGGCTTTTTTAGCTGTAAATGGAACTGAGAAATCGAGACAGAACAAGTCCGAGACTCTTGAGAGAGACACCAGCTCTGCAGGAGTTGTAATGAGGGCAGGAAATTGGATGCTTGGTTCAACCATGATGAGACAATAACGGGGACCACAGCTGGCAAAGTCCAGAAGGTGCCATCTGGACTCTCCAACAGTGCAGCGGTGCATGCATAGCTCTGGTGTGTAGCAAAATGTAAAACCCTGGGAACCTACGCAGGATTAAAGCCATTTCAGGAGAGAGATATTGCCTGCCCGGGAAGAAAGAGACAGAAAATCCCTGCTTTGTGTTCTGAGAGAGTTGGTGGGCCAGCTGAGAGCAAGAAATTATGAGGAATGGCAACTGATATGTGCGCAAAAGACGGAATGCATGAGTTGGTAACACTGTCAGTATTCCCTTCGGTCTAGAGCCAAGTAGTGTCTTGAGTCTAAAGCTAGCAGAAGCTATAGAGGAGACTTTTATCTGAACTGTATTTTTTATTTGCTATTTTCATGTTTGTGGAGTCGGAAGTTTTAAAAATGTATTCTGGTCTTTCCTACATAATTCTCTCCATCTCTCAAACTCTTAATGTTCTTCCATAACCATATCACTTTCTCCCTCTATCTCCTCTTCACTCGCTCTCTTTGGACATCAACTCACCAAAATCTGGAATTCCACTCTCTGTAACTCCTGGTGACATCACAGTATTGACCCCTTAGCCCCTCAGCGGCCTTCTGTTTGCTTTTGAGGGGCTAGGACAGTGTTTAATTTTCTCCAGTGGTGCGCACCAACTGTACTTATTTTTCATTATCAGAGACTGGTCCAGAGCAAGAGAGAGAAAGGCAGAAAATGGAGAATGGAGGAAGACGAGGATAGGAAAATAGTGATGAAGGGAAAAAAGAATGGATGAAAAAGAACATGCAGGAGTGAGAGAGACAGGAAGTGTGGGGAGGTGGAAGAAAAAGGCATAAGTTGGAATCAAGACTAGACAGAGACAACCTTGACATTCGGCAATGCCAGCGGCAAACCTCTAAGAACATTTACTGGCCCTTGCACGCATATTTTTCTCACATTACAACTTGGGCTACGTGATGGGCAGCTGGTGCAAACTACAGTGACAGAGGCCTATGTACTATTTCTTCAAGCTGTTAAAGCATGACCATTGGGGTACCAAAAGGCATCAGTACCCCTTGTTGCTCCCAATTGAAAGCAAAGCTCCGCCTTCCCCTATGATGCTTAGCTTTTCCTCTCGCTCTCTTCTCAACGTTCTCCTCAGCTCCCCTTTCTTTCCCTTTGTTTTTAAAGCTAGTCTCTCGTGCACATTTTACTCCGAGCCAGTCATCGTGGGGGTAAGTGTATGTGTGAACGTGGAAGGAACAGCATGCTAAGTTCATGCATTTAATTCTTGCAGGAGTTCCAGCAACATGCAGTAACAATGTTTTAACCTATATAATGGTTTATTCTTGTTTGACGTTCCATGGAAGAGCAGTTTCCGCATCATCCTTAATAAAAATATGTGTTGTTTGAGCTGTTCCTGCTTTGTCAGCAGAGCTGTCTGCCTTTAGTGCAAGATATTTCGGGCTAGTGTACCCCGAGCCCTGGAAAAATGCGCTCGTCCTACTGTCTAAGAGTTTGTTTACCATCCTGCCAAGTACTGCATAGAGGCCACGCTGCAGAAATGATCATTTTCTTTGCATTCATAAGCATTTTGTAGACTCCGAGGCATTCTCGAGGTCAGGAATCTTCAATGGGAGGGTTTGTAGTCCCCATGAATGGCATTATCTCAGGAAGAATGTTCCTACTCTTTGAATAGATTACATTCCACTCAGCCCTGTAAACAAGAGCTCGGACCCATTGACTCCCATTCAAGATCGGCTGCTTGAGTATAAAAGGCAAACTGACTTGAATGCCTCAAATCTTTCTGTTTCGAAATAAGATCGTTTTCTTTGACTGAGAGGCCCGCTATGTAGGAGGTGAAATCATTCTATGGAAAGTGAATCCTCAGGGACACATGCACAGAAGGAGGTTACTCTGACCCTCTTTGACTCTCTAGTGAAAGACATCTTGTCACCTACCTGGGGATGTAATACAGTCTCACCCATTGTACTTTTGTGTTTGCTGGTAGACATGAAATTCTACAGGAAGAGAATCCCGAGGATAAGCAAATATTTGTTCGATTTTTATTTAGTTATTTTATTATTAATGCCTGCTGCACCACATGAATTCTTTGTAGGTGCCTCCATTCAGTTAACACCTAAAGCACATTAGTTGCAGGAAAAGAATTGATGAGTTAAACTCTAGTTTTTTTTCTGCAACAGATAGGTTTTACCCCTTTCGAAAATCCATGTATAAAGGGCTTAGTTCTAACTTCCAAACGCAAAGTTCCAAGTTTTAAGGTCGCAATACCAAGAAACACCATTGTACTTTCCATTTAAGACTTCTGCATGGCAGCAACAAAAAGTCATATTTATGTTAACGCAGCATGCGAGGAGTGCCCCAGACACCCCGCCTGGCCTAAAGCACCGTTAATAGCACTCTCTGTTTGGCAAAGCCACGGGGAGGGGTCGTCATCGAAACAGGCGGCGGCTGCCCCGGTGCCCTGAGAAGCACGGTCGGATGGTTTGAGAGGAAGCAAATCGTGCCGCGGCCTATTCCCAGTGCGGGCCGCGCCGTCCCTCAGTATCACGTAGAACGAGTCAGAGACAAGCGCTTTTGGCGGCAGGAGGCATCGACAGGGACGGCGGCCCACATCACGGAAGACACCATCGCCCCCTCCGGAGTTGGTTTGGGCTCTCTGGGAGTCGCCCGGGGGGCATCCGCTCCCCCCGAGACCTGCGGCCTGGAAACAAGCCTCGAGTTTGCCTGGGGGCAGTGAGGAGTCAGAGCAGCGGCCCGCGGGCTACAGTAATGCCGGTGTTCTGTGGTCCAGCCCGCTCACTCTCCTGATACGCGCGGCAACCAGGGGCTCGCGGAAGGCCCACCGGGAGGGATCCCAACAGGATTCGAGCTGCGCCCCCACCTCTCTTCCCGGCCGCATCTTTGCAGCACCGGGGGTAGGGGGGGCGGAGGTTCCACAGAGCGGCCTGCGGGAGAGCTCATCTGGCAGTCGTACAGGCCCATGATTGCCACCCCCGGTGGACTGCAGCCCCGGGCCTGGAGCAGCATTAGGTCCCGGCTTCACCGGGGCATCTGAAGGAATCCTAACTCACCCGCGATCTTGGCTTCGCTGCACCCGGGATCGCTTAAGTAAGCCCCTGCTTGCTCTTTGTCACATGTTGGGTACGGCGAACGGGGGCCCGCAATCCACAAAGAACTCGGATGCCTTGTTTGCTGGGGGCCGCCTGGGCCCTCCCTGGTCTGTCCTCCTCCTTTTCTCTGGTTTGCTTCTCAGTGCAAGGGCTGCATGAAAGACCGTGAGCCGGAGCCTCAATTATCCCGCTTCAGCAGCTGAGGCAGCTGCTCTGAACGGCCCCACGATTTAAGGCCTACAGGCATTGCTGGTTTGCTGGGCCTAGAAGCACATTGACACTTATAGTGAAGTGCTTGGAAGCGCTCCAGCTTCTGTTCCTTGGCGGACAAGACGTGACCCTGTTTCTGGTGGTGGAACGCACAGTATGGAATGAATCTCTGCAGAGATCCCTGACGGTTGACCAACCGCCCTGGTTGGTCAACCAAAAAGGGGCTGAAACCCTGCTTAGATCGCTCTGCAGAAGGGCCGTTCGGGCCCAGCCTTGGACTGGCGCTCACTCACGCCGCAGCCCAGACTGAGTCGTCCCACCTCTTGCGCCCCTCGGCCCCCTGAGCCCGTGACTGGGGAGTAATGGCCACATCGAAAGCAAAGAAGGACCGCTCAGTCCATGAAATGCTGTTTAAAGGCACGGGGGAGGCCCAGCAGGAGAAGATGGCGGCGGGAGAAACGAAGCATCCCGGCGGGGGAGATGAAGCCGAAGGCTCAGTGACCCGCGAGTTTCTGGAGTCGCTGTTCGCTATGCTGCGCGAGGACCTGCAGACAAGGGAAAAGGATCTGACCCTGGAACTAAGGGAAGCGCCCCGGGACATGGATGAAGTGGGGGAGAAAGTGGTGGCCCTTGAAGAGGGATCCGTGGCCAGAGGCGCAGAAATAGAAGCCCTACAGCAAGAAATCATCCGCCTCCAGGACCAACAAATTGACTTACAGGCCCATGCAGAAGACCTAGAAAACAGGTCTAGAAGAAACAATGTCCGCTTCCAGGGGGCTACGTCCAGGCTCTATTTAGCAGCATTCTGGGTGACGCCGCGCCAAACAGCACCAAGATAGATCGATGCCACTGGGTCAGCAACTCCAGTGCACCTCCTTGTCCACCTGCAGACGTAGTGGTCTGCGTGCATAACTTCAAAGAGAAAGAAGCGATTATCAAGGCCGCCAGATCGGATCAGAAGATGCAATTCCGGGGTCATCTGCTCCAGCTGTTCCAGGACCTCACAGCCACTACCTTACAGAAACGAAAGGAGTTCTGCCCTGTCACCAACCACCTATTTTTCCACTCCTGGGGCCATCCATTTCGTCCTATCTTCCAACAAGGCAGTAAAACATACCAGCTACGTTCCCTGATGGAGGCTTGCAAAGTTCTCAACCTAGATCTCAAGGATCAAGATCCCAGCCGATCCCCTGCGGATAACAAAGCTCCTGGCAAAGTCCTCCGCAGGACAAGACGTGGCCCACAACTCGAGCGTCACCGTCCCAACCCGGCCACCATGGCCAAGGAAAGGTTTACGGTGTTGCACTCCCTCTCTGGTGACAGCAAACCTGATGATGACCTCCCAATGAGGTACTGTAGTGTGCTGAAGGGATGAGACTGGAGGGGCGGGGTGCAGAGTACCGCTTTTACCTGACGACTCGCTTCGCCCTGGCAGTCCCCTCTCGCGTGGACCTTCATGTTATGATGGACTCTACTGTTTCTGTATTTGCTCTAGTTTTTTGTTGGGGTTTTGGGTTGATGTATGGGGGCTCCCCTTCCGACGGGTCGACCAGACCAACGCGGTACACCAGTGGGCCATCAAGAATCTTCCTCAACAGGCTGGCTCCTGTGTTTCTCCCAACTAGTCCTGTGAGTCATTTGCCTACTACTGCTTAGCCTCTTTCTTTTATCTAGACCCTGGAGATCAAGGTCCTTAGCCTCAATGTAAGCGGCCTCAACAATCACAACAAGAGGTCTCCAGTACTCTCCCTATTGGAACACTCTCAGGGAGACATATGCCTGCTCCAGGAAACACACTTGCTTCCCCAAGACACGCACAGAATGCACACCAAGTGATTCCCCCAGCAATTCTGGTCATCAGGGAAAGGGAAGAAGTGGGGTGTAGCTATCCTTTCTAAGCGCTTCTCCGGGGTGGTCCTGGTTTCATTTCTCAAGATTAAGGGACGCCTGTTGGCCCTCCGGGTGCAACTTGGCGCATTTCACTTCACTGTAGCTTCTCTGTACGCCCCAAATTAGCGTCAATAGGACTTTGTAACTGATTCCCTAGCAAAAGTGCTTCATTCCCGAGATTCAGCGATTTTGGTGGGCGGAGATTTCAACATAGTAATGAACGCAGAACAGGACCGTTCAGGGCAGAGAACTGGGCACACTGGGGCTCTTTCCCCTGAGGGATTGGCCTGGTTCGCTGACTGTGGGCTGCGTGAATTTTGGCGCTCGCACTTCCCCGATGAATGCCGCAGCGCACAAGACATATGCTCGCTTAGGCTACTTTTTAGCCTCCCCCTCAGCCTGGTACCGGGTAACTGCCTTCTCCATCGAACCCCGCTCACTATCTGATCATGCACCCATCACACTGACCCTGCGCACTTCCTCGCCCCTCACTCAGACACCACCCTGGCAACTGCGCGAGACACTGTTACACTCACCTGATACGGTCATAGCAATCAAGAAGACGCTAACGGACTACTTGGCCCTTAATGACACTGGCGCGGTGGCCCTCTCCTCAGTGTGGGAGGCCTTAAAACTGGTTGCTCGGGGAGCTCTCATTACGAAGGCAGCGCATGACAATAAAGCGCGGAAGAATAAGAGGCAGGATCTGGAAAAGTCAGTTTTGTAATTGGAATCCATCCATAAACGTACCGGGGCCCCCCAAGTTTGGCGTAGACTGGAAAAGGAGAGGTTGCAGCTTAAACGACTTGACCAAGACAGGGCCGAATTTGCGATGCTGCGCCTCAAACATAAATTCTACGTGGGGACAATAAAGGGGAGCGGATGCTAGCGCACCGGCTGCGCAGCAAGCAATATGCGCACGCGGTCAAGTCCATACAACCACAACACCAGGCGCATTTGCCATCTTATTGATAAGGTGCATCGCTCACAGGAGGAGGCCCTACTGCTGGCCGTAGACGCCAAAAAAGCGTTCGACTGAGTGCACTGGCCTTATCTGTTTGCGACTCTCAGATGCTTCGGAGTGGGCAAGCGCTTCGAGAAGTGGATTAAAGCACTTATAGCACCCCTAGCACCGTGGTGCGGGTTAACTGGGTGAGTTCATGTGGGCTCGCTATTGAGCGAGGCACAAGGCAGGGCTGCCCGCTCTCCTTGCTTCTCTTCGCCCTGTACATGGAGCCTTTTGCGCAGAAACTGAGAGATAGCCCTAAGGTGTCGGGCATCCCGTTCGGGGCCGATCACCACTTGATTAGCCTCTGTGCAGATGATATCATCTTCTCCATCACTCGGCCCCTGTCCTCGCTCCCAGCCATTGTCTCGGAGCTAAACAAATTTGGAGCGACGTCAGGCTTCTGTGTAAACGCGCAGAAATCGCAAATTTTAAACCTTACCGCAAATCTGGGTACTAAACAGACCCTACGATCCCAGTTTGACTTTCATTTGATTGATGCAGACTTCCCCTATCTGGGACTTGTCCTAGCACGGGGTCTCACTAAAACAGCTCAGGCTAACTACTCTAGACTCACGGCCCTAATCCGCAGGGACTTAGCTCAATGGCAACGATTGCCTCTCTCGTGGCTGGGCAGAATAGCTGTGGTTAAAATGAATATTCTTCCCTGTGCCCTTTTCATCTTTCAGACACTCGATATCTCACTCCACCACCCGGCGCGATTAGCAACCTCCAAAGAGAGATAAAACGCTTTATATGGGGGAAACCAAAGCCCAGATTGCCAAAGCAACTGCTACAACGATCAAAACAAGAGGGGGGCCTTGCAGTGCCTAACGTCCTACGTTACTATCAGGCGGCATAGCTTCACTACCTGGTGGAGTGGAATCTCCCTATGACGGAGCAGCACTGGGTCTTCATAAACCAAACGGTGGTGGGTGCCCACATCTGACGCGAGGCTTAGCTTCCCCGCGCCCACAGGTCATGTGGACTATGCTCGTCCCCTCTAACCAGTCCAACGCTTAAGGTATGGGATAGGGTGGCGGAGGCTTCGGGGCTCTCATCCTTCCCCTCTCCTATGGCGCCTTTGTTTGCTAACCCAGAGTTACAGCTAGGTATGATTCCAAGCATCGCTAAGCGCTGGGCGGCGGGTGGTTGCAAGCGCCTAGGCTGCCTTTTTGACCATGAGGGTCTTATCCCATTTGATCAACTCAAGAGTCACTATTCCTTGCTAGAAAGGGACCGTTTTACTTACACACAGTTGACACACTGGTTGCTTAACACTGAGCCACGCCCAGAGGCAAGCAGACCCATGATCCCCGTCAAGAAGTGGCTGTTCCTCAAAGTGGACGATAAGAAGCTCATCTCTGAAATCTATGGCCATCTGATGAAAGTACCCCATAACTACAAGACCCCAGGCCAGATCCGCTGGGAATCAGAACTTGGTCGAGCCCTTACAGACAAAGAGTGGGAAGACATATTTAATATGGTTCATCACACAGCACGCAACTCAGGGCACACTGAAACAGCATACAAAATTAGCTCATACTCGTACTACACCCCTGCACGCATACATAAATGGAATGCACAGTGTGACTGCCAGTGCTGGCGAGGCTGTGGCAACCCAGGGACGCTGCTGCATCTTTTATGGTACTGTCCAAAGCTTTCTAGATTTTGGGAGATGGTCCTGAAGGACATAGATAGCGCCTTTAAAACTGAGATCCAGCGGTTTCCTGCTTACACCCTTCTGGGGCTCCCCAGTGCACTCACAAATCCACTCTCCACTAGAGGACGACAGATTGCACTGGCCCTGAACAGCGCACACAGGCTACTTCTGACCAATTGGGGCACAGACAAAGTCCCGGACCACAGACAATGGCGTCATCAGCTGTGATCCCTGTTGGGTATGTAAAGGCTGTCAATGGCGACGGGCACTGATCCTTCATCATACGCAAAAATCTGTTCTCCATTAATTTCCATCCTGCCTAAAGAGTTCAGGGAACTGACATGCCCATCTTACCTGCGTATCCTGAGGTTACTGCCTAGCACACAAGACAAGTCAGGGGCAACGTGAATTAACTGGCTCTCAATAAACACTCGTCGAGCTAGGTATCTTAAGTCTGCTGGATGGGTCTTGGTCAGAAGGTAAAAGGGTGGTGGGGCTGGAGTGGGTGTTGGGTCTGTCTGGGTTATTTTACGTTTTCTTGATTTAACTGTTACTCTTTGGCATGCACACTGATCTGTCGTACACAGCAACACCACGCTGAGATCTCTTAGAGACAATACCACAATATGATGTTCATTGCGCATACTAACAAGGCTCTACTGTCCCTTAATCACCTGTCCCCTGTACGCGGCCGGCCCATATCGGGTTGTAGGTGGCATGCTGTGTATTACCACTGTTGTACTGTGATAACATTGCCTCTTGGACATGGAATTTGTTCGTCCGTATGCAGTTAACCCTCGCGGCCAGCCCGGTTTGGGTTGTAGGCGGCTTGCTGTTTGACTGCTTATCCATTATGTCTGCCAATAAAAAGAGATTTGATCATAAAATTTAGAGTGTCAAATGAAACAGACAGGTCGAGAAGGACACGCAGTGACAGCTCTCCTTCATCTGTACTCCCTTAGAAGTCATCTAACAGTGAAACAAGCATGGTTTGGTCCTGTTGTAGAGCCAAAAACCCGATTGACAACTATCCAGTAGTTCATGATGTTCCAAGAACTGTTGGAACTGCAAGGCTACGGTGCTTTCTTGATCTTTGATAGCCAAGTTAGGCCTCCCATAAAGCAGTAGTTTTGAACATTTTCAGGTTCAAGCAAAGCATTTTAATAAGGGGCAAAACTGATTTCACATGTCATGTGGGAACCTAGCCCTGCTGAAGTGACTGGTTGATAACCCCAGAAATTCTGAATGCTGTACATCTAGTACCCACTACAAGCACAAGCAGTATGTCAAATTCATAACAAGTAGGAAGAATTTTTTGAGCATAGCTTTAGTTTCTGTGATCTCCAGTGACTTAAATTAGAAAGGTTCAGTTTGCCTCTGGGACTCTTCATCAGTGTCCTATATAGTAACTGAGGCCTGTGGCTGTGCAGACCTGGATTATAAAACTTTGTCTGTTTTGGATTTCGTAAGGAAAACAATGAAATGCCTGCACATTTTCGAGTGATGGGATGGGACGAGGACACTGGCAATGAAAGATTTTGCAAGGTGAGAGATTTCATTGGCTTGGTTGGTGCCCATTCCACTTCCATGATTAGGATATTTTCTGTTTTCTAGAAAGATACTCTTTCTATAGTTCTGGAAATTCAACGATCCTCAGCTAGTCTAGAATTTCTCCATTTGTTCTCCAGTCAATGACAGAGGTGTTTAAGATCACCAAGAAACTGAGCAAACCAAGAGGGGAGATAGTTGAAGGGGTTTCCAAGAGGGGGGAAGTTATTGTAGTGGTGCTACTTGGTTCATAACATTAACAACAGTATAATGAAATATTAGCAAATTGCCCTTTGTTGAGGGTTTCAGTAGCTGCTTCCAGTTTGTTTCATCTTACATTACAGCAGTATTTTATTCTGTGGAATGTGATCACTGCACTCCCATATTTGTTCTGTTTGTGGAAGATCTTATTAGGGAAATTGATATTAAAGTTTCTAATAAGTATTTTCACCGCCTGACTGTAGACATATTAGATTTTTTAATTTCAATATCCAGAGTAATAGTTAAGTCTAAACAGTGTCCTTTTACTTGCAGTGTAGAGTTGTCACTAAATAAATACTGTGTCCGCCAATGGTTTGGAAGAAAGCTTCAGTATGCGGTCACCCTGGTTTATCAGTCCAGACATTAAATTGCCCAACTATAAAAAGTTGTCCACTGGCGAGTAGATGAGGTCCTAACAGGTCATGAAAAAGCTTCATTGCACTGACCTGCCTCATATGGGGTTATTTACAAGCATTTTCAACATGGTGTGGTCGTTAATCCTGATGTCCACCATTAGTGACTTTGTTTGTTGGGAGGATTAGGCATTGATTTCTAATCAGGAATTACAGCTTAAAAGTGTATTAAGGAATTCCCACGTTTAACCTATGAGTAGACTAGGCCTCACAGTAGTGAAAAACGAATTGGGGTGTTTTTCACTACCAGCACATGCAAAATTTAAAAGTACATGTCCTACCTTTTACATCCACATTACTCTGCACTATGGACTAACTAGGGTCTACCTTAGGGGTGACTTATGTATAATAAAAGGGGAGTTCAAGGCTTGGCAAAGATTTTTAAATGCCAAATCGAAATGGCAGTAAAACTGCAGTGGCAGGCCTGAGACATGTTTAAAGGGCTACTTGAGTGGGTGGCACAATCAGTGCCTCTGGCCTTCTAGTAGCAAGCCCTGGGCACAGGTAGTGCACTCTACTAGGGACTTACAGATACATTAAATAGCCCAATTGTGGACATACCAAATGTAACCATGTTTAAGGGAGAAGCACATGCAGTTTAACACTGTTCAGCAGTGGTAAAGTGCTCAGAGTTCTAAAACCAATAAATAGGTGGTCAGAAAAAGAGAAGGAGGAAGGCAAAAAGTTTGGGGTGACCCTTCAGAGAGGGCCATTTTCCAACACCTCCCCGCTGCTCTTAATTGATATATTGGACCCTATATTATCTCAGTTCTTTAGGATTGCCATCACGTTTCTCCCAAAAGTGATTGACTTTAGGGTATGTGAAGTCATTGTTCTTAATTGCCCATATGTGCTGGAGAATCCAAAATTTGACCTTGTGGCTTGTGCTTTCTATATAATTCTTATCACATGTACATTGTAAGACATAGATAAAATGATTTGTTTCACATGATATACTCCTTGATTTTCCGTTGTTGATTATTGTACAGTTTGTAAAAGGATCTGTTCATTCCACGCTCACAGGCTTTACATTTCGTACATTTTTCAGTAGTCTGGCTACTCTTTAGTTATCCAATTTGATTTCATCAATATAGTGGGAGGCATATGAATGTGTGCCAACAAATTAACCAAGGGAGGCCACTTTTCTATAGGTGATCTGTGGATAATTCTTTAAAACTCCTCTTAGATGCTCATCAATTTCAAGATCTTCCAATTTTTTCCGATGATTCATTTGAGTTCCACATACGCAGTATTGAAAGCCATAATAATTGTAATATCCATTTCATCTTTTATTCCTTATTCCTAACAAACAACATTTCTCTTGTCTTGGCACGAGCTCTCTGTAGGGCATTGTGTAACACATTCGAAGGATAGTCTCTCTGCTTAAAGCGATCAATCATCTCTGCAGCTTGTGCTTCAAATTCTTCCATTTCTGAACAATTGCACCTGGCACGTAACAGTTCTCCAAATGGCACACTCCACTTCAAAGCTTAAGAGTATTCACTATTGTCATCCAGTATGCTATTGCTAGATGTGGCCTTTCGATCAATCTTTTATCATTCTTAACATAGATTTCAATATCCAAAAATTCTATTCTGTTTGCACTTATGTTGTCGGTGAATTTCAAATTACACTTGTTGTTAAGGGAGGCAATGAATAATTCCAAACTCTCTCTGTTTCCCTCTCAAATGATGAACAAGTCATCTATAGAACAAGTACATAATAGTACTTGTTCCACCATCCTTTGATTTTCTTCTGTCCAAACTACTTTTGCTTCCTACCATATATGTATGTAAATATATAATATAAAAAAGTTGAACTAAATTATTTTAATTTAACAATGTTTCCTATGGGGTTCTATTTCAAGTCCCTGCCTCCTTTATATTCTATGTGCAGGTGCTGCAGTCAGTATCAGTGGTTGGTCATGTGTGGTGCTGGACTCAACTACTGCTCCTTTTGGCTGTAGTAAGTTTATACTTGTAAATTATGAGTAACTTTACAGTTGAAAATGGTGAAGAGCCCAAAGTAGTAAAGCTACGTGTAAGAGTAAACTTATGTGTGTAGATGCACTCGTGTACATTTAACTTTGTGAATAAACCCCTTATATATCCCTGTGACCAGAAGAGTGTGACGAATGTCAGGTTATATTGATTTAGTCAATCTGCCATGGGGGCAAAAAATAACTGCTGAAAACGTTGTTGTCTATTTCTGTTTTTTCTCTATTTGTTTACATTTTTTATCACAATAAATTAAGGGTGGGCAGTGAACTCCGCACCGCTTGCAGAGCTTGCAAAGTTTTTTCTACTCCGCTTGGAGTGCGGAGTTCGGCAAAAAACTAAACCTCCTGCGTAGCGGAGTTTACCGGCCCCAAATTCTTCACAAGTACTGCCGACAGTAGGAGGAGAGCTTCACATCCAATCAGCACTTCTAAATTGTGTGTGGCTCACTAGGATTGGCTGAGGTGTCCTTAATGACCAATTCTAGGTCATCTTACATATAAACAGTACCGCCCACTCTCAGATAGCCGTGTGATTGGTTGTAATGTGACCCAGAAGTGCCAAATAGATGGGAAAATGAGCATCTGTTAAAGCACCAACAACTGCCGGGAGCTGCCGCTGCCAAGAGGAAGATTCTGCGGGCAGTACCCAAGACTGACTCAAGGGATCTGCTGGCATTGAGTGATGTTGGGAGAGACACCAGAGCACCGTTTCCCTCAGGCGTCCTCCTGCCGATGGAAAGTTAACGTGCAGGGAGTGTAATTTGGGGAGAAGTGCAGATGGAGAAGGTAATAGGGACACCGCACGTGCACTGTGCATGATTAATCTCCTGGTCCCCGGTGAAGCCCCCTATTTTTGGGCTCACACCGAGAGGTGCAGGGTGGGAAGGTGGCAGCTTGCTATAGTGAGGTGCTAGGGGGTCCCCCCTGTACTCACCATCTTACTTCCTTCTGTACAATGGGTAAGGTGCCAGGGCTCGGCGATGGCTGGCGGTGATCTGAGGATCCTCTGGCCGCTTCCCCTTTTATAGCGCCCAGAGGTCATGCACCTGTGTTGTTGACTTGGTTACTGTGGGGGTCAGTGGATGCTGGGGACTTGGCTGCTGCTGTCACCATGGAGATGCGAGGGCTTCCATCAGGATGGGTGGGGGGAGGGCACCTCAGAGGGAACAAAGAAGGCAGGAAGGAAGGGAAACATGGCAGCGCCCTTCGACCATCGCATGGAAACCCCAAACACACCTCTGGCCCCAACAACGGGCAGTGACCCCCAGCAGTCCACACCCCGGTTCAGAGGATGTGCCATGATTATATGGCAATATATTGCGATCTCGTTTGATTAATAAGAAACCGCAGTCTGCTGGGGCCATCTTTGACTTCCTGGGTCTTCACAGCGCGATAGGGCTCGTGGGGACGACCCCTGGCAGCACAGGTCTATGCACCTGCTGTAGATGAGTGTATGTACCCAGGGGGCTGTGAATTAGGGCGGAGCTGAACTCCACGGAATTCCACTGACTTTTTATGCAACTCCGCGGATTCCGCGTAGTGCAACTCTGCGAGCTCCGCCCACCCTTGCAATTAATTTATTTGGGAACAAGATGCTTAATCTACACAAAACACCCCTTTCTGAATACCAGATTTGATCAACTTTTCAGAAATGTGCAGCTTTCCGGGTTCACTCATGTGTTTCATAATTATTTCCACCACAAACTGCAATTACATAGAAACCACAAAAAACAGAAAATCGACTGCTACTTAGAAAAATGCAAAAACTGTGATGAAAAATGATTTTTAACAACTCTGAGTGTTTCTGAAAACTGGTGATCTTAGCACTGTAAACGTTTTGTTCATGTCAGTTTTAGAGAAAAAAACATACACTTACTGGCACGCCACTTTTTTCAAATTTTTCCCCCAAAAAACCTAAATGTTTATATATTTTGACTATTTTCTCAGTTCTCTCCCTGGTAATCCGCAAACCTTGGGCACAGATTTTGCCTGGATACCTCTTGTGGAAAAAAGGTATGAAGGCTTAAGGGCGAAGTACTCCAAACAGCAAAAAATGGCACAGCACTAGGGCAGGCACAGCCTCGGCAGCAAGGGGGCTAAAGAAGGGAGTTATAGCAGAGCGCGCCGCCTGTGGACCACAGGTGGTTTTGGAATTGTTTGAAAGGCGGCGGCGCCCGATGTTGATGGATACTTATGGAAACACGGGGGATACGAAATCTCCTGCGGTATGCACTCAGCTTCTGAAGACTGCAAAAGAGTGTTAAAACTTCAAAATCCGCCGTGCGTGTCTCCGAGGATAGGACTGCCTCGTCTCTTTTCAAAAGGTGAGGAAGTGTCCTACACAAGTTCCTACATCGATGGGGCCTGATTAAAAGTGGAGGAAAGGCGCCAGCAGAGCACACAGGTGGTTTTGGAGAGACACACACACGCACGCACGCACGCACACACACACACACACACACACACACACACTGTTAATGATGTGCCAGCGATTTCAGTTGTCATCAGCAATGTTATCTATAATGTCACAGAGCATGTCATGAGTGTTGTAATATGTGAGGTCGTAAGCAGTGCATGGCAAGGGTGCGAGATATAGTTACTTGAAATAACTATAACTGTTGTATTTCACTGTTTTAAAAAAAAATTAAAACGTGTTTAAACTGACAATTTTACTTAACTATAACGCCACCTTATCCTTTGTGTTTTTTCAGTGAATTTCTGAGGTTTTTTATAATGCAAAGTAAGATATGACCATACTTTACTGTAATGCCACTTTAACATTAGGTTTTTTCCCAGTGAATTTTTAAGGTTTTTATTACATGAAGTAATATTTTGTTACCATACGTAACTACAACCTGATGCCAGGCCCTGCATCCAACCCCCGCAGGCAGCTAACTACACACAGCGTGGGGTTGACGCAGGGCCAGGCCTGCATCCAACCCCTTGCAGGCAGTCAACCCCATGCCGCGCATGGCCTTCGGCCTTGCACAGCATGGGGGTGGCCTTATGCAGCCAATGCCTCACCCCACACAGTCAAAGGCAACCAATCCCTGGCATGCATGGTTTTCGGCCGTGCACAGTGTGGGGTTGCCCGCAAAAAACTCAGAAGTCCAACCCTCTGTGGGTAGCCAAACCCAGTGCCAACAAAAGCGGGTTCAGCAACAGAAAGCAAAAATCTGGGGAGACACTGCGAAAAGGGCCATGTTCAACAGAGTTGACAATTATCTCTTCATCGAGGTGCATTTGCAATGTTTTTGATTAAAGTATGGCTGTTATTTCGGAATTGTTGAGTTCTGCCTGGTTTCTGTGAAGTATTCCGTTTCTAGTGAGATCGTCACGTATTCGGCACAGAACTGTAATTTTGAATTTCGTGGGAGATTGAAAGCACAGTCTCCTATCTTAGTGAGTTAGCTGAATGCATACTTTTATTCTAGGACAGGAGCGCTTAGTCTGATTGTCCTAAAAGTCTTCTTGCCCTTGTCCACCCCTTCCCTAATCACAGTAATTACTGAGACCTCAGTGAGTCTGCCGCAAAGAGTTAAGCAGGGTCCCAGAATACGCAAGCTGGAAATAATGAGGCGTGCTTTTTGTGTAATGTGCAATTTTGAAACAATGTCGGGGTGGACCGGTAGTGCTTAAACGTAGGGGCAGATTTACAAGCCCCTTACGCCACTTTTGCGCCGCCGTTGCGTCACTTTTGTGACTTAGCGGCGGCGCAAATCATGCGCCATGCTGCGGGGGATTTACAACGTGACGCATCTAGGGAGATGCGTCACGTTGTAAAGCCCTGCGCCACATGAAACCTGCGTCAGGTTTCATGTGGGCGTGCCGGCGCAGGGGGGCGTTCCTGCGCAGGAAGCCCCGTAAAAGTGACGCAGTGAAATCTACAAGATTTCACGGAGTCACTTTTACGTCCCTGCTGCGTCAAATCCTTACGCCTGCTTCAAGCAGGCGTAAGGAGTGACGCAGCATGTTAGGTATAGGGCACCCCTGAGCAGTACTGGAGTTACGTCGCACTTGCGACAGGACTCCAGTACTGCGCCACCCTTCCGCCGACAGATGCGTCACGCATCTGTTTATCCATGCGCCATGATGCGCCACATTGTAAATGCGGCGCATCTGTGGTGGCGCAAGGGTAAACTTGCGTCACGCATCTTCCCTGGCGCATCCCTGCTGATTTGCAGGGATGCGCCAGGGAACGTAAATCTGCCCCGTAGTCTCTAGGAGAACCGTAAGACTGTTGTAAAAGCAGGAGGTATCTTAAATGTCGACGAGGTTGCCCAGCCACACTCCCATTCTCACAAGAGCTATAACTCTAGTGGTTGATCCTCTGACTGCCGAATTTAGGGCTTGCTTGAACGTCAGTTCTTTTAATAATTTGCACGATTTTGCCTATGCCATATGCTTGTGTTTCCATGCCTGTTTACGAGGTTTTTAAAGTCCGTGCACCAATGACTAGGTAAAAATTTTTAATATGTTTGTAGTTGAAAAAGAGTTTCCCATAAGAATGATATACGTTTCCCAAGATTTCTGATTGGAGAAGTTGTTATCTTTTGGTTTTGAGCTATCAGTCCACATTTTACATACCTGAAAAATTGTATGCAGTCCTCTGCGCCATTGCCACGCTCCACGACTGCTATTTTCTGTGAGAACACACCTATGGCTTAATGGCATGTTATTTTGATTACAAGAAATAATCCCCCACACTTATAATTTCACCGCCTGCAGGAGGTCCATCGGTCAGCAGAAAGAATGGTCGCCTGTCTGACCACATTTTGGACCTCAGCTGCAGGTTTGAGCCACTGTATTTGGACATCCTGCAGTGTAGTCGAGCTGCACTAAATACATAAGTGACAGAAAGTGTATGGACAGGCCTGCCCTGTGCCACACAGGTGCATTTTTCTAAAGCCTAGTTGTAAAAGTGACATGTATTGATAATGTGAGGCAGAGTCTGAATTTAGTTTCTTCGTCGCCACTGTATACTTTTAATTTTGAATTGAAATACAGTTCCCATGCTGCAGGACTATGGTTTGGTGCTATTTGCCAATACTGCTTGTACAATGAAGGGCCTCCAATCAAGGCTGTGTTGAAATAGCTTTTCATGCATGTACACTTGTATTTGGCTGTTTCTTTCAGGGCTGACAATAAGTAATGTTTGGAACATGGTTAATAATATTGTTAAAATGTATAAATAGTAAAATACTTTCCAAAAAGTACGATTTAAGCAATAATTTGATCAGCCTCCGTGGTGAGTTATGTAAAATGGCTCTGTCTGGAATAGCATTGTGGTATAATGAACGTTTACCGTGGGAGGTTCCTCAAAGAGGCACATTGTTATATTTAATGGATTGTCAGTGACGTTTCTGTACTGCCCTTAAAGAATGCGTATTAAAGACACAGAGATGAATATTATACTTTTTTTCCAAATGTTACAATTTAACTCAGCAGCAAAACAACAACCACAGACTACTAGCCCTAGAATCTCATTTGTGTAGTCTGAGAAAGAACAGATATGTGATCCATCCTTCCAACCACAATACAATCAAACCATGCAGGTCGCTGCTGAACCATGTTAAAGGTGGATCTCTAGAGAACAGCCGTACACCTAGAAAAGGACATCCACTGGCTTTCTCCACACCACAGAGTCGTCCAGGCTTTGGCTTGTCACCTCATTAATACCTGGAATGGAAAACAACCTAATTAGAGCTCCTTTGGGTGTGTACATGAAAGACCAACTTGTACAATCCAGCATAATCTATCAATAATACTGCAGCATCACACATTTTACAAAGCCTGTAATTTAATTATCTTGCGTATAGTCAGTAAATGGTTATCCGACTATAAGTAATGAATGCTCATATTATTCTGGTTCAGAGTTGTCCCATAACCCTGTAACTCTATCACTTTAAAATAGTAGCACTTAAAACAAAATACCCTGAACGGTCAGGCACTTTAAAGATATTTTCCAACCTGGCCCTCATTCTGAAAACCATGGCTCGTCATACTGAGTGCACTCCAGCCATAAATATATATCTATGCCTGCTTGCTGCACTGTTCACCCGACCCTCCTTGTCAGCAGGCACCAACTTATGTTGATGTCTGAACGCATGCTCCTCCGGGCATTAACCACTTTGTCATCTCGACATGCACCTGGTGGTCAGGGCCGGACTGGCCGTAGCGGGCACCGGGTGTTTTACCAGTGGGCCGGTTTTGTACCTGTGGGGGCCAGTTTTGCACCCTCCCTTCCTCCCAGGGCTCGTCAAGCAGCAATCGACCTAGGGCTGGTTGCTGTTCCCAGTCTGGCCGTGCTGGTGGCACCTTATAATACACTGTGGAGGCCTAGCAGGAGACGCTTGGTAAGATGCCATCCTGACTTTAGTTTTGGTCCTAGAAGTACTAAAAGTTGCTACCTTTTGGGAAAATCATCTGCCTAAAATATCTGGGACTCTCAGATCCCACACTCTTTTGAAAGATGAAAAAGCATCATTAGCTTCATTCACAACACCTTTTGGTGATGCTTGGCAATTATCTGCCAGTTCAAAACCAATTGGAACACCTTGTATATGTCCCACAAAGATGAGTACCTGGAGTTCATTTGAACCATCTTCTTAAAACCTGCAAGTAATCTTTGAACCAAGGGGTGTTCTTGCACCCTGTAATTTGCCCCCTACTGCCAACATGGCAAAACTGCAAATCTATGTGCGTTAATAGCCTTGCAGTGAAAGTTCTGCTTCAATATAAAACCCAGACGCTTGCACTGACATTTCATCTGCATGAAGAGTGCATGTATATAGTATGTATGTGTGGCACATATATGACAGGGTGACTGTGTGCAATGTGAGTATGTTTTCTGGACCAGTGAGCTCCATTTTGGATGGCCCCCAATTTAGAATTGCACAAGATGGAGGATAGATACAGCTTCCCCTATGGCTGGGGGGTGGAGACCAAGACACTGACATGAGGGAGGATGGAGACGTGACTATCTTTAGACATTTTGCAAATGCTTTTTTAGTAAGGCGTTGCAGATTAGTCCTCCCTGAGGACTGCTGTTTAGTGGGTGATGGGTGGAGAAGGTTTCTTCAGAGGGTCTTACATTTTTTCTGTCCCTGATTGTTACTTAAGGAAGGCTGATGACAGCCACTTTGAAAGACTTTACATGCCATTGTGCCCATGCTATGGATAGTACTGTTTGGAGCCATCATCATCATCACAACCTGCTGTGAGAGCTATCGCTTTGCCAAAAAAAAGGCTGTGTCTGCACTACAGCCAGAAAATGACATTTGAAAGAGAAGCAACCCAATTTTCTAGACAGAGGATGTGGATCCCTAACCTTACACATCCCCGTCTAGAAAATGAGTATAAAAGTGTCACCTAAGCAACTGTACTTTGTTCCATTTCCAAGTACTTCTTGATCAAGCAAGGGAGGGCCCCACAGAGTACTCAGAGAGTTGCTGTGAAGGCAGAGCTGCTGTCTGCATGGTGCCCAATCTCCCAAAGGCAAGGAGACTACACTTGAAGTCTGGGCAACTTGGGGGCATGGCCAAGCCGCCAACCGAAATGGCTGCACCTCGGAATCCGACCTCCCGGGTGGCGCGAGCCGCAGCACAGACACTGGCGATGTTGCGGGAGTGACCGTAGAGGCGGCCGGCACCGTGCAGGACTCTTGGGGTGCCCGCAGTGCAAACCGGCACTGATGCGCAGAGCCTGCAAGCGTGGCGGCATATCCCCACGTGTGACGCCGGGGGCTCTATTTGGAGGAAGCCGGCGGGCGCTCCAGGCAAGCCGGGAGGACACTGCCGCGGGGCCGGCCTGTCACACGGAGGGGGGAAAACAGTGAGGTAAGCGGTGGCGGTGGGGGCACCCAGACTCCCTCGTCAAGTACCGACGAGCCCCGAAGGCGTCCCCCCGGAGTCCCTGTGGTGGCAAGGTCTGCGGGTGAGACTGGGGGCCGGGAGCCGAAGGGCGATGTAAGATGCCCCCCCCCCGCTGCCGCACCAGGCGTGAAGCATGGAAGATACCAACAGGACTCCTGCCTCCCTCCTCCTGCTCCAAACCCCGCACATATATAGGGGGCACGGTCAGAGACACAGATAAAAAATGTTCACACTGGGACACACCAACGAGTGGGCACAGAAGAAGGCCTGGTGCCAATTAACCGACAGAGTCAGTTTGGTGGCCCCCTCCGTCCCCAACAACACTGTGCGGCCCAAAGGGCTCATAACACATGTGTGCCTAATTGTGTCCCTGGCCTAGGGCATGGTCCGGAGGGACCCCAAACAGAGAACACTTTCATTCAAGATGCCAGGGCGTGGCGCAGAAACACAGCTGGGCAACATGGCGGAGGGAGGAGTAACACAAAAGGCCGCAGCAGCCGGGTCAGGCACCATGTTGCTGGAACTGCAGGTGGATTTTAAAGCCCTGGATACTCGCTTTGATGCCCTAGACAAGAGGCTGGATACCATGGGTGTCAGGCTTGACCAGCAAGAGGGGCGCTTAAGGGCAGGATCTCTGACCTGGAGGACGGCGCCGCCCAAGCCACCAAAAAGCTTGAGCGCATGGAGAAACTGCTCAGGTCAGTTGCCATCAAGAATAAAGATTTGGAGGCTCGAGGGCGGCGAAACAACATACGGGTAGTGGGTGTACCCGAGTCCACCAACACCGGGCGATTGGACGGGTTCATGGAGACCCTACTGTCCGACCTCTTTGGACGGGAGTCCTTCACTGCTACTTTTGTGGTGGAACAGGCGCATCGCATCCTTGGGCCGCTCCCCAACCCAGGCTGCCCGCCAAGGCCAATTATAGCCCGTCTGCTAAATTTCAAAGACAGGGACACTGCGTTGAGGATGGCGCGTGAGAAGGAGTGGCAGGGTTCCTCCATAAGTAAACACAAGAAATCCTCGGGTCTGAGAGAACAACTATGCCAGAAAAAGAGACAGCAAAAAAGATCTCAGAGTACTTCTGAAGGAGTCCCTTAATTAGGACGTAATCCCATCACCCACCGAGGTGGCATGCTTCATCATCTGGGATTCTCCTCTTGACGGGGACCCCTAGCCCCGCCAAGGGCTACAACCCCCTCACTGTGAGGGAGGAGCTCAGGGATGTTTTTATTCCTACGCTGTTTAGGATATAATAAATCCTTCAGAGGAGAAAACACTTGACTGGTTGGGTAATGGGCGCAGTGCAAAACAAAAATTGATGTAATGTGAGAGAAGTGATGCTAAAACTAGCTACCAGGAGCGACAGGAACTTTGTTGATTCGTTCCTGGTGCCAGGATTAAAAACAGAGCACCTGCAGTCTGAAATAATAACTGCATGTGGTGGACGCAAACTGGTCTACATGTTTCAGCCTAAAGGACCCTACCAGGTGTCACGGCTTTCATCAGGACCATAGAAAATTGTGCTACTGCGAGGAAAAGTGAGTGGTGATGAATAAAGAATGTAAATACAAAACCAGTAATCCCACTCTTGGTGTGCTCGATTTACTGGTCCTATACGTTATTTACGGATAAGAAGCCTCACCTCAACCTGGCCACAGCACAGGGGAGAGGCACTGCTCTCTCCGTCGGTACCCCGGGCTTTCACGGAGCTGGAACCGGAGGGTCCTTCCATATCCCTGTACCCGGACTTCACCGCAATCGTGCAGGAAGCGCGGCTAAAGTACGCGGGGGTAAAGGCGAATCTTCGCAAGCTGGGGCTGCGCTATGGGATGTTATACCCTGCCCGACTAAAAGTGGATGTGGCGGGCCGCTCTCGTGTCTTTGACTCTCCCCACGACGCCCAGGAATTTTGCCAGGCCTATTCCAGATCGGGGCGGCAGCGAGCAACACCCTCCCTGCAACAATCACAGAATATCCCAGACTCTGGTGCAAGTGCGGAACTCTTTTCGGCCAGCTAAAAGTGTCCAAGATAGCTAAGTACAATGACAGCCCTGTGCCCCATCTTACATAGCAATGCCCAGTTCAGTGTTTTCCCTTTTCCACAGGTTTGGTCAGTGTTGCGGTAGACCGCCACCCGTGGTGGACTACATCACACCCATACAGCCGTTTAAACGCCAACAGCACCGGGGAAGCCGCGTGGCATAGCCACCACCCTAGTGCAGGTGCACCTCTTATGTTTGCTACTTCATAGTAGAATGCACCTTTTTCATATATGTTTGAAATTTGTTAATGGGGGTCGGGTTATTCCCCCGAAGTTCGGTACGGGGGATGGGAGGAGGTAGGGGGAGTATGGGGTTCTCAAGCGTGCCTTGGCAATAAGGCTCCTTCGTACATCATTTTTGCAGTGCAGTAATGGTTACTCGGCACAGGCTATTCCTATAACATAGATCTAGGTCATGGCGGATAGGGTATAACCAGAAGCCAACATTGTGATGATGTCCTGGAATTTAAGGGGTCTTAACAATGCGCGTAAATGTAAGCAGGTTCCCAATTATTTGCAAAGCCACCAGGTGGACATTGCATTCCTGCAGGAGACGCAACTAACCTAACGCCCACTGCCAGGTCTCCTTTGGCCGCCACTTGGGGGGCACATAGATACTTTGCAGGTTACAGTTCATACGCAAGAGGGGTTGCAATATTGATTCATAGGCGGGTGCCATTCAGGGAGGTGGCGGTGTACAGGGATGCTGGTGGGCGATACCTGCTGGGCAAGGGATGTCTACTTGAGCATTCAGTACTATTTGTAAATCTTTATGCACCAAATATTGATGATCCTGACTTTTTAAAATCTATTTTTGTACAAATAGAGCGCATGGGGGGGGGCGGACCAGATCTACTTGGGAGGGGACCTTAATGTACTTATTGACCCAGCGAGAGACAGCACTGCTACCACCGCAGACACCAAATTCAGAGCTAGGCGTTCGCTATTAGATAATATAGAGGCACTTGGGTTGGTGGACGCATGGAGATACCACAGCCCCAATCAGGACGGGTACACCCATTACTCCGCCCCACATAACACATGGACACGGATAGATTATTGGCTTCTCACTGCGGGGGCGGCTCTGTGGGTTAGCACGGTTTGTCAACTCCAGCGTACACTGTCGGACCACTCCCCTGTCCAGATGCAACTGAGAATCCCACGTGCGGGGGGGGTGGAGAGACCGTGGAGATTTCCTGACATGGCCTTGAGGGATGCTTTATTTGAAGAAGAACTCTGCGACGCAATACTGGAGTATTTCTCACACAATGTTGGCACTGTGAATTCAAAGGCCACGCTATGGGAGGTCTTCAAGGCGTACACCAGGGGAGTGTGAATCTCAAAGAGTGCTGGGGTACTTAAGGACCTACGCCGCACACTGGTACGATTGGAAGCGCAACACGCGGAAATTGATAGGAGTGACTCGGTCCCCTCGCACCCACCTTGTCAATAACGCTGAGCATCCCTTATGGCGGAGTTCCAGGAGGCGGCAGAGCGGGAGGCACATTATTTGGGCAAGTATGCAGTTGCCAGGCGATATGGGGAGGGCGAAAGACCGGGTAGAACACTTGCTAGATTGATGCACCAATCCCGCAAACCGATCTATGTAGCCAAATTAACAGGACAGGAAGGCTCGCGGATAACTGGCAATGTAGGTGTCCTCGAGGAGGCACTCACTTACTATGTTACTTTATATACCTCTAGAGCCACCGGGAACCCAAGACACATAGGGACTATCTAGATGAGATCTCACTGGTCTGGATGGAAAAAGCACATCAGGAATTCTTGGCTGAACCCTTCTCTGAGGACGAGGTAATCGAAGCCATTGATGCACTGGATGGCTCCAAAGTCCCAGGGCTCGATGAGTTCACTGGATGCTTCTATAAGAAGTTTAAAGCTATTCTTGCCCCACACCTCATAGACATGTATCAGGAGGCGGTGGAGTCGGGAGTGCTTCCTCCTACCTTGAGAGAGGCGGTTATAATCCTTCTCCCTAAACCCGGGAAAGACCCATTGAAATACGGTTCATATAGACCGCTGTCCCTCTTAAATTTCGACAGTAAGATTCTAGCCAAGAACTGGCAACGCGGCTTGCCTTGATTATTGATCAGCTGATCTCGCCATCTCAGTCGGGATTCATCCCCCATAAATCAACCGCTCTTAATATCCGTACATTATTTGCCACATTGCACAGAATTTCACCCTCGGTCCCTGCGGCGGCCGTGCTGCTCAATGCGGAAAAGGCATTTGACTCCCTTGAGTGGCCCTTCCTATATGCCGCGTTGGGTCGCCTAGGGGTGCCGGATCGGTTTCAAGCTGTCATCAAATTATTATACACACAACCTACAGCGCGCATTCGCCTCAATGGCACGTTGACCGCCGAGTTTCCACTTACACGGGGAACACGGCAGGGGTGCCCACTCTCTCCCCTGCTGTTCGTGCTAGCACTGGATCCACTGGTGCGGCACCTGCAGGAGCGGTACGGTCATCGGGGCCTGCAATTTAACACTGGTCCATTACTCCTCACGTTGTACGCAGACGACATCATACTTTATGTACGGCATCCGGATGATAACCTTACACGACTTCTCCGCGAAGTGACAAGGTACGGCACCCTGTCGGGTCTTTGCATCAATTGGGAGAAGTCGGAGGATTTCCCGCTGACCGAGGCGCCATGTGGCAAAACGGCGGAGTATCCACTGACATGGTGTGAAGACTCCCTTAAATACTTCGAAATTCATATACACAGAGAGGCGGATCGTATCCTTCAACTTAACTACGGTCCGGTGATGGAAAGGCTAGGCCGCAACATAGAGCAATGGTTGACACTCCCCCTGTCCATGGCGGGAAGGATAGCCATTGTTAAAATGGTAGTCCTCTCACAATTTCTGTATTTATTTAAAAACATCCCAATTCCGTTTTATAATAGTTTCTTCTCCGCCCTTCGGACACATTTGATACGGCTGGTGTGGGGTGGCAAGCAGCCTCGGATTAGCTGGGATACCCTAATGTTGCCGTATGAGAGAGGAGGGTTTGGGGTGCCAAATTTCCGCATTTATTATTTGGTAGCGCAGGCAAGTTTTGCTAGGCACTGGTACCACGCAGCTGTCAGGATTCCATATTTCAGACCGGAGTCCGATCTGGCACTCCCGGCGCCCCTTAACTCCCTGTTGCCGGCTGGGTTTCCTCGGGACCCACAAGATATTCAGACGCTCTCCACAACCAGCTGGGCCTGGCACAAATTACTCAATGCAACTGGATCTCGCATCTTATACTCCTCCGCATTACCACTAGCGGGAAATGGCTGGATTCTCATTTTGCAGGAGACGCTTGTAAAGCGGACCTTGGCAAAATTTCATTTGGAAACGTTCGGAGACCTGTTCCCCAGTGGTCATGTCTTCTTGCGCACTGAGGACCCTCGCTTTCGGGAGGCCATTGTTATGGATCACTTCATATTGCAAAGGCTGCAGAGGGCCCTGAGGGCTAACATTTTTAGCTTCCCGCTAGAGGCTCCTGAGTTCCCCCTTTTGACAGGTATTATCAAAGATGTAGGCGGGAGTCACCTTATGTCTAGACTATATAAGGCTGCAGTGGCAATGCTCCCCAGTCGGGATTTTGGGGTACGAGCGGCTTGGGAGCGGAACCTTGGTCATCCCATCTCCGATTCACAGTGGGGTCGGTGCTGCACACAAATATGCCGAGTCTCCCCCAATCACCGGCATAAGTTGCTGCACTTTAAATTCCTTTGGAGAGCATACATGACACCCAGCACACTACATCGTATCGACCCATCCCGTCCACACTCATGCCCCAGACGTCGCTCCCCAGAGGCAGACTTCGCACACATTACTCGGACATGTGACAAGATAGCGGGTTACTGAAAGGTGGTCTTTGGAGAGATCTCCCGTATGATAGAGATGGAGCTTGCACCCACACCACTGATGGCACTGCTTGGGTACATACACAACCTCCCCAAATCTAAGCGACGGTTTGTTGCCATTGTGCTCCTCATTGGCAAAAGGGAAGTAGCCCTAAACTGGGGCAGTAAATACACACCCACGTTTGGCTGCGTAGCATGACTTATTGCAACACAAACAGCAACATACATGCATCATTACAGCCACCTACTGCTAGGCCCCTTGATATATGGCAACCATTCCACTCTTACCTGGTGTCCGTACGGGACACCGGCGGCAACCCGCCCCCACAGCAACTCGCCCCCACAGATGCCGGGATAGAAGGGGAACACCCGGGACCAATGGGCCGTCGCCGATGTTGTAAGGAGTTTAAATGTATGTATTCCACGCCCCCTTGCAGGACGGGACTATTGTATTCAGTGATTGCCTTGTAAACCTTTGCCTGTACATTGGCTTGTATATCAACATTTTAACATGCCAAATACCAAGCTGCACTGTATTTATGTTTCAGTGTTCTTGTGAAAATCAATAAAAACAGTCAAAGAAAAAAAAAGTCTGGACAACTTGCTGGGGAAGCAGTGCGTCTGCCTAGTGTAGGTGCTGCCTGCCTGATCACGGAGTGAAAGAGAGTGCCTGCCCCTGGTTTCGGGGAGACTGTACAGGAGGAGTAGCCCAGCCATGTTTCTGGGATGCAGAGTACCTTTAAAAAGCCAACTGCTGGGGGCGTGGCCAAGATGGTGGCACGAGCGGTCGCACTGCATTAAGCTCCGCTCTAAACCCGCCACATATATCCTGATACCACAGTGCCCTCGAGTGACAGCCCTTACATTTTGGCACCGGAGGCTTCCCAGAGCTGCCCTTTGCCCATACTGTGGTTGCTGGTCGATGGGGAGGCGCGGGAACTGCGCACCATTCGAGTGAGTGGAGAGCCCAGGAGGCCGGGAGCTCTGAACGGAAGACGAGCTGCCTTGCTGTCGGCGGACGCCCGCGCGTCACATTGGGAAGCTTACCCTGCACTGGCGCCTTGTGGCGGCACAACGCACCTGATCCGGCCGGTCATCCGTCAAGGCACAGGAGATCACGGACGCGGTCCCCGTCCCTAGTGGCGCTGACTAGGTCGGTGCGCCGCGGCCCTGCTGATATGCCGGGCCGCGTAACTTGCATCACATCTGCCAAATACATATCGGGAGCCTCAACGCGACAAGCCGCGGACCTCCTGTGGGGGCGGCGGAGGCGGGACAGGCCGCAACATTGACCCGCCGGGCCCCCCCCTTCGCGACTCGGCCCAGTCTGCTGAATCTACACGGCTACGTGAGATCTGCACAACACACAGCTGCCATTGAGGTGGAGGCCACACAAGAGCGGCACCCAGGTGAGGAGCGGGGACACCCACGACCATTGTCCCGGTCCCTTTGGGTCATCTCCTGACCCCGGCCATGTGCTGACTGCCCGCGGCAGCTGGGGTATGGAGATCCTGAGCGGACGCTTGGGAGTTCATTCTGGACAGGCACGGGCCGTATTGGAGCGCTGCACTTGAGCGGGCACGACAGGCCGTGACCTCGCGAAGGGGGCACTGAGGCGGGTGTACTGGACAGGTGGCCATTTGGAGCTGGAGTGTCGTGGGTCCCAACAGATGTGGAGATAGGTGTGCTGTGTACACCCAAGCGCAGCCCCCCTGGTTTCCTCTCCGCCTTCGAGCTGGGTTGGCCAGATTGGGCTTGAACCGACCTTATGCGTGTGCGCCCCCTGCTTCACCATTCTCTATGAGATTCTTTCCTCGCATACTCCTGCCCGCCCATGGCTTCAGGCAATCCTGAGACTTTGTACACACTATTTGTGTTGGCCCAGAGTGACACTTTACCTCCGCGCCCACCTCTCTCCTCTTTCCTCTGGAATTACCGGACCCGCACTGCTCCTGGACGGTTGTAGACAAGGCCTGATACTTGCAGACACACTACTGAGGTCTCTGGTCTGACGGTATGACCCCTTGCTTTGTTCCCCTGCATCATTCTTGGTCCTCCATCCCAGACCCCTGCTCACACCTGACGTCGCGATGGGCAAGCCTAGACTGGAGAAGCCTCAGACGCAGCCCACGGAGCTGGAACCAGCGCCGCCAGGCGCGAAGACCATGCCGCACCCTGAGTCATCAATCCCAGTAGATCGCGGAGATCACTCACACAGATTTGATGAGTTGCTGGCAGCCATCCTGGATATTAAAACTACGCTGGGAACGAAGATTGACTCCATGAGTATTGATATGGGTTATTTGAGGGAGGACCACAAGAAGCCGAAGGGTAGGATGGAGGAGACCGAATCCACTTTGGCGTCGCTGCGCCCCACGGTATCCGAGACGGCCACCCAACTGCAATCCCTCCAACAGGAGGTGGACTACCTGAAAGCGCGTGTGGAGGACCAGGAGGGGCGCTCACGCCGGAACAATGTACGCATTGTAGGTCTTCCGGAACGAACGGAGGGCCCCAGTATGGAGCTGTATCTGGAAGAATGGTTCACAACGGATATCCTGTAAGGGAAGGTTTCAAAAATTTTCTCCATAGAGCGCGCGCATAGGGTCCCGGGGGCCCCCCCGCGCCTGGGTGCCTTCCCCAGGCCAGTGGTGGCAAGACTCTTCAACTATCGGGACCGTGATCACATCTTGCAGGCCACCCGAGCACGTGGCCCGTGGCAAGTCAACAGTTCCACGATTCATATCTACCCAGACTACACCCTGTCAGTGCAGCGCCGGCGATCCTCCTACATGGACGTCAAAAAATGTCTGAGAGACCATGAGATACAATACTCCTTTCAATACCCGGTGCGCCTTCGTATCCGTTACAAAGAAGGCACAGTGTTTTGTAATACTCCTGAGGAGGCGTGGTCATGGATCGAGCAGCAGGGCCTGGCGCGCGGCCCTTCCGCCTCTTCGCCGGACCCCCAGCAGGCCTGGAATTAGTGGAGTCCCGCAGGGGTCGAGGCAGGAGACAACTTCGCCAACCAACACAGGCCCAACTGGCTCGGGAGCGAGCACAAGCTATAAAGACGGCGGAACACATCGGCAGCCCCACATCTTCTCTCAGATTGGACTCAGACACGACTATGGACCAAACATTGCCTCTTACAACTTTGCAGCTCGAGGCGCTAACAGGGGGGGGGGCGGCCCTCATTCCGCAGACTGCAGATACACTGGGCTGAATATTTCAAGCACATACAGCGGTTCCGTGCCTCCAAGCTACACGATAGGGGCGTATGGACATGCTACCGGGCTGAGTTGAGAGAGGCGGCACGTCAGCGGCAACATCTGGCCCGGCTGCACCCCCATCCACCGAGGGATAAGTAGCTGATACAGCAGAAATATTGTTTATTATTGTCTTTTGTTCCTTTTTGTTGTTTTCTTGAATTGCAATTTAGTGCGAATGGCCTATTGCCTGTTGGCAAGCCGGCCTGGGGTGGGATGTTGGGATTGGGGAATTTTGTTGATTATTATGTTGATCTCTTTGGCTGCCTATGAACAGTGGGGACCGTGGATTGGTCGTGTGTGGTCGTTTGTGGGTGTCGCCTCGGGGGGTGGGTGGATGCGGGGAGGGGTGGTGTTCAGTGTCTGGTGGACCGTTCCACGCCAAAGCTTTACATCAGGATTAGGCAGGATTAGGCAGATGGCGAACGGGGATTATTCTTTATTGATCTGGAATGTAAGGGGTTGGCGGGTTGTGCTAAACGACACAAAGTGTATCAGTATTTACGTAGTAATGGGATCACGTTTGCACTGTTGCAAGAGACACATCTCACCGCACAGCCACTTGCCTCGCTCCGTAAAAGATGGAGGGGCACGATACTGGGCACCACATATTCGGGATACGCCCGAGGAGCGCTCATTTTGGTGGCACCGGGAACCCCACTGCAGGTCACACATTCCCGAGTTGATACACAGGGCCGCTTCGTCACTATGGAAGGCCTTCTGGATGGGTCCCCAATGGCACTGGTGTCTCTTTATGCCCCAAACTCGGGCCAGTCCAACTTCCTACAAACACTTACACCATCTCTGCTCACGGATCCCACGGTCCCCATGTATTGGGGTGGGGACTTTAATGGGGTGCAGGATCTTGAATTGGACCGCTCTCGCCCCGCTCTCGCCCCCCTCTACCGGGGGCGCAATCCATTAAATTGGCACAACATATGACGGAGTGGGTGTCCAATATGCAGATACATGATGTATGGTGTTGGCTACATCCCCAGACACGCACTTACTCGCATTATTCGGCATTACATGATTTATATACACGAATAGACGCTGTGCTCTGCTCGGACAATGCCCTCTATAGCATACTACACGCTGACTACTTAGCACGCGCGCTCTCCGATCATGCCCCGCTCCAACTGAGATTGTCCTGGGGCATGTGACGCCCCGAGATATCGACTTGGTGATTGCCGAGTGCCGCGTTGGCCGACTCATCCTACCGGGCCACCCTCCTAAACTCCATCGAATCCTATTTTTCAGTAAACGAGGGGACCGCCTCGTCAGCTGGAGTGGAATGGGACGCCTTTAAGGCTGTCCTCCGTGGACACGCCATCAAGGCAACATATGGCGCTGGGAAAACACTGACCACTATGCTGCACACCCATGAGTTAGCAATACAGAGCTGCGAGCAACACATCCCCACCGACCCCCAGATCTGCCCTGCTCTAGCCCAGGCTCGCCTGGCGTGTAAAAGCGCAATGGACAACCTATGCGCGCTAGACTACAAAACATATCTGGCACGCAGTCACAGGGAGGGCGATAAGGCTGGCAGGCTGCTCGCGTGGCTATTGCGCTCTGACATTACACAACCTCCCATCACTGCTATATACACACTCACCGGAACTCTAGTGAACACACAGGAAGCCATCAACCAATCTTTTTATGAGTACTATCAGGCATTGTACGCGGCCCCAGACATGCATGATCCCACTTCAGTTCAGGACTTCCTCACGGATATACAACTTCCACAGATCATACCAGCACACTATGATGCCCTAGAAGATCCCATTGCGCTTGATGAGATCACGGACGCAATCGGGCAGCTGGCAACTGGCAAACACCAGGGACGGACGGTTGGCCATCGGAGTTCTATTCCACCTTCTCTGTACAACTTGCACCTAGGTTAGCCAAAGTGTATACCGATGCCTTCGAGATAGGCGCGCTGCCTCCTACCCTGAGGGAAGCGACGCTAGTGATTCTACCAAAACCAGGTTGGGACCCTCTCCAAATGGCCTCCTATCGCCCTCTGTTGATGTTGAACGACCTCTACAAAATTCTCGGGAAATTATTGGCAAACAGGTTAATTAATGCAGTTCCCCTGCTGGTCCACGAAGACCAAAATGTCTTTATACCAGGACGGAACACTGGTTTGAATCTGAGACGCCTGTTTACACTGCTGGACTGGGCGCAGGGTGAGGCGGAGAGGCCTTGGGTCGCATCCTTAGACATCGAGAAGGCATGCAACACCTTGATCTGGGATTATCTCGTAGCGGTGCTGACAGGGTTCGGCATCGGACCTAACTTCATAAGGTGGATATGACTGTTGTATTTCAGACCGCAAGCTAGAGTAAAGACGGGTCGCACCTTCTCCCCACTTTTTTCGATAGCACGGGGAACGCGCCAAGGTTGTCCCCTGTCACCGGTTCTTTTCGCTCTGGCCATGGAGCCACTGGCGTGCAGATTGCAGCTGCGTGTCATTGACTGGGGTCTGCAGGTCGATCAGCGGTGGCACATAATATCGCTATACGCAGACGACGCGTTAATATACCTGCGCGGCCGGACAGAGATACTACAGTCAATTATGGACCTTTTGGATGCACATGCGAGGGTTTCACGACTCCAAGTTAATTGGACCAAGTCGGTGGTGTTCCCAATGACCACAATGTCACCGGCACAGAGACGACGGGCACCGGACACGCCGTTGACATGGGTGTTTGACACCTTTAAGTATTTGGGGTTCAGGTTTATCACTCAGGGGCCGATACTGTGGATGGAAATCTCGGCAGGGCCATAACTAGAGCACGCTCGACTCTCCCATTCTGGTTGGGCCTCCCGTTGTCTCCCATGGGCCGGGTGGCCATCTCTAAGATGTTGGTCCTTCCTCGCCTCTTATACTTCTTCTATACACTCCCCTACCGCCTACCTCAGAGACTCTTCAGGGACCTTGAATCCTTCTTGGTCTCCCTGATATGGGGTAACTCAAGAGCCAGGGTGGCTCTCCATAAATTATACTTACCACTATCGGCTGACGGTTTGGGCGCCCCAAATTATGAGCGCTACTATGCCGCTGCACAATTACAGTGGCAAATGCGGTGGCTCGCCAAGAGCAACCTCGCGGAGATGACCACGGGTGCCTGACATGGGATCCCCCCACGTTGATGGAATGGATGTCAGGAACAATTACCATGACTCCGAAAAAACGAAGCAACATATTAATGATAGCGGCCAGTCGACACTGGTCCAGATTTGTGGTACCTACTGGCCGAACTGCGCCATATGCCCCTGGCCTGCCGTTGGAACTCCTCCCCAGTACATTCTCCTGTCACATGTGCCTGGAATTGCAGCTATGGAAGGAGAGAGGGCTAGATACATGGGGAGACATGTATGCAGACTCGCAATTGCAAACATTTGAGGATCTGGTAGACACATACGGAGTACCGCAAGGCTCCTTTTTATTACATGCCTTGCTCACACGCCATACTTCACGAATGTGGGGCGATGATCGTGTGGAGCCTGTTCCGTCACACCTGCTTCAAACACTGCTCACGCATGGCCGGGGCAAACATGCTGTAACAGCTATCTACACCTCTTTCAGACTTGACGATCCGCCGGTACTGGCGGTATTGCGCGGATACTGGGACGCTGAGTTGTCCGTCACCCTTTCGGACAAGCAGTGGCTGCAATGTCTTAACTACCCAAAAATCATATCGACCAACGCCAGATTGAAGTATACTCAATTTAATTTTTTGCACCACACGTATCTCACACCCCACAGATTGGCACGCATATACCCTGCTGCAGCAGACATATGCCCCAGATGCCGAGACCAGGGAGCCACATTTACACACATGGTGTGGACTTGCACCGTTATTCAAACATTTTGGTCTGCGGTGGCCGCTTTGCTTGCAGAGGCAACGGATACACAGATAGAGGCAGAACCCCTTCATTTTCTGCTGGGCGTCACAAGACGCAGCGCGTCTCGTAAGGGCCTGAACAAGTTCTTAGATCTAGCCTGAGCTTAGCCAAGCGCAAGATAGCCATGGCGTGGAAGGCGCCATCGGGCCCCAGTGTGCACGCGTGGATGCTTGACCTCTGCAGATCCTTGGTATCGGAACACACGAACCAATTGGAGACAGCAGCGCGAGCAACGGCGCCCCCGCGCCGGATTCCTACACAATGGCACGATCGAAACTAGGTTGCCCGTGGCAGTCCCTCCCTCGTAGATCCGTTTCCTGCTAAGGGACCCTGGGTCTCCTTGGACTCCCGGGACCCATATTAATATATGAGCATACATGCTTGCACACACAAGGTACCCTAGCCCTCCACATCTCTTTCACTCCATCCTGCCCACCCCCTCTTCCTCCCCCGCATCTCACATATCTTCTCCTTCTTCTTCCCCTCCCTCTCCCCCCCCCCCCTCCGGCCGCGCTCACCTGCAGCGACTTAACACACCCCGGTGGCTCTATGGAAGACACCCGCTGATACATCATATCGCCAGCCGCAATTACGTGGGCAGCTACACGAAGAGATCGTTTTCTTTCCCCTTTTATTTTGTTCCTCTTGTTCAGGTTAAGGTTATTTAATGCCAGTATATGATTTGATGGTGGTATGGTCTTGAGGAACAATGACGGTTTCTCCTTAATTATTCTGATTTCAATTGACAAATTATATTTGAACTCTACCGCAAAGTGAAGCGGCGAACCGGCCAACAAGGTGGACTTTAATGTATCCTAGCTGAGTCCTTTTTTCCCTGCACTCCGCTCATGCCACCCCGATTATTGCCATTTAGTAATGTCAGTGTTGGATTGACTTGTCATGTAAATGTCAATGATGTTTTCTTGTTAAAATCAATAAAAATCATCTAAAAAAAAAAAGAAGTTAATTGCAACAACTATTGGAGCCTTTTGAGAGGCTTATAAAGGCCATGCCATTTCTTAGGCAGGGATCGCCATGTGGATTGTCAAATGCATCCAAACTTGTTAGGGCTAAAAGAACCCTACCTTCCCACCCCAGGCCACACTCCACCCACAACCAGGGCACCACTATGGCTTTTCTGGGGAACATACCCATAGCTGATATTTGTAAATATGCCACATGGTCCTCTTCACACACATTTGCAAAACATTGTGTGAACATCCTTGCAAAGCAGCAGGCCAGAGTTGGTCAAACTGTCCTCAGGACCCTGCTCTGCGCCATCTTCTGGCTAGCCACTGCTCAGGGAAATACTGCTTTACAGTCAATTTCAGAGCTTGTGTGTCTACAGCCACACACATAATGGTACATGCCCAAAAAAACAAAACAAATGTAGTGTAAAAATATTTATAAGCGCATGAACTGATGACTTGAAGGCATTATGGTACTGTGGGACAGGAAAGAAAAATAAGTCAAGCAAATACACCATCAATGAGTTAGTTACTAAAGCACCACATGTTTAACGCTTTTAGCACATGCAAACTCAATAGATGTGGTAAATTGTAACATTTCCAAAAAGAATGCAAGAATTTCAGTGTGGATGGATTCAGCAAGTCTCAATCCTTGCTGCAGAGGTGGCACTTGCTCTGGGTCAAAGTCTGATGATATAAAAATTAGTACTGGTGCCCACCAGCAGTAAGCAGCAGCATATATTAAGCACTACTAAACATCCATGACATTAATTTTATTTTGTAATATCACATATTTGCACTGCAATTAATTAGTTGCTGAGTAGAGGAGTATTTTTAAGGTAATCAGTAAAATGTATTTATTAGAGCCATCTTGATTGTGAAGGGGCTAGGATTGAAAAACCATTCTGGAGGAACTACACTTTCACTAATGCAACATTCCCATCCACTCCATGTTCCCATAGCATTATAGTAAAGCTAGGAATAGTGGGTTTCTTCTGTGGACGTCAAACTTTCATCAGGAAGTAATAAATATGTTACCATCGCATTCACAGTAATTCCTTCACGTCTTTATGAGGAATATGGTGTAGAAGGTTAATATCTATTTGTAGCCCATAGGGCATATTATACTAAATAGAAATACACTGATACTTGCATGGCCATGCAAGATAAGCTCTTCTGCACCTGCAACTAAGCTTGCAAGGCTAAACAGTTATTGTCAGAGACACCTATGACAGGACCAAACATTAAACTAGAACATAAAATAGAAATACAAACATTATCACACAACATAGACTGATCAAGGAAACTAACTGGTCCAGGAATTCTATGTATGACTATACAGCTGCAGCGAATACTAAGGCAAATTCATATGAAAATGGAAAGGGGCTAGGTGCTATTAGGGAGACTTGGAGGAAACCGCCAAGGAAAGCTGAGTACTTGCTAAACACAGCTTGCACTAACATGCAATTGTATAACTTGAGGGATGGTCCAACTTAAAATTACAGGATATAATATGATTGTTGAGGGGAAACTACAGCATTAGTATGCACAGTTTTTTTTTCATAACAAATGTTATTGGGTTTTTTGCAACAACAGAGCTGGACCGGCCTACATACATGTATTGGACTTTGCAACATAAGACCCCATAAACAATTAAAACACAAAACATGCACAGTGTATCTCTAGCCACTCCCCCATCCCACCACAGATCATTGACAGTAATTTTAGTTGATTGGATCCATCTCGGTCCCCAGCATGGCATGGCCAAAGTATCGAATTTCAGCATCAACTTGAGATTCTGCAGTGCGAACAGGCGCCAGTAATATGCCTCTATAACCAGCCCTTCTCTGCCATATCCTCTGATGTTTCTGGGGGCATCCCCTAGCCTGGAATACCTCTACTTCCAGCCCCATGCAGTAGTTCATCCCTCTCGTCCACGCCCCCCTAGGGATGGTGGCGTGCTTGCTTTCCAGTGTCGGGCTACATCTCTTTTCGCTTGTGTGAACCCCAAAAATAGTAAATGACGTTTGTAGCGGTTTGCGCATATCCTCTCTGTGCTATGAAGGAGAAGCAGTTTTTGGTGACTAAAGGAACATCCCAGACGAGAACCTCGCCCAGTCAGGACGACACCACCCTCCAAAAGTGCATCAATGCTGTACCGCATGTACTTTCCTACATACGTTATGAAGCTGTATAACGTATGTAGGAAAGTACCTGCCTCTGCCTAACATTAGAGACATATGGGAGATCCAATTAGGCCCATGCGTCAAAGGCGACTTTTTGTGTAATACACCCTATGCAAATATTTTAAATGGATCAATCGAAGCTGGGAAGATATCGCGGCTCCATGGGGAGCTTCTAGAGCTTTGGTCCAGTCATTCTCGTCTGTGTTTTTAATGTCTGCCTCCCAGGCCGCCTTGAGAGCAGGCAACGTAGTGGTGCTATTTGTGACCAGGAATTGGTACATTTTGGAGATCTTATGAGTATCTAGATCACCCATTAATAATTTTCCTTCAAGCGGTCTGAATTCTGGCAAGACCAGGAAGTCATGTACATAAGAGGAGATAGCGTGTCGCATCTGCAAGTATTTATAAAACTGACTACGGTGCAACTGGTATTTAATTTGCACCTCTTGAAATGATTTAAGCACCCTGCCATACATAACCACCCCCAATGTAGAAATGCTGATATGATCCCACTTTTGAAAGCCCCTCAATTGGGCTACTTGTTTGAGAAGAGTGCCCTGCCACATGGGGGTGTCTTGCGTCAGCCTTCCCCACCAACCCATCCTGTGAAGGGACCGCCTCCACATGTGTATCACTACTCTCGTTGCTTTGGGAGGGAACCAAGTCCTTTCTTACTATAAAGCAGGTGAAGTACGGAGGAGTCGCCCATCGCCCCTCTTTCCATGACATATGCCGGTTCGTCGTGCAGGCCATACCACCAGTCATTGATGATCTGCAGGTGGGAGGCTTCATATTATGGCTGGACATCCGCAGCAGCTATGCCTCTGCAATGCGTAGTCTGAAAACAAGTCCGGAGAACTATGCGGGAAGCACCCTCCGCCCCAATAAGAACTCACCTAGGAGCGCATTATTCTGTCAAAACCACAATGGATAAACATTGTAGGGATAATTCTGAAGTTGGTATAGCAAGCAGGGTAGTAAGACCATCTTAAAAATGTCCGATCTACCGAGCAGGGATAGAGGCAGTTGGGACCAGGACATCACCTCCTCCTTGGCACGCAAGAGCAATGGGGCCATATTTTGTCCATGCAGCGGTGGGGTCTGGAGAGACAAACACCTTGGTATACTTAAACCCACCAACCGCTAAAGTCAATCCAGATGCCCGCTCCAAATCTCCAGAGGACCTGCCCAGTGGGAATAGCACAGATTTGCCAACATTCATATACAGTCCAGAGGTCTCACCAAAGACCCGCGTGATTTGTAAATTACTAGGGGTGGGCTAAGAATTCTGCTCTGCCGGCGGAGTTTCCAGAGCTTTGCTCACTCCGCGCGGAGCTCGGCGTTCCGCAAAACTCAGCGAAGTGATGCTGAGCGGAGTTTTTTCTCTTGCACAGCTCGCCAACTTGGCGAGCGCTTGTGAGAAAAAAATTGCGCGCTAGACCTTCTCCCGGCTAGATTTCTCAAAGCGGGTGGTTGCGGCAGGTCAGGACCCCTCGCGTTGAGGAAGCTGCGGCTCGAGTAGAATGTCTGCTCGAGCGGCAGAAAGCAGCAGTGCCCTCCAGTGCCACGCAGAGAGTTATTCGCGCTGATTTTACAGTGCGAGACAAACTCCTGATGCTTAAAATCAGTGCAAACAGTGCAAGTTAATAGAGTCTGCAAACTCTGCCCAGGCCTATAAAATACGAGGTCCTGAGGTCACAGGATCTGCTCATGAAGTATAAAACGTCATCGGCATACAGGGCAATTCCGTCCGATACCCCCGTAGATCATTCAAATCCTCCTACCTGGGTATCAACCCTAACCCAAGCGACCAGGGGCTCCAGTACCAAGGCAAACAGCAGTGGAGAAAATGGGCACCCCTGTCTGGTACCCCACCTAATAGTAAAAGGGGCAGAGACCGCGCCAGCTACATGGACCGAGGTGATTAGATCACTGTATAATATTCGAATGTATGAAAGGAATCGTGGCCCTAGTTTAATTCTCTGAAGAAGTACTCCCAGCTCACGGAGTCAAATGCTTTAACAATGTCGGCCAATAGTAAGGCTGTGGGCCATCCCAGACGATACGCCAAGGCCAAGGCATTGTAGGCACGTCTTATATTGTGACGAGTGGCCCAGTGAGAGCCAGCCTGATCGGGGTGATCTAGCTTGGAGCCTATGTTCCATCAATCTGTTGGCCAGGGCCCTAGCGAGGAGCTTAACCTCATTGTTAAGAAGAGAGATCAGGTGGTATGATGAATGGGCCTCCAGAGGGCGACCCGGCTTGGGGAATACGATGATTTCAGCATGCTGCCAATCCGAGGAGAGCCGCAACTCTCCAGTCGCCACATGTATCCCCCCCAAGAAATGCGCCCCCAACTGCGGCATATAAGCTTTAAGAAACTTATTGGAGAAACCATTAGGCCCAGGGGCCTTCCCAGGCTGCAACTCCGCCAGGGCTGTAGGCAGCTCCTCCGCAGTGAGTGGCTTGTCCAACTGCATGGGGCAGCGTCTGACAAGGATTTAGAGGGCAGGCCTTCAACGAAATCGACTATTTGGTCCGCGGTCACCTCCTCTCTCTGAGCATATAGGTCTCTATAGTACTCAACACAGCTTTGAGGCACTACCCTGGGGCACGACACTGCCCCCGGTGCCCCCCTGGAATCCCCCCACTCCCCTCCCACTCGTCCTGGATCACCGGCACTGGGGTGGCCACGCGAGAGACCTGACACAGCCTATGACGCATTCTACTTGATTTGCCACCCCATTGATAAATGTGGCTCTCTCCAAAGCCTGCCAGGTCTGTTTGGCATCATCTAGGAGCAATTGTTGGTATTTCTGTTGGATTAGGCATAGTTGTCGTCACGCGGAACCATCATTCCCGTCATGACGGCGCTCCTCAAGGGCCAACATCTGCGCCTCTAGTTCATTCAACTCATGGGATCTGCGCCTATAGTCACCTGCACAGAAACTTATATCGACACCCCTAACATGTGCTTCATGGCCCTCACAGTGTTGTCTTGGAGGACACCGTCTCGATATTGAGGGAGAAGTATTCTATTATTGAATGGTATAGGAGCACTTTATAGGATGGATACCTAAGTGGCTAAGGCGACAACCACCATCTGAAGGGAGGGCGTTTCAAACCCATATGAAGCCAAAGAGCTACCGAGGAGTGGTCAGAGAGCCCTCTGGGCAGAATGTCGACTCCAGATACCCGATGTGTGTAGGCAATGGGTACTAACAAATAATCTAACCAAGAAAAGGAGCCATGGACTGTGGAATAATATGTATATCTGGTTTCTGCCGGATGATATGTCCTCCAGGCGTCTGCCTATCCCAGGGCGCCCACCAGAGACCCTAGTCTGAACTCCTGAGTTGCTACGCCGCGCCCCCGACCTCCCGGCCCACCATCTATCGACTTAAGGGTGTATGATATAATTCCAATCACCTCCTATCACTGCAAGACGCTCCGGCAATTCCCCCCATAGTCCAATGATGCAATCAGTAAAGGTCTGTCCCTGCGATGGGGGGGCATACACACTGCTGAGAGTGAGAGACTCTCCGTATAGCGTGCCCACCACAAACACATATCTACCATTGGCATCAACCCACCCAGGACCTGAAGGGCACTCTGCAATGACTGACAATAGCAGTACCACGTGATCCCCTCATGAACCCGGAGTGAAATGTTTGTGTGTACCCATATCTAGCCAGGCACAGGACCTTGGACCCCAAGAGATGTGTCTCTTGTAGCAGGAGACTGTCTAGCCTTTTGGACTGTTTAAGCACTGCTTCGCTCTTAATCCTATCTTGGAATCCAAGGACATTCCATGTCAGGACACAGAGATGACTGACGGAGGCAGCGTGGCCCGTGTCAGCCATCTATTTCTAAAGTAGGACGCAAGGCCTGTGCATTACAACAGCTAACAAAACAGTAGAACAAGACCCCCCCACTGCACTCCCCCCTCCACTTGTACATCAAAAACATATAAGTATCTGTCACTGAAGCGGCCCACCTCTGACCCCAACAGGGGCCAAGAAGAGGACCCCTCAACCAACCAATCTTCTCTTGTTGTATTCCTCTTAGGGTGTCCATACACGGGCTTTCCTATATCATGTCCTTATATAGGCACAATTCGCCCTGCCCTTATATAGGCATAAATTCCCAGTCCTTATTTAGGCATTAAACCATGCACTCCAAATACAGGCATGGTCTCCGACATCCGTCCACCCTAACGTCACAACGAGTTCTTGAAGAACAGACCCTTAGGCTTCGGGAGTTTCCCTAGCACAGGACTATTGATTTCTTCAAGGACTCATCTATTATGCATGAACCGTTAAACCTTAGGGGTTCATTCATGACGTCTTCCGCTGACCGATTCACGTCAATGCTAACATTCTGAGGTACCTCTCAGGTATAAATATACCTTCCCTAGCCCTTGTAAACTAGAGGAGACCTCGACTTCAGAGGAGCCCGTTTCCCGGCCTGACGCACTGAGAAGATGCTGTCATCCCTGCACGCAGAGAGTCCAGCTTCCAGTGATCTGACTTCCCTTGCGGGGTGTTGGAGTTCGAGTCTGGCAAGAGATTCCTACCTCTCTCATTCTCAAGGTATGGAGCTGACTAGAACCTAGAGGGACTCTTGGCATACTTGGCATACTAGGCATACTAGGCGTAACATACTCTTAGTATACCATAGTAAGGAATACTTCACCTACTTCATACCTCTCCCTACACCTAGGTTAGGTTAGGTACATTGGGGTAGAACTAGCTTAGAAACGCACCGTATGAGTACTCGCATTTTTAGTCTGTGTTATTTATGTAAATGAATATCTACTAAAGATCATGCTAGCGCAGTATTATTTATTTCTACTGCTTATGCTGTACATTATTTATCTTGCATACTGTCTTGTGATCGTAACTGCACATATTACTTACACGAGAAACAAGACTGTTCAATAAACCTTTTATTGAAACGCCCGTCTATTCTTTCTGTGTAACTTTAAGGAAAACTAAGCATGCACGATTGAGCTGAGTGAAATAGTTATCTATTGTTTCTACGACTCTGGGACTCGTTCTGATTCTAAAGGGAAACAAAAGTTGTCATGTTTTGCAGCTGCCAGAAACTACTCCCTTCTTGTCGTCAAGGAGTTTCTAGTGGCCTCTGAGCTAGCTGGCACAAGTAATTAAGTTTAATATACTCAATAGGGACTTACTGACCTTAGTCCTATGTCAAACCTATAGGGGATATTATTCCAATGCGCAGAGCCTATTAGGGAAATAGGAGCTACACTACATGGCGCCCAACGTTTGGTAAGGCGGTAATTTAACGCTAGATACTGAGTAACTCAGCCGTGCTTTTTCTCTTAGAGACCCCTACCCATATACTCCAAAAGACGTCTGGAGTGGGCAGGGTTAAGTATCCACCACAGCTACATAGGGGAACACCCTATATATTAGCTGTTTGGTTTGCTCAACGTTGAAGGATACAGTGTTCCAAAATATTGTGCACCTTATCTTTGTTTCCTTGAAACTTGTTCTACATTTTTACAAAGAACAAAATGCCTGGCTCCGACACTGAAACCGGAAACGGTGGAACTACGGAACAGCCAGCTGCAACAGCTTATAATATCACAGGTTTTATTGAAACCGAGGAGGGTGTTATAGACATCCCTCAAAACTTAAGAAGAGCCATCACTCTAAAACTTATAAAACATGGCCTACCACCAAGAGGCGGTAGAGCAGTTTTCGTGATAGAGGCACACGAATCCTTTCAGACAGAGGTATTCTATTCATGGGTAATATTTCCTGAATCCAATCCAGTAACACACATGTTTCACTTCTACAAAGAAGATGATCCACCAGAGGAATATATTCCTTTCGAGGATATTGAAATTCCACTAACATACCAGGAGCAGCAGCTCTGGTTTAAAGGCGCCCTAAAACATCACAGAAACATTACCAGGCTCGGTCCACTAGGTAGACCAGGAGCAACATGGCCGATTCTAGCCGGCTACACACCTCATCCTGAACTAGAGATAATGTCAGATGGGGAATTACTTATTCAACTTACAGAGTTAATAAAAATCTACAGACAATTGGTCCAATATGTCATGCGGACTTTCACAGTCCAGCAACCATTGACACTTCCAAATTCAACTCCCCAACAGGGGAATACACAAAAAATTACACCACAGACTCTCTACGCAGTCATGGGTAAAATGCCCACAAAACGTGAGCAAATTCCATTCTGGATAGCTCAAAAAATTACTCAAATCGAAGCAGTATTTCCAAATACTAGCCCGTATGAGAAACACAGAATCCTAACAATCAGTTTACCGATGGGGATCACACCACAACTGGAAGACTGCACCACTTGGGGGTCAGTCTTTGCTGCCATCTATACTAAAACACTTGGCATTCCGTCAATTGCGGTAATACCTGATGTCCTGAAACAAATTCAAAATGAATATGGGGCAGAGCCTGCTCTAAATTTAGGTATGAAATTACTGAAAAGAGTGTTGAAGTGTTTGGATAGAATAAAAGTTTATCAGGGCAATGTTTGTGATACTGAATAACATGATGAAAGTGTAAGGGATGTGCTCAAAAGGGTTGGAGAAGGCAGGCATAATAATGTCCTCGCCGTGTGGGCACTCCCTGACAAATTGTGGTGGCCAGTCTTTTTCTGCTAGAAGTATGTCATAGCCCCTTGAAAGTTTTTCCCAAAAAAGTGCTTTCACCTGTCTAGGTTTGTCTCCCTCCATCCGGAGTGTTATTTCATATAACTTTTGTGGAGTACTAACCCTGGTGTCTACAGTTTCAACTGTGATGTACTCATTCAAGTCCACTATCTCCAGAAGTTCCTTCAGGTTCTGGCGAACTATTATGACTTCTGCTGCACTGTCCAGCATTGTCTGAGCCCATTCTCCGTTCTTGAGTTGTGTTCTCAGTATTCTCGGCATGTCTGATTTTTAGACCTGTGTGGGCGTGGGGAAGGATCGAGGTCGAGACTGCGTCGGGATAAAGATGTTTTTTATTGTTAGGGTTCGTCTCCTTCTTACAGACGCCAGAGTTATGCCACAATAATAATGTCTCTTTTCCTGGGGCTTCTTCACTCCTGTCTGTATTTTCCCTTGTCCGGTCTCCGCCTGTTTTCCGGCTTGCGTCGCTCCGGTACATAGGAGGAAGAAGGGAACAGGCGTCAGTATCACGTAACGCCGTATGATGGGGAAGGGAGTGAGGGACCTCCCGGTTTGGTGCTCGGTGCTATAAATAAGGTGAGGGTGCTCGAAGGGTAGGGGAAACAAGGAGCGGGAGGATAGAGGATTAGTTAGGAAACACCTCTACTCGCCGGTCTTTCCCCGTGTCCCGACCCACCCCGCAACCCTTTTCCGTACCTTCGAGAGCCACGCTTCTCCTGAAGCGTGGCTGGGCGCAGCTTGGGGACGTTGGCCTCCTGGCAGCTTCGGGTCATCCACACCCTCTTCGGTTCGTCGTAGCGATGCTCGTCTGGCTGTTGGGATCTTCGTGGTTCCGGTCTCCGCGTCCGTCTCTCCTGCGTCTCCCTCCTCGAGTCCGGAAGTTTCTCTTCTCGCTTCCTGGATCCTCCCGGCACTTATTGGAGCTTGGGAGCTGACGTGTAGCACGGAGGCGGTCCTTGCCTGGATGTCGTCCCAGTTAAAGGGGCAGGTCTCTGTTTCGGGTTCGTCCGCTTCGGTATCCTTAAAGGAGCCCTGGTCCCATTTATCCTGTCGGGAAAGGAGAGGGGGAGTGGTAACCGGGGGCGCCGACCACCAGTCAGCTGTTAGCTCGGTCATCCCTGGTTCTGGGGTCACCCCGTGACACTCTGCTACTTTCTTTTTGGAGAATTGAGGTTTTGTTTTATTTTTTGGAGCGTGTTTATCTTCTTTGAATTTCACACGTTCTTCTCTATGTTCTGATCGTCCTCTTCTTTCCGAAGTCTGTGATGAGATCTGAAAGGGACGACAGGAACGTGTATCAGTATCTTGATACCTGTCAGGTTTTCTCAAATTATCCCTGTTCCTGAGGTTATACCTCCTTTCAGAGGGCTCCTTTTGAGGAGACCTACCCCGGGATTGAGAACGTTTCTCATTTGAGTTTTGTTTAGTAGACTCCCACTTCTTTTAGAAGATGTAGGAGTTTGTTTAATAGAGTCCTTTTCAGGATTCTCAGATAGTTTTGGTTTTAATGGTCTTCCACCCAAACTATCTCTGCCTAATTCTGCATATGATTGTTCAATTATTCTGGGTAGCTCAGTTTGATGTTCTGTAACATCGAATTCCCTTAATCGTTGGCGGATCGCCACTGCTGCTGCCTCTCCTTTAATATTAGATAATATTATTGTTGAGACCTGGTCGAAATTTCAGTCGTCTTAATGCAGAGTTACAAGGAATGCCAATCATAACAAAGTAGTTATTCTTCTTATAAACCAGCACGAGAATCTAGTAGAGTTTGTTCTCACGTTTATTCGTACAGGAGAACAAACCCAGCCATTCCTTTTGAGATCAAGCATTACCAATCCAACATTTCAAGCATCTGAATGACATCACTGCCATCCAGATTCTACACACCTTCCCTATTTTCCCTCCCAAAAAACACACCCTCTAACTTTTGAATGCACAATTAAATAACTATATGAATTTTTCAATGCATTACACACACAGAGTATAAGTATGCAATCATCATGAAACACAACCTAAATTACAATAAGATTTGAAAGAAACAAACACATTAGGGATAAACTGTTCACTCCAAGTAAAGCCTAAAAGCATAGGAATAATAATCTCTATTGTAAACCTCCAGATATTTTGGCACTCTCACAACTCTGTGACTTTTCCTCTGCACCATCTGATTTTCACTTCCACCACCCTTGCCACTGTCACGCAAAACATCCTCTTTCACATCAGCACATGGGGTTACTATTCCTCCTTCAATTTTGACCACAATCCATCTATTTAAGTTCCATATATGTGCATCCGCAGTCTTGGTTGCATTATTAAACAACTTGATCACCTTTTACCAGATAACCTATTACCTTGATCTTTCCCCAGTTTTCTAATTCTCACCAAATTATCTACCACAACTCTTGTTGTTTTCACCGCTATTTGAGAATCAAACCACATCTTTCTTTCATTCATCTTTCTTACTGTGTTCTCCCTCCAATTCTTTTGTTTTAAATCTGCTCACTTTTAACTTTCACCCAATAAGGAGAGACCAAACTATTTGACCTTCTTCCCCTGAACAATTCAAAAGAAGTGTTCCAAATAACATAATCCAGTGTTTAACGATAATTTTCCACTCTTCTTCTCACCTCATTTTTCCACTCCAAACCATTGGCAATTTGCATTGTTTCCATCAATACTCTATTAAACAGTTCTATCATCCCATTAGCTTCTGGGTGATATAAGGCACACTTCTTGTGTTTGATACCATTTTCCCAAGAAAATTCTCCATATCCTTAAAGACCAACTGAACACCATGCTCTGTTATCATGACTTATGGAATACCTTCTCTACCTATGAGATTCGCTTGTGAATGCTACTTCTGGCCATCTTGAACACATATCCATTAAAACCAACTCATATATTGCAGTTCCCTTATTATGCATGGGGCCCAAGATGGCCAGAGCCACTTCTACCCATGGACAAACAGGTAAATTCCTACCAAACATGTGTTTTCAAGATTTTCTCACTCAGCGCACATTGCGTACAATCCCTTATAAATCTTTCTGCTTCATACTTTCATACCAGGCCACCAATAAACCATCCTTAATCTTTCTTTGGTCTTAGACGTATCTTGATGACCCTCATGCACTATCTTCAATAATTCCTCCTTTAATGAAACAGTAGGAACCAGCCTGGTGCCCCTGTACAACAGTCCATGTCTATTTGACAAATCATCCTTCACATTCCAAAATTTCAAACAATTCGCACTACCATTACTTTTACGTCTCCATCTATGATTCAGCAGTTTAAACACTTCCTGTATAGCCTCATCTGTTTCTATCCCTTCTCTCCACCTCTTTTCAGAAAATCATACCTCACTCAATTCTAAACACACTAGAATCATCTACCGCCTCACTTTCATCCACAGAATTATCTACCTGATACTAACCTTGACAAAGAGTCCGCAATAAAACTTTTAGCACCTGAAATATACTCCACCTCCAATCTGAATTCTTGTAACGATATTACCCATTTGGTAATCTTGCTGGAAACAGCATTAATACCCTTTCCATTGATTATCTCCCTGAGAGGTTTATGATCTGTTTTGACTCGCAACCCCACAAAAATGTTTTCGACTTCCTTAAAGTCCAATAAATTTCTAGAGCTTCTCTCTCTATAACCAAATAGCATGTTTCAGGCCCTTTTAGACTACATAAAGCAAACATTATATTCCTTTTAGACTCCCCCTTCACCTTGTACCAGCACTGCACCTATGCCCTTGAGGCTGGCATCAGTAACCAACGTGGGCCTTTTGGTTTGATGCCATCTGCTGAAATCTCATGCCCCAAACATTCAATAAACAGTTTCTTGAATTTACATTTTTCTCCTTTTATAGTTGTTAACCTCAAGTCTTTTGAGCACATCCCTTACACTTTCATCATGTTATTCAGTATCACAAACATTGCCCTGATAAACTTTTATTCTATCCAAACACTTCAACACTCTTTCCATAGCTCTCTGAAACACTTAGGCCACTGTTGCCAAACAAAACGGCATTCTTTTAAATCTGCTAGTGATGAATGGCATGACAAAAGCGATAAAGTTCTTCGATTGGTCATCCAGCTTGATCTGGTGATATGCTGAAGTGAGTCCAGTAGAGGAAAACACACTCGCTCCATTAAATGAAGTCAACATATGAGCAATGTTGGGAATAGGATATTTGTCCACAGCCACATTTTTGGTTTAACTTTCTCAAATCAACGCACAACCGAAGATCCCCTTTGGCTTTTTTGGATGCGACTACAGGAGCTAACCACTCCGTTCCTTCAACCTCTTTAATGACCCCATCACTTTTCAACTTGTCTAACTCAGAATGCGTGTCTTTTTGTACTGAGATGGGAACACCACACACTTTTCTACATTTCTGTTGTGTTTCCTTCCTCAATTTAATCCTATGTGCAAAGCCCTTCAAACAACGTAACTCATTCCTAAAGACAGTGGGGAACTCCTCCGCTATCTTCTGTTTAAATTCATCACTTGACCAGATATCTCGAATTGTATGAACATTAACATTTATGGTTTTCAAAATTATGGATGGATCACTATTAGGATCTAATATGAGTCCAAGATCTTTCTTATGAATACAGCTCAATATGCCATCCCAACTTGAAGAAACGTACACTTCTCCTGAAACATACCTTTCCTTGTATTCAATAAGCCCCACAAAATACCCTCCTTTATGGACTCACCTCCATAAGCACAGAGTTAGATATCGAGCTTTTGCAGTTTTACTTTCCCCTTAAGTTTTTCCAAAGAGATATCTTGGATACCAATGTAATCTTAGCACTAGAATCAAATAGCAACTTTGTTATTCTCCCCTCCAATTGCATATCATCAACAGGACTTTTCTTTTCATCCAATTGACTCGCAATACAATTTCACCACATGCTACTTCATTATCACTATCTCCCTGTTGAACTTCAACTTCCTTACCTTTCTAATGCATTTTTTGCTTCTGCAATTACTCTGAAAATTACCCTTCTTGCCACATTTCTTATACACAACCTTAAGAGCAGGACACTCTTTATGATGAGCCAAATGACCTTTGTTTCCACATCTAAAACATTTTCTCCTGAAACTTTCTTTCTTTTCCTGTGTAATAATCTTCCGTTTGATCACATTAACTTTCTCCTTTTGCACTTAGTCTTTCTTAATCACCTCGAAACACTCAATAGAATATTCTGTTTTCTTTGCTGTAGCTGTTACTTCATCTAACGTGGGCTCATCACATTGCCATAATTAATATCTGACTTTCTCAATATAGTATCCCAACATTAATTGCTCTCTAATTCTTTCATCTAAATGTCCTATAAACTTATAGGAAGAATAACGTTTCCTCAAGTCAGTGATATAAGGTTGCACAGATTCTTCACCTCTTTGCATCCTCTAACCAAAATTAGACCTCTGTAAAACAGTGCTATCTTTGGGTAGATAGTGCATGTTTAACTTTCTCATACACAGCTCATATTAATTTAAATTTAATGCATCATCATCTGACACTTCAAGAAGATGGTAAAAAACGTCTTGGCCCTCAGGACCCAAACAATGTAACAGCAGTGCTGTTTTCTGTTCTGAACTCAACGTGGAATCACAAACTACGGAATATCTATCAAAAGGTTTTTGCATTTGCCTCATTTTTATATTAGGTTCTCCTGGAAATGTAAAAAAAATGAGGGTGCAGTGTTATTCTGAATTACACTATAAACAACCAAACATGTTCAAACAGATCCCCCCCCCACAAAAAGAAATCACCAGCCGTTAAATTCTTGCACGAGTTTCCACCTGTAAAAAAAGTACACACAACACAATGTCATATGTAAACACTGCAATATGCATGTAAGTATGGAAAGTTGACACTTGAAGTAGGTGTGCCTATCACCGCTTAGGTAAGGCAAAGGCACAGTTTTGCAATCAGCTATTTTTAAATTAGCACTCTGTTGTGTCTGCCACCTTTTCAAATAAACGATGGTGATGTATCCTTAAAATCATTAATTATGTGGACCACAATCCTCTTTATTTGTGCACAACTCCAAACGGAACAAAGATATTTCCATACGGAGTAGGCCAACATCCACATAATTCCACTATTGCCGGATAGAAATCAGCCCAACCACTAAAGATATCCCAAAAACATTGTCATGTGTCTATTTCTACAGAAAGCAGAGCTTGTTTTCCTGCGTGATGACGTTGTAACTATGTGTTGCTCAGCGACTGGCAGAAGAGACAGGAGATATCGGGCACGAGTTTTTTCAATTCCTAAGCGCAAGCCGTCTTCTGCTCAAGCACACTGCTCCAGTATTCAAACAGTCGAAACAAGAAGAAAAAATGTAAGCCTGATCACCAACATCAAGTATTTGGTATTACCAAGATAACGAGCAGCCAGAGTGTCGTGAGTGGGTCAAAATCACCACCACAGAGAATCTGTACAGAAAAGACACAGGATAAGTCCAATGGTTAAAATAGCTCACTTTGATGCTGGGATTGATATTCTGCACATATATCCCTAGTTTTTTCTAGTTACCAGTGCAACAAAGCAGTTATTCTTCTTATAAGCCTGCACAGGAATCCAGTAGATTTCTTTCTCTCGTTTATTCGTACAGGAAAACAACCCCAGCCATCTCGACTTCACCTACTCCATTTCAAAACTAAATATTGGGGCATATTCTCAAGGACTTACCGCCGAGTTAGCGGCACTTTATCGCAGCCAAAGTGGCGATAGATATATCGCACCATTCACAAGCTGGTGCTAACAGCCGATATCGCCAGTTTTCCTGCGATAGCAGCCGCAAAAACATCGCCACGGATGACACCGGCAACTAACGCTAATGAGATGCAGAGTAGGCGTTCCCGTGCAAAAAGCCGCGAAAACAACACTTCGCAATATTCCCTACGACCAGCCAGATCGGTGATAAGATCCCAAAACAGGCGATAAGGCGCGTTAGCAGCAGGGATTTAACACCTGCTCTTACCTGGTGTTAAGTCGGACGACAACCTGCACCACAAAAGGGAGCCCAGACCAGAGCCACACCTGAAGAACAACAGATGCCATGGAGCCACAGATCATGCAGCTCGGAGCCCCAAGAGGGCCACCACACCCAGGCCCGCCAATGCCCCCCCCACGAGGCCCTACCCCACACAAAGATATTTTACATCAACCTTACGAAATCATGAACAAAACAATTCGCCTGATGTCGCACAAGTACAACAATTAACATTCATGTGTGGTCAGAAAAAGGAGAATCATTCATTCATCTATGAATTTCCAAACAAATTATTTTATTCAAATTTAACTCAAAACAACTATTCGGAAGAGTCATGGCGGGTCTTCACTGGACAATCTGTAAGACACAGCCTGCAACACAAAATTCAAGATAAGAAGGTGTGTCATGCGCACATCAAAGGACAGAGAGAGAGAGACAGAGAGAGAGAAAGAAAGGGAGAGAGAGTGAAAGAGAGAGAAAGGGGGAGAGAGAGAGTGAAAGAGGGAGAAAGAGAAAGAGAGAGAAAGGGGGAGAGAGGGAGAAGGAGAAAGAGAGTGAAAGAGAGGGAGAGAGAGAAAGGGGGAGAGAGGGAGAAGGAGAGAGAGAGTAACAGAGGAAAAGAGAGAGACAGTGAAAGGAAGAGAGGGAGAAGGAGAGAGAGTGCCGACACTGCGGACACAGGCCTCACTGCTCACCTGCTGCCACCGGTGTGTCTCCAACCACGTGCCGGTATACACTGCAGCCCACCAGGTCCCTTATCTGAAACAGAGTCCAGATCTATGAATGGCAGAATCCATATCATTGCACACGCCACCATCGCTTGGCCGCCCCTGCGCACACAGGCTGCTGCACCCCAGCCCCTCCCGCCGCCCAGCGGTGTTTGCCCGCCCCTGCGCACCCAGGCCTCACTACTCACCTTCCGCCACCAGCTTGTCTCCAAGAGGGCCCACCACGTGCCGGTGCAAGCTCCAAGCCCGGTGCCCGCGACCTTGGCAGCCTCCACATCATGCAGCCCCGCCCCACGGGCCACCAGGTCACACACGTGATTCTGGGTCTTGATTTCGGAATGGCAGACATCGCAGGCTGCACACCCGCTCAGCCCTATAGGTGCCACTAACCCAGTGAACCGCGAGGCAATGCCACGTGGCGGTAGGCCCGCGCTGCCCGCTGGCTCAGGCCTACACTGCGGTCCAGCAGGGCTCACACAAACCCTTACCAGTCCGGACCGCCAGGATGGCGCATCATCGCAGCCGCTCAGCACCTAAGGTGCCCCTACCTCAGTGCACCGAAAATCACCGTCCCGTGGCAGTAGGCCCATGCCGGCCGCAGTGTTTCCGGTGCCACCAACTCTGTGCAACGCAAGTCATGGACCCTTTCTGATTGAGTCTCGTGATATGCCAGGCGTACGCAGCCATGTCACCTCCGGCAGTGGGGAAGAACTGGGACACGTAGCGTCGTCGTCGTCCCCTTTATACGTACGCCAAGTGGGCTGGGTCGGCGTACGCCAGGCCAGCGTAGGGGTGTGAATAATTATCCCTGGGCTCTGGGCGTGGTTCATTTCTGGGCTGGACAGGAAACCAACTGATGCGTGTGTCTCTGTTGCAGTGTCTGCACCACACGGCCCGCAATCGACAATGTTGCAATGTTGCATGCACCCGGAGGGCGGCCGCGCACGAAGGGATTGTACAAGGAGCGCAAGGCCGCTCGGGCTCTTGGCTCATGCATGCCAACTGTTGTGTGTGTATCGCTATTGGTGCACCATAAGCCTAAGGCCTAGCCTCAATTGCAGCGCGAAAGCCACATCACATTTCCAGAATGCAAGCAGTAGTCAGACTAAAATTAGGGATGAAAGCTCCTTTGTCACAATACATAAGGCGGAAGGACATCTGCACCTCCGACCTTGGTCTTGCATGCGGCAGGCACCCCCTGAGAGAGATACCATAGCAGATGATGACGACTTCCACACTACGCACAGCGCTAATGAAGGACCAACGTATCCACACCCCACACACAGAAGTTCTTGCTCGAGGTACTCTTGCATGGAATGCCCTTGACACTTACGTACACAACAACCCATACGTCCAAACATTGCACACACATACGACTCATTGCTCCGAGCTGTGGCATATCATCCACATAACTGCCGCAGGTCAGAAGAGTGCCGGTTCTACGAGAGCCACCAACGCAATGGCAGAACATCCCGGGCGCATGCACAACGCCTGTCATGTGGAACTGTACCGTGACCGAATGCTGCCTGTTAGTGTCTGATGCATTGGTCTGCATGTAGTGGCCCTTGTCTTGCCCGTACTGACACGCACATGGCAATAAAGTCCACGCAACTTCACTAGTGTTCAACTGTGATAAGTGTTGATTAGAATGACAAATCGTGTGCCTCAATGAGCATTGTCCGTACACAGGGAGGGACTGACTGACGCATTTCACTTAGGGGTGAGTCCCTATTGCCAGCTCCACCTCTGTGAGCCAGACATAGTGGTTGGGACAGTTGCTGATAGACCTGTGCTCTTACGTGTCTTCAGCAATGTGAGTATGGTGTCCATATTCCTGCCATGTGGATCAATGTGATCCATCACTACAGGCTGTGTCCACCCAGTTGAGTGTGAGTAGGTATGCGAAGAGATGTTCTGTTGTCAAATGTGATCGGGGACACTACTTTAGGCCTGCCAACGACTTTGACATTTCATACCCAGCCCTATTTCTAACATTGCGTGGGGCAAAGTTGAGGAATTGCGCTATTGTTGTTTCAGAGCAATGAGGCCACAGCTAGTGCACACATTCCCAGTCATCCCACTTCCCATGTGTGTCACAGTCAAACATGCGCATTGCTTTCATTTCCCAGGGTGTACCTTTTTGGGCAATCAATGTCCTTACATTCATCCATACTTTCATACTTGCTCGATTATGGACATGACACATCTGTGTAAATTTGAATGATTTATACACATTCGGTGGAGTGCTGGAGCAGTACATGGCCATGCAAACCCCACATTACATTGTAGCCCAGTGGAGGGCCAGCCAGAGTCATTTAGGGATTGACAAGTACATCGGAAGAGGAAGAGTACAGTCCGCAGTCTGATTGCTGTGTCATTGGTAAGCAAACAAAATATGGCAGTCCATGTCGAGGTCCAAGGTGAGTGTCGCAGAGTGTTTCGGGGGACAGTGGGAGGTGTTGTTACAGGGCATGATGCAGAGGGCAGAACCAAGCTGAAACAGGGCATATGGCGGAGAAGAATGCTACTGGCTCCTTCTTACTACAAAGGTGGAATCACCCGCATCTTCGTCCTCTATGTCATCTGTCTGACATGTGGGTGCTGATGTTTGGTCTGCAGCACTGTGTGCCACTGACACATCAGGGGCCGGAGATGTGTGTGTAGAAGTACCAGCAGCATTCATCAGCAACTGCCTTAGTGGCAGCAATGCGATGATGAGGATCTGCAGGGCATGGACGATCCCAACAACTTTTCGCTGGTGTGCATCCGTGGCAGCCATTCTTTCCGCATGCATCCGCTCCATGTTCTCCATTATCCTCAGCATCTGTGCCAGCTCTCGGCTGACATCGCTGAGGCCACTCTGACTAAACAGTTGTTCTCCTCTCAGAGTCATGACTCCAGCGATGTCGGGCATGGATTGTTGGATATCATGGAGCGAACAGTGGGAGTCCGTTAGGGAGTGTAAGTGGTCCCTGATGGGACTTAGACACCCACGTATGTCATCTAGTTTGGCTGCCTTGAGGTCGAACCCCACCCGCACCTGTTCAGCCACCTCCTTCTAGCAGTCTAACACCTGGCCTTGGAATGCGATGTGTTCTTCGGTGAGGTGCTGGGAGCCAGCCGTGGTGGTGGGTGCTTCCTGCTGTGTGGTCTGTGCAGGGGGTGGGGTCTCCTCGATGCAGCTGGGCTGCCCTGCTCCTGGAGGTGGGTTGCCGTAGCTGTCCATGAGCTGTTGTAGGGCGTCGGTGTCAAAGGTGTGGAGGTCCTCTCCATCATCACTGATGAGTTGTCTGGTCTGCTCTGCAGGAGGTGTTGATTGTCCCTCTGCAATGTGAAGGGGAGATGCATTTTAACATTGTGTTGACATGTATGTTGACATATTGTTCAACTTTACATACAGACTGCATGACAATGTACATTGTGACTGTTTGGGAGGAGCTGACTATTTGATGCGGGACAGTGGACTTCTGAACTACATCATGGATGCGAGGTTGTACACGTACATTATCATCTCGCAGTTTCCTGCTATGCCAGATGTGATTGGCCAGTTTCTACGCACAAGCGGAACCAGTTGTGTCCTCTGTTCTGTAGTGAGAGTGTTACACTTTGTACCACATTGTCGTCAATGATGTTGTGCTGTTATTGCGATGTGTGTGTGCTGCATTGTGAGAGAGTCGCCCCTGCAGCTGTGATTTTGCTGCGCCTTATCCCTTTGAGGCGGTGTGCCTTTGACTTCTGTGCTTCTACAGTGCTGAGATGTTGCAGACTTGGCTAATTTTGGCTCTAGTTTGTATTTTGGACTCTTGGGCATGGTTTATCCGCAGATGTGTTGTTGACGTCAGGGGTTGTTTTTGCACGTGGATGTGTCAGAGTGTGACCTGCTCCTTTCCTTGTGTGTTCCACACTCAGCCACCTCAGTGTCGTGGCGTGCACCATTTCATGATAATTGGACTGCAGCCATGCTGTTCGTCATGCAGTGTCACTTGCATTGTCAGTGTGGCTCACAGACACGCAGCTTTGCTGGTTTTAACACGTGTGCATGGGTTGGTTGTGAGATTGGTGCTGTGTGGGTAGGGACCCCTTAGTGCCCATGGTGGACGGGGGCCTACTTGCTGTTTGTATGTGTGCTGCAGTGTGCCAAGGGGATCAGGGACATGATCCAGAGTCATTGTGGGTGTGCAATGTGCTGTACTTAATTGTGCATGTGTGCCATTGTGCCCATCTCCCCGTCCCCCTGTCCCTGTTCGGTACTCACCCTGGTGCTGTTGTGTCAGGTCATGTCGAGCAGTGTCCGGACCCCAAACTCCTGCCACCGTCTCCCCACTGATGACTGTTGCCACCATTTCCTCCATCTCATCCAGCTCCTGGTGTTCCGCTGGACTGCCACCTCCAGTCTGCATTGCTGCCTGATGGTTGTCAGCGACTTTCTTCTTGGTTTTGCGCTTCGCATCATTCCAGCGCCTCTTGACCTCTCCAATTGCCCTCCTCCTCACTCCGACTGCATTCACCTTGTCCAGGATGGACTGCCATGTTGCATTTTTATTTGCCAATGACACGTTGGAGGTGACGAACAGTTGTTGATGGTATACAAGAGGCCTGTGCACACGTCGTAGTAATATGCAGAGCAACTTCTGCGTCTCTGAAATCATAAAATATTGGGAAAACCACAACAAAGACAGTCACACAGATAATATATAAGAAGAACACTCCAAATATCACGTGTTCTCTGTGTTTAATGAAGAAAGATTGCCCAGCCAACACGTGTTTCGTCAGGGTGGAAAACCCACGACTTCTTCAGGGCTATTAGGCAAGATAGCTGAAAGTTGGTCGATCTCTCCGCCGGTTGTACTTCCGTCCCGGCTGTTTTAGGAATGGAGTTTCCAAGAAGTGGTATGTAAAAGCGATAAATGGACCCGTGGAGTGTCACTCGAAACACGTAGCCTTGAAATAGCAGCGTACAAGTAAAGAGAGCGGGATGGGCTCTATCCAGGGTGCGTAATCCTCCTGGAAGTCTTCAGGAGGATTACGCACCCTGGATAGAGCCCATCCCGGCTCTCTTTTACTTGTACGCTGCTATTTCAAGGCTACGTGTTTCGAGTGACACGTAGCCTTGAAATAGCAGCGTACAAGTAAAAAAGAGCCGGGATGGGCTCTATCCAGGGTGCGTAATCCTCTTGGAAGTCTTCCAGGAGGATTACGCACCCTGGATAGAGCCCATCCCGGCTCTCTTTTACTTGTACGCTGCTATTTCAAGGCTACTTGTTTCGAGTGACACTCCACCGGGCACGCATATTACTACGACGTGTGCACAGGCCTCTTGTATAAACGTTTGTTGACCTTGTGTCTGTTTAGGGGTTCAGGGTTATCCCCCCGCTTGTAGCACCGTATTTCACTAAGAACCTCTTCACACTGACGTACACACGAGCAGGCGCCATCGCATACCGCATTGATTCAAACCCTTTCTCGCATTTACCAGTTGTTGGTGGTGTTCTATCACCTCCGTGATGATGATCCTATTTTACTGCGGACTGAACCTCGTCTTCCTCGTCTTCTTCTCCTTGCCCTTCCGTGACCCCGAGGTCCCAGGCTGTTCCTCCTGGGGGCTTGTGGGGTTCTGGTCGTCCTCTGTACTTGCTCCGGCTTCCCCCATGGTGCTACGCAGTTTTAATTATTTTGTTTGTGTTTTTCGGTGCTTTTATAGTGCATTTTCCCGCATGACGCGTGGGAATTGCAGGCCTGTCGCTGGTTGTCGCAGATTTTTTTTATCGCGGTTGGCCACATCGCAACTTTTTTCGCGTTTGTGTTTCGCGTTTTTTGGCCGTCACAGTAATTTTATCGCGGTCATTTGACGCGTTGGCGTGAGACTATCGCATGGTACCGCCGTGTTGAGAATACAACGTTAACACGGCGTTATTTTCCCGCGATAGACTGCGATGTGCAAAGTTGCGTTTAGCTAATTTTGCGATAATTATCACACGTTCTTGAGAATATCCCCCATTATGTTTCAGATCAAACATTACCAATTCAACATTCCAAGCATTTGAATTACATCACTGCCATCTAGATACTAGTCCTTTCTGTCATCTTTCTTTTCACCGTTGCCTTATGAGACAGAAGACAGTTTTGAACGCGCACCAAACTACATGGTTTAGCTGCAGTCTAGCCGGCATATTACAAATTGCACCAAAGGAGAGTGAAGTCTTGATGCAGGGGTACTGAAACACATCATTGTCCTTCACAGTCTCTTAACCCACTGTATCCAGTGACCTGAGAATTTGATTTGTATGTATAAGGGTTATTTATTGTGCATCAGCTTGTGAAGCCAGAATGTTTGTATTACTTCTCAAAAGAATCAAAAGGTCCCTTCTGTATTCAAGTTCAGTTTCTTGTTAGGCTTCACCTTTGGCTTCTTTCCATGATATAAGGCAGCTCTTTTGTGAACTGATCCTTGCCTTGTAATTGCTTCCATCTCCATAATCTCCATATCTAGGATTTCCATGGTACCATAATCAGAAATAATTTTTAGGAACTCCCCTCTTTATTTTTCCTGTTTTGATTATTTTTGTGTGTGTTTTTTTTTATTTTGCCAACTTCTGGTTGCAAAACGTTGCCCCTCTTTTATTTCAGTGTCTTGTTGGCTCTTTTAGAATGCCTCATTTACTTACAGGTAATCTTCATTAGTCCAAGTCCTATGCTTCCTCATCATTTTCTGTACATCAAGAGTTGTTTTATCTATGCTGGGAGCATAAACTAATCCGCAAAGGGAGCTACTATTGTTATCCTCTATTGTTTTGCTCCTACAGCTAGTATTCCCTTTGAATATTCCATTGGATGCCCTGCCTTGACTCTTTTCTCTGCCCAACTGTCAGGGAGAATGTGTCTTGCTTGTCTACCTCTGCATTATTGTTCACCTTCAAGCAATAGCTAAGATTGTTAAGAATGTGTTTTACGCCGACACACCGAGACTGGGGTAAAGATTTGGATTCTTGCATGATTATGGAAAGAGAGGTATATAGCAGTAGAGGCTGCCATGGGAAGTGGGACCAGATATGGAGCAAGTGGAACACACACAGGGGAGAATTATATACCAGCCCATCAGAGAGTCAGAGAGAGGCAGCTTGGAGGCATAATAACGAAAGGAATTTGGGTGGGGATATTCTGGAAACGGATTAATAAAAGAGGCAATGATTTGCACTGTATGGCAGATTGAAATTGAAATTTATGGTGATAAGTCTAAAATGCTGTATTCAACTGTATAAGTTAATGACAAATAAAAAAGAAATTGAAAACAAAAAAGAATGTGTTCTGCCCTTGTGTCTTTTTCCTTCTTACTGAGAACCTCTTCAGGAGACTCTTAACACCTTTAATGGATAGTATTATTTGCAGAGTGGCAGAAGGAGTCATCCTTTCCTCTGGGCAACCCATTTGAAACTTGAGGGACCTTCACAGCACCTAGTAATTGGTAGAAGTTTTGTTTCGTTACATCGCCAGATTTTACCTATCTCATCCCAAAATAAAAATCCTTATACTCCTATGACTTTGTAGGACCGTTTACTGACTCCATGCTTTACTGAGTGGTATAAACAAGGAGACGGACCACAGAGAGAAAGAGAGACACAGAGATGAGAGATGGGAAATAAAGGTAGATAGAAGGGATACAGAGATGGAGCACAGAAATGAAATAAGGAACACACTGAGCTAGAGCGCCTGGAAGAGCACAGAGAGGGGAGCACTGAGCAACAGATATAAAAAAGAAAGGAGGTGGAGCACAGAATGACAAATGGGCATGCAGGATCGGAGTACAGACAGAGGGAGAAGCTGCATAAAGAGGGGGAATATGTAGAGCGACTGAAGGGCCACAGCAAGGAGACCAGAGCAAGCAGAGCAGAGAGAGAGACAAAAGGCGCACAGAAAGATGGAGCATAGAGAGTGTAAGACAGAAGGGGAACAGACAGGTGGATCACAGAGGCAGAGCGAAAACAGTGTTTGTTTTGGTAGGGAGCATATGCACAGTAGTCACACACTTGTCCATTTTGTGCGCATGGCTTCATCAGGTTAAAGTCAGGACCATTGGTTGCTGAAACTCTAGTCCTATGTGAGAAGCACCGATCAGATCAAGGCAGAGAGACAAAGCGTCCGGTGGTGCAGCGCTAGTATTAGTGACTGCTGGGAAGGTTAAGAAGTTTTATTTACTCTTGAATGGGTGACAGGCAATTTGTCGTCGACCATGATGCTGAGTTAGAAATCCTTATCTTTTGCAGTCTCTGTAAAGCAGTCGGGTGTGCCAGTAGCTCACATCAAAGGCTAGTGGGATAGGTGAAATTGGAGGGCAGCAGTGCAGTATAGGTAGTTCAGGCCACAATAATCCAAAGCAATGGGGTACTCACCTGTGTTAGATTGCACTCCTGGGCAAACCACATTGGGGTAAAGCAAGTACAGAAAGAGAGGAAGAGGCCTTAAGTGATCTGTGTCTTTGGCATTAATCCACCTGAACGGTTTCTTTACTGTTACCTCATCTAATCGGAAGCACTCATTTGTACATGGTTGGATCTCTCTCTGAAAATTTCGGAGCACTGCAGGGGAAAGCTGTACTCTACAGATTTGTTGGGCAGCAGAATACAGCCTTCAGTCTCAGCACACTGGATGAATCAAGAATCCTACTAGCAGCATGTGGAACCGATGGTCTGGAGCTTTTGGTTTGAAATAAAGGCAGCCTTTTTACAGATCAGAGCAAGGTTAGGTCTTTTTCCCCAGCCCCTGAATATAATTCTTATTCCTTCAAGGGAGACAGACATGTTTTCTAACACTGCTCCAGTCCTTCCTCAGTGCTGTGTTGGCCACAGACCTTCTTCAAGCAACTCTGACGTGACTAACAGAGCAGCTTATGTGCAGAAATTAATTGGGCCCTGGCCAACCAGTCACTTACATTTTAACTTTCCCCTATACATTTGAAAGGAACCATTTATTACACGTGCCTGTTTTCTGTAGGTATTGAACAGTTCAGTGGAAAACCAAAGGATCCTTACTCACCCACCATGTTGTCTTTGGGGTAGCAGGCATCCCAGCATGTCCAGTGTGGCTTCTGTGTATTAAACCCAGTGGGTCTTAAGCAAATCAGGAGCTGTCGTTGGGCTTCTCATTGGGGCGCAGCTTTGACATGGAGTGTGGGAGCTAGGCAGGAAGCCTATCTCTTTGTGGATGTATGATGCAGTGGCTATTCCTAAGGCCCTATGCTGCCCGGGTGTCTCATTTCATAGGCCACCAGCTGATCTGCTGGAACCAGGCTTGCCTGCGGAAAGAATCACTCCTGTTCCTTTAAAGATGATGTCAGTCCAAAATCGGACAAAGGCACTTTTTTACAAATACTGCTCGAGGAAGAGGCGGAGAGAGCAGAGCAGGGTGATATACAGGGAGAGGGAGACAGTGCATACTTCTGACTACCACTAAACATATGAAGCACCCTCCCTCTAAGGGGTACATGCATGTAGTGTCACTCCAGTGATGTAACTGGAGTGCCAGACAATACATTATTTACGGAGGGCTTCTATATGTACACCCCTCGCTGCATGGGGAAGTTGGAGTAAACCCCAGGGTCACGTGGGGTAAAGTAATAAATAGTGGGGCCTGCTAGCTAGGCGTGGTCAGGGAGTCCTGAAGGAAGGCCTGCTAATGCAGATCGCCACATGACCTCCATAAACTCAGTGTCATCATTTATCCAGGTCCTATCAGATTAGGGGCCAAGCACACCCGAAGACCCTGCCTCCTCCCAAGTCGCGACACTTCACTGGCGACGAGGGTGGTTTGCGGTACAACCCTGACGTGCTGCAAGCGGCTGTGTGTCCTAGGCACACAGCATTCGTGCTGCGCACGACCGGCTTCTTGCCCCGTGCGGTGTTGACTCAAGGCACCCGGAGCCCACCCGGCCTGCACAGTGGCTGTAACCACATTGTGCCTCCTCTCGCCCGCAGCCGCCCCCCCTCCCCCATCTCGCCGAAGACGCCTGGTGGCCATCCCGGCCGAATGTAACCGCACTCCCTTGGTGGCCGACTCCCCCACGTCCTCCTGCCGCAGGAGCGGACCGCAGCGTGCCTCTTGCCCCCCTGCTGGATGTTCCCTCTATGCGCTCTGGGCTCTGGCATCAAGCTTTCTGCGGCCAACCTAACTGCACGCCACATCCTTCACAGATGCGCACATCCGTGCTGTGCTGCCGGCACTCCAGACAGACACACCCTCACTTGCTCTGGCGTCCCGCGAGGGTGCTCTCCCTCCAGAGGAAAGAAGGAATTCTCGAGTGGTTCACATATCACCACAACTGACACTGTCCTAGGTGTTCCCTCCTGGTGCCATTAACCGGCCACACACACAGAACATTAGGCTCGTTACCCTCCTGTAACAAAAGCAAAACCGTGAGGAGGTTTTCGACGCCCTGCGTACCATGGTTGGCATACCGCCCATAGAACCTTTCACCATTGAAGGTGCGCCATCAACCCAGGCGCCCAGATGGAAAGATTGGGTTGAAAGACTGCTGTTGTTCTTAGAAGCCACTAAGGTTGAAAATGCACAAAAAAAGGCCATGCTCCTTTAATTAGGTGGAAAAGAAGTCCACAGAATATCCAAGACTTACACATTTGCGCCAAAAACTCACCTCACCCTCATAGCCACCCTAAACGCATAGTTTGAACCAACAAAGATTTAGAGCGGTTTGTGTTTCGACAGGCCAGGCAATACGCAGAAGAATCTATTGACACTTTCCACACGTGACTAAAAGAATTGGCCAGCACATGCAGGTTCGCTGATGAGTGCGAAGAAACACGCGGCCTAATAATTCAAGGATGTGCGTCAGCAGAAGAGGTGGACGAGACAAAAGAGTACGTGAGATATGTGACTGATAGGTCGCGCCCTCTTCCGCTTTCCCTAGAAATCATTCAGCGAGCCATACACAACGACAAATGCCTCCAAAAAACACTAGATGCCGTAAAAAAACGTTTGATGGGCTGCATTCAAAAGTCACTACACTCAACTCACCCCTGAAGCCAGGCGCATCATGCAAAGCCTCTACCATGTCCGACAAGAACTGAGCGCTGACCCGGATGGTTGCCTTCTGAGAGGACATCGCCTAGTCATTCCCACTAGCCTCACTGACCAAGCTGTTCAGCTTGCCCATGCTGGCCACCACGACATGGTCAAGACTAAGAGCCGACTCCGGACAAAGGTATGGTTCCCCTTAATGGATGAGCATGTCAAAGCGAAGATAAGGTCCTGCTACTGGTGTCAAGCGTCGGGTGACCCCAATCCACCGGTTCCGGTGATCACTGAAGCCGGACCTCAACAGCCGTGGGTGAGAGCAAGCCTTGATTTTGGGAGCCTCCCGGATGGAAGACACACCATGTTCATAATTGATGACTACTCAAAATACCCGGAAGTAGAGATACTGTCACCTCTAAGTGAGAGAGAAGTAATACCTAAGGTAGAGAAGATTATGGCCACACACAAACTAGTAAAAGTGCTAAAGATTGACAATGGGCCACTGTTCCAAGGTCAAGAGGTGGCTGTCTACTTGATGTCACTGAACATATCCCACAAACAAATCACATCCCGTTGACCTTAAGTGAACGGTGAGGTGGAAAGGTCTATATGTACGCTAAATAAGGTAATCCGAATCGCCTCTGCCAGTCTCCAAGCTCCTGATCTTGCCATCTACTGTTTCTTACGAGACTACCATCAAACCCCACACTCCACGACAGGACGAGCTCCTGGACACCCCTCCATTTGTAGAGTAATCGGAGACACAATCCCCCATCACAGCATGTGGACACCTGCCTCCATTGATGACCACCGGTTACAAGAGAGACAACAAAGAACCAATGAGAAAGCTAGTCACCGCAGGCATCTCCCCCCTTTTGCAGTTGAAGACTCTGTCCTTATCAAAGATCGTTTCCCAGGAAGCAAGTTTAGGCTACCTTTCGAGAGGTTCCCGTGGACCATCATTCACATGTCAGGCATTCACGTGTCAGGGGACTGAAGAGATCACTCGGAGTGTGTCTGCGTTCAAGAAGTTTCACCACAATGCAAGGGCCTCCAAGGGCCTGGCTGGCACTGAGCTACTGTTGGAGGAGCACATGACGTCCGAGTCCGGAAACCTGGTTTCCTTCCACCAGTGTCAAGTGATGTTATTCCAAGTTCGGCATCACAGGTACAGAACAATGATCCAAGTGATGACATGGGACCACCGAACTGCAAGAGGGCTGTGCACCTTCGAGGAGGCTGAAGGACCATGTAATGCCGTAGATAAGTATGAACACGCACATGGTAGAAACTGTAGTCAGTATTGCTCTCACCTGTGTTCTATTCCTCGATCTGTTTGGTTGGTCGGGTGTCCTTGGGATAGCATCACTGCATGATCGTGCAACATGTCTGTTGGGCCAGCATTTTCTAAGGACTAGTTACTCTTTTTGTGATGTATCACAATATGCCTGTGTTTTTCCAGTTTGTTATTTTTGGGGCGGAATGTAGTGTTGCTCCAGTGACGTAACTGGAGTGCCAGACCATACATTAATTTATACGGAGGGTTTCTATATGTACACCCCTCGCTGCCAGGGGAAGTTGGAGTAAACCTCAGGGTCACGTGAGGTAAAGTAATAAATAGTGGGAACTGCTAGGCTTGGTCAGGGAGTACCGGAGGATGACCCGCTAATGCAGATCGCCTCAAGACCTCCACAAACTCTGTGTCTGTGTCATCATTTACCCAGGCCCTATCAGATCAGGGACCAAGCACACCCGAAAACCCTGCCTCCTCCCAGGTCGCGACACTACACATGCATAAGCCTGTAATCATTGCATTCCTGTGGGTTGCTTTTCCTTTTTTCCTAGGTTGACTTTATAGTGCATTTCCATGGCTGTCGTAAACAGTTCATTCTAGTGAGTTACTTCTCTGTCGTGCACCTGCATCAACGAAGCAGAACCTACCCCCCTTTCAAGGATGGCAGACAAAACCACATCTCACACTGTTTCATCCCACTCCAGGCTTTGGCGCAGCTACACGATTGCAGCAACACAACTAGAGCAACACAGAGGACACTAAAAGGCTTCCCACCCTTCCAGGTAGACCCAACAATTAACTAAAATAAAAGCGATATAGTTGTTTCCTGCCTCTTACTAGCTGCACACATTGCTTAAACGCAGTGACTAACATCCTGAGAACATTTCTCTGTTCAGCACGTACAACATCGTAAGGCTTCCTAGTTCACTCTGCAATTCAGCACTCTTCCGAGCACAGTCTATTGTGTGGAGCTAGTGCACTTCCGCGTCTTGTCAGGGTTATGAAGTGGTTTATAATCTTCTAAATATCACAACACAATCTGTGCAACAGGCATGTTAATCCTCATCTACCCAAATTGACAGAATAAAAAAAGGCGCCCACTCTGGTGCTAGTTTATCCCAGGAACATTGACCCACTCTTGCAATTTTTTTCTGGATTTCTGGATTAGGAAGCCTCCGTTATAGCTAAGGAGCGCTCATAATTTTTACTTGATTTGAAAAATTGCCGACTGCGATTCAGATTGGATGATATTCAGGACAGACATTCTCTTGTAGAAGGGAAGCTGCAAGGTACGTGGCGAACCATGACAAGTGGAGTGCACATATTACAATAAAGGAGGATTCTGACATATAAAAATATAAACATATGCAGATTAATACACGGGGCCCGCATCGTACACAGGCGGTAATTCAATCGAGGGGGTCTTTTGACGTTTATGAACATTTATGAGTGGCAGGAGAAGTTTGAGATTAAATTTCAGCCACCGTGCTCAATTTGGAATCATGCTTTATGATGGTTATTCGTAATATATAGACAACAATTATTTCCCAGTAAAACCCTCAATTTAATTTTGCAGCAATCTGTCTCTTCTGTGCTTGGCGAGCTGCTGTCGCTTGCTTCCAGTGCCCTATTTGCTTTATTCCTATTAATCCTTAATTAGGAGATTGCAGCTCAGCTTTAAGAACAATATTGCGCAGTGCTTTGTGTACATTTAGTGGCGTGCTATGGCTGGCTTGGGCGTATGCTGTAATGGCAGCTGCAGTAGTGAGTATTCTGTCTGGGATGGGGTATGTTGGGTAATTGTGCCCTTAGTACTAATAACACCTTACAATAGTGATATCTGTTTTGTCTGTTTCCTTCAGCCAGTGAGCTTAGAGTGAGTGTCATTTTGGGGAAAATGTTGGATTCTTTTTGAAAGAATAATTTTCCAGATAATTTCTGTTCCCCGTGTCCCTTAAGCTTTCCCTTCCTTGTGCTACCCAACGTGCGTGGTCACAAAGTGCTGTCAAAGAGCGCTTTGTATTTCTCCTAATTTGTGTTTCAAATAACATTTCAGCAAACGGACGGCAGAATGCTTTAGCTGGCTTATAAATCAACTGGAACAACTCCTTTCCTACTTTAAAGAAGCAGCTTTCGTTGTGTAAACAAGGCTAGATTTACAAAAGAAAGGTGTACGTCTTTGGATTTGATAGCTTACATCTAAGCATTGCAGAGATTTTTTTTACGGGCAGAATATGGATCTACACTCTAAATCGCATTTATACTCTTATCTAATGTTATTGCCTTTGAAACGCTTTTCCTATCACCTGCTAAAGTGTCTTTCCTTGGCTTAGGCTAACTAGGCCTCAGTTAGGTCTCAACGCCATTGTGTTCAGAATGAATGTCTGATCCTGCAAATTTACTGTTTATTATTTCTGCTGCACGCTGTCAAGCCAAGGTTTGTTTATTTCCGAATGCTATGTTATGTGCTATGTTATATGAATTTGTAGAGCTCGGCTAGTCACCTGTGAGGGTATCCAGGTGCTGAGTAGGGCAGGCCTCTAGGGGGGAGGAGGAGATCATGTTTGTTTCGTCTGGAAGAACCATGTCTTGAGGTTCCTTCGGAAGTCCATGAGGGAAGTTCTGAGGTGTAGTGGGAAGTTGTTCCAGGTCTTGGCTGTGAGGTATGAGAAGAAGCGTCCTCCGTTTCTGGTATTCTTGATGTGAGGGAGATGTGCTCTTGCCTGGGACGTAGTCAAATGTGTATGCTGGATTGGTAGAACTTGAGGCGGTGGATGAGGTATGCTGGACCAGTGTTGTGGAAAGCTTTGTACGCGTGGGTGAGTAGCTTGAACTTTCATCCTACCTGGACTGGGAACCAGTGGAGATTGTTGAGGTATAGAAAGATGTGTTTTTTCGCGGGATGTCCAGGATGAGTCTGGCGGCAGTGTTCTGGGTGGTTTGGAGTCGGCATAAGACATGGGCTGGGATTCCGATGTTCAGGGCGTTTCTGTAATCAAGTCTACTTGTGATATGAGCCTGGGTGACCATTCGCTTGGTGTTCAGTGGGATCCACTTGAAAATCTTGCATAGCATTCGCATGATGTGGAAACATGATGAGACGGCGTTGATCTGTTTGCTCATGGAGAGGTTGGTGTCCAGGATGATTCCGAGGTTCTTTGAATGGTCCGCAGGGGTCGTTGGGGGGCCAAGTTTGGAGGGCCACCAAGAGGCATCCCAGGGGGAGTGGTTGTTACCGAAGATTAGAACTTCGGTTTTGTCTGTGTTGAGCTGGAGGCAGTTGTTTTTCATCCAAGCCGTTGCTCATGCAGTTGGCGAAGTTTGCTTTGGCGGTGCTAGTTGAGTCAGTAAAGGAGAGGACGAGCTGTGTGTCGTAGGAAAATATGTTGATGCCGTGGGCTCTGACGATGTCTGCAAGTGGCGTCATGTTGACTTTGAAGAGTGTTGGGCTGAGCAATGATCCTTGAGAGACTCCGCAGATGGGTTTCTTGAGTTCTGAAGTGTAGGGGGGAAGTCTAACTCATTGAGTTCTGTCCATGAAGAAGGAGGATATCCACTTGAGGGGTGGTCCGCAGATACCCAAGTGCCGAAGCTTTCCCCTCTAAGGGTTCACAACACAGGTCAACCTAGCCCCACTACCATGCTACCAGCGCTTGCCAACAGAATTGTTCCCAAACCATTGACCTCCTGCCCACAAGCTCTTCCCTCTGATTTGGATATTGAAACTCTTCCAAGGGCCTACGACACAGGTCGACCTAGCCCCACTACCATACTACCAGCGCATGCCAACAGAATCGCTCCCGAACCATTGTCCTCCTGCCCACAAGCTCTGCCCTCTTATATGGATATTGAAACTCTGCACCACAGAGCAGCCAAACTAACTCAGAGCATCCATAACTCCATTCTGGAACTAAAGAATCTCTTTCACCTCACTGAACTCTCCTTCTCGAACTTCAAGCTCCCGCTGAACTCTACTCCCCCTCCTTTCAACGAGCCCCCCCATCACCCGTTACCGCTATCCTTGAGACACCTTCGCCCTCGCAAGCAGCCCTGCCACCTCTCGGAGGAGGAAATTCTAGCCCTCCTCCTTTCTTACAATTCTGCCCCTGTAACCCCAAGTCCACTAGACCTCACAGAAGAGGAAATTCTAGCCATCCTCCTTACCTACAATTCTGCCCCAGTAACCCCTAGTCTACTAGACGTGAATGGTGAACATGCTATCCGCACGGTGGCAATCAACCCCAGCAGATCAGCTACCCTCCGCAACAGAAGTGTGGTTGATAGCAACCTAGCGCTAGTACCCTTGTCCGCCCCAACTCACAACACTCTCTCCGACCCCCCTCCTAATTAACTGCCGCTCAGCAGTTAAGCATGCCGCTGATATCGCCGATCTCATCCTGAGCCAAAAACTTGACTTAGCAATCCTGACCGAATCGTGGCTCAATGAATCCTCATCTCCCTGCCTAGACCTCTTAGTCCCTCCCAACTATAACATCGCAAGGCTGGACAGGCAATCTAAAAAAAAAGGGGGAGGCATTGCCTGCATCTACCGCTCTAACCTCCTCGTCACTGAACTTCTAGCAGATTCCACAGACTCCTGCGAATACCTTGCACTTTCCATATGCAGCAACGCCACCCAACTGTGTAGTCTGCACATCTTTTACCACCCCCCAGGCACGAATGACACCTTCACTGACCACCTCATGGAAATCATCACAGCCAAGGTTTCCTCCAACTCTAAAGACCTTTTCCTTGGTGACTTCAATCTGCACTGGAACGACCTCAAGGACCTTCAGGTCAACGCCATCAAAGACTTCCTGGCCGACCAAGCCCTTACCCAAGCCTGCTCATTCCCAACACACTCGAAAGGCACCACTCTAGACTGGATCATCGCTAAGGAGTCAGCGGTCAAACTTATCTCTATAGACCCATGCGGCTGGTCTGACCACCACGCTATCACCTTCCTATTACCTGGCACCCACAAGACAAGGGCACCGCAACCTGTGATTCCAAAACGTTGGGTTAGACACACCAAGAACCTTGATCACTGGGAACTGGCTGCTCGCTGCAAGTCTGACCTCCCCCCCCTCATATCACAACGGTCAACGACCTCAATGAACATTACTCCGTGACTATATCTAACATTCTTGATGATCTTGCTCCGCTAAAACTAAAAAGAACCCAAATCAAAGACAGAAACCCCTGGTTCAACGGTTCCCTCAACAATGAGAGGAGATCCCTCCGGCAGACAGAAAGAAACTGGAGACAGCACCCTTCAGCCAAACATTTAAAACTTTTCCGCCAGACCAGAAATGCCTATAATAGGAACATCCTCAACTCAAAAAAAGAATTCTTCAGATCTGAACTGGGGAACGACAAGAACAGACCTCGCAAGCTTTTCGAAATGGTCAAACACCAATCTAACAAACTGGCTAAAACCTCTAAAGAAACCCCTAAATCCCTAATATCATGCGAGGAATTCTCCTCCTTCTTCTCCGACAAAATCACTGCCCTAGGAAACGAACTTAGATCCGCCACTTACTCCCAACCCCTTCCGGATCTGCCTCCTCTCTCCACGCTGCCCCCCCAGACATCACCCAAAAACCAAGCGCACTGGTCCAACTTCAAAGTTTATGACGAACATTCCGTCTCGAAAATTCTATCCTCCTTAAACCTGAACAACCACTTTAATGACCCACTCCCCTCTAACTGCTTAGCCGCCGCCTCTCAATCTATCATTCCTAGTTGGACTGCAATAATCAACGCCTCCCTTCTACAGGGGTCGATACCTGACTCTCTGAAAGCCAGCCAAGTCCTCCCCATCTTAAAAAAACCTACGCTGGATCCTGCTTCCCCTGACAACTTTAGACCTATATCCAATATCCCACTCCTAGCTAAAGTTCTGGAGAAATGTGTGCAACAGCAGTTGAGCCAACACATCACCAACTTCCACCTACTAGATGACTTCCAATCCGGATTCAGGCCTGGGCACCACCCTTCTCCACATCGTGGATGATGCCCTCCAAGCCCTTGATCAAGGCAAAACCTGTCTCCTAATCCTCCTAGATCTATCCTCTGCTTTCGATACGGTCAACCACGAAAAACTACTTGAACGCCTCAAACTCAGGATGGGACTGGATGGCCCTGTTCTTGAATGTTTTAGGTCCTTCCTCCAGAACCGCTCACAGAGATTCCTAATCAACGGTAACTTGTCCGCTCCCTCTCTGATCACGGTTGGAGTCCCCCAAGGATCAACCCTGTCCCCTACCCTCTTCAACCTTTACCTCGAACCGCTAGCCGAAGTACTACGCACCGCAAATATCTCCTACCACATGTATGCCAACGACACCCAGATCTACGTCAAAATCTCTTCTCCTGAGGAGATTCTTCCCCTGAATGAGGCCTTGAAATTGACTGTCCAATGGCTCACCTCTAACCAGCTCAAACTCAACGCAAAAACAACAGAATTTCTCCTAATCTCCCCACCCAAAACCAACCCTGACATTCAGAAAAGGAATAAGGCGATCACAGCTTTAAACTGCCCACCAACCATAGTGGACTCCGCCAAATCCCTCGGAATAACCCTAGACTGCAGCTTGAACATGCGTGACCACATAAACTCGATGGCCAAATCAGCCAGATTTCACCTGAGCTACCTAAGAAAACTGAAACCTTTCCTCGACACTCCCGACCTAAAAATGGCAGTCCAGGCACTAGTCATCTCTAGACTGGAATATGGATGCTCTACCCTCTCGGGTCTACCCAAGATCTCCTTGGCCCCATTAAAAGCCTGCCTCAACGCGGCCGCCAGACTACTAACAGGTTCAAGGAAATTCGACCACATCTCACCACACCTGAAAGCTTTGAACTGGCTTCCTCTTGAGGCCAGAATACAACTTAAACTGGCATGTATCACACACAAGGCTCTATACTCAAACTCCCCTGCATTTCTCGCCCAGAAACTCGTAGTATCCAGAGGAGCCAGAAACTCCCGGTCCGCGAGAGACCTCTTGCTCCAACCAGCACGCTTGCCAAAAAAAAAACGTACAATCGGGCCTTCTTTGGGGCCGCACCAAGAATATGGAACTCACTCCCGCCCGCCATTAGAAGAATTCCATCTCTGGCACGCTTTAAAAAGGAGGCCAAAACCTTCCTAATGGGCAAATTCCTCTCCTAAATCTTGCTTTGCAATCACCTCAGTGACTTTGTTCTACTTCCGATTACTGCCACACCTTGGATTATCCGGATGCTATCCACCCGGCACCTCCGGGTATCCCACCCTGGGATCTGGGACCTCTTGTTCTCGTAAAATGTATTTACCTGTTTTTATCCCAAATGTTTCCACCCCCCCTTTAAGTCTCTTGTATACAACTTGTTAATCCTGTAAAGCGCTCTGACACCCGAACGGGTCAAGTTCGCGCTCTATAAAACACAAATAAATAAATAAATAAAAAATGAGTGACTTGTGGGATACTGTATCGAAAGCTGCAGAGAGGTCGACGACAATGAGATCGGGGATGCTTCTGATGTCATCAGTGGTCGAAATTAGGGCTGTCTCTGTGCTGTGGTTGGTGCCAAAGTCTGATTGAGAGCTGTCTAGGAGTTGATGGAGTTCTAGGTGGCCTGCAAATTGGGTATTGATGGCTTTCTCAATGAATTTAGCTGGAAAAGGCAGGAGCGAAATGGGTCTGTAGCTGCTGAGCGTGTTGGAGTCCGCTGTTTCTTCAATATGCCGTTGACTTCTTAATTTTTCCAGCAAGACGGGCAGTTGGCGGTGGTTATGGAGGTGTGGATGATAACAGTGAGCACGGAAAGGATGATGGTTCTTTGAAGGTTGTATATTAAGTGGGGGCATGGGTATGAGGGGGCTCCTGAGTGGATGGTATTGGTCAGGGTGGTGGTTTCTTTGTAAGAGAAGGGCTTCCAGTGCCACATGTATCATTATTACAAGTAGCGATTACCTAATTGCGATTTTCTCTGAATCGCAATTAGTTAATCGCTAATCCTAATGTATGAAACTCTTTTCAGTTTCATTAGCGATTCTTAATGGGTCGCAAATAGACCTACCTCATGCAAATTAATGAGGTAGGTTGCAATTAGCGAGCCATTAGGAATCCACGCCATCACAGCGATGGTGGCCTGCTGAGGTCAGCAGACCACCATGTCTGTGATTGCTTTTAACTAAAGCAGTCTTTTTTGTTTTTAAATGCAGCCCGTTTTCCTTAAAGGAAAACGGGCTGGATTTAAAAAGAAAAAATGAAACTTTGCAGTTAAATTTTTTAAGAGTAGGCAGTGGTCCGTGGGACTTCTGCCTGCTCTTAAAAAAAATGTTTTCCATTCTCAAAGGGGAAGGGGCCCCCTGGGGACTCCTTCCCATTTGCGAATGGGTTTCCACCTCCTTCAAGGAGTCGGTAAAATATGAATGTTTTGCGACCGTAATTTGGTCGCAAAACATTCATACATCCAGTTCGGATTCGGGAAGCCTTAAACACGCCCCTTCCAAATACTGAATCGCAAACACAAATTGCGATTCGGTAACCTGTTACCGAATCGCAATTTGTGTTTCATACATATGTAAAAGCATTTTTGCGGTCGCAAACGGACCGATCGGCCGTTTCCGACCGCAAAAATGCTTAATGCATGTGGCCCCCAATTGTTTAGCTGCTGTTTGGTGATGAAGGAGGTGTCCGTCTGCCCAAAGAAGTTTGGCAGGGCGTTGCAGAGTGCTTGGGATGAGATGTTGTCATTGTTGGCAGCTGCATATTAGGAGAACTCCTTGACTGTGGTGAAGAGTTCTTTCCCGTTGTTGGAGCTGGATTTGAGTCTGGGAGTTAGGGCCGTTTTCTTTGCTGTAGTTCTTGGTCGTCGAGTGTGGCTTTGTATATGGATCTCGCGTTGGTGTTTTTGTCGAGTCTCCATTTTCTCCCAACTTATTTGCAGTGGCGTTTGGGCTCACTGACGTTGTTCATGTACCAGCTGGGTTGTTTGTTGTTTTTGTAGGTCTTGTTTCTGGTAGGATCAGTGCGGTTGGCCCAGTCGGCAAACCATTTATTGAAGAGCTTGGTTCTCAAAGATTTTCTAATATGGGCTCAGTATTATATCTTTCTCAAGGTTTCTTCCACCATCATGCGGTATTACATTCATTCATGTTGTTTTTGTAACTAGTTTGTTCTACCAAACCCAGATGACGTTAGCATAGAGTGGACTGAATCAGTATTCTTGTAGTGTGGTAGTTCTTAGGCTTAGGTGGTAAGGCAGTATTGCGCTCTAATTTTCTGTGCTCTAAATTACTGGAATTGTATTCTTTTGCTCACCATAATGAATCTGCAGTTTTAATTATATCCTATGAGAAGATTTACTATACAAAGCCTCAAATTTGGGAGTTGGCCAGATAACTTTCCAGTGCTATTTGGAATGCTGTCCGATTTCTTATTGATTTGCTGCTCACTGAGACTTAGAATATTCCTTTACTTTGCCTAATACTCTGTATTGCCCTACTACTGAATGCCGTCATGTAAATGACTTTATGCATCTTCACATTGCAATTTCTATATTGTACCTTTTGATATTTTGTAATAAATCTTTCTAAATTTTCAAAATTCACCCTAGAACTCACTTATTGAGTCTGTCCTTACTTAATTGCCTGTATTTTTAATGTGCTGTTTTGTACCTTATCTTGGGAAACATTGCCTCACGAAATGGAGGTTTAACACTGTCCCCGATCCACCCAACCATGGGCTTGCAAACGAGGAGCCTTTTGGAGTGTAAGATTTTAGGGGGTTCCCTGTATACACACTACTCTCAATTTCAAAACTCTTGGAACCAGTGCACCAACATGTATGGTAGACTAAGAATTGTGGCGTGTCCCATGACCATACTAGTGCATTGTGTGTGCACCATTGAGATTCCACATACAATGCCTCACGAAATTAGAAAAGTTCTAAAAGTTTAGTCTGATTCTGTCTATTCATTTCCGAGATAGTGATTTTAATGACGAGACTTTGCTTCCTCTGCAACCATGCGAAGGTTGGTATACTTTGCCACATATGTCTCATCACCTATATCTCTATATTTGAACCAAGTGTAAGTTAGGAAGTACATATATGTGTGCGAAATGCATTACAAATGTTTGCGAATGCACACAGAGTTATGACTGTGCATTGTCTCTCACTGGCCATCGTTCTGAGACTCCCAGTGGCAACGCCAGCATCTATACATAACGCAAGTGTCATGACTGCTGACACTTCTGGGTACAAAACTGGCTTTTTGAATTACTAGTGTATTTTTTCAAATGGAAATTGGAACTGAGTTCATGCGTCTGTCACACTTTGTAAATGGACAACACAAGCTATAAAATTAGTCATTTGTTATAGAATGTTCTTTTATTTGTGAAATTAATAATTACTTTCCCGCCTATATCTGGTCTAGGTTTTATTAAGTTTGGATAAATAAGTGATCATAATCCTCCAGGCTTTTGGAAATAGTTGTAGACACTAATTTTCTGAAGTTAAGTTCAAATATGAGAACAGATGGAGGCTAGGCATACATCTTTTAATTCACTGCAGCATTTTGTCTCATCCCAACATCTGATGCGTTTTAAGGTGTGATGTTTACATTAGTTAATGTTGCTAAAATAATAAGGTACCCTGCATAGCATCCGTCACCGACACACGACTGTGAGAAATTACACTTCCATTGCTTGCTTTGCCTGTGTCATCTTCATCAATGTAAATGATTGTCAGTTTGCACATCACACTTTCCACACGGCCACTCATGGTTAGGTAAGTAGAGGAAGAAAGTTTATCATTATACTTGGTATTTATATCACTCATGGACATAAGGGCCGCACATCAGAGCTCTTTCATTGCAAACAAGCACACAGAAGCGAAGCATAACAGGGAAAGGAGTCGCAAATGTACACTCGTAATAGTGCTCGACCTAGGAAGGTAGTTGGTCTTAGTAGGAAGTGCTGGGGTGAGTAGGGAAGTCTCTGTCGTCCTTGTTTCTGTTTCTCTCTCACATCCTCTGGTCATCGCACACTTCTTTTCCATGGTCTTTGATTTGGGTAGCAAATGTATTTATTTGCAAGGTTATTCGTGCAGCACAAGTCCCTTCTTCAGGCAAATGATGCCTTTTTATGTTTATCATGACTGCTTGCTACGACATTTGCTACTCTAAGTGACTGTGTAAATTTAACATGTGCAAAAATGTAAAGTGAGTCAAAGTCTTAACCAGTGACAATGTGGGGCGGTCCTGTAATTTGTGAATTCCAAGCCTTCAGTTTGTACAGCAAACTCACATGCTGCATGGGAAATGCTGCACTTTTTTGTCGGGTTTCTTGAAGTTGAGGAGGTAGAGCTATTAAAAATAAATACAAATGCCAAAAAAGTGAAGTTGAAGTAGTCAATCTCAAAGAACTGGAGCATGAATGTAGATGGATGAAAAAAGAACATAGTAGAATATGGTTCAACTCGGCAACAACTCAAAGAAAATTCTGGCTAAGTCTTCTGTGCAGCTTTATTCTTTTTTGCTGTGCATCTGGTTATCATGATTGCTGGCCCCCATCTGGAGTCTTCCTGTAGCTCTAGGTAGATATGTATATTGTCTGTGCTTATGTGGTATCCAAGCTTGTGCTGCCTGTGAATTGTAGCCAGTAGGGATATGGATGTGTTAGATGAGCATGAGAAATACACTCATCTTTGTAACACGTCACAGAACCTCATTACGAGGTCCTTGTTACCTTCTCTGGTTACTCCGCCTCCTAGAGTTACCAGTACCAGGGACATCAGTAGCTCCCGGATGGAGTTGCAGAGGAATACAAGTGGGTCCATGAGGGTCACCTAAGAAATGAGGAATTACTGGGAAAAAACTAATTACGATGTCAATTTCCTGATAATTCCCTCTTTTCTCCAGGTATTTCACCCAGAGACTCCACCTGCTTTCCAAATGAAATACCACAGACCTGCATAGTCACTGCCAATCTTGTAAATTCATTGCCACTGGGGACCTTTTAATGAGGCCACAAGTGTAATATCAGATACATATGGAACAAAGACAAAGAAACATATTCATGGCCACACCACAAAAAAGAGATGACCTGTGCTCCTCAAGAGTTTATGCAAACCGTGCAAATCTTTGAGGGTCCTTTCTCATCTTTTAGGCCTGATGTTCTTGTGTACAGGTGGGGGTAATATAAGAATCTGAAAGAAACACATAGTGATAGATTCCTTACCTTAGAATATCCCCAGGCGTCAGACTGGATCCGGAAAGTTTTCGTCAGAAGTACCCCTGCGCGTCGGTAGGTGGCGTCGTGCGGCTCCGCGTCCGTCGTTGGCGTCGTGTTTGCCGAGATGACGTCACGGGCGCTACTTAGACGCCGCCCACGCGCGCTGACGTCAGTTCTTTCTTTTTCCGCGCCAGCAAGCGCAGATCCGGGAAGAGCAGGAACCCCCAGTCAATTTTTGACTGACTTTTTGAGGCTTTTTGTCTCAGTTTTTTCTTTGAGTCATCGACTCCTGGTGCAGTAGGATGCCCGGTTTCAAGTCCTGCTGGGATTGTCACCGCATGATGTCGGTGACGGACCCGCACCACGTGTGTCTTTTCTGCCTGGGGCGCGACCACGACCCCAAGTCGTGCTCCGCCTGCCGGGCCATGGCGCCGAAGTCTTTGCGGGAGCAGTCCCGAAAGTTGCTGGAAGCCCGGCAGTCGGCTCCGCGCCGTTCGAAGTCCCGGTCCAGAGGGAGGTCGAGGGACCGTGCACGGAGTCATCATCATCGATCTTCTGGATCCAAGTCTCCGCACTCGGGTCAGGTAAGACGAAGCACAAGAAGTCGAAGAAACGCCATCGTTCTTCGACTTCCCCTCGCCGGTCGCGCGACGTGGCTGAGGGTATAGGTGGTGCCACCCCCGCGGCTCCGGCGGAGCCTGTGGAGTCGCTGCCCGACTACCCGCCCTTTCCGGGGTCATCGGCGTCTCCGGCCCAGATACAGGTGTTCCTGTCGGCCATGACTCGCCTCTTTGGGCCGTCGGGTCCTGCCGATGCGCCTTCGGGCCCCGCGGTCCCGCATGGGTGTCCTTGCGTTTCCTCGCCGGCGGCCCCGGCGTCGCTGTCGGCTCCGGCCCCGGCGCCGCAGGACACCCTTGGATCCCGGTCGACGCCGGTTGACCTTGATACGCCTCCACCGACGTCGACTCCACCGGCACCGATCCTGACGCCGCCCGCACCTCGGGATGACGTCGACCTCAGTTTCAGCCCCGAAGTGGACGCGGCGTCGAGCCGGCGTCGATCGATGCCGTTCTCGACGCTGCTTGGGGATTTCTATCCCCATGTCCCTGCTCCTTATTTTAGACCTGTTGAACAGCCTGAGGAGCAAGGGGAGGACTGGGAGGGGTCTGAGGACCCTCTCGCTGCAGCCTGCGAGTCTGAACAGGACTGGGCTGAGGAATTGGGGGACGCCAGTGGTCTGGATACCTCACCAGACCTTGGCATGCTGTCTCCTCCTACCGTGGCTACGGAGGAGGGCGCTAGTTATGCAGTGGTGTTGCGTAGGGCGGCCGAGGCCCTACACCTCGAGCTCCCTACTGTGGCCGTCAGGACTAACCTCCTGACAGAGGTGCTTCAGCCAGCAGCTACTTCTGCGGAGCCGCTGCTTCCTTTCAATGAAGCCCTATCTGACGTTCTTTTGGGCACTTGGTCCAGGCCCACCACAGGGGCTCCTGTGGATAGGAACGTGTCCCGACGCCATCGCCCGGCTCCGGGTGACCCCATTTTCTTCTCCCAACACCCCACCCCCGAGAGCTTGGTTGTCCAAGCCTCTGCTTCCCCTACCACCTTCCCTTCTGCACCACCGGATAGGGAATCCAAGAAGCTGGATCAGTTTGCAAAGAAGATTTTTTCTTCCACCAACTCTGCGCTGCGGTCCGTGAACACCGCATGCCTCTTGGGCCGTTATTCCCACTCTCTGTGGGATACGGTGGCGAACGTGCTGCCCCAGTGTCCGGAGGAGGCCCGGCCTGCTCTCTCCCAGGCTGTTGCAGAGGGGAGAGACGCAGCAAAGTTCATGATTCGGTGTGGCCTAGACACCGCCGACTCACTAGGCAGATCAATTGCAACGACGGTGGCGGTTCGCCGTCACGCCTGGTTGAGGACCACTGGATTTTCGGGGGATGTCCAAAACACACTTATGGACATGCCCTTTGATGGCCGTCGCCTTTTCGGCGACAAAGCGGACAGCGCGTTGGAGAGGTTTAAGGACTCGCGGGCTACTGCCAAGTTCTTGGGACTCTCGGCAGTCCGCCCTCCTCCGCCTTCCGCTTTTCGCTCCTTTCGTGGCACAGGAAGGGGCGCCCGCAGCGTTCGCAACAGAGCCACAGGCCGGCGCAGCAATCATCCCAGCGCGGACGCGGGTTCCCCTGTGGCAGACAAAGGGGCCAGCGGGCGGGTCAGTCCACCACCACCCCGGCTACGACTGCCTCCAAACCTTCCTAGTCCGAACTTTCAGGCCCATCAAACGCCAGTGGGCGGCAGGCTTCGCCATCACCTCCCCCACTGGCGCACCATCACTTCGCACAGGTGGGTTTCAGAGATAGTCCGGAGGGGCTACTCCCTCCCCTTCGAGACTACCCCCAGCCATGCCACCTCAATACCACCGCATGTCGGGGGATCACTTGGTGCTTCTTCAGCAGGAAGTTGCGGCCCTCTTGGCCAAGGGGGCCATCGAGCGCGTTCCGACGCCCAAAGTAGGTCGTGGTTGTTATTCCCACTACTTTGTGGTGCCCAAGAAGGACAAAGGCCTGCGTCCTATCTTAGACCTCCGGAACGTCAATCGCTTCCTCCGCAAAGAGAAGTTCAAGATGCTCACTCTAGCTCAGGTCTTGTCTGCTCTCGACCCCCAAGACTGGATGGTGGCGCTGGACTTGCAGGACGCCTATTTCCACATTCCCGTCCTGCGAGCCCACCGGCGGTACCTACGGTTCACGGTAGGCCGAGAGCACTTTCAGTTCACCGTGCTCCCCTTTGGCCTTACCAGCGCCCCTCGGGTGTTCACCAAGGTGATGGTGGTGGTCGCAGCTCATCTGCGCAGATCAGGGGTTTCAGTCTTCCCCTATCTCGACGACTGGTTGTTGAAGGCGGGCTCGCCCCAGACAGTCGTCTCCCACCTCCAGACTACGGCCGACCCCCTGCACTTGCTGGGGTTCTCCATCAACGTGCCGAAGTCGCACCTGATCCCCTCTCAGAAGCTCCTCTTTATCGGAGCGGTTCTGGACACGGCGCAGTTTCGGGTCTATCCTCCCGAACAGCGAGTCCGGGATATTCGGGCTCTGATTCCCATCTTTCAGCCCTTGTCCCGGGTTTCGGTCAGAGTGACTCTGAGGCTGCTGGGCCTAATGGCCTCCTGCATCCTGCTGGTCAATCATGCCAGATGGCATATGCGGGATCTGCAGTGGGACCTGAAGTTCCAGTGGGCGCAGCATCAGGGGAACTTGTCCGATCACGTCCAGATCTCGGAGGGCACTGCACGACAGTTGCAGTGGTGGCTCACGAACCGGCATTGGGTCGACGGCAGATCCCTCTTCCTTCCCCAACCGGAGTTTACAGTGGTCACGGATGCGTCCCTCCTGGGATGGGGCGGCCACATGGGAGAGGCGGAGATCAGAGGCCTCTGGTCTCCGGCGGAGTCCCGGCTCCATATCAACCTTTTGGAGCTGCGGGCGATCAGGCTTGCACTAAAGGCATTCCTTCCCTCTGTCAAGGGGAGAGTAGTGCAGGTGTTCACAGACAACACCACCGCCATGTGGTACTGCAACAAACAAGGCGGGGTGGGGTCGTGGACCCTCTGTCAGGAGGCTCTGCGTCTCTGGACATGGCTGGAACATCAGGGCATGTCCCTGGTGGTTCAACACCTGGCAGGTTCTCTGAACGCAAGGGCGGACGAACTCAGCCGCAGGTGCATGCTTGATCACGAATGGCGTCTTCACTCGGAGGTGGTGCAAGGTCTCTTTCAGCAGTGGGGAGAGCCTTGGTTAGATCTATTCGCCACCGAAGAGAATGCGCAATGTCATCAGTTCTGCGCGTTGGAATTTCCAAAGCGGCACTCGCTCGGCGACGCTTTTTGTCGCGAGTGGAGTTGCGGTCTGTTGTACGCCTTTCCGCCTATACCACTTCTGCCCAGAGTGCTGAAGAAGATCAGGCGCGACCGGGCCCAAGTCATTCTTGTGGCTCCGGACTGGGCTCGAAGAGTATGGTATCCCGAGCTACTCAGTATGAGCATCGATCCTCTGATCAGACTGCCTCTTCGGGAGGATCTTCTGTCGCAGCAGCAGGGGACGGTCCTCCACCCGAACCTGTCCAGCCTCCACCTCTTTGCGTGGAGATTGAGCGGCGGCAGTTGATTCCTTTCGACTTGCCTCCTGAAGTTTGTGACGTTATTCTGGCAGCCAGGCGCCCCCTCTACTAAAGTGGTATACGCCTGCAGGTGGAACAAATTTGTGGCATGGTGCACAGCAAAGGCTGTGGATCCCCTTTCTGCCCCTCTTTCTGAAGTACTACTGTTCCTTCTTTCTTTGGCCCAGCAGGGCTCTGCTCTGGGCACTATCAAGGGCTACCTTTCTGCTATTTCGGCCTTTCTCAGGCTCCCTGATCAGCCCTCTCTTTTCAAGTTCCCTGTTGTAAATAGATTTCTCAAAGGCATTACACACCTTTTTCCTCCTATTCCTTTCGTGATGCCTCAGTGGGACTTGAATCTGGTTCTGACATACTTGATGTGCGCTCCCTTTGAGCCCCTTCACAACTGTTCTCTTCATCTTTTAACATTAAAGACTGCCTTCCTGGTGGCCATCACTTCCGCTAGGCGGGTGAGTGAGCTCCAGGCTCTTTCTTGTAAGCCTCCTTTCCTTTCAGTCCATCCGGACAAGGTTGTGCTCAGGCCCCGTCCTTCATTTTTGCCAAAAGTGGTTACGGCCTTTCACATTGGGCAGACTATTACCTTGCCCACCATCTTTCCGCCTCCGCATCCTTCCAGAGAGGAAGAGAGGCTCCACCGTCTGGACCCAAAACGTGCGCTCTCTTTTTATCTCAACCGCACACAGCAGTTCCGGGTGGACGACCAGCTTTTTGTTGGCTACGTTGGCACCAAGAAAAATCGGGCGGTCCATAAGAGAACCATCTCCCGCTGGGTTGTCTTATGTATCAAAGCCTGTTACTCTTTGGCTAAAAAAGAACCTCCGGTGGGGCTGCGTGCTCATGCCACCAGAGCTACTGCAGCCACTACTGCATTGGGACGTGGTGTCCCCCTGCAAGACATCTGTCAGGCAGCCACGTGGGCCTCGCTGCACACGTTCACCAAGCATTATTGCCTGGACAGCCAAGTCCGGAGAGACGGCTTCTTCGGCCGTTCTGTTCTCCGTGACTTTCTGGTGTGATCTTAGTTCGCAGACCCACCACCGGGGTTGGTATTGCTGGGGTATCTATTCTAAGGTAAGGAATCTATCACTATGTGTTTCTTTCAGATGAACAAGTTACTTACCTTCGGTAACGATATATCTGTAAGAAACATTAGTAGTGATAGATTCCTTACCGCCCACCCATCCTCCCGTTCTGCGAACTGATTTCTAGGGTTAAGGTCATCCCTTTCAGGGCCCTAGTTTCAATGCACCAGTGGTCAGTATCTTGCATGGCTCTGCGTTCCTGGCGCGGAAAGTCGTGTACAGAACTGACGTCAGCGCGCGTCGGCGGCGTCTAAGTAGCGCCCACGACGTCATCTCGGCGAACACAACGCCAACGACGGACGCTGAGCCGCACGACGCCACCTACCGACGCGCAGGGGTACTGCTGACGAAAACTTTCCGGATCCAGTCTGACGCCTGGGGATATTCTAAGGTAAGGAATCTATCACGCTGGAAACAACAAGAGAGGGAGGGAATGCAAAGTAAGGACCACTCTCAATCCCCCGGGGTAGATATGATTATAAACAACGAAAGAGTGTGCCTTATATTTATAAGTGGAGCACAACAGTAGAATCCAACTAGGTTCTTAATAAAGCCCTCACTCACCAACCTAGTTGGTGACATGCTTCATCATCGGGCCCCACCAGGAGAGGCCGAGTGCCACCCTGGTGTGCTTCGACGCCAGAATTACTGCGGAGCTGGTTTAGTGTGTACAGTGTGTAGTGAAAGTGATTGTTAAAAATGTCTTGGTTGTGTCAAACAATAAATTTTATTAGAAGCCAATCAGACATAGATAAAAACAGAGTGTGGGACATCAAGGCTGAATAAATTGTTCAGCAAGGTCCGCTAAGATATGGTCAACATGTTTCAGCCTATGTGTTGTAATTTAACAGGCATTCGTCAGGACCAGAAAAGACGTGTAAACCTCGGCGGTATGAGTGCGCTAAAGCCCACCCTAACCTGAGGTTCAAATGTGAAAAATTAAAAAGGTGTACTTCTGGAGTCCCTCGTGTTGAGAGGAACCGAGTTTATTCTGGATGAAAAAAACATACACAGACAAACATAAAAAGAAAGACAAACATATAAAGATTAGGCATAGTTGTATAAGTTTGTCATCGTTGGACGTACAGATACTGGTGCTCTACGTGGTGCACTTAATCGGTAACACTGACCATACGTGCTACTGGGTGGAAAAGGTGCACTCAACATGAATCATAAACCTCTATGAATCTAGAAATGATTAGCAAGTAATAAGAGGTATGAAATGCCCAACATGGTCTCTATCAGTAAACAGAAAACTGTGCAAACAAACACTATGCGTGATAACCTTAAAACACAGTATTGCTGGGCATTAAATATGATCAAAGTAAGGATATCTCACATGAGGTGTAATCACTAGTTACACCATGGGTCTCGGGAGGGGGGTGGTAGCAACAATGGCACAGCCTGGGGATAAAGAGGGAGAAAGTGATCAGGTAAAATCAGGAGTAACAAAAAGCCCCCGGTACTTATCTTGTTTCTAAAGTCAAAGGACTTACGCCTGCTCTGCTAGGCACCCGCTTTGTACCTATGCGATCCCTCGGAAACCGGACCCCGATAGTAATAACCAGGCCAATCCGGTTTGTTTATAAAGCAGGGAACAGTGTCCTTGCACAGGACGGGCGAGGCGTCGGGTGACGCGTCATCGCGTAAGCGTCGTGATGTCACGCGCCAGTTGCCAATGGGAATCAGTAGCGCTCCGTGTTAGAGGCGCGTCATCGCGTAAGCGTCGCGATGTCACGCGCCATCTGCAAATAGGAAACAGTACCGCTCCGTGATAGTGCCGCATAGCCAATCAAAAGAGCGATACTGAAAGCGTGCTGGTTGTCATAGGGACAGAACACAAAGAAAGAGGAAAAAGGAAAAAAGACCCGTAAACGGATCGCGCTGGGGATTCCCCAAGCTGTGTCTCTTTGCACTATCATGCATAGGACGATGAATGCTAGCAAATGGGGGTAATGCTAAAAAAAGGACACAACACAGCACTACAAAAGGAAAAGTATTAATTGTTAATGAGTGCTGTTATGAAAATAAGAAAAAAACTAGTAATAATAAAAGAAGGGAAAAAAAGCAGAGCTAGTTACCAAAGACAGGGGCATGTAGCCTGTGACCAAGGACCACATATTAGGAGGTGTTAGAAAAGTTACAAAATACAGGACGTTTTTTTAAATTAGGCAGGGGCTATTAGACGTCATATTAGGCTGATAAAAGGGGGGCTCACATAATACCAGTAGTCTCACTGGGACAGTAGCACCACTATCATGCCTAGAAAGAAAAGTATAAAGGTGGATAATATACTGTAAGTGAAAGGGACAGGGTAGTCAAGCAGAACAGAACAGGATCAACGTTTCCAGCACTGTTGACCAAGGGATATTATCATTTAATCCGTGGTTGTGAGTGTCCAGCCGGTACACCCACCTCTGTTCTTTTTCAAAAGGATTTTTGAGTGTTGCGTTGTGATTGTACTTGTTCGATTACTGTCCACCTGAGATCGTTAGCAGTATGATTGTGCTGTATAAAATGCTCACTTAGTTTAGTTGTGATCCGACCACAGCGGATGTTACTTCGATGCTCGTCCACACGTTGTTTCACTTTGCGTGTGGTCATGCCCACATAACGTAACCCACAAGGGCAAGTGATCAAGTAGACCACATTTGTGGAGTTACAGTTAGTGTGGGCTAGCTGTGTCCAAGTTTTCCCTTGTTCGAGATCAAGCGCTTTAGTATGTTTAGTGAGGTGACAGATGCTACAGGTGGTACAGGGGAAATGCCCCGTGACCTTGGGTAAACCCCATGCTTCTGTGATAGTTGGATCTCTCCCAGGGTTATCTCTAGGGCGTGTGTGGACTAGGGTATCCTTTTTTTTTTTTTTTTTTTAAATTTGTTTATTAGCATTTTGTAATAAAACTTAACAATCATTCATAAAACAACAAACAATTCTGGTGCACTATTATTTTGAAAAATCCCAAATTGTACCTTATATCCATTAGTTAATAGCTTACAGTCATGATGTGTCTGTGATCATGTGTCAGCCTAATCATCTAGCATGCATTGATAGTGTTCCAGAGGTGACAACCTTGAAAGCAATCACATATTAGTCATCCATCCCCAATTCCTCACCCAATGTATATACCTTATCATTTGGTACGATTTCACACTCCTTCAGGGGGGGTTCGCATCCATCCGACCCGCGTCAGTTACATTCAAATGTTCCCGGACCCAGTCAACAAATGGTTCCCATATTTCCCGGGGTCGAGAAGCAGGGGGCATCAAGTCCCAGAAAGTGGCTAGCTGGCTTTGGCCATATGTCGCTTCCCTGACCCATTCCATCAGCGTAGGCCTACACCTTCTTCCCCAGTGTACTGCAACCTGCCGCTTAGCAAATAGTAACAGTAGGGCATGTAATTTCCGCTTCCTTATGTTTGTGTCCTTTACGTATCCCAGTAGGCCCAACAGTGGAGATGGCTGCAGGGTCAAGCCCAATATTTGATTAATGGATCTAAAGACCTGTGACCAGAAATCTGACAACTCGGGACAATCCCACGCCATGTGGAGAAAAGAAGCCGAAGTCGCCCCACATCGCCAACAGGTGTCATCCTCTCGCAATCCCATACGTTTTAATCCAGCGGATGTCCTGTAAAACCGGTGTAGGAATTTAAAGTGGATGAGTCTAAGCTTGTAATTGGGCGACAGCTCAGTTAGCTGTTGGCAGCAGTATATCCATTGGTCCTCAGTCACAGGGGGGTTCAGTTCGGCATTCCATCGTCCCAGTGCAGTCGGACGCGTTACAGGGGCATCAGCTTGCATAGTTTTGTAAAGTTTGGTTACCAGTCGGCGTGGGGAAGGCGATCTAAGTAAGACCTCCAGTGCTAGTAGTGTGGGCGGCGGGGCCGGAAATGCGCTGTGTAAAGCACGACAGGAAGCCCGCACCTTGTGGTACAAGAAAGCTTCCCCGAATGGCACTACCTGTCCTTCCTCCGCAGTGGGAGGAGCCCGAAAAGTATCCTCCGGGTAGAGATCTGCAAATGTATGTAACTTCATTTTTTGTGCTATTCTTTTGCTCAGCTCATCTTTTATACTTGGCAACATTGGATTTTGGGCCAGGGGGATAGCTGGGGCGTACAGTATCTGGGCACCCGCCCGTCTCCTCAGACCATCCCAGGCCCAGCGCAGGGTCGCAGTAGTGTCAACATCTGTTGTTGAGCGACGATATGGTTGGTATAGTGCAACCGACAGTGGTATAGGCGCCATTGCATCCCTCTCCACCGCCACATGTGGTTGGTAAGGCGTTGGGTATACCCAATGGTGTAAGAAGTGCGCTTGTGCACATAGTGCATACAGTTTCATATCTGGGGCTCCCATTCCCCCCTGCCTCAGTGGTAAGGTCAGTAATTCCCATGATATACGGGCTTGACCCCCGGCCCACACCAGAGAGATGAGCAATGAGCGTAATGTTGTGAAAAATGATTGCGTCAGCATGAGTGGCAGGTTTACAAAGAGATACAGAAATTTTGGCAATATCACCATTTTTGCCAGAGAAATTCTACCCGCCAGTGATAAAGGAAGCCTGGCCCATATAGCCACCCTCTCCTCCAACCAGGTAATGGTCCTTCCATAGTTTAAGGTCCACAAGTCTTGTACATTACGGCTTATCCATATCCCCAAATATTTCACCTTCTCTTGTTCCCATTTCAGCGGGAACTCAGAGGGCACCCTGTCAGTCGCGTCCGTCAACGGAAATATCAATGACTTTCCCCAATTTATTGATACCCCAGCCAGCCCTCCAAACTGGATGAATTCTCTCAATACAATGTCAAGATTTTTTGCCGGGTCCACTATGTATAGGGTGACATCATCGGCATATAAAGATATCAGTAGGCTTCTAGAGCTAAATCCTATTCCCTTGTCGGTGTGGTGTTGACGGACTCGTGCCGCTAGAGGCTCCATCGCCACTGCAAAAAGCAGTGGGGACAGGGGGCATCCCTGCCTCGTGCCTCGCGTGATCGAAAATGGCGCTGACAGGAGACCATTCGCCCTGACTCTAGCTTTGGGTTCGGTATATAACAATTTAATCAATCCAATAAAAAGCGGGCTGAAGCCAATGCGTTCTAATATCCCAAAAGGTACGGCCACTCTAGAGAGTCAAACGCCTTTGTCGCGTCTAAAAAAACGCTGCAGCCTGGACCTCCGGGTGTAAGTAATGTAGTACCGAAAACACTGTCCTAAGATTGTGAGATGTAGATCTGCCTGGTATAAAGCCCGATTGATCGGGTCTGGCAATTAACGGGAGCATAGGTTGCAGTCTGTTCGCAATCAGTTTTGCCAGGATTTTAACGTCAACATTTAGGAGCGACAGGGGGCGGTATGAGTCAGGGTCCGTTTCGGGTTTCCCCGGCTTCAGCAGTGTAATTATAATCGCTTCTCTCATGGATGGCGGAAGCACCCCCGATTCCATGAGGTCGTCAACCCGTCCGACCCAGGGGCTTTATTGGAGGGCAAGCTTTTGATCACCTCCGCCACATCAGACACCGTGAAGGGTAGATCCATATACTCCCTATGCTTTTGGTTAAACCAGACTAATTCCAGAGAATCTAGAAACGGCTTCATACCCTCCATGGAGGTCGATTGCTGTGTAGTATATAATTGAGTGTAAAAGGATGTAAATTCCTCGAGGACTGCTGTCGGGCCCCGAGCTATGCCCCCGTCCCCGGTGATCAATTCAGGTATGTGGGCCGTAGGTTTCGCCTGACGGAGCATGCCAGCCAGTGTCCGACCTGGTCGATCGCCCTCCCCATAACTACGCGCTTCTGCATATTTCCCCAGAAATTTCACCTCCCTCTGTGCTTCCTCACTATATTCTAGCAATTTAGCCTTCAGTTGGGCCAGATCTACCGCCGCATTCCCTAGATAGAACCTCTCTTCTAATTCCTTTATTTGTGTTTCTATGACGGACAGAGTTGTACGTATAGCTTTGAGTACCCCAGCCTGTCGTGATATGCATTGTCCCCTTATCACCACCTTAAACGCCTCCCATAACGTAGCCTCTGTGTCAACCGTCCCTGAATTAAGCGCATAATAGTCAGTGATATCCGTGCGTATCTCCTCCCTGAAGGCGTCATCAAGTAATGCATGCGGGGGCAGCTTCCACGTGAATTCCCTGCGTATGGTGTCTGGGAGTTTCAGGCTCATTAAACAGGGGGCGTGGTCCAACAGTGTACGCGGCAAATGTCTCACTTCCACCACCCAGCTCGCTAAATCCCTCGTCACAAGCCAGTAATCTAGCCTGGACCAGGCTCTGTGGTGTTCGGAGAAACAGGTCCCTTCCCTAGTGTGTGGATTATGTAATCGCCAAATATCAATCAAAGCACCATCTTCTATTATAGCGTTTAGCATTTTCCCAGTGGCAGCATGATGCACCCGCGCCGCACCCTGTCTATCCAAGTCATCCCTCAACACAGCATTAAAATCACCCCCCATAAGATCGTAGTGCATCCCGTCGCCTTAATCTTGGCCCAGAGTTCCTGAAGAAACTCAGGGGAGTCCACATTGGGGCCATATATCGCAACCAGGACCATGTATACCCCACCCAGCATGCCCGCCAGTATAACATATCTACCATTTGGGTCTGTGTGCAGTTCCTTTTCCTTCCAGTCAGTACCTCGCTTGATCAAGACTGCTACCCCACGTGCATAATTCAAATACACCGCCGAATAAACCGGCCCCCATCTAGTATGTTTCAATCGCGGGGATGGTGTGACATGTAAATGCGTCTCCTGCAACATACATATATCTATATTGTGCCTAGCTAAATAGGCATGCACCAATCTGGCCTTTCTATTGTCATTTATACCTCTGATGTTCCACGATAAACAGTTTATCCTGGGTTCAGCATGCAGGTTGTATCAACAGACCTTTTCACACAACAACACCGCATATATATAGGTAACATTAGTTCCGGTGTAGATAGCGACCTGTAACATTGCAGTGCACCAGTAACACAACTAGCAACGCTCCCCCCCCACCACCCCCCACCCATACCAACCCCCCAATCAGGTTGAAGTGAACCCCCCCCCAAACAAACCACCAACATAAGAATTGCTGGGAAATTTCCCGTGGGGACGTGTGATTGCCAGCTCTCATCCCTACCGTGGCAGGGTGGCCGAGAAACTGCAAGGGAGCTAAACCTGCAGTGCAATAGATTATTAGAATTAACGTTACCCAGCAGTTTTCGAAGCATACCTTTCTATGCTAGCCCTACAGGATCAAATGGCATGTTTTGGTTATTTGAAAGCTAGACGTGTACATTTTTGGGGTGTGTCCGCCTCCCCATCACCACTCCCCGATATAAGGACCCCTGTACAGTAGTACTCCGGTTGCATATTACCCCCAGTATCCATAGGGGCTACCGCCCATTAGGTTCACAGCAGTCAGCTGGAGTTATGCACAGTACATTACGACAGCCTATTACTAAGAAGGAAAAAATAATGCAGAATAATATGTCCTGTGTGTTGTTGTAGGCTCTGATGGCGTTACAGTTAGTTATTGTCACTTAGCTGATGTCCAGGTGGTTCCTCCGCACTGGGTTTGGTCTTTGTACGCCTGCCTCCCACATGTTTAGCGAATTTAAGCGCAGACTTAGCGTCCGTAAAGAAATGCGCCGATCCCTCATATGACACTTTGAGTTTTGCAGGGTACAACAGCGAGTATGGGATCTGTGCCTGCAGCAGGAGTCTCTTCGCGGGTAAAAATTCGCGACGGGCCGCTTGCACTGCTGGTGTGAAGTCCGGGTAGAATGCGATCTGGTTGCCTTGATGTGTAATGGTACCCATGCCTCGTGCCAGGCGCAGCACCGTGTCCCGGTCTTGATAATTTAAAAGTCTCGCCAATATGGGCCTAGGCGTAGCTCCCACTGGTGGTCTGGGGCCCAACGTACGGTGAGCTCGTTCCACCGCAAAACACTGGCGACAGCTGTTCGGCAAACTGCGCACCCAGGAGCTCCGACACGTACGCCTCCATCTTCCCCATGGCCGTGGTTTCAGGAATACCCGTGATACGTAGGTTATTGCGCCTCGATCTCGCCTCTAAATCCTCATTTTTGGCGCGGATAACATTTAGCAGCTTGTCCATTTGTAGCAGTTGGTCTTTAGTCTCTGCTTGAAACTCATGGGTGTCGATCTGTTTATTTTCCAACACATCCAGTCTCTGCTCATGGGCTCCCACCTGTGTTTTCACAGACTCCATTTGGGACGTCAGCGTATCTAGTTTCGCATCTATTGTGCGGAGGCTCGAACGCATCTCCAGCATCAGCGTCCGCAGATCTTCACCTTGGTCTCCCAGTTGTCCCTCCGGAGAGCCACCTACGGCGGAATCCGGATCCGCTTCTGTCAGGCGGGTCGTCCGCCGCTGATCAAAACTGATTTTAGGCTGTTTAGCGTCCTGTTTCCCCATGGTGTGAGTTACTGTACAGTGCAGCTCTGGTAAAGACAGGACCAGCTGTACTACACGTCGCAGATGTAGTATTGGCCTCACACCGCTTACGGCCTATGTAATCGTCGTGTGTCTATCAGGTCGCGCCACAGTGGTGTCTTCCACCCAGGCCCAACTCCAGGCCTCACCTCGCACCGTATATTCACTCTGGAGTGCAGGTCTTCCTCGTCTAGCGACCAGCGCCACAACGTGTTTCATGCAGGGCTCGCTTCCAATGACAGTGCTGGCACCTTATATGCACACCTCGGAGCCTTCCGACCGCACCCTCGTGCCTAGGCCGCACAGGTTCACTGCCCAGCGTCTCGGTGCGAGCCCAGCCGCGTGTAGTCGGGGCCCCAACCTCACCAGCACAGGGGAGCAATCACCACGCGGTCCGCTTCCGTGCCGGCAAATCCGACACCAGGTACCGCGCCCTTGTCGTGCCTCCGCAATGGTCCACTTCTGCCTTCTGATCGCAGCGCTGTCCCCGTTGTGCAGCAGCCGCTACCACAGTCCGCAACCACTCAAAATGGCGCCCGCTAGCTCTCACCTCGGGTCTCCGCAACGGAGCTTAATCCCAGCTCTATCATCAGGGGTCAGTCCGCCCGGTTGAGTGGTGCCTCCGCGGTCCGGTTCTGTGCAATTTTCGGGCGATTAAGCTGGACGCTTTGCAGGCCTCTTCTGAAGCCGCGGCCTCCCGTAGATCTCGTCGCCGTCTCGCCTCACCCCTGAACTTGCCGCTACCTCCGCTTGCCGCTGCCGGAGTTGCAAGTTCCCTCAGAGGCGGCCGCGGCGGTCCGGAATTGCACCGCTGGGTTCCCCAAAGATTCCGCTTCCACTGAAGCGCCAAATGCACTGTGGTAGCTCCCACAGATATGCGGATTAGTGCAGGATAACTTCCCGGCCGGCGGAGCTCACTCACAGAGCAGCCATTCCGCGGCTCGGCAAACCACGCCCCCCTTTCCGACTAGGGTATCCTTGAGACTTCGTCCCTTTTTAAAAGAGAAGAGAGGTTTTTCCCAATGCCGGCCATTGCTGGTGAGTATACCCCAGTGTTTATTAACCACTTTCTTCACAGTGTTGGATGCACTGCTGAAGGTAGTTACACACGTCAAAGGTAGTTCCTTCTTTTCTTTGGGGTTATCTTCAAGTAGCGCTTCTCTGGGCTGGTTTCGCGCCCTTTTGTAGCCCTTGTTGAGAATTCTGTCTGGATAGCCCCTATGTTTTAATTTAGTGGTTAAATCAGATGCCTGTTTACGGAAGTCATCCAGATTGCTGCAGTTTCTTCTCACCCGTAGGTATTGTCCATAGGGCAAATTTTCCTTTAGGGACCTCGGGTGGAAGCTAGAGAATTCAAGAAGGTTGTTTCTAGCCGTGGGCTTGTAGTACGTTTTTGTAGTAAGACACCCATTGGATTTTGAGATAACTACATCAAGGAATACTACCGATTGTGAACTGCAGGTGTGGGTGAATTTCAAATTCAGATCCAGAGTATTGATCCATTGCAAGAACGTCATTAGATCGTTCTCCGAGCCTTGCCATATCAGAAGAACAATATCTATATACCTCTTCCAAAAACTAATGGAAGAGGAGAAAGGGTTGACAGCACTTTGAATGTATCTACGTTCGAAATCATGAACGCTTGGGGCAAAAGTGCTGCCCATAGATGTACCAGTTGATTGTAGGAACATGTCCCCTTTGTATTCAAAAAAGTTGTTTTGTTTTAACGCAAGGGTGGCACATTGCAGAATAAATGACTTGGGTGTCTGGTATGCCAGTCAGTGTAATCCGGAGCCTCTCCCAAGACTCTGATGGTATCGTCCTGGGGTATGCTTGTGTAAAGACTCTCGATATCGAGCGTCACGAGTATCGTGGATTCAGTGTCAATGGGTAATTCTTGTAATAAATTAAGGAGGTTCTTGGTATCCTTAAGGTAAGTTGGGGTCTGCTGGATCAAAGGTTTCAAAAAGTAATCGCAAAAACGTGACAGAGGCTCTAGTAGAGAACCAATGCCAGAGACAATGGGGCGTCCCGGGGGGGGGGCATTTTGTTTTTGTGTATTTTGGGTAGCGTGTAAAAATAAGGCACCACACTGTCCCCTGTTGTCAAGAATTCAGCCTCATGTCTCGTGATATGTCCATTGTCCTCAGCCTCTCTCACAAGATTCAAAATGCGGGTTTTCAGCTCCGTGGAGGGATCTATGGTGAGCAGTTGGTAATTCTTTCTGTCACCCAAAAGGCGTTTGCATTCATTATCATAGTCCACTGTATTTTGTATTACAACACCCCCACCCTTATCAGCGGGTTTTATTGTAATCGTGGAATTTGCTTTGAGGTTGTCAAGGGCCTCAAATTCCAAAGCACTTAAGTTCTTAAATTGTTTTGGTTCGTCAAAAGTCTCGATTTCCAGAAAACCCGCCTGCTCAAAAGCAGTGATTTCTGCTGGTATTGCATGAGGTGGTGGTGTAAAGGTTGATTTGTTTCTTAAGCCGGTGTCTCCCTGGCTTTTATCTGGTGCAGTTCCTTCTTTTCCTTCAAAGAAAGCCTTCAATTTAAGCTTCCTGAAGAAGTTGGCGAGTTCACAATGGAGACGAAACTTGTCCAGGCGGGCAGTGGGCACAAAGCCCAGGCCTTTTTCAAGGACTTGTGTGTCTAAAGGGGATAGAGTTATGTTGGAGAGGTTGACGATTAAACTCCCTGGGCACTCGTGCTCGCTTGTTGTGTTTTGCTGCGAGTGTTGTTGCCCACTGGGTCGTCCTGCTCCCATCGGACTTGGTTGTGCCCTCTCCTCTTTCCTCTTCCTCTCCGGCCTCTCTCTAAAAAAGGCGGGCGGTAGGTGTTTTGTTGAAAGTGGGGTGCTTGCATGAAGCCAGGGTTCCATCCCATCATTGGCATCTGGGAATGTTGAAAGTGCATAGGATGTATCCCTCCTCCTGGCATCAAGTATGGATGCCACATGGGTTGTGGAAAGTTAGGCCTCGTAGTACCTCTAGCTCCATCTCTCTGTCTCTGTTTATAACTACCATTACTAGAACCACTTGATGTGGAGGAGTTATCATCAGAAAAGTCTGAGTTGGAGTTGCTCCTACTTGATGTAGTAAATGCAGGATCTGCATAAGGATAGACTTTATTGAAAGTAAACTTCTTCAGATCTTTCTGAAACTTCGTAACTTTTGCCTGCGTCAGACCATCTTTATACTCTGTGATGTCTTTATTGATTTCGTCCAGTCGCTTTTTAAATCCTGTTAGGGTAGTTTTGAAATGATTCTCGGTTTGCTGAATCTCAATCATAAGTGTTTCTGAGAGTCTTACTGCTGTTTTTATTATTAGCACCAGCCAATCGCGTGTGCAGTGCCACGCGATCATCGCCCACTCTTTCCTAAAGGTAGCATCCTCTAGGAAGATGCGTGGTGCGTTCGTCACTAGAAGGCCCTTTGGCGCGGTATTAGTGCGCAAGTATTCAGTTAAAATTGTCCCGTGTAGGATTGTCCGTATCCTATTTCTCTTCTGCTCTGAAAGTTTTTCCCATTCACTAGTATGGGTAATAGCCTGCGAGATAGCAGGATCTGCGAAAAGAGAGGGGCGTGCCAGAATGGCATCCACCTCTGACTCAGGGTAAGTCAGACCCAAATTATCCATGTTAGAAAAGAGTGAGATCCCAAGTTTTAAAAGACAAAACTAGAGGGTCAATACATTTATGACCTTCTACAAAGGAGAAAAATCTCTCACAGCTGTGCGCTGCTAGATATGCTGGAAACAACAAGAGAGGGAGGGAATGCAAAGTAAGGACCACTCTCAATCCCCCGGGGTAGATATGATTATAAACAACGAAAGAGTGTGCCTTATATTTATAAGTGGAGCACAACAGTAGAATCCAACTAGGTTCTTAATAAAGCCCTCACTCACCAACCTAGTTGGTGACATGCTTCATCATCGGGCCCCACCATGAGAGGCCGAGTGCCACCCTGGTGTGCTTCAACGCCAGAATTACTGCAGAGCTGGTTTAGTGTGTACAGTGTGTAGTGAAAGTGATTGTTAAAAATGTCTTGGTTGTGTCAAACAATACATTTTATTAGAAGCCAATCGGACATAGATAAAAACAGAGTGTGGGACATCAAGGCTGAATAAATTGTTCAGCAAGGTCCGCTAAGATATGGTCAACATGTTTCAGCCTATGTGTTGTAATTTAACAGGCATTCATCAGGACCAGAAAAGACGTGTAAACCTCGGCGGTATGAGCGCGCTAAGGCCCACCCTAACCTGAGGTTCAAATGTGAAAAATTAAAAAGGTGTACTTCTGGAGTTTTTGGAAGAGGTATATAGATGATGTTCTTCTGATATGGCAAGGCTCGGAGAACGATCTAATGACGTTCTTGCAATGGATCAATACTCTGGATCTGAATTTGAAATTCACCCACACCTGCAGTTCACGATCGGTAGTATTCCTTGATGTAGTTATCTCAAAATCCAATGGGTGTCTTACTACAAAAACGTACTACATGCCCACGGCTAGAAACAACCTTCTTGAATTCTCTAGCTTCCACCCGAGGTCCCTAAAGGAAAATTTGCCCTATGCACAATACCTACGGGTGAGAAGAAACTGCAGCAATCTGGATGACTTCCGTAAACAGGCATCTGATTTAACCACTAAATTAAAACATAGGGGCTATCCAGACAGAATTCTCAACAAGGGCTACAAAAGGGCGCGAAACCAGCCCAGAGAAGCGCTACTTGAAGATAACCCCAAAGAAAAGAAGGAACTACCTTTGACGTGTGTAACTACCTTCAGCAGTGCATCCAACACTGTGAAGAAAGTGGTTAATAAACACTGGGGTATACTCACCAGCAATGGTCGGCATTGGGAAAAACCTCTCTTCTCTTTTAAAATGGGACGAAGTCTCAAGGATACCCTAGTCCACACACGCCCTAGAGATAACCCTGGGAGAGATCCAACTATCACAGAAGCATGGGGTTTACCCAAGGTCACGGGGCATTTCCCCTGTACCACCTGTAGCATCTGTCACCTCACTAAACATACTAAAGCGCTTGATCTCGAACAAGGGAAAACTTGGACACAGCTAGCCCACACTAACTGTAACTCCACAAATGTGGTCTACTTGATCACTTGCCCTTGTGGGTTACGTTATGTGGGCATGACCACACGCAAAGTGAAACTACGTGTGGGCGAGCATCGAAGTAACATCCGCTGTGGTCGGATCACAACTAAACTAAGTGAGCATTTTATACAGCACAATCATACTGCTATCGATCTCAGGTGGACAGTAATCGAACAAGTACAATCACAACGCAACACTCAAAAAATCCTTTTTGAAAAAGAACAGAGGTGGGTGTACCGGCTGGACACTCACAACCACGGATTAAATGATAATATCCCTTGGTCAACAGTGCTGAAACGTTGATCCTGTTCTGTTCTGCTTGACTAACCTGTCCCTTTCACTTACAGTATATCATCCACCTTTATACTTTTCTTTCTAGGCATGATAGTGGTGCTACTGTCCCAGTGAGACTACTGGTATTATGTGAGCCCCCCTTTTATCAGCCTAATATGACGTCTAATAGCCCCTGCCTAATTTCAAAAAACGTCCTGTATTTTGTAACTCTTCTAACACCTCCTAATATGTAGTCCTTGGTCACGGGCTACATGCCCCTGTCTTTGGTAACTAGCTCTGCTTTTTTCCCTTCTTTTATTATTACTATTTTTTTCTTATTTTCATAACAGCACTCATTAACAATTAATACTTTTCCTTTTGTAGTGCTGTGTTGTATCCTTTTTTTAGCATTACCCCCATTTGCTAGCATTCATCGTCCTATGCATGATAGTGCAAAGAGACACAGCTTGGGGAATCCCCAGCGCGATCCGTTTACGGGTCTTTTTTCCTTTTTCCTCTTTCTTTGTGTTCTGTCCCTATGACAACCAGCACGCTTTCAGTACCGCTCTTTTGATTGGCTATGCAGCACTATCACGGAGCGCTACTGTTTCCTATTTGCAGATGGCGCGTGACATCGCGATGCTTACACGATGACGCGCCTCAAACACGGAGCGCTACTGATTCCCATTGGCAACTGGCGCGTGACATCACGACGCTTACGCGATGACGCGTCTCCCGACGCCTCGCCCGTCCTGTGCAAGGACACTGTTCCCTGCTTTATAAACAAACCGGATTCGCCTGGTTATTACCATCGGGGTCCGGTTTCCGAGGGATTGCATAGGTACAAAGCGGGTGCCTAGCAGAGCAGGCGTAAGTCCTTTGACTTTAGAAAAAGATAAGTACCGGGGGCTTTTTGTTACTCCTGATTTTACCTGATCACTTTCTCCCTCTTTATCCCCAGGCTGTGCCATTGTTGCTACCACCCCCCTCCCGAGACCCATGGTGTAACTAGTGATTACACCTCATGTGAGATATCCTTACTTTGATCATATTTAATGCCCAGCAACACTGTGTTTTAAGGTTATCATGCATAGTGTTTGTTTGCACAGTTTTCTGTGTACTGATAGAGACCATGTTGGGCATTCCATACCTCTTATTACTTGCTAATCATTTCTAGATTCATAGAGGTTGATGATTCATGTTGAGTGCACCTTTTCCACCCAGTAGCACGTATGGTCAGTGTTACCGATTAAGTGCACCACGTAGAGCACCAGTATCTGTACGTCCAACGATGACAAACTTATACAACTATGCCTAATCTTTATATGTTTGTCTTTCTTTTTATGTTTGTCTGTGTATGTTTTTTTCATCCAGAATAAACTCGGTTCCTCTCAACACGAGGGACTCCAGAAGTACACCTTTTTAATTTTTCACATTTGAACCTCAGGTTAAGGTGGGCCTTAGCGCGCTCATACCGCCGAGGTTTACACGTCTTTTCTGGTCCTGACGAATGCCTGTTAAATTACAACACATAGGCTGAAACATGTTGACCATATCTTAGCGGACCTTGCTGAACAATTTATTCAGCCTTGATGTCCCACACTCTGTTTTTATCTATGTCTGATTGGCTTCTAATAAAATTTATTGTTTGACACAACTAAGACACTTTTAACAATCACTTTCACTACACTCTGTACACAGTAAACCAGCTCCGCAGTAATTCTGGCGTCGAAGCACACCAGGGTGGCACTCGGCCTCTCCTGGTGGGGCCCGATGATGAAGCATGTCACCAACTAGGTTGGTGAGTGAGGGCTTTATTAAGAACCTAGTTGGATTCTACTGTTGTGCTCCACTTATAAATATAAGGCACACTCTTTCGTTGTTTATAATCAAAGGAATCTATCACTACTAATGTTTCTTACAGATATATCGTTACCGAAGGTAAGTAACTTGTTCGTTTGTCAGAAAATGGTATTCCTCAGAAGAAGATCAAACAATGTTCATGGAGTTGGACATCTTATCTCTTTTCCTTTCATCTTACATCTTCAAGTTTTGAATGAGATTGTCATCTCAGCAAACCTTCGGTCAGTGACCTATGATCGCAGGTGGCTTCGGGCTGTTTGCATTATCCTCCTCACATTGCTTTAGCATGTCCTTACATTGACAAACACAGCTGCTATCTCTCACAGTGCCAGTTTGAGCTGTGTTTCTGGCCTTTCTTGTGATACTGTTTATAAGCTGCAGTGCGTTGCCAAATTGTTCCTTGACCAATGTTCTTGTCAAGAGGCCATCTACTGTGATTCAAGGCTTGATGACAAGACAGAGTGCTTGAAGAAAATTTAAACCAGTCTGTGGGTCATTATCAGGTATACTTTACTTCAGAGGAAACCAGCATTTGATCCTTGTACTTGTTCAGTTTAATGCATACATGTGGGAAGGGAGGGCTGCTGAGGAAGACTTCGTCAATCCTGTCACACAGGCCGTTATCTAAATGCCTCATCTCCTTTGCCACTGCTGACTTTGGTACTTTAGGAAATTAGAGAGTCTCAAACTCGTCAACCTTTAATAAGTACCACTTGAGCTCACTAAATGTAGTTCTCAGGACTGTAGCACATGAGCCCGGATTATCCAATCAACATGTGGGACCATCTATCCATGCAAATGAAGGAGTTTCTTCATATTGTCTGCAAACATTTACCAGTATGACGCTTTTCAAACTGCTACTCTTAATGTATTTTAAAAAATCGGCCTCGGGGCCTAGCCTTCTGTCACTTAAGTTGTTTGAGTTCTGAATTTGATGAAGTTTGAAATCGTCCTAAATGCACGTCTATTTGTTTGTGTGAGTCACAGAATTAACTGGATATTTACACTGTCATCTACTATTCACGTACCTTTAAATTCACCTTGTTTAAGAGTATTCTGCAATTCCTTAGAATCAACCCAAGCAGCTCATTGCTGTCAGCTGACTACCTACTCCAATTAGTTTTGAGCTGGACTATATCCTCCGTTCTCCATTTATTCTATTTCATTGTGATTGGCGGAGCATCAATAGCAGCACCGAATGCTTGAATGGATCCCAACTGGAATCATCAGATTGCCCACTCAGAGATCTGCTAATGGAATCTGATAAACGTTTTAGGTTGCATTTTCAGCGTGCCCATGTTCTAGTCTTGTAACAATACATGCACATCTCCACAGTGAGTGCTACCCATCCAATAATGGGCATTGGGGCCTCACAATGCATATGATTTCCTATATAAATGCTATAATGCTGAAAAATACATTACCACATACTCTCATTATTAATCCAGCCTTTCGCTTTGACACTCATATTCTGATCTTCATCTTCAGTTATTGGTGTGCCTTGTGTTTCTTAAGTTGTCTACAGATCACATATATTTATTTCCATTTGAGAATATCATATCCTGTTACAGGCAAGTGCAACATATACTTTGTGAAAAAAATTAAAATCATCTCAAGTCAACCAGACAAGTCTTTGTAGAAAATATACAGAATGTACAGAAAAATCTCTCGCACGTGATTTACTGAAAGTCCTGTGACAAACCTCTGTTGGAGCAAAGTGCATTATCAACGAGCTCACTGGAGTGTGTAGCAGAATACATTCAAATTAAAAGGAGGATGGCAACAAAAAGCATTGCTCTCTCCATTGAGTGGCTCCCATCTGGCCCTGCTTCAGAGGAACGCCCCAGAATGTTGTATTCCAAAGCAAGTCTTTAGTGTAAATTACCTTGAAATTCTGATAGTGGGGCAAAATTAATTGTGCCGAATACAATTTGCATAGTTACTCATTAGAGAAACAAATTGTGTTCTGCTGACCTTTTCTCAGCAAACAGTTGGAGTGCCACTGTGATAAGTGAATCATAAATGTAAAAGCCCGACACTTTGCTTAAAACAAATGTTTCTTTTTGTAGTTCTTACAGGTAGAGTGTGTTTCGTTGAGGCGCAGCCCGATTTTAATATGATGTGAAATAATGATGTCAGTCATTATCTAGTGCAGTGCTAACTTCATAGATGTTCACATGGAATTACGATGAAACTCACACGTTTCTCTCACTCCAATGAGGTTGTGTTGCTAATTGCAAAAGATAGTAGTTAATATCACTCTGCTGTAGGCTGAACCAGTGCGTTGTTCAGTCGCGCCCAAGACTAGTCAAACTATTCGAAGAGTTCTGAGTGCGGTTGAAATCTGGCTCAGTTGAACGACCAACAGCGTCCCAGAGTTTCTCCTAACGAATGGATGACAGCTGTACATTATATTTCTAGTATCACTTAATACTTTTTAATTCACAACATGGTAGAGACAAATTCAAGGCCTAATGTCATGTGTGCCCTTAGTTATTTCAGTTTAGGCTTCTTCATTATGCACACTAAGGGGCTCATTACGATACCCGGCGTAAAAAAATCCGCCAGGCATGGAAGCGGCAAAAATCCGCCCGCACACACCGCCTGAACACCGACCACGCCATTATGAGTACACAAACCGAAACCGCCATCGGCGGAAAAATCACACAAAATACCGCCCGCCATCGTCCGAGTCGGAGTCAAACCGCCCGCCACGGACGGAAACACGCACGACAACACAAAACCGCCCGCCCACACGGCCGACACACCGCACGTGAAATTACGATCGCACCGCCATGAGCGCGGAAAACAACAAATATACCGCCCGCCAGCGCAAACAACGCCGATGAGAATCGACACGGCAGAAGCCATGGCGCCCACGTACCTGCACAGAAACCATCCGCACACAAAACCAATAGCACACAACATGGCCAACAAGTCCACACAGCAAGGCACACACAAATACACAAGCACAGTACACATCCCGAAAACACCCCCGGACAAACAAAAAATACAAAGGCCAGAACCCCAGACACAACACACCTGAAAACAACAGACCATGAGGACACACCCACATAGGTGAGTACAAAAGCAGCACTCCCACAGACCACAACCCTTGCTACATTGCAAACCAGAGAGGAGAGGAGAGGACACAGTGACACAGCAAGGACAGCAGCACACCACAGAAACGCACACATCACAACCACCACCACCACCACCAAACACCGGCACCACAAACCCCTGCACATTACACAACACACACCGCACCAGCACCACAAACACCATGGCACCACAAAGGATGCCCAAGTTCACGCCCATGGAGCTGACGGTCATGGTCGACGAGATCATCAAGGTGTACCCACAAATCTATGGGAACATGGTCCAGCACACACCACTAGCCACCAGAAACAGAATGTGGAACCGGATCGTAGACCAGGTCAATGCAGTCGGGACCCTGCCCAGGAACAGGGTCGAGATTAACAAACGTTGGAATGACGTAAAGAGCCTGGTCAAGAAGAAGGAGGGCAAAAACAGAGAGCTGGCTGCCGTCACTGGCGGAGGGAATCCCGCGCTCTTTAAGACCTTCAAAGCGTGGGAGGAGAAGGTGCGAGTCGTAATCCATCCGGAGATCCTCGCCGGATTAGCAGGGGGAGTGGAGGCTGGTAAGTACAAACTAATGTATACCAGCACACCGCTATGTACTCACATGCGCAACTACCATGCCACAGCTCCCAGGGACAAACACCCCCATGTCCAGCACACAATACACAACACATCACACACACATGCAACAGACACTACCACACACAGCCCAAACCGAACAACTGTAAGATGCGTGGGGACATGTGTACACTAAGCCAGCCACGTAACCACCAACAGGTCCCCAAATATGCCAGAAGCGCCACAACGAGCACCCACCACACCCATGTGTCCGCCACAGCTGCACTAACCGACAAGTAACAGGTAAGTGGCAGGAACACAAAGTGCAGTGGGTGGGAGGGTGGACAGCCCAAGTACAACACACACCAGGCCCCAGTCCCACAGCACAGCAAGGAGGAGCATCCCCCACACCCCACAGCCACGTGTCAGCCACCGCAGTGCACAACGACAGCCGAAAGGCAGACATCACGGTCCACAGCAATCGGTGTCAGTGGGTGTACAGCCACCCCCACGACCCACTACACCCCCCCACCCCCACAGACCTGCAACATGGAGCACCCCCCGCTTAGAGCCATGTGGCATCCAGTACAGTGCACGCACGAACAACTTGCAGGTGGGAAACTGGACAGGGCTGGATTACTGGAGGCATGAGGACCATAACACCACCAACACATGGGACATGTCACGTAGCACACGGACACGCAGCACCGCCCACCGTCACGAACAAGTGAACAATGTGCACACGGACATGAACAGCAGACTCACACCCCACATGACCCATCACAGACATAGCAACACCCAAGGAGCCACGTCTGCATGCACAAGCCACACTGAATATAGTCCCACACGGCAGCCACTGTGCAACTCATCACACACAACCGAAACACCATTGAAGTCCTGTCCATGTAGCCCCCACTGCCTGTCAACCCCACACCCCACAACTACGCCTATGTAAGACAAACAACACTAGACGCAACAGAGCGGAACAACAGAAATGCACACGAACACCACTGAACCCATCAAACTCACAGACACACCATGCACATACAACATACCATCCATCCCATCCGTCAGCCCCAGTCACATGAAAGGCATGTCATCCGCACAGCTGCCACACATACAGCAGTCACGCTAAGACACATGCCCATGACCAACCATGTGCCAGAAGTCAATTAAGCGCACGACACACTGTGAGCAACAACACACAACATGGGCCACACCCCCCGAGCACTGCAGTGATGCACATGGCACAGGGCAGCACGCACACCAAGGAGATGGGACAACTGCAATACGTTGGCTGGCACACAACTATCACTCACTCATAACGATGCGTCCAATGCCATGTCCAGTAACCACAACAGACAGCAAATATTCAGGGCATGTCAGGCATGCACACACCTCAGACCATGCACTGTCATGCTGCCACAACACATGTCACGTTCGGCACCCATGGCTCACAGCATGTACCCCAAAAGCATATCCCCTCCCAAATGCGAATCTGGGGCATGGCCCCCATGTTGCCATATGCGTTCCTAAGCGTTCCATTTGAACCCCAAAAGCATATCCCCTCCCAAATGCGAATCTGGGGCATGGCCCCCATGATGCCATATGCGTTCCTAAGCGTTCCATTTGAACCCCAAAAGCATATCCCCTCCCAAATGCGAATCTGGGGCATGGCCCCCATGTTGCCATATGCGTTCCTAAGCTGTTCCATTTGAACCCCAAAAGCATATTCCATCCCAAATGCGAATCTGGGGCATGGCCCCCATGTTGCCATATGCGTTCCTAAGCGTTCCATTTGAACCCCAAAAGCATATTCCATCCCAAATGCGAATCTGGGGCATGGCCCCCATGTTGCCATATGCGTTCCTAAGCGTTCCATTTGAACCCCAAAAGCATATCCCTCCCAAATGCGAATCTGGGGCATGGCCCCCATGTTGCCATATGCGTTCCTAAGCGTTCCATTTGAACCCCAAAAGCATATCCCCTCCCAAATGCGAATCTGGGGCATGGCCCCCATGTTGCCATATGCGTTCCTAAGCGTTCCATTTGAACTCCAAAAGCAAAGTACAAACCAGACCCAGGATGGGCCAGGAGCCCGCATACACCAGAGTCACAATGAGTAGGGGCAAAGCAACACACCCATCGGCATGGCCAATCCGTCCCATGCCACATGTGCACAGCACACAGTCCCATTGCCTAGCACACACAACTACAGATGCCACAGCCACACACTCGCCTCCGGGAAACCCATGTACGAGATTGCACGAACTGCCAATGTCAGACGACTAATACATACTTCGCCAGGTGCAACACAATAACAAATCTCATTCTCTCCACAGGTGACGAACTGCTGGACGCTGGGGATGGAGACAGCAGCCAGCACAGCCAGCCTACAAGCCCCCAACGAGGACACACGGATCTGGAGGATCTGTCCACCTCTTCGGACACGGACCACCAAGCTGGCCCATCTGGCGTGGCAGGGCCCAGCCGCTCCCCAGGACCCCTCCTACCCACCAACCCATCATCCAGGGATGCTGAACAGTCCCAGTCCCCTGCTGCCACTGTCGTTGCGGCCACACCCACGGTCATTGCGGCCACTGCCGCAACCGCCACCATCGCCGCACCGACCACCACCGCCTCCACCACCACCACGCCTTCGCTGGCACCAGCCCCAGCGCAGGTGGTGGCCCGGCCGACTGGATCCACCCTGGGAGCCACAGCGAGGACCGTGGTGAGCAATGTGGCTAGTGGGCAGGCCGGTGGCAGCAGGACTGGTAGGAGGAGCAGGGTCAGGGAAACGCCAGCCTCCCCTGGGAGCCATGCCCTGCCTCAAATGGCCAGAGTCCTTGGGGCCTATGAAGAGGCCCAAGGACAATGGGCCAGGTCTGCTACTGACACGCGGGAGGTGCTGGGGGTGCTGAGGTCCATGGACGCCCATATGGGCCAATTTGTGTCCCGTATGGACCAACTCGTGGACCTCATGGGCCAGCTGGTGGTGGCGGTGGGGTCACAGGCAAGGCCAGCAACACCACCTCCGCCACCACCTGCTAGGGCGCAGGGTCGGCCAGCAGTGTCCACTTCCCCTGCGTCCACAGCCAGTGAGCACACCTCACCCACCACCAGCAGGTCGCCACCACACACCCCCTCCCAAACGTGGAAGGGGCCGTCCGAAGAGGAAACAGATCTCCCGGGAGGACTTCGCACGCTCCAGTCGCAAGTGAGGCAGCCAGCCAGCCTTCCGCCAGCCTTCCTTGACCAACCACTGCATTGACTTGCTCTACGATCCCACTCCACACAGCCATCTGGATGGCATGTGTGTGTTGGACTATGGACATAGAACCAGTGGGTACACCCTGATCATCACGCAGCCATGACCGACAGCTCATTGTCACTGCACGCACCACTTTTGTCATCACCTTACACACAATCACATGTCACAGTTTGTAATAAATGCACCTTTTTCACTAACTGCTGTTTGTGCCCTGTGTTTTATTTGTACGGAATACAACGGCCACCTTGGGCGGAAGGGCACCTGATGCGTGGCATGGCAATGGAATCCGGAGGGCCTGTAGGGACCTAGGGGTGGGAGACAGAACAGGAGCACATTCAATGAGTGTGTCACACACCCATCACACAGTACATGTCAACAACTACAAGCAATGTACACACATCGCACAGAGCAATAGGGCACAATGCCACAGTCACCAACAGTGGCATACTACCCTGGCCATGGAGCGTTGACACACTGCACGCAGTGAACATACGGCCACCCTGACACAGCACACACACACCTGCATAGATACAGACACATCATCCGTCGTACATGGACACTCACCGTCAAGTGAAGTAGCGGGCGATGAGCTGCTGGCGCACATTCCCAGCTTCCTCCTCTCCGCTGTCCACCTCACTCGAGCTGTCCTGGTCTGCGGGCTGGGGCCCTGGTTGATCTCCGTCATCCACAATGAGGGGGATCTGCTTCCGAATGGCCAGATTGTGCAGCATGCAGCACGCCACCACTATCTGGCACACCTTCTGTGGGGAGTACGCCAGTGCACTCCCCGGTGCGGTCCAGGCACCTGAACCTGGACTTGAGGAGGCCAAAGGTACGCTCGACCACACGTCTGGTCCTCCCATGTGCTCATTGTATCGATCGTCTGCTGGGGTGCGAGGATTCCTCAATGGACTGAGCAGCCATGCCCCATTCGGGTACGCAGAGTCACCTGGGTGTGAGGGACACAGAGAACCGTAGCTATTCCAACTGGACAGGGGACAGCATCGCACAACCAGCACGCTACACCACTCCACATACTCACCGACAATACAGGCACGATCCTGTTGCAGATTGGCCATCAGTCGTGGCAAGATGCTGTTGCGCATTATGTGTGCGTCATGGGCCGAGCCTGGAAACTTGGCACACACGTGGGTGATCACCATGTCCGCAAGGCACACCACTTGCACATTCAGGGAGTGCGTGTGCTTCCTGTTGCGGTACAGGTGCTCAGTGGCCTGTGGTGGAACAAGGCCAACATGAGTGCAGTCAATGGCTCCCACGACGTGTGGGATTCTGCCAAGGGCATAGAATGCACCCTTCACTGCCGCCAATTCACGAGCCCTGGGGAAGCGGATGTACCTGTTCCGGTACAGCATCATGGCTGCCAGTACATCCCTCAGCACCTTGCTGAACATGGGCTGGGACATCCCTCCTCCACTGCCCACTGTGTGCTGGAATGACCCAGTGGCGAAGAAATGCATGGCGGCCATCACCTTAGCCGTGGGGGTGACAGCAGTCGGATACACCCTGCGGGGACGGAGATGGGGCTCTAACATGGCACACAGTCGATGCAGAGTTGGCCTGTCCAGCCGAAACTTCCTGATTACCTCTGTATCGTCCATGTCCGCCAGCAATTGGTATGGGCGGTCAATGTTCGGTCTCCGCCTGGGTTAAATGGCAGAGGACACATGTCAAAGCAACACGGCACATAGCAATTTCGCATACACATCACTGACATGACTGAGCAAGCACATGAGCCACAGCCCAGCTGTCAAGCTGGGACGGCACGGCCACAATACACTTACACAGGTCTCCCAACAATGGCAATGGCAAGTGAGACATACCACTGCCATGTGCATGCACATGGTGATCTAGGCCCCAATGACTTGCGGGGCGTGCTGATGGGGACTGACTGCATATTCGTCAAGCGGCAACGCCACGGCAACATGAGTGTCTGCTGAGCATGGAACTGCTTCCGAGGCTGGATGAGTATGGCACACGACGACGACGATGTGGGCACGGGCTGAGCGGCCAATACAAGTGGGACCTGTGGCACGAGGGGATATGAGACAGTAGTAGGTGTCAGCACTGCACCCTATGTACAGCACTGTACGGATCACAGCTCCCGAAACATTGACTGGTGTCCACATTGACAGCCCCATGCCAAGACGGCTGTGTGCTTGCAGTCACAGGTGAGAGGTTACATTGCACGTGCCAGGTGGCAGACGTACATAGTGGGAGCTGGCATGTGTGTGCATGTGTCTCCTGTTCAGGATCCACCAGATGGGCGCTGACTCTGTACTGACCATTGGACACAGCATGTTCCGTGGAAGGCTTGTGTGTGTGGGATGGTGGCACTGGATGTGCCTCCGTTGGGTGGGGGGCCATGCACAGGGCGGGTACGTCGATGATTGCGCATTGTTGGTCACGGTGGGTGCACCAACTAAGATGTGTTGCCCTGTGTTCAATTCCTATGTCCGCATGATGATGGACTGTGGATGTGGGCAGACTACACATTGGTCGATGTGCTGTCTATATGCATGTGCCTTCACACCAGGCACAGCTGCCCCTGCACATGTGACCCCTGCTGGACTCGCTGCTGGGTCTGTGGAGCTGATGCACCTTCTGCGCGTGGGGCGGACAGCTCTCCTCACTTCCCTCATTGCGCATGTCATGTCTTTGCCGCAGGTGACATGGATCATGGAGGGCCCACATGTACGCGTGGGTAGGCTACACATGATTGTTCACTGGTCGCCACCCCCAGTCAGTGTTTCGAATGGGAAGGTTGTCGTGCTGGTGGTATGTTCGATGTGGCGGATGGGCGGGCCTAGGTGCGGGCTTACATTCCGGACATGGGGGTAGTTGGATTGGCGACTAGTTGCAGTACACACGGGACACGTCTCTTCCTTTCCACATCTGGGTCATCCCTTGTACTAACTGACAGTGATACAGTCATCTTCGCCCCAGCCCTCATGTCCTCCCCTCGCCCCCCAATATGCATGCTCACCTGCGAGGCTAGCGCTTGCACAGGCAGCCCCAAGCTCGCACCAGAGAGGGCAAGGAGTGTATGTGTGGGTCCAGTTGCACGAGTGGGCTGTCTCAGGGTATGATGTGTGGCGGGACGCCGTCCACCTGCGTGGTGCCCCAAATGGAGACCCGGCCTGCATGGACTATGCATCACAGTCTTCGCCTTCCGGATCCGCCACCTACGACACCCAGTGGCTGTGGCTGCCCTTGCGGCCAGGCCGCGTCCGTCTGTGGCTGATGGCCCACACATTCACTCTTTGGCCTCTCTGGGAGGGCTCGGGGTGGTGGCGCACGCGCTTGCACTTAGTCGCAATGGCATGTGGCGTGGTTGGTATGATGGGCAATGGATGGGATGGTGCGAGCCACCTCCCGTGACGTCAGTGCTGCTCGTGCTGTGGTGCGTCCCCCTACACTTCCATTTGACTTGTGCCATGCTAGACGTTGAGGTTCTATTGCCTGCGTGATATGACCAGGAGGAGCGCGAGGAGACCTCTCACACACCATGCTCCACTGCCATCCCGTGCCCTGTATCGCCTGTGCGGATTGACTATGTTGGGGTTACACCTGGTCGACTGGGGCTGTGTGTGCCTTGTCAAGGGGCATGGCGGGCGCACAACAGGATCCAGCTTGTCCACAGAGGGTGGGCTGAGGTGCGCCTGGTACCGCCTTGTACGTGTGCCCGGCTGCTGTGCACACACGTGTTCACTCCCCGACAGGTGTCCTCTCACAATGCCCAGGGAAGCGGTGGTGTACTGTTCATGAGCCCTCCCAACACGGCGTGCTCCAACTTGGCATGTGCGCATCTACCCGTCGCACCCACCCACCTGAGCACTGCGTCCATACGACTTCACACGACACATGTGTGTCTTCCACAGTAGTGCTACTCATTTGCGTTGACATCCAATACCAGTGGACTACATGGTCATGTCACGACTGCCGTGTACTTCACATACTCTCATCCTCTCTCATTCGTACTTGTGAAATGAGTCAGCGGAGACAGTTTTGGTTTCAAACATTATATTGAGTCTTCTGTCCTCTGTGATGCAGTATAGTGGACACTACTGGCAGCGGAATACATGTTGAGGATATACTGAGCATGATTACAAATGGGATAGGGTGTGGGGTTACATCTGCTTGGCCAAGGCTGTGCTAATGTACATTTACGTATAGCTGCGGAGCTGCGGACTTTGACACAGACGGTATACATGTAGCCTACCAGACCGCTCGGCATCATGGGCACAGTCCATCTCAGTTCCATGTGACAGGTTTGCTGCGGTTGTTCCTCATGCACGCGTGCATGTGAGATGACATCAGGGCATGTGCTTGCGTGCATGCAGCGGCGTGCCACTTGTTGTTGCACTGTGGTGGTTACTGGACATGTCACAGTCACTGGGGTCGTGTTGTTGTTGTATGCACTTGTCGTCCATGCAAAGGTCCTGGTATGGGATTCCCGGGGCGGGGGTGGGAGGGGTGCAGCACCCACAGACTCCAGGGCGACCTATTCATGTCCACTGAGCGGTGTGTGTGTCCATGTGCGCTGGATCCATGTCGTGTCCTGGTTGTTCGTGCAGTTCCGTCCATGTGGGTGCGATGCACAGAGCCCATGCCACTGCCTCCCACGATGCATGCGGTGTTCCTGGATGTGATGGGGAACAGTGTGCATGTCCCGGTCATATCCGATGTCATGGCGATGTCGTTGATGGTGTGGTTACAGTTGCCGGTCGTTTGGTATGGCTGTTGTGGTGGTGACTGGCCAGTCCGTGCGGAAGCTGAGCATGGGTGCGGGGTTGGACTTCATAGGTCACTCGGGGAACCTGCGTTGTGGTCCGACGTATTTACAGGTTGTCAGGTATGCGATGCCGCCCAGCAGGGCTTCCATGTCATTGGTGGTGTACATGTTTGCCAGCCAATGAAGCGGATGGTGGCTGTCAAGGTGTTGTTCGTAGGTTGTCCCTTGGAGGACCATGATGGGGCATGCTGGGTGACATTCGATGTAGCTGTTCTCGATGATCCGTCGTGTGGAGGCACAGTGGTTCCATTTCAGTGCGCGTGCGATGTTGGCCACATACGCCATGCCCCCATAGGCAGAGCAGGCCCTGTCGTGTGCGTCCAGAGGGGGAGTAGTGGTAGCAGGTCCGCCTTCAGACATGCCGGGTTGGAGAGGCATATCTCGACGGGATGCTGGTAGGGACACCTCCGACAGTAGAAGACGGGCATGACGCAGCTGAACAATGTGATGCGGTAAGTCAGTCGGTAACTTACGTTCAGCAGGGACAGGAGATCGCATCCCAATGTATGTATCGTGTTGGTTTGGTACAGCTTGAGCTGTTCGGCGTAGTTGGGTAGGTGTGTTGCGGTTGCCATTTCGCAGCGGTTCGTAGAGGTGGCGTGCTCCGGCTGTGTGTGCAGTCTGCAATGTGCACGCTCCGGGGTTGCTGTGAGCTCTGTGTAGTCGTGGGGAGACAGGACTTGTGTTCTGTTGGCTTGTTTGGAGGACACGGGCCCTCTTCCCACATGCTTCTCAGACAGTTCAAGGTCAGTGCTGTGTGACTCCTTCCAATTAACTTGCATGTGGCCGACATGGGGGAGTGTTTTCTTCTTTCTTCCCCGTCCGTTGTGTGCTTCTGTGATATGCGCTATCTGCCGTGTGGTCGGTCTCCTCGGCATGCCTGTGTTGGTCTATTCTTGGACAATGGCTGTATTCACCGGCTTCTGTCGTAGGGCTGTGGTTTCGGTGTTGGAATGGAAGGTCATTCAGTGCTGTCTGCTCTCCCTTGTGTGGGCGGCAGGCTGCCTTTCCGCTCTGCGTTGGGCCTTGTGTGTGGATGTAATTCTTGGGCCACCTGTTGTCGGTCACCGGGCTCTTTGGTGTTCCGTTTCATGTGTCTTGTTCATATGTGCAGGGTGGTATGGGTTTTTCAGTGTGGTACTGGCGTTCCTCTTCCCGAAGGGGCCCTGCTTCTCCTAGTTGGTGTTGCCGCCGCTGTGTGCTTCGCCATGTTTGTTACACTGGGGTGTGTCCTGCTGTTGCGTGACTTCACTGACATGTGTGCGTCGGTTGTGTGGCGTTGGGTGTTGTCCGTGAATTGGGCGTTGGGGACATGTCTGTGGCCGGCCTGTCACGTGTCATGTGCGTTCGGGTGGGGCTGGTGTGTGTGCTGCTTGGTTGTGTCCCTGTGTCTGTGTGCGACGCATGCATGGCGCTGCGGTTGGCCTCTGCGTTGTGCGCATGTGTGGCGGCGTCATCGGCGCTTTGGGGCCGTGACGGGGTGGTTGGTTCCTAGTCCCAGGTGGTGTGTACACATGTGTTCTGCGATGTTAGGATTTGGCCTGTGTGCCATATGTGGATGCAATGGTGGATGTGTAGTGTGCACGCGCTGGTGGGGGTTGTCCGCTTTTTCCGCCCTTGCACTGTGTGCGCTGTTTGCGTGCACTTGTTGTGTGTGTGCCTACCTGCGTCTCCGCGGTACGTTGCGTCCTTGGTGGTGCATCAGCAGAAGCATGGGAAGGGCCTGCAGTGCTGGATTCATGCCCGGGGTGCCGCTTCTTCGTTGTCCGTGCTCGGCGTCCGTGTTTCCGCCTCTCTTTCACGTGCGGTGTCTCTTTGCCGTGGGAGCCGTTTGTTTGCGGCATCGTAATTTATGCGCCCGGGCGGGACGTGTTTCGCCGGACGGTGTGTGTCAGTTGTGCTGCGCCGCTACGTGTGCGGGCGCACTTTGATGGCGGACGGTGTTGCTGGCTTGCCGGCGGTGTTTGGCCTGCTTTTCGCATCGTAATTGGGCGGGCGTGTGGACTGCTGCGTGCCGGCGGTAACTGGTGGTTTTTGCATCCGCCAGCACGGCGGTTGTGCTTCCGCCCGCCATCGTAATGGGCCCCTAAATCTTGTTTTCTCAGCCCTAGGAAGGATGATTCGAAAACAGACAGTTTTTTTTTTTCCAGTCGGTATAAGTAAGGCAGTATTGTGCCCCCTGGCAATTTAAAACTGAATATCGCATGCCCCTGTTCTCATAGACTCTGCTGAGAGAATTGGACAAGAATTTTTTTTAATATAATTTCTTGATTATTTTGAACCACAACTTGGAAAACATGTTAACGATTACTGAAATATAAATTATTGGATACTTTTCCTAAAACATCGTTTGCAGTTTTCTTTCATGGCACTTTCTCACTCCAAGATGCACTTTGTGAATTTTCATATCAATCCTAATTGCTATTGGATCGCTCTCTATGGTCCATATTAAAAAGCTGAAGGAAGTCTCCCAACAGCAGGAAGAAATAGTGTCACCGGCAACACAAAGCAGTGGAAAAATGCAGTAATGGAAAGCTGATGCCAACATCTGTGCAGTAGGGTTGCTACCACGATATCAATATTTTTTTAATATACTGCTAACCCCTTATTCATTTTTTGTGCTCTGCTCAGATATAAAATATTATTATCACATGATCAATAGGTCTGGTACATACTCCTTCTCTGTCATATGAGGTGGCTTCAAAATGTGTTTCTATGTAATGGTGTCATTAAATGTTGGAAATACTAACAGTGAGCAAGTGGAATATTTCATCACTAGTCTCCTTGAACTGTGCTGTGCATTGTTGAAAATGTGTCTCTAGTCTACATATAGAGGGTAAATGTGGCTCTAAATGTTTTTATCTTTATTTAGTTTTATTGTATAGGGCTTGTTTCACTTTACAGCTACTTCAGAGCGTTGTAACTGCTGGAGAAAAAGGAATGGTGGGTCTCGTGCTCACTGTGTCACTGGAACCAAGCTACACCCGAATGACGAGCCCAAATGAGGGCGAAACCATTCTTGGGCTGCTTGTGTTCTGGTCCAACCTGGAATGGCAGTTCAGGTTGGACTGTTCTTGTTGGAACAGGGTCAAGACTGATTGTTATATGGATGGGTATAAACAGAGGTGGCATTGTGGACAAAAGAGCGATTGGTTGGAATGCTAGCCCTAGCTATTGCCAGTGGTTAAACCTATTGCAAGCATTCCTTTCCATCACCTTTTGTGTGTTTATTTTACAAATTGTAGGTAGCCATTGTAGTTTATGGTACTAAGTGGCCATATCTATTCTATTATAAATGTTTGTCTGTAGAGATTTCTATGTCTTCAGTTGTATTTTAGAACCTGAGTTTTCATTGCAGGCATAACGTGCATTCCCTGCAAGGAAAGTAAGGATGAAAGCTTTTCTTTTTGCTTCCCTGCTCATTGGAACTTAAGACCTCTCCAGGAAGTAGACGTATAGATGCAGCTAGTCCTTTGAACAAGTGATGGCCCATTCAGTTGTTCATTACCTTGTTCATGTAGCAGACAGTGAGATCTAGTAACACACAAGGTGTGCCTGCTAAGCAATCCCATAGTTACCTTGCGTCAGGCCTTGGAGACACCTGGGAATGATGGACTTCAGTGGATTGGGATGGAATTGAGGAAGTAGAGGAAAATGTTAAACAATGTAGGATGGAGCCTACCATAAGCAAAACGATGCAGCTACTAGCCAGAAGTGGGGAAAAATCTAGGAAACCCTGAAGTTGCAGCATATATCGCATTGTATGATGTACTGCTTCAGTATGTGGACCAATGCTTAGGGCACTAAAGCCAGCCAGCTGTACATTCACTCCTATTTTATGATAATCAGGGTTTAGTTTCAATAATTATAAATCGGAATCAGTGGAGACATTTCCATAACAATTATGTGAAAGATGTTTGAACTCTATACGAGAGGTATGTGCACTTACAGGTTTTCTGTAAAAGGGCCCTGTAATATCCCTGGTACCCTCATTTCTCTCACTACATACTTCGAGTGTATGATGTATTTTTGATTTTTATCACACTCAACTAAAATACAGTCTAGAAAGATATTTGTATTACATTTGGGTGTTAGCCTCTCAATCAGAAATTGCAGTTTGACTTTGTAAAGTCAAATGCACATGTTAAAAGTGTAGAATAATGTGCCCATGAGAAAACGAAGGATCTTTACGGACAATGTGGATGATATGAGAAATATACATGATTTCAGAATTGTAAATGTTAGTGATTGGGTTTAGTAGTTTCCACAATATGCTCCACTTCTAAGAAGAGACCTAATATGACCAATTGAGTCATGCCCTGGTTACTTTGAACGTAGCAGGGCTAAAACGTAATTTCAATTGCCCAGATTTTGTTTGTTTTCTAAAGAGGGTTTCCATGTTGTAATTCCAGGAGACGTGGTGCACCACTTCATTGAAGATATCAGTATTCTTACTGTTTCACAGCTGTGGGACCCATGGTCGTCTTAATGGCCATCCCATTGAAGTTGATTATCACGGCAGCTTACTAATCGAAAATGCTTTTATAATATTTATCTCTTAAAACTATGGCTACTGAAAGTAGCTTAGGACAGAAAGATCTTTGTAGAGCCAATGATTTTATTGTTATAAATAGCTATTTTGTCCCAAGCAAGAAATACAATTTTTCCACCATTCCAGAAATCATATTTTCTCAGAAACATATTGGTCATAGTATGTTTGGCTGTAGATACACCTGCTCTGCATACTTCTACCATCTAGTGTTGGACTCAGACGTTTGCAACTTGTTTTTCATTGAACAAGTCTTTCGAGTCATGAGGTATGACTCCTCCCTTAGTTGGCAATGCACATGGGCACCTGCTCCATTGTTAGATTGTATTTTTCCCCCATTGGGTTCGGACGTGTACCGATCAGGCTCTGTGTTTGGCGCCTAACGGCGCCCGCCGCCGGGCCCACAAGATTGCTCGACTGGCGTGCTTACAGGGAAGCTCACTGTGATGAAGCTTTGATCCTGCTTATTTACCCATCTCTACTCGATGTACACAGAAAACCAAGATACTCTCAGTGCCTCATCGCTGGGGCCTCAGCCCCCTCTCGGGGCCCTCTGCCCATCTTCTCCAGAACCCCGTGGAAGAGAATGCCAGGTCACTGATGGGAAGGACACCCTTTCAATACTGCCCCCAGTGCCATTCCCAGTTGCCCCGGACCTACCATCAAGTCTACAATCTCTACCTCTCCCCTGAGCACAACGTCAGACCTGCCTCACCTTCCAGTCGAAGAAGACTCTTCGTAACTACGCAAACGTAAGTGGGCCAATTGGAGAATGCAGAGGCAGGAGTCCGTCAACACCCTGACTTCCCCGGGGAGCATGACGTCGATGTGGAGGAAGAAGCAGGTTCCTCAAAGGCCCATCTGGTCCAGTCAAGTTCGGAGGTAAGCTCACCCTCTGACTCCGATGGAAAACAACAGTAAGATCCTGAGGCTTCTCAAATGCGGAAGACTTCGACCATGAGTATGATTGGCACCCACACACAACCCGGGGCTGTGCAGCAGCCACGTGTACAGGCAGAGCACCGCCACTGAGGGGGTCGGGCCTTGAACCTAGTGTCTCAACAACAGCCTGTCATGGTCAGCACCAACCGAAGGCTTTGGAGCCGACAGTGCTTCCGCCTCTGGCCACAAAGCTCCCACTCAAGCCTCAGGCCCCTTCAGAGACTGCAGTGTCCTCAGCTCCGGTACCAAAGCTGACACCGACACTGAAGACACCATCAGCACTGCAAATAGCCTCCACGTCGAAGGCTCCCTTGAGACAGACGATTCATTCGGTGTTAAAAACACGTTGATGGCCAGCTCTGAACATTTGGAGCAACCTATTCTCCAACACTTGCAGGAGGAGTTAGATGCTCACCAAAAGTGTTTGTTTATTCACCTGCAGATGGGCAGAATCTCCACGAAGCAGTTTTCTAAGCCACAGGAGCCTCTTTCCAAGGACGAGGAAATTGATTTTTGAGAAACACTTTGCTTTGGAGCCTCCTCCACCTCACAAAGACATAAGACACATATCCCAAAGACATAAAGACAGGGGCACTAACCTTAATCTCAGCCCCCTGATAAAACTCCGTTACAACAATTGTTGCCAAGAGATTTTCATTTTTGATGTTTGTTTTTGGATTATTAGTGAAGTAATTTAGCTTTGGTAGACATTGCTGATGCGGGCTGAATTTTTCTGGCTGACATTTTTAAAAATGGCAGATGTGTTGCAGTGATGATGTAATATTTCAGGCACCATGAGACGTGTATACTTCATTTTGGTGTCAAAACATAGGTTTTGGGGGTCAAGTAGTCTTATAGAGACAGATAATAACTCCTCAGAGCAAACCACCTGCAATTTTCCAAAATGGCGACTATAATAGACGAAGAAGAGACACAGAAATGAAATAAATAATAATGGCTTTAATCCTTTTATGTTTACACTAAACAATGTTTTTGATCTGAATATGAAAAAAAATAATGTTTATCACTCCTGTTTCAGACACATTTTCATAGTTCACTTTATTTGTTTCGGCAATCGCTCGTGGTATATTTGCAGAATGTTGAACATTTGAGAAGAGCATATTGTCTGGGACATCTTTGTGTAGCACAGGTTTTGCAAGTACACGTGTAAGTTCTGTGGGTAGAGGCTTTAGAAATTTCGTAGGTTTTAACACCCCTTCAATATCTTCCCAACCAAATTCACACGGATATTTCTCTACATATGTATGATCCAAAGCATTTTTTCATCTTCTGATCAAGATGAACGCTCTTTTAATGTGTCCACGCACAGAATATGACCACGTGTAAGGTTACTTAGCGGGACTGATCTCTTGAACTCACTGTACTGAAGATGGTTACACACACGCACAAGGTATTTTTCTACGTCTTTAAAGTGACACTCTTCTTCTGTCCCAGCAAATCCTTTTAGAATCTTCACAGGTTCAGCAGTTAATACACCAAGCTTTGTTCCAGTTTTGCTCATAGTGTCATCACCCGTAAGAATATGTGCTTTGATAAGAAAACTGGGCATCTCCGGGTAAATTATCTTGTACAGAATATGAAGCGGGATTAAATGTCTTTTCTCGCCTGTTCATAACGTATCCATAACTCTGACAATCCTTGACTTTTGAACATTGCAACAAATGAAAGTAGCACAATAAGAACATTTGTGTCATTTGACGATACAATGACTCGATTGGAACCAATTCGAACAGCCCACTCAACATGTGGCACAACACGAAGGTCAACTTCCTCCAATTTGCTGTTAAGTTCTTAATCAATATGGCCCGTACCTTTTGAATATATCTCTGCAGGCACCAACTCCTCAGTGACAATCATTCCACTTGCAATAATTAGAAATTCAGGGGCCGATTCCGATCTCGGCCGGTAGTGCTCCGAATCGGATTCGGATTCACCGGATCCGATTCGGAGCCCTGTTTCCCGACCGAATCGTACGCGGGTCCGGCCGAGCGAGTACGATGCAAGCACCCGCGAAATCGCCGACCGACTCGAACGCGGCTTCAACACGCTCCGACCGACTCGCTCGGACTCGACTCGCACCGCGCAATGGAGACGTTCCCCGGCCGGGTAAGTACGATGCGCGCCGCGAGCAGTCCGACCGACTCGCGCCGTCCGGCTCGAAACAGCTGTTGGAGCCGGACTTTAGGGGTCCGCGTCGGACCCCCCTGTACGCGTAGGCGCGCGAGTCGCACACAGGTGGGACCCATGGGTCCCCTTACCTGTGCATGTACGCCGCGATGCGCATGGACGCGTACACGCTGTAGGGGGCGCCCTTGTCCGCCTCGCACCTATTGGAGTCAATGGGAGCCCGCGCACGCGTTGTACGACCGGCTCCCATTGACTTTCACTGGGAGTCCGACCGACCTCGAGTCCGATAGCATGCGAATGCATCGTACTCGTCCGGTCGGACTGCTAGGGTTCGATTCGGTCGGAATTCTCTCCGGGTCCAGCTCTGTCGGAGAGATTTCCGGCCGGAATCGGCCCCTCAGTGTTCAATGAAGCATCAGCAATGTTTCTGCGAGTTAACATCTCCAAGTTCATCCTGTTCGATGTTGATGACCTGAATTTATCAAGCTGCACCGGGATAGGTGTTGAATTTTTGATGCAGGCAAGGTCAGTTGTTCCACTTGTAGACATTCGTCTGATTCTCTCACATTTTTTGACAGATATTTCAAGATAACTGTCAAAGACAATGTGCAGTTCTTGCAAGGTGCACACTAACTTTGATATCTGTAAAACAGTCTGAACGACCTCTCCGAAGTTTTGCATGGATGGAATCTTGACCATTTGCAATTGAGACGTATAATCCACAACAACATCAGTTTTCAATAAGGACACCTTTTCGAATTGAAATTCTTCAGGTGAAAGTTTTTTTTAGAGCTCTTGTTCGAGTTTGTGCTTTACTGGTTTGGTTGCAGCATCTCCATCAAATAATGTGTTTGTTGGAAGAAGATCATATGACAGAATGTCCTTGATAAATTCACCCCTTTCTTTTGCTACATCCATCTCTTTATGTGCTTGCGAAAGTTGTTTGTTTGTTTATTGAGTTTTATATAGCGCTGGCTAGACCCAGAGGTATCAGAGCGCTTTACATAAGGAACAACAGAATAATTTAAACATTTTTCACAGAAATTTCAAAGTAAATGAACAAATCATAAGAGGCAGAGAAGGACAAGAATATGAGTAAAAGAATAGGTGGGGGAGGGGGGAAGGGAACCTGAGGGGAGAGGGAGTAAAGGCAGTCGGGCAAAAAGAGAAAACGTTCGACTCAAAAGTCAAGGTATCATAGCGATTAACATAAGGTCAAGGTACAGTAATTTAAAGACATAAGTTGCACGGATTTAACAAGGAGAGTGGAAAAATCATAGGGGGAGAGAAGGTAGAGGGGGACAAAAGTAGTGTTCTACGAGAGGGTGAGGGGAGAGGAGGGAACCAGGGGGGATGGCGTTAAGGCAGACCAGAAAGAGGGAGAAAAACGTTTGAGGATCGTCAGGGGGAGAACGGAGGAAAGGACAGAGGTCGAACAAGATGGTGGGTCCGGGACCTGGGAATCGACGGTGGCCAGCAACAAAATGGCGGGCTGAGCAAAAGTCAAAAACTCCATAGATACGAACCAGGGAGCAGAATTTAAGTGCAAAAAAGTCAAAGGGGGGGACGCAGTCCCAAAATCAAAGGCGGGTGGAAGGGAGAAGACACGTGCAGGCTCGGGACCACTGGGGCATTGGTGTAGGCAATCTGCCGGTTGTGGTTCCCGCACCCCCATACCTGGAAAAGGTCTCTCTGGTCTAAGTCGGGGACGAGGCGGAGCACATCCAGGCAGACGGCCAGCATGGGGAGGCAGCGAGGCAGCAACAAGGACTGGCAGACAGCCAATTAAGACAGAGCTGTGCCATGGCTGGCCCCATCATCAGCCATCCGCGGCGACTCGCTCCGAGGAAGGGAGCAGAGGGAGAAAACAGCAGCAGCGGCGGGACGAGGAATGTCATGCCCCGATGTCCAGCTGTTAAAAAGTTGTTTTTTGCAACCTTTTTTGTAGTGGCTGGTTGGACGAAACTCTTACTCTGGCAATTTAAAGCGTGGTAGTTTAGATTTAGTGACTATGTCAAACAGCTTTTTCTCTTTCAATGCAAAACTCCCCTGCTTCAGTTCTGCGTATAGTTTCAATCCATGTTCCAGTACACCTAGTAGACGTGTCTTTACATCGTTATCCACATATTGTTTGGTCTCAAAGTTGTGTAGTCGCACAGGCTCAGTCATTTCAATGGGGTTTCCTTGCTGCTACATGAAATGAAGAACGCTGTCAACATGTTTATTAATACATCCCTCTCTCTTTCCCACAAGTTGGTGGTGAGGAACAGTTTCACAATGCTCCATTAATTTTAAATTCGTCATCTCTCTGAAGTCAGAAATAGAAAGGACTTCATGCTACACTAGCTGCCATTGAGCAACAGGTGTGCAGACAGAATATTGAATAAAAAATATCGAGTTGCACAAATATCGAGTAAAAATATCGAGGTTCAGAAATATTGACAGCAAGAATATCGTTGTCAAGAATATGGACTTAAGGTAAGTAATATTGACTTTAAAAATATCCAAGTGTTTAATATCATTTGCAAAAATATAGGGGCCCATTACGATGGCGGGCGGAAGCACAACCGCCGTGCTGGCGGATGCAAAAACCACCAGTTACCGCCGGCACGCAGCAGTCCACACGCCCGCCCAATTACGATGCGAAAAGCAGGCCAAACACCGCCGGCAAGCCAGCAACACCGTCCGCCATCAAAGTGCGCCCGCACACGTAGCGGCGCAGCCCAACTGACACACACCGTCCGACGAAACACGCCCCGCCCGGCGCATAAATTACGATGCCGCAAACAAACGGCTCCCACGGCAAAGAGACACCGCACGTGAAAGAGAGGCGGAAACACGGACGCAGAGCACGGACAACGAAGAAGCGGCACCCCGGGCATGAATCCAGCACTGCAGGCCCTTCCCATGCTTCTGCTGATGCACCACCAAGGACGCAACGTACCGCGGAGACGCAGGTAGGCACACACACAACAAGTGCACGCAAACAGCGCACACAGTGCAAGGGCGGAAAAGCGGACAACCCCCCACCAGCGCGTGCACACTACACATCCACCATTGCATCCACATATGACACACAGGCCAAATCCTAACATCGCAGAACACATGTGTACACACCACCTGGGACTAGGAACCAACCACCCCGTCACGGCCCCAAAGCGCCGATGACGCCGCCACACATGCGCACAACGCAGAGGCCAACCGCAGCGCCATGCATGCGTCGCACACAGACACAGGGACACAACCAAGCAGCACACACACCAGCCCCACCCCGAACGCACATGACACGTGACAGGCCGGCCACAGACATGTCCCCAACGCCCAATTCACGGACAACACCCAACGCCACACAACCGACGCACACATGTCAGTGAAGTCACGCAACAGCAGGACACACCCCAGTGTAACAAACATGGCGAAGCACACAGCGGCGGCAACACCAACTAGGAGAAGCAGGGCTCCTTCGGGAAGAGGAACGCCAGTACCACACTGAAAACCCATACCACCCTGCACATATGAACAAGACACATGAAACGGAACACCAAAGAGCCCGGTGACCGACAACAGGTGGCCCAAGAATTACATCCACACACAAGGCCCAACGCAGAGCGGAAAGGCAGCCTGCCGCCCACACAAGGGAGAGCAGACAGCACTGAATGACCTTCCATTCCAACACCGAAACCACAGCCCTACGACAGAAGCCGGTGAATACAGCCATTGTCCAAGAATAGACCAACACAGGCATGCCGAGGAGACCGACCACACGGCAGATAGCGCATATCACAGAAGCACACAACGGACGGGGAAGAAAGAAGAAAACACTCCCCATGTCGGCCACATGCAAGTTAATTGGAAGGAGTCACACAGCACCGACCTTGAACTGTCTGAGAAGCATGTGGGAAGAGGGCCCGTGTCCTCCAAACAAGCCAACAGAACACAAGTCCTGTCTCCCCACGACTACACAGAGCTCACAGCAACCCCGGAGCGTGCACATTGCAGACTGCACACACAGCCGGAGCACGCCACCTCTACGAACCGCTGCGAAATGGCAACCGCAACACACCTACCCAACTACGCCGAACAGCTCAAGCTGTACCAAACCAACACGATACATACATTGGGATGCGATCTCCTGTCCCTGCTGAACGTAAGTTACCGACTGACTTACCGCATCACATTGTTCAGCTGCGTCATGCCCGTCTTCTACTGTCGGAGGTGTCCCTACCAGCATCCCGTCGAGATATGCCTCTCCAACCCGGCATGTCTGAAGGCGGACCTGCTACCACTACTCCTCCCTCTGGACGCACACGACAGGGCCTGCTCTGCCTATGGGGGCATGGCGTATGTGGCCAACATCGCACGCGCACTGAAATGGAACCACTGTGCCTCCACACGACGGATCATCGAGAACAGCTACATCGAATGTCACCCAGCATGCCCCATCATGGTCCTCCAAGGGACAACCTACGAACAACACCTTGACAGCCACCATCCGCTTCATTGGCTGGCAAACATGTACACCACCAATGACATGGAAGCCCTGCTGGACGGCATCGCATACCTGACAACCTGTAAATACGTCGGACCACAACGCAGGTTCCCCGAGTGACCTATGAAGTCCAACCCCGCACCCATGCTCAGCTTCCGCACGGACTGGCCAGTCACCACCACAACAGCCATACCAAACGACCGGCAACTGTAACCACACCATCAACGACATCGCCATGACATCGGATATGACCGGGACATGCACACTGTTCCCCATCACATCCAGGAACACCGCATGCATCGTGGGAGGCAGTGGCATGGGCTCTGTGCATCGCACCCACATGGACGGAACTGCACGAACAACCAGGACACGACATGGATCCAGCGCACATGGACACACACACCGCTCAGTGGACATGAATAGGTCGCCTGGAGTCTGTGGGTGCTGCACCCCTCCCACCCCCGCCCCGGGAATCCCATACCAGGACCTTTGCATGGACGACAAGTGCATACAACAACAACACGACCCCAGTGACTGTGACATGTCCAGTAACCACCACAGTGCAACAACAAGTGGCACGCCGCTGCATGCACGCAAGCACATGCCCTGATGTCATCTCACATGCACGCGTGCATGAGGAACAACCGCAGCAAACCTGTCACATGGAACTGAGATGGACTGTGCCCATGATGCCGAGCGGTCTGGTAGGCTACATGTATACAGTCTGTGTCAAAGTCCGCAGCTCCGCAGCTATACGTAAATGTACATTAGCACAGCCTTGGCCAAGCAGATGTAACCCCACACCCTATCCCATTTGTAATCATGCTCAGTATATCCTCAACATGTATTCCGCTGCCAGTAGTGTCCACTATACTGCATCACAGAGGACAGAAGACTCAATATAATGTTTGAAACCAAAACTGTCTCCGCTGACTCATTTCACAAGTACGAATGAGAGAGGATGAGAGTATGTGAAGTACACGGCAGTCGTGACATGACCATGTAGTCCACTGGTATTGGATGTCAACGCAAATGAGTAGCACTACTGTGGAAGACACACATGTGTCGTGTGAAGTCGTATGGACGCAGTGCTCAGGTGGGTGGGTGCGACGGGTAGATGCGCACATGCCAAGTTGGAGCACGCCGTGTTGGGAGGGCTCATGAACAGTACACCACCGCTTCCCTGGGCATTGTGAGAGGACACCTGTCGGGGGAGTGAACACGTGTGTGCACAGCAGCCGGGCACACGTACAAGGCGGTACCAGGCGCACCTCAGCCCACCCTCTGTGGACAAGCTGGATCCTGTTGTGCGCCCGCCATGCCCCTTGACAAGGCACACACAGCCCCAGTCGACCAGGTGTAACCCCAACATAGTCAATCCGCACAGGCGATACAGGGCACGGGATGGCAGTGGAGCATGGTGTGTGACAGGTCTCCTCGCGCTCCTCCTGGTCATATCACGCAGGCAATAGAACCTCAACGTCTAGCATGGCACAAGTCAAATGGAAGTGTAGGGGGACGCACCACAGCACGAGCAGCACTGACGTCACGGGAGGTGGCTCGCACCATCCCATCCATTGCCCATCATACCAACCACGCCACATGCCATTGCGACTAAGTGCAAGCGCGTGCGCCACCACCCCCGAGCCCTCCCCAGAGAGGCCAAAGAGTGAATGTGTGGGCCATCAGCCACAGACGGACGCGGCCTGGCCGCAAGGGCAGCCACAGCCACTGGGTGTCGCAGGTGGCGGATCCGGAAGGCGAAGACTGTGATGCATAGTCCATGCAGGCCGGGTCTCCATTTGGGGCACCACGCAGGTGGACGGCGTCCCGCCACACATCATACCCTGAGACAGCCCACTCGTGCAACTGGACCCACACATACACTCCTTGCCCTCTCTGGTGCGAGCTTGGGGCTGCCTGTGCAAGCGCTAGCCTCGCAGGTGAGCATGCATATTGGGGGGCGAGGGGAGGACATGAGGGCTGGGGCGAAGATGACTGTATCACTGTCAGTTAGTACAAGGGATGACCCAGATGTGGAAAGGAAGAGACGTGTCCCGTGTGTACTGCAACTAGTCGCCAATCCAACTACCCCCCATGTCCGGAATGTAAGCCCGCACCTAGGCCCGCCCATCCGCCACATCGAACATACCACCAGCACGACAACCTTCCCATTCGAAACACTGACTGGGGGTGGCGACCAGTGAACAATCATGTGTAGCCTACCCACGCGTACATGTGGGCCCTCCATGATCCATGTCACCTGCGGCAAAGACATGACATGCGCAATGAGGGAAGTGAGGAGAGCTGTCCGCCCCACGCGCAGAAGGTGCATCAGCTCCACAGACCCAGCAGCGAGTCCAGCAGGGGTCACATGTGCAGGGGCAGCTGTGCCTGGTGTGAAGGCACATGCATATAGACAGCACATCGACCAATGTGTAGTCTGCCCACATCCACAGTCCATCATCATGCGGACATAGGAATTGAACACAGGGCAACACATCTTAGTTGGTGCACCCACCGTGACCAACAATGCGCAATCATCGACGTACCCGCCCTGTGCATGGCCCCCACCCAACGGAGGCACATCCAGTGCCACCATCCCACACACACAAGCCTTCCACGGAACATGCTGTGTCCAATGGTCAGTACAGAGTCAGCGCCCATCTGGTGGATCCTGAACAGGAGACACATGCACACACATGCCAGCTCCCACTATGTACGTCTGCCACCTGGCACGTGCAATGTAACCACTCACCTGTGACGTGTGACTGCAAGCACACAGCCGTCTTGGCATGGGGCTGTCAATGTGGACACCTGTCAATGTTTCGGGAGGTGTGATCCGTACAGTGCTGTACATAGGGTGCAGTGCTGACACCTACTACTGTCTCATATCCCCTCGTGCCACAGGTCCCACTTGTTTTGGCCGCTCAGCCTGTGCCCACATCGTCGTCGTGCCGTGTGCCATACTCATCCAGCCTCGGAAGCAGTTCCATGCTCAGCAGACACTCATGTTGCCGTGGCGTTGCCGCTTGACGAATATGCAGTCAGTCCCCATCAGCACGCCCCGCAAGTCATTGGGGCCTAGATCCCCATGTGCATGCACATGGCAGTGGTATGTCTCACTTGCCATTGCCATTGTTGGGAGACCTGTGTAAGTGTATTGTGGCCGTGCCGTCCCAGCTTGACAGCTGGGCTGTGGCTCATGTGCTTGCTCAGTCATGTCAGTGATGTGTATGCGAAATTGCTATGTGCCGTGTTGCTTTGACATGTGTCCTCTGCCATTTACCCCAGGCGGAGACCGAACATTGACCGCCCATACCAATTGCTGGCGGACATGGACGATACAGAGGTTATCAGGAAGTTTCGGCTGGACAGGCCAACCCTGCATCGACTGTGTGCCATGTTAGAGCCCCATCTCCGTCCCCGCAGGGTGTATCCGACTGCTGTCACCCCCACGGCTAAGGTGATGGCCGCCATGCATTTCTTCGCCACTGGGTCATTCCAGCACACAGTGGGCAGTGGAGGAGGGATGTCCCAGCCCATGTTCAGCAAGGTGCTGAGGGATGTACTGGCAGCCATGATGCTGTACCGAAACAGGTACATCAGATTCCCCAGGGCTCGTGAATTGGCGGCAGTGAAGGGTGCATTCTATGCCCTTGGCAGAATCCCACACGTCGTGGGAGCCATTGACTGCACACATGTTGGCCTTGTTCCACCACAGGCCACTGAGCACCTGTACCGCAACAGGAAGCACACGCACTCCCTGAATGTGCAAGTGGTGTGCCTTGCGGACATGGTGATCACCCACGTGTGTGCCAAGTTTCCAGGCTCGGCACATGACGCACACATAATGCGCAACAGCATCTTGCCACGACTGATGGCCAATCTGCAACAGGATCGTGGCTGTATTGTCGGTGAGTATGTGGAGTGGTGTAGCGTGCTGGTTGTGCGATGCTGTCCCCTGTCCAGTTGGAATAGCAACGGTTCTCTGTGTCCCTCACACCCAGGTGACTCTGCGTATCCGAATGGGGCATGGCTGCTCAGTCCATTGAGGAATCCTCGCACCCCAGCAGACGATCGATACAATGAGGCACATGGGAGGACCAGACGTGTGGTCGAGCGTACCTTTGGCCTCCTCAAGTCCAGGTTCAGGTGCCTGGACCGCACCGGGGGTGCACTGGCGTACTCCCCACAGAAGGTGTGCCAGATAGTGGTGGCGTGCTGCATGCTGCACAATCTGGCCATTCGGAAGCAGATCCCCCTCATTGTGGATGACGGAGATCAACCAGGGCCCCAGCCCGCAGACCAGGACAGCTCGAGTGAGGTGGACAGCGGAGAGGAGGAAGCTGGGAATGTGCGCCAGCAGCTCATCGCCCGCTACTTCACTTGACGGTGAGTGTCCATGTACGACGGATGATGTGTCTGTATCTATGCAGGTGTGTGTGTGCTGTGTCAGGGTGGCCGTATGTTCACTGCGTGCAGTGTGTCAACGCTCCATGGCCAGGGTAGTATGCCACTGTTGGTGACTGTGGCATTGTGCCCTATTGCTCTGTGCGATGTGTGTACATTGCTTGTAGTTGTTGACATGTACTGTGTGATGGGTGTGTGACACACTCATTGAATGTGCTCCTGTTCTGTCTCCCACCCCTAGGTCCCTACAGGCCCTCCGGATTCCATTGCCATGCCACGCATCAGGTGCCCTTCCGCCCAAGGTGGCCGATGTATTCCGTACAAATAAAACACAGGGCACAAACAGCAGTTAGTGAAAAAGGTGCATTTATTACAAACTGTGACATGTGATTGTGTGTAAGGTGATGACAAAAGTGGTGCGTGCAGTGACAATGAGCTGTCGGTCATGGCTGCGTGATGATCAGGGTGTACCCACTGGTTCTATGTCCATAGTCCAACACACACATGCCATCCAGATGGCTGTGTGGAGTGGGATCGTAGAGCAAGTCAATGCAGTGGCTGGTCAAGGAAGGCTGGCGGAAGGCTGGCTGGCTGCCTCACTTGCGACTGGAGCGTGCGAAGTCCTCCCGGGAGATCTGTTTCCTCTTCGGACGGCCCCTTCCACGTTTGGGAGGGGGTGTGTGGTGGCGACCTGCTGGTGGTGGGTGAGGTGTGCTCACTGGCTGTGGACGCAGGGGAAGTGGACACTGCTGGCCGACCCTGCGCCCTAGCAGGTGGTGGCGGAGGTGGTGTTGCTGGCCTTGCCTGTGACCCCACCGCCACCACCAGCTGGCCCATGAGGTCCACGAGTTGGTCCATACGGGACACGAATTGGCCCATATGGGCGTCCATGGACCTCAGCACCCCCAGCACCTCCCGCGTGTCAGTAGCAGACCTGGCCCATTGTCCTTGGGCCTCTTCATAGGCCCCAAGGACTCTGGCCATTTGAGGCAGGGCATGGCTCCCAGGGGAGGCTGGCGTTTCCCTGACCCTGCTCCTCCTACCAGTCCTGCTGCCACCGGCCTGCCCACTAGCCACATTGCTCACCACGGTCCTCGCTGTGGCTCCCAGGGTGGATCCAGTCGGCCGGGCCACCACCTGCGCTGGGGCTGGTGCCAGCGAAGACGTGGTGGTGGTGGAGGCGGTGGTGGTCGGTGCGGCGATGGTGGCGGTTGCGGCAGTGGTAGTGGCCGCAATGACCGTGGGTGTGGCCGCAACGACAGTGGCAGCAGGGGACTGGGACTGTTCAGCATCCCTGGATGATGGGTTGGTGGGTAGGAGGGGTCCTGGGGAGCGGCTGGGCCCTGCCACGCCAGATGGGCCAGCTTGGTGGTCCGTGTCCGAAGAGGTGGACAGATCCTCCAGATCCGTGTGTCCTCGTTGGGGGCTTGTAGGCTGGCTGTGCTGGCTGCTGTCTCCATCCCCAGCGTCCAGCAGTTCGTCACCTGTGGAGAGAATGAGATTTGTTATTGTGTTGCACCTGGCGAAGTATGTATTAGTCGTCTGACATTGGCAGTTCGTGCAATCTCGTACATGGGTTTCCCGGAGGCGAGTGTGTGGCTGTGGCATCTGTAGTTGTGTGTGCTAGGCAATGGGACTGTGTGCTGTGCACATGTGGCATGGGACGGATTGGCCATGCCGATGGGTGTGTTGCTTTGCCCCTACTCATTGTGACTCTGGTGTATGCGGGCTCCTGGCCCATCCTGGGTCTGGTTTGTACTTTGCTTTTGGAGTTCAAATGGAACGCTTAGGAACGCATATGGCAACATGGGGGCCATGCCCCAGATTCGCATTTGGGAGGGGATATGCTTTTGGAGTTCAAATGGAACGCTTAGGAACGCATATGGCAACATGGGGGCCATGCCCCTGATTCGCATTTGGGATGGAATATGCTTTTGGGGTTCAAATGGAACGCTTAGGAACGCATATGGCAACATGGGGGCCATGCCCCAGATTCGCATTTGGGATGGAATATGCTTTTGGGGTTCAAATGGAACGCTTAGGAACGCATATGGCAACATGGGGGCCATGCCCCAGATTCGCATTTGGGATGGAATATGCTTTTGGGGTTCAAATGGAACGCTTAGGAACGCATATGGCAACATGGGGGCCATGCCCCAGATTCGCATTTGGGAGGGGATATGCTTTTGGGGTACATGCTGTGAGCCATGGGTGCCGAACGTGACATGTGTTGTGGCAGCATGACAGTGCATGGTCTGAGGTGTGTGCATGCCTGACATGCCCTGCATATTTGCTGTCTGTTGTGGTTACTGGACATGGCATTGGACGCATCGTTATGAGTGAGTGATAGTTGTGTGCCAGCCAACGTATTGCAGTTGTCCCATCTCCTTGGTGTGCGTGCTGCCCTGTGCCATGTGCATCACTGCAGTGCTCGGGGGTGTGGCCCATGTTGTGTGTTGTTGCTCACAGTGTGTCGTGCGCTTAATTGACTTCTGGCACATGGTTGGTCATGGGCATGTGTCTTAGCGTGACTGCTGTATGTGTGGCAGCTGTGCGGATGACATGCCTTTCATGAGACTGGGGCTGACGGATGGGATGGATGGTATGTTGTATGTGCATGGTGTGTCTGTGAGTTTGATGGGTTCAGTGGTGTTCGTGTGCATTTATGTTGTTCCGCTCTGTTGCGTCTAGTGTTGTTTGTCTTACATAGGCGTAGTTGTGGGGTGTGTGGTTGACAGGCAGTAGGGGCTACATGGACAGGACTTCAATGGTGTTTCGGTTGTGTGTGATGAGTTGCACAGTGGCTGCCGTGTGGGACTATATTCAGTGTGGCTTGTGCATGCAGACGTGGCTCCTTGGGTGTTGCTATGTCTGTGATGGGTCATGTGGGGTGTGAGTCTGCTGTTCATGTCCGTGTGCACATTGTTCACTTGTTCGTGACGGTGGGCGGTGCTGCGTGTCCGTGTGCTACGTGACATGTCCCATGTGTTGGTGGTGTTATGGTCCTCATGCCTCCAGTAATCCAGCCCTGTCCAGTTTCCCACCTGCAAGTTGTTCGTGCGTGCACTGTACTGGATGCCACATGGCTCTAAGCGGGGGTGCTCCATGTTGCAGGTCTGTGGGGGTGGGGGGTGTAGTGGGTCGTGGGGTGGCTGTACACCCACTGACACCGATTGCTGTGGACCGTGATGTCTGCCTTTCGGCTGTCGTTGTGCACTGCGGTGGCTGACACGTGGCTGTGGGGTGTGGGGGATGCTCCTCCTTGCTGTGCTGTGGGACTGGGGCCTGGTGTGTGTTGTACTTGGGCTGTCCACCGTCCCACCCACTGCACTTTGTGTTCCTGCCACTTACCTGTTACTTGTCGGTTAGTGCAGCTGTGGCGGACACATGGGTGTGGTGGGTGCTCGTTGTGGCGCTTCTGGCATATTTGGGGACCTGTTGGTGGTTACGTGGCTGGCTTAGTGTACACATGTCCCCACGCATCTTACAGTTGTTCGGTTTGGGCTGTGTGTGGTAGTGTCTGTTGCATGTGTGTGTGATGTGTTGTGTATTGTGTGCTGGACATGGGGGTGTTTGTCCCTGGGAGCTGTGGCATGGTAGTTGCGCATGTGAGTACATAGCGGTGTGCTGGTATACATTAGTTTGTACTTACCAGCCTCCACTCCTCTGCTAATCCGGCGAGGATCTCCGGATGTATTACGACTCGCACCTTCTCCTCCCACGCTTTGAAGGTCTTAAAGAGCGCGGGATTCCTCCGCCAGTGACGGCAGCCAGCTCTCTGTTTTTGCCCTCCTTCTTCTTGACCAGGCTCTTTACGTCATTCCAACGTTTGTTTATCTCGGTTCTGTTCCTGGGCAGGGTCCCGACTGCATTGACCTGGTCTACGATCCGGGTCCACATTCTGTTTCTGGTGGCTAGTGGTGTGTGCTGGACCATGTTCCCATAGATTTGTGGGTACACCTTGATGATCTCGTCGACCATGACCGTCAGCTCCATGGGCGTGAACTTGGGCATCCTTTGTGGTGCCATGGTGTTTGTGGTGCTGGTGCGGTGTGTGTTGTGTAATGTGCAGGGGGTTTGTGGTGCCGGTGTTTGGTGGTGGTGGTGGTGGTGGTTGTGATGTGTGCGTTTCTGTGGTGTGCTGCTGTCCTTGCTGTGTCACTGTGTCCTCTCCTCTCCTCTCTGGTTTGCAATGTAGCAAGGGGTTGTGGTCTGTGGGAGTGCTGCTTTTGTACTCACCTATGTGGGTGTGTCCTCATGGTCTGTTGTTTTCAGGTGTGTTGTGTCTGGGGTTCTGGCCTTTGTATTTTTTGTTTGTCCGGGGGGTGTTTTCGGGATGTGTACTGTGCTTGTGTATTTGTGTGTGCCTTGCTGTGTGGACTTGTTGGCCATGTTGTGTGCTATTGGTTTTGTGTGCGGATGGTTTCTGTGCAGGTACGTGGGCGCCATGGCTTCTGCCGTGTCGATTCTCATCGGCGTTGTTTGCGCTGGCGGGCGGTATATTTGTTGTTTTTCCGCGCTCATGGCGGTGCGATCGTAATTTCACGTGCGGTGTGTCGGCCGTGTGGGCGGGCGGTTTTGTGTTGTCGTGCGTGTTTCCGTCCGTGGCGGGCGGTTTGACTCCGACTCGGACGATGGCGGGCGGTATTTTGTGTGATTTTTCGCCGATGGCGGTTTTCGGTTTGTGTACTCATAATGGCGTGGTCGGTGTTCAGGCGGTGTGTGCGGGCGGATTTTTGCCGCTTCCATGCCTGGCGGATTTTTTTACGCCGGGTATCGTAATGGGCCCCATAGTTGTTAAAAATGTCGTTTTTTAAATTATTATGTATTTTAGTATATATTTGTTATGTATGTGATGTATGTTTTTTGTATAGGAATTGTTTGTATTTTTAATATGTGTTGAATTTTTTGTAGTTATTTTTTTTTATTTGAATTTTGCGTATTAGTTCTGTAGCGGGTTGTGGGTTTATGTAGGAATAGGGTGGGAAGTAATTTAATGATATTAAATTAATTGATTAATTTTTATTTATTAATATTTGTTTAATTGACATTTGATAGTTTTAAATGTGTAAAGTAATTTATTATTAATTATTAATAATTGGTTGTTAATTAATTTTAATTGATTAATTGGTAATTAATTATGGTAATTGTGTATTTAATTTTAGGTGTGTTGTGGTGTTTATAGGTCTAAAGGGTGGGAAGTAATTACTTTTAATTTATGAATTGATAATTGGTTGTTAATTTTAATTAATTGGTAATTAATTATGGTAATTGTGTAATTAATTTTAGGTGTGTGTTGTGGTGTTCATAGGCGTAAAGGGTGGGAAGTAATTTATTTTTAATTTATGAATTAATTGGTTGTTAATTAATTTTAATTAATTAATTGGTAATTAATTATGGTAATTGTGTAATTAATTTTAGGTGTCTGTTTTGTGGTTTATAGGGGTCAAGTGTGATAAGTAGTTTATTTATTTTTAGTATTAATTTTCTGTTCATTTATATTAATTAAATTAATAAAAAATGTATTATGGTAATTTTGTTATTAATTTTAGGTGTGTGTTGTGATGTTTATAAGAGTAAAGGGTGGGAAGTAATTTGTGTTTAATTAATTAATATACAGTTGTTAATTAATGTTAACTATTTGATATTTATTTTGGGTAATTGTTTATTTTTTTGTGTTGTTTTTACTTTTAAAGGGGTAAAGGGTGGGTATTAAATATATTTTAATTACTTTATTATTAGTTGTTAATAGTAATAGTTTTTAATTTAAATATAACTTTTAATTGTGTTTTATTATTTTGTAGTTTAATTTAGGTGTGTTGTGGATATTATAGTGTTAAAGTGTGTTTAGTCAATTAATGTTTATTAGTATTTTTTATTAAAAATATTTTTTTAATTGATTATTAATTATGTTAATTATGGAAGTAATTTAGTTTAAAATGTTCAAGTGTTTTGTTTTTGGTGTGGTGTTATATGGTAGGAAATAAAATAAATGCATTTATGTATTGATCATTTTTTTGTTTGTAAATGTTTTCTAGTTTAAAAGAATTATTTTTAAAAATGTGTTTCTTATTTTATTCTATATAATATTTGTAGGTTTTTGTTATATGTAATTAATATTATTATATGTTCTCTTTTTATATATTTAATATATTTTATTTTTCATTTTTTACAGATTGTTTATTTGTTTTAATTTTTTTGTTAATTTATAATATATATATATATATTTTTAACTATTTGAGTGTGAATAGTCATTTTTGTCTTTCCGCTATCCAGCACTTTCCCTACTGTTGCACTCACTGGAGTGGGAATAGTAATTTTTACCCCTCCGCTATCCAACACTTTCCCTACTGTTGCACTCACTGGAGTGGGAATAGTTAATTTTACCCCTCCGCTAGCCAACACTTTCCCTACTGTTGCACTCACTGGAGTTGGAATAGTAATTGTTACCCCTCCGCTATCCAACACTTTCCCTACTGATGCACTCACTGGAGTGGGAATAGTAATTTTTACCCCTTCGCTATCCAACACTTTCCCTACTGTTGCATTCACCGGAGTGGGAATACAAATTTTTACCCCTCCGCTATCCAACACTTATCCTACTGTTGCATTCAGTGGAGTGGGAATAGTAATTTGTACTCCTCCGCTATCCAACACTTTCCCTACAGTTGCACTCTTTGGAGTGGGAATAGTAATTTTTACCCCTCTGCTATCCAACACTTTCCTTACTGTTGAACTCTTTGGAGTGGAAATAGTAATTTTTGCTTCTCCGCTATCTAACACTTTCACTACTGTTGCTCTCAGTGGAGTGGGAATAGTAATTTTTACCCCTCCGCTATCCAACACTTTCCCTACTGTTGCAGTCACTGGAGTTGGAATAGTAAATTTAATTCCTCCACTATCCAACACTTACCCTACTGTTGCACTCACTGGAGTGGGAATATTTATTTTTACCCTTTTGCTATCCAACATTTTCCCTACTGTTGCATAGATTGTATTTTGAAATGTAAGTTTAAATATTTTTTAATAGTTTAATGTTTTAATTTATTATAGATTTGTTTTATATTTTAAATCATTAATATACATTCTTATTTTTTATTTTATTTTAAACTTTTAACATAAATTAAAAATAATAGTTTATTAATTGTTTTAAAAAGTAAATATATGTGTATAAATTATTGTTTGTGTGTTTATCTTTTTTTATTAAGTTTATTTGTTATATTTTATTAAAATGTATATTAAATGTATTTTATTTCGTTACAATTATATTTAATATATATTATTTTATTTTATATTCATATAAAAGTCGATAGTTTATACATCTATATTTTGTACATCGATATTTTTTAGTAGATATTTTTGCTGTCTATATTTTTTACTCGATATTTTTAACATCAATATTTTTTACATCTAAGTTGTGTCAGTGAACCTGAGCAACATATTCACTATTACGAGTCTGACCAGCAATTCCCTTGGAGCTTGTCTTTGATCTCTGGATTGTCTGTTCCAGTTTCATATCTGGAGCAACAGCATTGAACCTTCTGTCTCTGTCTTAAACCACAAAATATCTTTGAATGAATTTTCTGTAGAGGTTTGGTTTTTCCACCTCTAGCTTCTTCACTCTTTCCAAATACCAGGGCCCATTTCTCAGGTATTTTATTAAATCAAATTCACGAAACACAGTAATCAGTGATTCCACAGTCTTCACGTGCAGCTCCCAATCACCTTTCCGATCAGCATGTACCAAGTTTTTCACTAGAGCTATCATGTGTGTAAACCATTTCCCCAGTACTTGCAAAGTTCCGATTTTTTTTTTAGAACAAATTTTATTGAATTTTATCATAGTCGAAACAGAGTATCAGAGCGATATGAGACATGAAATAAAATCTTTAGTCCCCATCACTTTATATACATTTGAGTTGCAAACATAATACCGTAGCTCAAGCGTCAACTAAAACCTGGTGATGCGCCTTATCTTATACGTTATAGTCTTGGTTGTTTGTCTCTAGCATACGTAATATGGTGTCATTACTGACTTGCTATTCATGCTGAAATGTTATTATCTCGTAATCTAGCTGACCGTCCGCTATATTATGTGTCTCCAGGGGAATGTTTCAGTATGTGGCCCACCGCTTCCATATTTTGATGTGTTTCTGTGGGCATCCCCGAGCCGTAAACAATGGACGTTCTAGTTCTATAATGTAGTCCATGCCTTTCTTCCATATGGATATACAGGGTGGGGTGTCTGCCTTCCAGTGTTTGGCAGTGTCCTGCTTTGCAAGTGTGAGGCCTAAGAATAAAAGATGTCTTTTATAATGGTTTCCCCCAATTCCTTCTGCGCAGTGTAGGAGTATAAGTTTAGGAGATCTGGGTATGCCCCATGCTAGCACTACAGTCAGGCTATTAAGCACACCCCGCCAAAATCAAGCAAGGGCAGGACATGACCATGTTGTGTGTAAGAAGGTGCCTTCTTCTGAGTGGCACCAAAGGCAATGTGGGGAGGTAATCAGCCCAGCCGCCCACCATCTATGTCTAGTATAGTATACCCTGTGCAGATATTTAAATTGGATAAAGCAGAGATGGGTAGATATTGCGGCTTCCCAGTGGTGATTGGAGTGCCTCTGCCCAGTCATCATCATCAATCGGTCCCCATCTGTATCCCACTTAGCTCGTAGGGTAGCCTGGGTTGTGGGGGTATTCGTCACTAAAGTTTGATAAATTTTGGAAATGTTATGGTCACCTAGATCTCCCATCAGGAGCTTGCCTTCTAGTGGGCTGATTCTGGCAGAGCAGTTAGATCTTTGATATAGGGATGTAGGGCGTGTCGTAATTGTAGCAATTTGTAGAATTGAGAGTGGTGCATAGAGAATTATTTTTGGATGTCTTGTAAGGATTTCGGGGCAGTTCCCCTCATGACATCACCGATGGTTGACATTCCAATGCGATCCCAAAGTTCTGATTTTTCATCACATTTTTTGACAAACTCTATGAACTTGGTTTTAAGTTTTTCTGATTTTGAACTCAGTGTATTGAACATTGCCTGGCTTTGCATTATGTTTTTTGAATGAAGTGCACCATGTGCCTTGTTGACTTCTGAGATAAGATATGCAAAACCTAATTTGTCATTCTTGATCCAGAAAGCATTCCAACGCAATGTTTCTGTAGCCTCAGATAAGATGAGCATACCTTGTAACTTACAAACATAATAAGTTCAGCTCAATACTGACTGGACAGTTTTGCTTCCAAAGATTTCGGCCTCCATAAGTGCATTGTCTATGCCACATCCACTGAGATAACTTCTTGCAGACCGCAACACAACTTTTGTCAAGTAGAAAACGCCCATCATTGGATAAAGATCATACAATTCTACTGGATTGCTCATATAAATGTCAGCTACAATACGGAATACACCTTCATCACAGAAAATTGGCAGGATAGGCTGGTCTTCAAGCTGAGCATGCATATTTTGGAAATTTTTTACAGCTGTGTATACTGTTGCCTAGTCTGTGACTGGAAATGGTATTACTGGTAAAAACGCAACCTTCGTCAGTGGGACGGTATTCTGGGAGATCAGAACATGAATTCCAGTCCACGGAGGAACTGGCTTTTCTTCATCATTCAGTCCACACTAAATAAGCAATATGATAAATTCAGTTAAATCAGCTTTGCGGACCGCAGCTTCAGGTATAAGATCCATGTTCTCAGCCACTTTGAAACTTTCTGGTAGACTAGGACGTGTTGATGACTTGTAGTGATTTTGCACACATTGGCAAGGCAAATGGGTTATAAATTTGCAGCTTCGTTTGTTTATGCCTACAGCTGACACAGCTTGTTTTCCAGAAGCTACCTCATTGGTACAGTCTTGAAAAAGCACCATGGCAGTATCTTGTGTGCTGGATGTTGCACACAAAGAAAAGCTTTCTTCAAAATCAAAATTATCAAGAGCATCAATTGTAAATCCTTTCTTGGTAAAGTGACTTGGAAGTGATGTGCTGTCAGAGTCACAAGATTTTAAGCATGAACTCCTAACAAGTTCCTGCTCCGTACTATGTCATTATAACTTATAGATACCCCAATCCTATTCATTGAAGTGATAAGCTCTCTACTTTTGCTCTTGTCATAGATTGCGTTAGCAGTCATCATGTGCAGCAGAGTTTTCTTTTTGCTGTGATATAATTAATAAAACATGATTTAGAAATGACAGTACATTTGCACAGCTTAAGCTTGTCGGTCCATGGGATTGTCTTCCACTTCAGAACCATCATTATTGTTGTCGGCTTCTGTTCTGAACTGAAGAACTTTAGTTTGTAACAGTTTTGCTTTGCTAAATTTAAACAATGATGTAAAAAATGTTAAGACAACATCAGGCATTCATGTTGGCTCCCATGATTTGCGAAGGTCTGGGGCATCACAAAATTTGTCATTAAGTCCAGAATCTAAATCTTTCAGGACGTTTCTCAAAATGGTTCCTGCTGATTTAACTGCATCCTGTGATCTTATTTTGGCAGCAAGAACTTCAGGAGTCAAATCAGCTGAGAACACCATAAGTGGTTCATTCTTTTTGTTAGACTGACAAAAACGAATTCTGTCATTGTACATTCTCACCAGAAAAATCTTAATTTCATTATTATGGATCAATACAGTTTCATCAATGTTGACCATTATTTATCTGATCTCAGAGTGTGAACCCGTAGCCAGCACTCAAGAGTGGCTTTAAAACTTCATTTGCTTTTTCAGAGAGTGCATACTCAACTGAAGGCTGGTGGTTACGTTGCTGCTGGGAGCTTAGTGTACATTATTTTTTTCGAATGTATGCACACATGCAGTTCGGGTGGGCGTACAAATCCGCTGCAAATTCATTCACCTCGCTGTTTAGATCAGCTGCTTGGCCGAAAACTTTATCTTGGATGAAACTAGCTGCAGATAAAAACATGTTTGACCTTTGAAATCGGGGTATAATCAAAGGGGAATGAATCACTAGCCCTGTGTGTTACCAGGGTCTGGGGTTCTAGTCGTCTTAAAAAACCCTCATTCACGAATTGTCCGTAGGTGCGGTATATCTTGATTCTCCGCCTGGTAGGTTACGTGAAAAGCATCATCATCGGGTCTTTGTTATGCTTTCCTCCACCTGGAGGAAGACCAGCAGGTATTTACAGTAGTGATCAGAGAAAGTGAGGGTGAAAATGCAGTGTGATTAAAATTACCTCCATCTATCAATCTTGATTTTATTATGTTGATGATGAGGTAAGTGGTACAATCAGGAAGGCGGTGCAGAAATAGAAGAGCTACTTTTCTATAGCACCTACTCAAAATCGTGGCTGGTCGACATCTTTCAGCCCATGGGTGCCCAATCAGGTCAGCGGGCTTTCTTCAGGACCAAGAGAATGCACGCTATTATATGGTAACGTGCAGGGGTAAGTTAGTGCACTTAGCCTTCTTCTTAAGTGCGCCTGTTCGCACACTTGCGGGTTATAGATGAATTTGTTTCTATAACTTGAATGGAAAAAAGACCGTGAAGACTAAAAAACTGAACAAAACAACATTTAATGATCTATTGTGATCTCATTTTGTCAAACGTGATGCTAATAGTTAACTGTTCATAACTATGACATCTCTGAATATCAAGGGGGGGGATAAAATAACACATGGAGACATAGTGATAGTCACTGCGGTAGGCAAGTGCGGCGGAGAGTGGTGTGCACGCGCCGTTAGGGATGCAGAGCGCGTGGAGCGAGTTAAGGGCTGCATTGCCATAAAAAGACAGCAAATCTGTAACCGTATTCAGGAGATTTTCATGCTCCATCGGGGGACGGGCGGTCGGACTTTCTCTAAGGGTAGGAAGTACAGGGGTTGAGGTTATGGTAATGAGGAGCGCAGTAGCATGCGGATTCCTCACGTTTGAGATGAAATACCTCTATGAGGTCCTGTGTGCAACTTGTGCTGGCTCCGTCTTCCGTGCCCAGGTGACGAGGGACGGTAGAGGATGCTGTTTATAGTGATGACCGCATAGTTAGCATAGTTGAAAGACTATGGGGCCGATTCCGATTCGGGCCGGAAAACGTACCGACCGACTCGGAGCCGGAATTCATTCCGACCGATACGTACCGGTGCAGCCCGACCCGCAAAGTACGATGAAATGCGTGCAAAATCCGACCGACCCGTACGGAACACAACACGAACGACCGAACCGTGCGGAAAACAGCTATCCGGCCGGAAAAACACGCAAATTGAACCGACCGACACGCACCAGGAAGGATCCCGAACGAAACGTACCCGCGAACTCCGTGCCGCGCAGTACGATGCAACGCGTGGAAAACACGACCGAGTCGCACGGAGCCCAAGCCGTTCGACTGACACGCATACAAAACAGCGAGCCGAAGCAACCCAATACACCGCGACCGACGCGTACGCAGCACAGAAAACATCACAAACACAGCGTGAACGACTCGGAGAAGCTCGCACGAGACAACTGCAGGGTCCGACTCGGTCAGAAGAACGTCTCCTACATGCACAAAAAGTACAAAGGGAAAAACACCCAAAAAAAGGCCAAACAAGCAATTACAAAGCCAATAAATACAGGGGGGGGGACAGGGAACATAGACACACCCACAACTCCACCCATATAAAGGACACAAATCCCTACCATGATCCTTTGCAAATTCAACTTACCTGCCAGCACCCAACACCAACAGACAGCAACCACACACACACTCACAGCTCATCCATCACACAAGCCACACACCATCAGCACCTCAACAAATAGCACCCTCACATACACCCAGCAATAACCACACTCACACACCCTCACTTGCACACCCACATCACTCACCACCACCACCCATCACCATGCCCCCAAAGAAGAATCCAAAGTTCCTAGATAGTGAATTGGAAGTCCTGGTAGATGAGATCCTCCGGGTAGAACCACAGCTGTTTGTTACACTGATCCAACAGACCCCCATGTCGCAGAAAACCAAGATGTGGGAGAGGATCGTCGACAGGGTGAACGCACAATCACCATGTTTGCGCACAAAGGAAGACATCCAGAACAGGTGGTATGACGTGCGCAGGAGGGTCAGGGACCTACTGAAGAAGGACTACATCTTGAGCCAACACACCGGCAGTGGCCCTCCTGCCAAACCTGTATACCTCAGGCCCTGGGAGGAGAAGGTGCGGGCCATCCTACCACCAGTGAGCGTATATGGACTAGAAAACATCCCAGAGCCTGGTGAGTACACAACAAATGTACACAATATTGTGCGACAATACACACACATCACTGTCAAGGGGAGAGTCAAACCATGCACCCTTAGCAAATACACACCAACCAAAAGATCATCATCCCAAGATGTGTATGTCAGTCAGATAAACACAACACATGCCATCTCACAGTGATATGTAACTGTGTCATCACATGGACAAACACAACTACAAATACAGCTAGGCAGTGTCCCAAATATAACCAACAAACACAGCCAGATATGTAGCCACCACTACAACACCACCTCACAGGGAAGCCCACTGAAAGGAAGGAATCCCGTGTATGCTGGTCAAGTCAGTGTAGCCAATAGCATCATGGGAGTTGTAGTCACAGATATTGCCCACCCTCACAATGCGCCCATCAACACCACCATGAACCATGCTCACATCACAGGGAGTGGAAAACAACTGACAAGATGGCTGACACTGGCTACTGCTGTGGGGAGCACAAGGCCCTGCTGGCAACTGTGCACCAACAAACAGCAGGACACCACTGACTGACATCCAGAGAGCAAACTTGCACTCCCTGCAATGGAAGCACGTTCCATCGTGGGATATCTGGCTGGGTGGGAAGGAGGACTGACAGCACTGACCATAGTTACCAGCAGCTCTACTCACACACACCCCTAACACAAACTCCACACAACCCACCTGGGAGAATGCATTGCCTCACACTCTAATCAAATATCCCACAAAGAACCACAACCCTGGGTCATGCTATGTGAAGCACAGGGACACACATGGGACTTGTAGCCAAACTAACCCCCGGATAACACTGTCAGCCATCTTGTCAGCACAGGCACACAACCCCACAGGGAAGCAGAGTCAAAAGGAAGGAAGCATGGGCATGCTGGGAAGGGGGTGGAGGCAATAGCATGATGGGAGTGGTAGTCACAGCTCAACATCCCCCACCCACATGGCCCAGCAAGCTCACACTCAAGCATGCACACCTCACAGGGAGTGAAAAGCCACTTCAAAGATGGCTGACACTGGTGCTCAGTTGTGGTGAGCACATGGCCCTGCTGGGAACTGTGCACCAACCAACAGCAGGACACCACTGTCAGCCATCTTGCCATTGCTGTCACACTCACACACAGTGAAGTCCACTCAAAAGGAAGGAAGTATGGGCATGCTGGGAAGGGGGGTGGAGGCAATAGCATGATCGGAGTGGTAGTCACAGCTCAATATCCCCCACCCACATGGCCCAGCAAGCTCACACTCAAGCATGCACACCTCACAGGGAGTGTATAGCCACTTCAAAGATGTCTGACACTGGTGCTCAGTTGTGGTGAGCACATGGCCATGCTGGGAACTGGCCACCAACCAACAGCAGGACACCACTGACTGACATCCTCAGAGTCAACCTGCACCCACTGCAAGGGTGGCATGCTTCATGGTGGGATAACTGGGCTGGAGGGAGAAGGATGTCCGGATGTCAACCAAATACCACCAATGCTGGCCATGCACACACCTCAACATTCACATTGAAATGCTTCAGGTTGGTAGGACAATGCGCTACACCAATATCAACAGCTGACTGTGACAACTTAGGACAATGCAATGTACAGGCTCGCATCCAGAGGTACAGTCACAACTGTCAGGTGTTTGAACCATTGATGCCTGTGGAAACATTACATACATTGTGTGTCTCTTCCAAATACAGGTGATGATGGGGACACAGCAGCAGACGCTGAGGAGTCCCTGTCCCAGGCTCCGGGGGACACTGAGCTCACTGGTGTGGAACAGCCTCTGCCCACCTCGGATGACGAAGACCTACCTGGCACCTCCGGAGTGAGTCATCATGCAGCACCAGCAGGACCACCAGCTGCACCCCCTGCACCCACCCCTCCAACAACTGCCAACACACAGACCACCCCTGCCGACACGGACAGACCAAGGACCACCACCAACACACCGACCACGGCCCAAGGTGGAGCCACGGACACCAACACCAGCAACAACCCCCAAGGGGGCCCAGGCTCACCTGTGCGTGCCACCGCAGGTCCTGCACGTGTCGCCAGGGGTGGTGGGAGGGGTGGTAGACATAGGTTGCTGCTTGCAGAGGGGTCTGGACTGCATGATGACCCACAACTGGTACGCATAGCTGATGCGTACCAGACTAGCACCGGAGAGTTCAGCCAGGTAGTGGGGATCCTCAGGGACATTCAACAGCAGCAGGCTGCCCATCATGCCCGCTTGGACTTACACATGTCCCGCATGGAGTCCAAGTGGGACACAATGCAAGAACAGACGGCGGTGCATAGGGACATATTACAATGCCTCCGCCAGATTTGCACCAACATGTCAACACCTCCCTGTGTGCCCACAACATCTGGTGCTGCAACAACTGCAACTGCCACAGGGAGGGAGGATGACTCTGACGGTGAGTCCCCTGCACCGCAGCAGCCTGCACTTGAGGGTCCCCCCCCCAAAGAAGAGGGGTCGTCCGAGGAAGGACAACTGAGAGGCCGATGGCCATGCACAACCCCCAGGAAGCCAACACCTGTTCTGGAAAATCACCTTTGTGCGCAAACTCTTCACCCTGTCCAATGCAACACAACTCTCCCACATGACATGGGGAGCTCAAGTTGGACCAATGTATCAGATGACTGTGGACTTCACTCAGGACATTTCTGCTATCAGGACTTCCAAATAATCTAGGAACTTTGGATTACAATCACAATGTACAGCACCCCCCATCCTGTGCACTATACTCATACATGTATGTCAATAAACCCACTAATACACCATACTTGCCTCTGTTGTGATTCCAACGTTGTTTCTGAAGTGGAGATGATGATCTGTGAAATGACACTGTGCATGCTAACTGCTACAGCAAGTACAACACCGGCATGTGAGTCATGGCGACATGACACATATGAGGGAGACACACCACCAGGGCTACACAACACATACACACCAGGGACATCTGACTCATTGCCTAAACTAATGTTGCCAGGAAATACGGTGCAAAGCACAGACCCAACACCTATTCACAGTCTGTGTGAACTAGCCCACTGGTGCAGTAAGCAAATGTCAGTCAGATGTGTGACCACAGACAACGCACATCACAAAGTGAAGCACAGGTTTATTATACATTTCCAACATGTTGTAACCACTACAGATGCAAGGTAATCCCACCTGGCAATGGGCACACAGTCAACAAGTGTAGAAGAAAGGAAGTCCATGGGTGTGGCGCACATCACCTGTAGGGAAACAACAGCTACCACCCTGGAAGTTGATTCACGGTGTCGGGGGATCACAGTTGACCAAACAACTCTGAAAGTACCCTGTGAAGGACAGAAATGACACACAGTCAAAGGCACTGAAGAACAGGACAGAACTGCAATACCCATGCCCAATACATGTCACAAGATACCCACCCAGAACCAAGTTAGCATGTCAACCCTGTTGTGGAGTACAGATTACCTGTAAGGACACATCGCTGCATGCATACAGTCATGTAGCACATGGACACACTCAAACAGCACCAGAGCACCACCAACACATATCATGCAAACTCACATCATTGACATGACATCTCCGGATACTCACATTTAGCTGAAGAAGTTGGTGATGAGCTGTGTGCGGACATCACCCTCATCATCATCATCATCACTGGCATCGTGGTCCAGGCCAGGATCCTCCACAGGTGGCGGATGTTGGTCATCGTCATCCAGGATGAGAGGCAACTCCTTCCGCACTGCCAGGTTGTGTAGCATGCAGCAGACGATGACAATCTTGCACACCTTTGCTGGGGCATATGGGAGGGCCCCTCCTGTTTTGTCCAGGCAGCGGAAGCGGCTCTTCAGGAGACCAAATGTCCGCTCAATCACTCTCCTGGTCCGACCATGTGCCTCATTGTAGCGCATCTGGGCTGGTGTCACAGGGTTCCTGAGGGGCGTCAGCAACCACGGCATGTTGGGGTATCCGGAGTCACCTACATACAGACAATTGCACATTAACTGAGTTGGAAAAGAGGGTGGAACACTACATTGCAGAACACACACAATGGTACAAAGTCAGTACACACCAACAAACCAGGCACGCTGGTTCCGCATCTGTGACATCATCCTCGGGATGCGACTACTCCTCATCACGTAGGCATCGTGTGCAGAACCTGGGAAACGGGCACAGACGTGTGAGATGCTCATATCTGCAACACATACCACCAGTGCATTGACCGAGTGGTAGTGTTTGCGGTTCCTGTATGCCTGCTCTTGGGCCTGTGGTGGTACCAAAGCCACATGGGTCCCATCAATGGAGCCAATGACATGCGGCATCCTCCCCAGGGCATAGAAGTCACTCTTCACGTCAGTGAGTTGTTGGAGTCTAGGGAAATAGATGTACTGGTTCAGATATCTCAACATAGCCTCCAGAACATCGCGGAGCACACGGCTGAACATGGTCTGTGACATCCCACCGGCAGTCGCAACAGTGTGTTGAAAGGTACCGGTGGCAAAGAAGTGTAGAGCTGCCATTACCTTCACCTTGGGGGTCAGCGCCGTAGGGTACGTCCGGCCCGGTTGCAAATGTGGTGCCAAGCGCACTGCCAAATCCTCAATCAGCTGCCTGGTGAAGCGGTACCGTCGGATGCTGTCACGTTCCACCATCGTTGCCAGGTCAGGGAATGGTCTATGGACAGCTGGAGCCCTGCAGTGCATAGGTTGAAGGAAGAAAGATTGTCAGTCACCCCACATATGTGCCATTCACCATACTCAATTCACATGATACATCATTACGTGACACAAGTACTTGATGTGTGTGCCGTTCGGTCGGACATAACTCGCACCTACATGGCCATCATCTAACTTCTCAGTACAACATGTGTGCACAACAGGTACCAGGTTGTGCTATGGGAAACCATTAGGCTGTGTCACAGTACCCATAAACTGCTGTCACGTTCCACACACACCACAGTGACATGTCTGGACAGATGCGCCACAGGCATCACAGATCATTGACAGGTTGATTCCCAGTGACCCTCTCTTGCCACATGGCCACTGGAATGACATGGCGCATCATGTACACGTCAGATAAACAAACATGACTCCCACAGGTAGTGGCCCCTGTCGCATCCGCAGGACAGACATGGACACCAGTGACGCACAACATCAAAGTCCATGCACAAACAACGTAGATGTGGAGACTGTCTCCCATCGTGCACATGGAATCAGTGACATCGGAAACACAACATGCACACAGACTGTGGAGGGACAACACTATTGTGGCAATGGGTCATCCTGTGACGTACATGCCTTCCCACATGGGACTCTGGGGGTATGTGACATGTCATACACATACACAACCTGGAAATGTGACCATGCCGCATGCTCCAAAATGAACTGTTGCACATCACAGTGGTCATGTGCACAACACACCAATGACCCTGTCCCCATGAACACATGCACAGCCTGGGTGTGGCTGCCCACAAGTGCCACCACAAAAACCACATGTTAACCCCCATACACAGAGAATGAAATGCAGCCTTACATGCCTCAGGAAACAGTGTGGACTGGGTGTGGTGTTGTAGGTGTGCCCAGGGTCTCTGGCAGGTATATGTGGCTGGCATACGTTCACCAGTGACAAGCATGGTGACATATGCGACTGACCTGTGCAGGTACGCGTTGTACAGCAATGGACCGATCGGTGTGCCCGGCCGGCCCATTGCATGTGTTGTGAGCGGGTACGCGTTGAACAGCAATGGACCGATCGGTGTGCCGGGCCGGCCCATTGCATGTGTTGTGAGCGGGTACGCGTTGTATCCCGAAATACGCGTTGTACAGCAATGGACCGATCGGTGTGCCCGGCCGGCCCATTGCATATGATGTGTGCGGGTACGCGTTGAACAGCAATGGACCGATTGGTGTGCCCGGCCGGCCCATTGCATATGATGTGTGCGGGTACGCGTTGTATCCCGAAATACGCGTTGTACAGCAATGGACCGATCGGTGTGCCCGGCCGGCCCATTGCATATGATGTGTGCGGGTACGCGTTGTATCCCGAAATACGCGTTGTACAGCAATGGACCGAACGGTGCGCACACATTGGCTGTGGCCTGGCATTGCAACGGACGCGTTTTCGAAGCTCCAACGAGTCTGATGCAGTGAATTCAGTTGGCCAGCCACAACCAATGTTGCAAAATCATGGGTGTCATGAAGTTGAAGATTTGAAGGATGCTGTGGGCGTGTATTAGTGCTGCTATTCCATGGATTGGTCAGATTCAGAAGATGCAAACGACTTGGACCTATCACTTTGGACACATGGCACAGTATCTGCCTCTGCAGCACACATATAATGCTGGCTGTTCCCCTGAGAGCTCACTTGCCTGCACTACATGCTCCAGGACGACATCTGCCACCAACACTGCTGCTGTTTATGCATCCTCTGGCTCCTGCAATGGCACGTACTGTGGAGAGAGCCCCAGCCTTCAGCCTTGAGGAGAACCAGGCCCTGCTGGACAGCCTCCTTCCACAGTACAGCAAGCTGTATGGGAAACCAGGGAGCAGGTGAGTGTGCTGTCCACTGCATCACTAATTGTGCATGTTGTCTGACTAGCAGGACTTTCAGTGTGCACACCACTGGCTAGCATGCCCACTGAGTAGTTGTCACACCCCAAAGTGTGTAGTTACATGCACTGAACTGGTACAGTGCAGTAACAGTGCATTCCAACTAGGTTTACTTCCCATGCAATGATACCATGTAGTGACTGCTGGCAAACTGTTCATAGCCATTGTTGCACTGCCTGTGTACATCATATGCCCCTGTGATTGAGACATGTATATCCAACTGTGTGATGCACGTATATGTTGCATGTGTAGTAATGGCCTTTTCACTTTGTCCTCCTCACAGGTTGATGCCCACCAGAAGCAGGAAATCTGGCTGACCATCGCCCGGAAAGTAAGATCCGTGGGGGTCTACAAGCGCCGGATCCGCAACTGCCAGAAGAGGTGGCAGGACCTTCGTGGCTGGACCCGGAGGATCGCAAGGGTCCAGCTGAAGCTGTCGCCTCCTCGCAGGAGGGGCGGACACCGGACCCTGACCCCCCACATGCTCCGGATCCTGGCAGTGGTCTTCCCTGACCTGGATGGGCAGCTGAAGGACAGACAGCAGCAAGGAGGGGGTGAGTCCATGACTGCACTGTGCACTTTTTCTGACATGCTATGTGCCCTCCTCTGGCCTGGTTACACTTCCACAGTACATCAGTCATGTGGTCCAGGACACATGTCCCTCATTTGTGACATGCCCACTTCTCCTCTGATACGCATATGTGTGGCCCTTGTAGTCAGGAAATTGTGTCATTTGGGGACTGTGTCATTGCATTTTGCTTTGCTCAAGGTGGGTGACAGCATTTGTTCCCGTGACTATGTTGTGCGATTCATGGGTGGGTCAATTGCTTACACAATGCCTAAGTTCTGACATGTGATCTGGGTGTAACTTTGATATGTGGTCCGCTTGCTGCTCTGACTCACCACATGTCCCTGGGGAATTTGGCACACACCCATGCTGCTGGTGGGAACAATATTTGGGCCTCAGGAGTATGTGTATCCAGTGTGTCACACATGCTTAGCCACCTGCCTACTGTCCAGGACCCATCCCTCTTACAGGTGGAGCTGGACAGTCATGCCTACTCCAGGGCATACAATACACTCTGTACTCCCACTCCCGTGTATCATCTGGCATGTTGTGATCAGTGAAATGTACCCTCAGGTGTCTGCCTCTGTGTCATTGTGCTGTGTCTTCGTTGTCAGGACTACTGGTATGTTTATCGGTTGGGCTCAGCATGCCATCTGAGATGTGACCATGATAGACAATACTTCTGTGACTTATAGGTGTCTGATCACTTGACTGTGCACACAGGTGTTTGCGACTGTGACCTTCAGGCAGCTGTATTTTCATTCACAGCACACTGTGAGGTGCTCATGTTCAGAGAGTTGTGTTTCATGTCCCCCATATGTCCAGTTGGTATGACGTGGACAAATAGTAGTACAGATGATGTGGTTTTTGGGGGATGGACATGTGCACTTGTCAGTCACATAACTTGCATTCCCCATGCCCTCGGATTGTGACACAGTGCAGACTGGTGTTGGCTGGCTGCCATGGCCATGTGACTTGAGACAGTAATGTATGACTTTGCACGCATTACTGTGTCATGGCATTAAACTTCCTGGGACTGATCCTGCAGGGGAGTGACATGTGCAACATGCACCCCATTGTGGCATTGACTATCCGGACATGGGTGCATCATGGTGTCTGGTGCTGGTATGCATCACATGCATTTCTAATTAGACTCTGGCCATCCCTTTATCCGGACACCTGCACTGACTCAGTGGCAAGAGATGTGATGTGTGCATGTTCACATACTTCACCGTGTTCCCTGCAATGTCCAACAACTGTGTAGGTGGTGCATGTGTCCACACTGGGGTCTTACCATCAGACAGGCACCAGACAGATGGGTGCAAGGGCAGGAGGGGTGTGAGTCCCATGGTTGACCATCAGACTGACAATTGGCTTCCCCGAATCTGTGTGAGGACTTTAGGCAATGTTCAACTAAGGATGCCAGGGCTTGCTCTGTAATGTGCTGTACTTACTGTGGTGTGTGCGGTCAGTGCAGGTGACTGATGTTTGTCTGTTTCCCTAATTGTTTGCAGATACATCCACGGCCACAGGAGGGGACAGCTCCACGGACCAGGAGGAGCAGCGGAGCCAGACTGGGTCAGCATCGGACGAGTGGTCAGAGGGACCCAGTGGCACGGAGGGCGAGGGGAGCCACACTGAGGAGTCCTCAGCACCATCCACCTCAGCTGGGGACCACAGCAGCTCGGAGGATGACTCCCTTGTGGAGGCGGGTCTCAGCAGCCACCAAAGGCCAGCTAGTCTGTCTGGCCCCGCCACCACCACCACCCCCAACGCCCTCCCATTGGCTCCCATTCCTGAGGTCCGTGGAGGCTCCCGTGCTCGGGAGCGTGCCTCCTTCGTGCCAGGCACCGCACCCCCTGCCCCTGTGTCCCCTGCTGCCCTGAGTGAGGAGTCTGTGTACCTCCTTCGGCAGCTCCATGTAGGGCAGACAGCAATGCTGAGTGTCCTCCATGCACACACCACTCTGTTGACACAGCTGGTGTCGTTCATGGAGGGCATCTCGACGGGTATGTCTGCCCTACAGAGGAGCAATAGGTCCATGGACTCCTCCCTGACGGCAGCAGTGTCCCTCCTCCAACAGTCCCTAACCCCTCCCACCTCTGCCCCATCCACACTTCCTGCCCCCTACCTGTCCAAAGCACATGCACACCTGCACAGTCACCCAAACACACAGACACGAGCAGCACAGACACACCCAAGAGTAAGGCAAGACGTGCACACAAGCATCCTCAGGGGACTGATACCACAGACACAGGGGATGGGGAACACACACACACACAGGCATCTACATTCACTCCGCAGTCCTCCAAATCCTCTCCCTCCAAGACCCCTTCCCTTGCCTCGCCTGCTACCCCACCTACACAGCAGATCTTCCTGTGTGACCTCGGCCTCTTCCCCTCCATTCCTGCTGATCCAGCATACCAGGGCAAGAGGAAGTCCACCCACACAGAGAGGAGTGCCCCTCGCCCCCGGACACCCCTCCCCAGGCGCAGGCAGACACAGGAGCCCATTAGGAAGTCCCCCGGAGCAGGAAGAGCAAGACCCCACCACCACCACCACCACGCAGCTCCAGCGCCCAGTCTCTCTCCTCCATCCCCCAGGCCACCACTGCACAGGTTCCCCCGCCACACCCTGCCCCAGGTTCCCCCACACACCGATACCGCATCCCCAGACTGCTTAGGCCCTCCTCCCCTGTCACTTGCTCTTCCACCCCCAACCCTACGCTCTGCCTGTTAGTGGCACTGTTGTGGGGACCGGGTTCCCCCCCTCTGTCCTGCCCACCTCATCTGCCCATCCTTCCACTCCCTTGGAGTCATGCACTGCAGTGGAGTCCACAACCACCACGTCTGACTCGGGCACTGCAGTGGGTACCCAGTCCACTACATCAGTCCAGCCCACTGCAGTGGTTGCAGCACCCACACCAACTGACTTGTGTACCACAGTGGTGCCGGCCCCCCCTGAGTCAGACACCTCCACTGCAGTTGCCGGTGTCACTCCTGCACCCACCACCCCTTCACTGCCTCACTCTGCCATCCCCTGATCCTGTCCCTGCGGTGCCTGGCCTGCCCCTTGTATGCCCCTCCAAGGGGGATGTCCCCCAACCGTACCAGTGCAGGCAAGCAATGTGTGACCAGTTGTCACTTCTCACCCCGTTGGTACTGTGATTTTGGACTGGCCATTGGCCTTAGTTTCTTTTGGACTTCCGTGTTTACCCTGACATTTGCTGAATAAAGCCTCTTTTTGTTTACTTTTGGGTTTTCTTTTGATGTACATGATGTGGATGAGTAGCATCCTGCATTTGCAGTTGTAATAGTGTTCACATCAGGACGATGAAGTGATGCAGTGATGGACTCCATGTGGTCCATGGGATATGTGTCCTGTTGTAGTCTGGATCTATGGCATCCTTTGCTACAGTCTGAGGGTGTTATGTTCAGCATTTGACACAGGGATGTCTTTTTTGTATTTGTAAATGAACATCTTTGTCTTACACTGATGCACATCTGGTGGGCTTACCACTGTTCAATGTTCCGATTTCCCTGACTGTGTGCCCAGCTCCACTGTACATGCAGTTTTGCACATCAATGTCGAAGGACTCATCTGTGTATACAGTGCAACTTGCTTGACACGTGTTTGGTGTGTGTGCAGATGACTGACGTGACACTCCCGTACCCAGGCTGATGTGAGCAGAGCCTTCTGTGTGTTGTGGTTGTTGACTCACTGACGGAGTGTTCTGCTGACATGTTTGGGTCGTGCACAGACAAGGTTTGGCACAGCGGACCTTCCACAGGAGTGGAGTGCCCTCATGGCAGTGTGTAATCTGGTGACATTGCGTGGGCCTGTGTTGTGTGTTGTGTAAGCATGTCTGTGCGTGTTCCCTTCCCTTTTCCTACACAGGCTGTGTCCCTAGGGATGTTCCTGTTTGTGATGCTTGCTGAGTTGTTCTGTGTTCATCCAGCATCTTGGACCTGGTTTCTCTGTGATGTGGGTGCATGGCAAACTAATGTTCATGAGGTTGTCATCCCAGGTTGTCTTTGTTGTCAGGGCTGGGGATGTGGGCAAACGCAGATGGGACACATTCAGGATTCCCCTTGGCACTTGTTGTTTACACGAGTCATGTGATTTACAGTTTGTGTTAGCTTTCAGTGATTGTGACACGTGTGTGTGACTGCTGCCACTCCTCAGGGTCAGAGCTGCAATGTTGGTAGTTGTGTATGTGTGTTCTTCGTGTGTCACCTTTGCTTCTTCGTTGGTGTGTGACTATGGCCAGGATCCCATTGATTGTGGTGGATTTCACATCATGCCCATGTACGGCATACTGTGCTGTGTGTCAGACATTGACGAATCTTGTTGACTGGCCATGTGTGATGGGTTTCTGCACCTTAGTTCCCACCACCACCCCTGGTATTGTCATGGGTGCATGTGCAATGTCACCAGTCCATGTGAGCTTCACTGCTGCACATTGGTGGAGATCAGGGTGTGTGGTGTTGAGTGTGTGCAAAAGTGAGTTGTTGCACGGCCAGACCCCTACCTCCATATTGGCCTTGGCTGGCAGGCCGTGCTGATTGATTGGAGCTTGTGTAGGTGTGATGGTAGTTAGTTGCTCAGGACACATGGCTGTGGTTCACAGTGTGAACGACATCTAACTTTGTCATCACAGTGGGATTATCATGCAGGCTAGTGTCAGCACAATATGGGGTCCCTGGGGGTAGTGCTGTGGTGGGTCTGTCTCTTGCTGTGTTAGTTGCTGTTCCTACAAGCTTGTGTGACATGTGTAATTTGTGCTCCCTCTCATCTAACAATGCCTGATTGCCCACATAGGAGATTTGGATCCATGAGTTACTTTTGTGTGGCACTGTATGTGCATCTGTGTAATTTGTATTCAGGCCTCATCATGTGTTGTGTGTTGCCTGGGGACACTGGCACCCCCCTCTCACCTGTTGTGTTTGATGTGCAGTGTGGGTCTGCCTGTTTGTGTTTGTGCATCTGCACCACTGCATTGGCATATCTTTAATGTGCCATTGGCTGTATGTTGTTTGGTGGGTTTCACCTGCTGTCCCTGGGACTCCTAGGTCATCAGTCAGCACAATGATCATTGTTTGTGTGTCCCATTGCTGCCATGGTATGTTATTTGTTCACCTCACATCTACAGTCTCCACAGGGTATCTACATTTGTGTGCCCATTGGTGCAAATATGTGGGTCTGCATTATGATGGTCACTTCTGTCATTGTGTCATTGATGGATGTTGACAGTGTCAGCCCCCATGGGTGATGTTTGTCTGCACATGGCCAAAGGTATGTCTTATTTGCACTGCACTGTTTGCCTCCCCCAATCTATGTTGCTATGGGACACAAGCACTACTTTGCCACTGATGTGTTTGTTGTTCTGTGACCAGGAATCATCCATGCAGTTTGCCAGTTGCAGCTTTTTCAATGTCAACACTTACATTTTGGTCACTGTGATGATGGGGGTTTAGACCCCATTGCCACAATGTTCAAAATGTGCTTCAGCTATGGACCCCACAGTTACCTTTTGGTCACTGTGATGATGGGGGTTTAGACCCCATTGCCACAATGTTCAAGATGTGCTTCAGCTATGGACCCCACACTTACATTTTGGTCACTGTGATGATGGGGGTTTAGACCCCATTGCCACAATGTTCAAAATGTGCTTCAGCTATGGACCCCACACTTACCTTTTGGTCACTGTGATGATGGGGGTTTAGACCCCATTGCCACAATGTTCAAGATGTGCTTCAGCTATGGACCCCACACTTACATTTTGGTCACTGTGATGATGGGGGTTTAGACCCCATTGCCACAATGTTCAAAATGTGCTTCAGCTATGGACCCCACACTTACCTTTAGGTCACTGTGATGATGGGGGTTTAGGCCCCATTGCCACAGTGGTCATGGTCTGCTTGCATTGTGGGGGCCACACACATTTATGTGTGACACATGTGATAGAGGGTCACATTGTATGTTCAAAGTCATGTTCAGTGTTGTAGGCATTTGACACAGTCTACACATGCTTGTCATGGTGTTGGGGGGGGATGTCTTTTTGTTGCATTCCTTATGTTCGTGTGTGCTTGTTGTGTCATGCATTACCCATCCTATTAGTGGGGGTGTTGTTGGTTTTAGGCATCCTGCCCCCCATGGGTAGGGGTGGTGGTAGTGGTAGGCATCTGGCACCCCCTGAGTAGGGGTGGTAGTGGTGGTAGGCATCCAGCCCCCCATGGGTAGAGGTGGTAGCAGTGATAGGCATCCAGCACCCCCTGGGTAGAGGTGGTAGTAGTGACAGGCATCTAGCACCCCTGGGTAGGGGTGGTAGTGGTGGTAGGCATCCAGCCCCCATGGGTAGAGGTGGTAGTAGTGACAGGCATCTAGCACCCCTGGGTAGGGGTGGTAGTAGTGACAGGCATCTAGCACCCCCTGGGTAGGGGTGGTGGTAGGGGTAGGCATCTAGCACCCCTGGGTAGGGGTGGTAGTAGTGAAAGGCATCTGGCACCCCCTGGGTAGAGGTGGTAGTGGTGGTAGGCATCTGGCGCCCCTGGGTAGGGGTGGTGGTAGTGACAGGCATCCTGCCCCCCATGGGTAGAGGTGGTAGTAGTGACAGGCATCCAGCACCCCCTGGGTAGGGGTGGTGGTAGGCATCTGGCACCCCCTGAGTAGGGGTGGTAGTGGTGGTAGGCATCCAGCCCCCCCTGGGTAGGGGTGGTAGTAGTGGTAGGCATCTAGCACCCCCTGGGTAGAGGTGGTAGTGGTGGTAGGCATCTGGCACCCCCTGGGTAGGGGTGGTGGTAGTGGTAGGCATCTGGCACCCCCTGAGTAGGGGTGGTAGTGGTGGTAGGCATCCAGCCCCCATGGGTAGAGGTGGTAGTAGTGACAGGCATCTAGCACCCCTGGGTAGGGGTGGTAGTGGTGGTAGGCATCTGGCACCCCCTGAGTAGGGGTGGTAGTGGTGGTAGGCATCCAGCCCCCCATGGGTAGAGGTGGTAGTAGTGACAGGCATCCAGCACCCCCTGGGTAGAGGTGGTAGTAGTGACAGGCATCCAGCACCCCTGGGTAGAGGTGGTAGTAGTGACAGGCATCTAGCACCCCCTCGGTAGGGGTGGTAGTGGCGGTAGGCATCTGGCACCCCCTGAGTAGGGATGGTAGTGGTGGTAGGCATCCAGCCCCCCATGGATAGGGGTGGTAGTAGTGACAGGCATCTAGCACCCCCTGGGTAGGGGTGGTAGTGGTGGTAGGCATCTGGTACCCCCTGAGTAGGGGTGGTAGTGGTGGTAGGCATCCAGCCCTTCCTGGGTAGGGGTGGTAGTAGTGGTAGGCATCTAGCACCCCCTGGGTAGAGGTGGTAGTGGTGGTAGGCATCTGGCACCCCCTGGGTAGGGGTGGTGGTAGTGGTAGGCATCTGGCACCCCCTGAGTAGGGGTGGTAGTGGTGGTAGGCATCCAGCACCCCATGGGTAGAGGTGGTAGTAGTGACAGGCATCCAGCACCCCCTGGGTAGAGGTGGTAGTAGTGACAGGCATCCAGCACCCCCTGAGTAGGGGTGGTAGTAGTGGTAAGCATCCAGCCCCCTGGGTAGGGGTGGTAGTAGTGGTAGGCATCTAGCACCCCTGGGTAGAGGTGGTAGTGGTGGTAGGCATCTGGCACCCCTGGGTAGGGGTGGTGGTAGTGGTAGGCATCTGGCACCCCTGAGTAGGGGTGGTAGTGGTGGTAGGCATCCAGCCCCCATGGGTAGAGGTGGTAGTAGTGACAGGCATCTAGCACCCCCTGGGTAGGGGTGGTAGTAGTGACAGGCATCTAGCACCCCCTGGGTAGGGGTGGTGGTAGGGGTAGGCATCTAGCACCCCCTGGGTAGGGGTGGTAGTAGTGAAAGGCATCTGGCACCCCCTGGGTAGAGGTGGTAGTGGTGGTAGGCATCTGGCGCCCCTGGGTAGGGGTGGTGGTAGTGACAGGCATCCTGCCCCCCATGGGTAGAGGTGGTAGTAGTGACAGGCATCCAGCACCCCCTGGGTAGGGGTGGTGGTAGGCATCTGGCACCCCCTGAGTAGGGGTGGTAGTGGTGGTAGGCATCCAGCCCCCCCTGGGTAGGGGTGGTAGTAGTGGTAGGCATCTAGCACCCCCTGGGTAGAGGTGGTAGTGGTGGTAGGCATCTGGCACCCCTGGGTAGGGGTGGTGGTAGTGGTAGGCATCTGGCACCCCTGAGTAGGGGTGGTAGTGGTGGTAGGCATCCAGCCCCCCATGGGTAGAGGTGGTAGTAGTGACAGGCATCTAGCACCCCGGGTAGGGGTGGTAGTGGTGGTAGGCATCTGGCACCCCTGAGTAGGGGTGGTAGTGGTGGTAGGCATCCAGCCCCCATGGGTAGAGGTGGTAGTAGTGACAGGCATCCAGCACCCCTGGGTAGAGGTGGTAGTAGTGACAGGCATCCAGCACCCCTGGGTAGAGGTGGTAGTAGTGACAGGCATCTAGCACCCCCTCGGTAGGGGTGGTAGTGGCGGTAGGCATCTGGCACCCCCTGAGTAGGGATGGTAGTGGTGGTAGGCATCCAGCCCCCCATGGATAGGGGTGGTAGTAGTGACAGGCATCTAGCACCCCCTGGGTAGGGGTGGTAGTGGTGGTAGGCATCTGGTACCCCCTGAGTAGGGGTGGTAGTGGTGGTAGGCATCCAGCCCTCCCTGGGTAGGGGTGGTAGTAGTGGTAGGCATCTAGCACCCCCTGGGTAGAGGTAGTAGTGGTGGTAGGCATCTGGCACCCCCTGGGTAGGGGTGGTGGTAGTGGTAGGCATCTGGCAGCCCTGAGTAGGGGTGGTAGTGGTAGTAGGCATCCAGCCCCCATGGGTAGAGGTGGTAGTAGTGACAGGCATCTAGCACCCCTGGGTAGGGGTGGTAGTAGTGACAGGCATCTAGCACCCCCTGGGTAGGGGTGGTGGTAGGGGTAGGCATCTAGCACCCCTGGGTAGGGGTGGTAGTAGTGACAGGCATCTGGCACCCCCTGAGTAGGGGTGGTAGTGGTGGTAGGCATCCAGCCCCCATGGGTAGAGGTGGTAGTGGTGACAGGCATCTAGCACCCCTGGGTAGGGGTGGTAGTGGTGGTAGGCATCTGGCACCCCCTGAGTAGGGGTGGTAGTGGTGGTAGGCATCCAGCCCCCCATGGGTAGAGGTGGTAGTAGTGACAGGCATCCAGCACCCCTGGGTAGAGGTGGTAGTAGTGACAGGCATCTAGCACCCCTGGGTAGGGGTGGTGGTAGGGGTAGGCATCTAGCACCCCTGGGTACGGGTGGTAGTAGTGACAGGCATCCAGCACCCCCTGGGTAGAGGTGGTAGTAGTGACAGGCATCTAGCACCCCCTGGGTAGGGGTGGTGGTAGGGGTAGGCATCTAGCACCCCCTGGGTAGGGGTGGTAGTAGTGACAGGCATCTGGCACCCCCTGGGTAGAGGTGGTAGTGGTGGTAGGCATCTGGCACCCCCTGGGTAGGGGTGGTGGTAGTGACAGGCATCCTGCCCCCCATGGGTAGGGGTGGTAGTAATGACAGGCATCTGGCACCCCTGGGTAGAGGTGGTAGTGGTGGTAGGCATCTGGCACCCCTGGGTAGTGGTGGTGGTAGTGTCAGGCATCCTGCCCCCCATGGGTAGGGGTGGTAGTAGTGACAGGCATCTAGCACCCCTGGGTAGGGGTGGTGGTAGGGGTAGGCATCTAGCACCCCTGGGTAGGGGTGGTAGTAGTGACAGGCATCTGGCACCCCTGAGTAGGGGTGGTAGTGGTGGTAGGCATCCAGCCCCCCATGGGTAGAGGTTGTAGTAGTGACAGGCATCTAGCACCCCCTGGGTAGGGGTGGTGGTAGGGGTAGGCATCTAGCACCCCCTGGGTAGGGGTGGTAGTAGTGACAGGCATCTGGCACCCCCTGAGTAGGGGTGGTAGTGGTGGTAGGCATCCAGCCCCCCATGGGTAGGGGTGGTGGTAGTGACAGGCATCTAGCACCCCCTGGGTAGAGGTGGTAGTAGTGACAGGCATCTAGCACCCCCTGGGTAGGGGTGGTGTTAGTGGTTTGCATCCAGGCCCCTATGTGTATATGTGGCATTGGTGATAGCCATCCCGCCCCTATGGTGCTTCTGTTGCTGGTGTAAGTAATTTCTGCATCCCTATGTGTGTGTGTGATATGTCGTGTACGTGTCGTTTGTTTGTGTGGTGGGTGTCTGACTTACCTTCTGCGCCATACGCGTCCGTGCCAGTTCCGGTAATAGATGTAGAATATTGGTAGGATCGGCGCGATGGGATTCATGGTTGGTTCGTCTCGTTCGTCTTTCTCTTTGCTTCGCCTCGTTCTCGTCGCTGGCGTGTTCGTCTCGTAGCCGTGGATCGTCTTGTGACGCGAATCGGAGCTTATGTGCGACTCTCCCGGATGCTTTGACGTGCCGTGCGTAGCGACGGGTTCGGCGCGTACGGAGGGCGCATCGTACTTGTCCGGCCGGATGGGGCTGCATTTTGGCTTCCGTGCGACTCGATTCTGCGTTTCCGGATCCGCCTCGATCGGAGAACAGGACCTGTATTGGGTGAGTACGACTGGGTCGGGATTTGGGCAGTTGTGTGCATCGTACTTGCTCGTTCGGACGTATGTGCGAATCGGTCGGGAAACAGGCATTCGCCTGGCTTTTTTCCCGGCCGAATGGTATTAGGTGCGCCTCCGACCGGGATCGGAATCGACCCCTATGTGTTTTGCGTTGGTCATTGCATGTTGGTAAATGTAATATATATATATGTGAGAGTATTTACTTAGAACCTAATGGAGGTCTTTGAAATGCTGTATTTTAATCCGGTTTTCTTTAATTATAAAGTTGTCTAACTAGTATTAGGCGGTTGATCATCTTGGGCAACGTGAGGTGTTTTCATTCCGCCCGAATGGTTGACATGGACAAAAGACTATGGGGCCGATTCCGATTCGGGCCGGAAATCTCTCCGACCGAGCCGGACTCGGAGAGATTTCCGACCGAATCGGACCCTAGCAGCCCGACCGAACGAGTACGATGCGCACGTATGCCATCGGACTCGATTCGGTCGGACTCCCATTGAAGTCAATGGGAGCCTGTCGTACAACGCGTACGCGGGCTCCCATTGACTCAATGGGTGCGAGGCGAACAAGGGCGCCCCTACAGCGTGTACGCGGCGAAGCGACTCGCGCCGTACACGCACAGGTAGGGGGACCCATGGGTCCCCCTGTGTGCGACTCGCGCAGCTACGCGTACAGGGGTCCGACACGGACCCCCAAAGTACGGCTCCGACTGCTCCTTCGAGCCGGACGGCGCGAGTCGGTCGGACTGCTCGCGGCGCGCATCGTACTTGCCCGGCCGGGGTACGTCTCCATTGCACGGTGCGAGGCGTGTCCGAGCGAGTCGGTCGGAGCGGTCGGCTTTCGCGTACGAGTCGGTCAGTGCGGTTGGGTCTCGCAAACGAGTCGGTCGGAGATTTCGCATCGTACTCGCTCCCCCAGATGCACGTACGAATCGGTCGGGAAACAGGGCTCCGAATCGGATCCGGTAACGCCGAATCCGATTCGGAGCCCTACCGGCCGAGATCGGAATCGGCCCCTGTGTGTTTACCAGATATATACATATGTGTAATGAAGTTGAAAATAACGATCAAAACCAATACTGATAATTCATGTGGTAGAGTGTGGCTCCTCAGCACAATATAGGGAGCGGGATTGGTGTGATGACAGAAGTTCAAATATGGTATTGTCTGGCTCAATTAACAATTTTTTCCAGATCATAATGGGTTTCCATTGTCAGCGTAGAATTGAGTGCCTTGGTATATTGTCATTCAGCCCTTCATCATAGGTCTTGAGACGGTGGACCCACAGTTGCTCTTTTTCAAAAAGGATGCGTTCTGCGTTTTCATTTTTTGTGATTAGTGTTTCCAAGACCACCCAGCTGATTTCTTCAATCGTGTGTTTTAAATTGATGAAATGGGTGCTCATTTTGGTGGTGGTTTTGTTACAGTTCATGTAACAATCGCTGCCCATCGAAGTGCCCTGGGTCTGTAAAAACAGTGTGCCGTTGTATTCAAAAAAGTTTTCCGTGAGGGCTAGTCGGCGGCATTCTAGTATGAAATGTTTCGGTGTGTTGTGCTCCCTCTGTTGTGCGAGTAGGATGTCCTCAGTGGTTTGTAGGGTTCCATGTTGTGGCAGGCTTGTATATAGACTTTCAACATCGAGTCCTACCAGGCACATTGATCCTTCATGGAATGTCAGTCCTTTCAGTTGATTATTAGATCCCGCGTGTCTTTTAGGTACGTCGGAGTTTTCTGGACCAGAGGTCTAAGGTAGTGATCAGCGAATTGAGATAACGGTTCGAGGATGGAGCCTACGCCGGAGACGATTGGTCGTCCTGGTGGGGGGTCCTGTTCTTGTGTGTTTTAGGTAACGAGTAGAAGTGAGGAGTTCTGGGAGATTTTGTTTTCAAAAACTGTGCCTCATTTTTGGATATCCATTGGTTGATCTCAGCTTCGTCTACCATCAGTTCCATGATCCGTTGTAGTCTTGGTGTGGGATCCACAGTCAGGATTTTGTAGAATTTTTCATCTGATAGGAGATCTGTGCATTGTTTGTCGTAGTTGTCTTTGGTTAGTAGGACGATTCCTCCTCCTTTGTCCGCCGGTTTTATTATTAGGCCTTCTTGTTTCTGTAGTTCCTCGAGTGCTTGGCGTTCTCGTTTCGTTATGTTCATGAAGGGTTTCTTTGTGGGTTCTTTCAGGTTTTCTACTTCATTGAATAGTGCTTGTTCAAAGGCTTGTATCTCTACGGGTACGAGATTGGTCGGTGGGCAGAAGGTGGATTTGTTGCGTAGGTTGGTGTCGCTCTTAGTAGTGTTGTTTTCCTTGTCTTTGAAGAAGGCTTTGAGTTTGATTTTCCGACAGAATTCTGCTAGCTCATATTGTAGTTTAAACTGGTCTAAGGGTGGTGTAGAGACGAAGCCTAAACATTTGTTCAGGACTTTCTGTTGGTCTTCCGTGAGTGTCCAGTCTGTTAGGTTCACTATTAGCTAGTTGTTGAGCTGGGCCCTGGTCTCTCTTTCAACATACTGCGGGTTAGGACTTGACGATCCTGTTCCGTCCAGGTTACCCCTTTTCTCCTTCTGCAGCAGTAGTTGGGGCCTCTCCCTAAAAAAGGCGATCTGTTTGCCTGGAGTGGTCCCATCTGTGGTGAATTACTTCTCTAATGATACAAAAACACAAATCAAAAATGAAAATCACTGGACAACAATTTTTTTAGGGAGGTATATCAAGCGGCCAGGACTACCTCCTCCCTGCTTGACCTACTCCTTATCTGCCTTCACCACCTCTTCATCCACCACGATTGCCTCATGCTCCACCTCCTTCATATTCAACTTAGAGTTCACCATACTGTTCTTACAGGGAGGGCAGCCCACTTCACCTGGCCTATCCCTATGATGTACCCTAAGATCCTGATCCAGCGCGACACTTTAATCAGGGATCAATACTCATCAATATTTCATACAATTGCCCACGCACATTCACCCAAATCCCTGATGCGCTGGGGGTCAAGTTTAAAAGACGTGAAAAATTATTTTCTTCACAGATTCATGTTTAACAATCCTAAATACATAACTATTTTTTTTTTTAAACAAACTTTATTCATCATCTCCAGGTAAGATACAAATAGACAAATCATATGAATGTTATTTTCTTCATAACAGACCCATATACACATGCGGTATAGTAACAGCACACGAGAAAGACATACCAGTGCACGTTCATGTAATACAGACATAGTCTCCCATGCAAGGGCAGTCCGTGGAGCAGTCGGCTTTGTGACGGATTATTCCTGCATGACGTGTTGTGTAGCAAGTATCATAGTACCTGTGTAAATAAATAGACAGTAACACACGTTTAATTAACACCCCTCCCGCGCTAGCGAGCCACATCTCCCCACAGTGTTCCCAGTATCAGGTGCTGATGACCAGTGTCAAAATGAATACTCATAACAGGAGCAAGCCTAGATTAAGAAAAAATGGAAGTTCACTTATACATATAAGAGGCTACAACAGTGGAGTCCCCAAATTGAGCGTCTACAACGTCAGAATATCGAATGCCTTGAAAGATTCTAACAATTGGTCCCAACTCATAGCGATCGGTTCCTTCCTTAGGCCTCTATTCTCTTCCCTGCGAATCGCTACACTCTCCGCCATACCCCATCGCTCTACTTCATCCTTCCAGCTAAGTATTGTAGGGGACCTGGGGGATTTCCACCTCTTGGTGATACCACGTTTCGCAAGGAGCAAGGCTAGGTCCGCAAACTTGGTTTGTACTTTAAGTTCTTTATGTAAGTCCCAAAGCATATGTAACAGGGTGGCATCTTGCTCAGGGCATCTAGGGCAGTGCGGCAGGAGGGCAGGGAAAATGGCATGCAGGCGATGGGGGGTCAAGTACGCTCTTTGTGAGATCATATATTGAATGAACTTAAAGCGGGAGTTACGGGAGACCCTTTTTGGATATTCTAATATTGTTGCCCACTCCTTGTCAGACAGTGGCCTACCAATATCCAGTTCCCACCTGGAACGAGTTGCGGCGAATGGGGTAGGACGGTGTGTACGTATGCCCCGATAGAGCCATCTAGTTAAGTGGCCACCAGTCCCCATAAGGTACATCAAGTGAACCAGCTCATGGGTATCGGGTTCTACACCATGAGGCGCCCAATATTTTTTAACATACCGTGTCAGGCTCGCATAAGTCAGAAACAGTGAGTCTGTGACACCCCTCTCATTTATGAAATCAGAATGTGTAAGTAGCATTTTGTCACCAAACATGTCGCCCACTGTTGTCACCCCAGCCTGCGTCCATGGGTCTAACCGGCGAGAAGTAAGTGTGCCAGAGGTAGTTGGGATGCCCAGTAGGGGGATATTCGGCGAATATGCGGAGAGAGTGTTCGTGTACCGTAATGCCTGCTTCCAATAAGTGATAGCAGTTCTAAGAACAGTGCCCACTGTGTGATGTAATGTGCCGCTCGGAGAGAGGAGCCTATGCAATGTGCCCTGAGCTAGCATGTGCTCCGAATATGCAATCTCCTGTAAATTACGCCCAGCTAGCCAGTAGGAGAGCCATTGCAGCTGAGAAGCTAAGCAGTAGGCGTAGAAATCAGGAGCACCCATTCCCCCAGCATCGGACGGGAGCAATAACTTCGCTAAGCTCAGGCGCCTTCGGCCCAAGCCCCAAATTAAGGAAATCAGGAGTGTATTTAGGGTTGTGAAGACAGCTCTAGGGATAACCACCGCCAGATTAAAAAAATAATACAAAAGACGCAGGAGCATGACCATCTTAGAGATTGCCATCCGTCCCTTTACCGAAAGAGGGAGTGAGGTCCAAAACGCAATTTGTGCCCTTAGGGACCGGATAGCCTTATGTAAGTTGCCGTCAATTAAATCTGTTTTGGTTCTGTACACCTGTATCCCCAAGTATTTAAAAGTGTGATGGGCAACAGTTATCGCGCGATGTCCAAATGGTATAGTCTGGTTAATTATATTAGAGCCGAAGGGGAAGGCTTGGGACTTTTCATAATTAATGGCTAGGCCGGCTATGCGTTCGAACTGTGCAAACAAACTTGCTACAGGGAATAAATGAGTCTGCAGGGTCCTAGAGTACAAGATGATATCGTCTGCATAAAGAGACAGAGCATGATGAGTATTATTAAGGACTATCCCCCATTCCCTAGAGGAAAGTCGAAGTTTGTGGGCAAGAGGTTCGAGGGCAAGGGCGAACAGGATGGGAGAGAGGGGGCAGCCCTGTCTAGTGCCACGTTGTATTTGGTATGGGTCCGAAATGTGCGCTCCCGTGCGCACCCTCGTTGTGGAAAGATGGTATAACAATTGAATCCAGCGCGTGTAATCCTGCGGGATCCCAAATTTTGATAATGCAGATAGCATATAATCCCAACTCACCGTGTCAAACGCTTGAGTAAGGTCCAACGCTATGCAAACTGCTTCAGAGGTCTCCTCACTACAGGAAAACATTATACTACAGAGTTTACGTATATTCAAGGAGGTACTGCGCCCGGGGACAAAGCCACATTGGTCAATATGTACCAGTTTCGGTATTAAGGGTTGTAGGCGATTCGCCAGGATTTTGCTCAAAATCTTAAACTCCGTATTCAGCAGCGAGAGAGGCCGGTATGAAGCTAGTAGAGAGTGGTCTCTCCCAGGTTTAGGGAGCGAGGTTATTAATGCTTGTACTGTGGAGGGAGGGAGTGTGCCCGTCTCGAAGGCCTCTATATATAATTTATGGAGTTGTGGGGCCAGTTGTTGTATATAAGCTGTGTAAAATTCCACAGGTAAGCCATCCAACCCTGGAGTCTTGTTCCTAGGGAGGTCTCTGATTGCAACCTTTATCTCCATTAATGTGATAGGGTCAGCCAGCATTTTCTTGTTCTCGTCAGAAACCTGTGGCAGTTCCATTGAGTCCAAGAATGTAGCAACTTCTTAGTGCGCAATATGTGGTGGGGCAGTATATAATACTTTATAATAGTCATAGATAGCTGCATTAATGTCCATTTGTGTAACAGCCCTAACATGTCGGGAGGACCAAATCGTAGTAATAGGAGTGGGGGGAACAGCATTCCTCAGGATCCGTGCCAGCAGGGTACCTGGCTTATCAGATTCTGCATGTGTTTTTTGTAGGTATGCGCGATAGTCAATTATACGCAATTACTCCAGTAATTCCGCATATTTAATGCGTGCTTCCTGGAGGTCCGATTTAGTTGAGGGGTCCCGAGATACCCTAGTCTCAAGTGTGTGTAAACTATCCTCAGTGTCTTGCAACTCCCGATGTATCTGTTGTCGGGCACCGGTGGAAGTGCTAATAGCTGTACCCCTTATCACCACTTTGAATGCCTCCCACTCCAGTCCCGTAGAGGAGGAGGTACCCGCGTTCTCAGAAAAATAATGGGTTATGGCGGATTCGAGCGCCGCACTATAGACTCCGTCCTCCAAGTGACCGGGGTTAAAGCGCCATGTGGGCACCGGCGTGGGGACACGGCCCCAGGAAAGTGTAATCTTTAATGCACTATGGTCCGATACTGTTTTGCCCACAAAGGCGCCTCGGGTGGACCGGGTGACGAGCGACAGGCTACATAAGATGTAGTCAATCCGCGTGTGCAGGTCATGGGTGGCCGTGTAAAATTAATACTCTCTCATACCCTCGTTGTGTTTGCGCCAAACATCCGCCAGGTCCCACCCCTGTGCCCAATTAAGTAATGTCTTCGAGTGACGTAATGACTGTGCCCCGGCCAGAGGAGGGTGGGACCTGTCCATGAGTACATCCGCCACCGCATTCAAGTCACCATGAGTACCCATTCGACCCCAGACCAATCGGCCAGAGCAGCATTAACTGGGGCATAAAATGCCTCATGATCGGAATTAGGTGCATACAGGCTACCCAGGACAATAGGCCTCCCATCAAGGTTACCGCGAATTAAGACGAATCTACCCTCCTTATCTATGCGTTGGTCCTGTATTTCAAACGGGACCCAGATCTTAACCAAACAGCAGTCCCCCGGTCAAAAGCAGAATAAGTTGTGTAGTACAGTTGCCCCCTCCATTTACGTTGTAATTTGGTGGTTTCCTGAGCTGTGAGATGCGTCTCTTGTAAGAAAACTATCTGTGCCTTCCGCCGAATCAATTGGGCGTGTACTCTGTGATGTTTTTGGAGTGAACCCATTCCCCTAATGTTCCATGTGATGTAAGTGTATGATTGTATACTACCCGAACTAGCCATTAGTGCGCATCAAACCAGGTCAAATAGGAAAAGGGACGATTACTGGGAGAAAAGGCCCGCCAGCCCCCTGTTGAAACACCCCAATAGACGGTCCAACTACAGAACTAGGTTAGACAAAACTAAAATAACAACACACAAAAAAATAAAGAGATTGAACATTTGCTACTGCAATGGAGGTCATGGCTAAGAAATCACTTTGGGAGCCGTGCGCACTCCGAAGAAACTATCGCGCCTAAGCCAAAAGGGAAGGGGGTACCGCCTCCCCCCAGCCCCGGGTTCCCCACCAAGGCGCCACGTAATAGTGTTACAGTTCAGGAAGGGCAGACATAAAGCACAGCACTGGCTTCCACGTTGAACTGAGGGGAAATCCCCATATATGAATCCGTCATAGGTGGAAAGCATAATATGTCTACGTAGTTGTCCTACATACTCAGAAGTCCTAAATACATAACTAGACCTGTAAATCAACTCTCTTTCCTCTCGGTCGATGGACCAATTAGTTGAGAAGTTGATGGTAATAATAAACTAACTGACTCTCTAATCAGCTAAATAACTACAAACTCTCAGTAAGTTTTAAAAAGAGTTTATCTCAAATAAAAGGGTTATGCTCATAGTACACAGGTCACAATGCAAACAAAGAATTTCACACATGGGAGAGAAAATAAAACAGCAATGCAAACAATATCAAACTCATTCCAAAGAACAATATGCATATGAGGGAGTGGATAGATGAAGAGACATAAGTTTCAGCAAAAAATATAATGCGAAACAATATACTTATGACGGAGTGGATAGATGAAGAGACATAAGTTCAGAGACAATAATACATTTGCAATAATTATGCAAAGTACGAGTCAGAATAATACAAACCCAAAGGATCTGTGAAATACCACCCCCTTGGCCGAGGGGACAGTGGGGGTTCCCCGAACTAGAGTCAAGGAACAAAGATTTCAGAGACAGGAACAGAACCGGGACAGGAACAGCTAGGCCTCTCTGCAAACCGACGGACAGCGACGCATCTCCCTTCTCAATCTCCTACCGCTCCTTCTTAACCATACCCCTAAAGGCACCCCAGTTATACCCTAAAACCTACATGTCCAACCCACATTAGTTGAAAATTTCACGAAACGTGACAGTTCATTGGATGCTCGGGGAAGTGGTGCATCACACCACTATGATTTCATTCATTAGTTGTTCATGAATATAATTCTACATCTCTTCTCATTACCTAATACTGACTGGTTCACATGATTTATTTTATGATACATTTAATACATTTTTGCACATCTTTCCCACAATGTCCGCAGAAGCAGTCTTTGGTCCCACGGTCAGTCACATCCTTTTGGCAGGCAGTCAACGTTCTCTGTGCTGCTTTAGCCTTGAACCAGTGTTCATCATCCGCAGCGTTCAGCACTTCTGGCTGCATTTTCATGACATTTTCTCTTTCACTCCAGCCCCTCCTCTATCTGGCCAACTTTAGAATAATGGAGGCTAATTTCAGCTCACTACGGCAAATAGAACATAAGCATTCATTAATTACATAGAAATGCATTTTTCACTGTTTACCACCCACCTTTGCACTATCCCCTGTTACATGTTTTCCTAGCATAAGCTTCATGCAAAAGCAGCATTATTCATTAAACTTAAAGCAAGATGCAAGATGCGAAATTTAAAATGCAGCTTAACATGCATTAATTCTGTTTCTTTCAAAACGCATTTTAGTATGCGGCCTAGTTCTTTCATGCATTAGTTTTGTTTTTTTGGAGGCAATGTAAAGTGCGGCCTAGTTCTTTCATGCATTAGTTCATATTAGTACACGTATGCGCAAAGCGGTTTCCCACATGTTTATGTAATGTGTATATTAAGCTGTTACTGCACACTGTTAGTACGTATTATGGGGGTGTTAATTCGAGCAAGTTTCTTTTTGCGAAATCCTGCTCCATCAATCCTGAGGCAAGGGATGAACTGTGGGACAACTAACATGCCACTATCCACTGCACCATGGAAGCGGCCGGTACAGCGGCCAGAGGAGTCATCACCAGTATACTAGTTAGACATGATGCCTGGTTCTGTATCTCTGGTTTAAAACAGAGGTACTGCAACATCTGCTAAACCTGCCATTTAATGGGGGAAATCTCTTCTGACTGCAGGTGGACCAGATGCTAGAAAAACTTAAAAAAGACACAGACACTTCCCCACGAGTCCTAACCAACAGGCCGGACTTTCTCAATCATAACCAACGTAGAATCAGACAACCCAACCGCTGGCACCTCAATCAGTCAATTTGGCTCCAGAGGTCCTAGAGTTTGGTTATCTCAGTCTCCCTCAAGAGCCCATGGACATCTTAATAGAAGCATGCAGACCCGCTACCTGAGCCTGTTATGCAGCCAAATAAAAAAGGTTTGTCCATTAGTGCATTTCCAAGCAGCTGGACCCTCTTAAACCTGCAGTCCAGGATATTATCCATTACCATCTCCACTTGCAAAAGTGAGGCCTAGCTTAAACTTCTTTATGCCTTCACGTGGCTGCTGTTGCACCCTACATGCAGAACAGGGACACTCTTCTTTATTCAAGATCTCTGTCATCAGAGCTTCCTTGTAAAGGCTCATAAGAGTTATTCCACCCATGGTATCCCAATCCCGTCTGGAACCTTAATGTTGTCTTCACCAGACTCATGGGTCTTCCTTTTGAACCACTACACTTGTGCCCCTCGTAATTTCTGTCCTGGAAGGTTGCTTCCCTTGTCGCTAATATATCTTTAAGACATGTTAGTGAGCTCCAGGCCCTCATTTTAGAGTAGTCCTTCTTCCATGTTCATAACAAAAGGACTCAAGACTAACCCTACGTTTAATCCCAAGGCAGTGTCTCCCTTCCACCTCAATCAGACCATAGAGCTCCCGATCTTTTTTACCTCAGCCACAGTCTGTAGTAAAGAGGACCCTTCACACCTTGGACGTCAAGCGTGCCCTCATGTACTACATTGGCAGGACTAAACCTTATCGCAAAAGTCCGCAATTCTTATTTGCCTTTGTATCAAACTTCACAAAGGGCGTGCTCTATCAAAGGCGGGATGTCCTAGCATGCCAATAAGCCAGAGTGGTCATACAGTTCTAAGAATTTTGTTTCAGTCGTCTGCCACATCCACCAGCTAACCAACGCTTAGTGGAGTACTGCTTTACAGTAAAAGCAAAGCATGTGTATCTACAGCCACACATTCTACAAATGGAATAAGTTACTTACCCTACAAGCATCTGTTCGTAGTGTGTAGTACTGTATATTAACATGCGCCCACCCACCTCCCCAGAAGCGTTTGGTTGTTGCAGATGTAGAATTCTTAATTTATATACTTAACTCTGCATATAGCTTCTTGCATGCTCACCAAACAGTCCTATTTACTGCTCCATGTCTACGCTCACCCGCTGTGCGGAAAACAATCTATCAATGGAGCCTGCACCCATGCTAATTGCTAAATAAGGGAGGATTTCTTCTCAGGAAAACACGTTGCAAACATCCAAACCCAACACTAGATAACAGAAGTATGCAGAGCATGTGAATCTACAGCACTATACACTACAAATAGAGGCTTACAGGGTATGCGACTGTTGACTTTAATGTCCAGTTTATTCTTGAAATCCTCTTAAGAAAACTTATGTAGCCAAAATAATCATTGTTTTGATTTATGAAGAGTCCATTTGGATAACTGATGGGCCAATTTGGCTTTGATTAATGATCCTCAGACGCAGAACTCCTCTGGAGGGCATTTGAATAGATTTGACCTCCACGTGTTATTTGGTCCATCAAGCTACTCTCAAATGTTTGTGGTCTCTCCATTATGCCTCACTGAACAACTTTCTGCACTGGATGAAAACTGAACTAACTCAATTGGAGGGGCGGGGCTTGGCCACAGATAAGATTGCTGATTTCTGAATTGCTTCTGAGCCCTGCCACCTACAATTCAGAATAATACGCTAGTAGCTGTTTTTATGATTCCTTGTAGGAAATTGGGTTATTGTTTGTGAGGCCCTCACAAGTAATAGGTCCACATTTGTCCCTACTGGGAACTAAGCACCCCATTGTAGCTCTTGACTCTCTCAGGGTAGTGTTGCAGAGCAGTCCAAAGCCTACTCAGAGGAGGTGGTGTGGGCTAGTAATCACGGTTTACTTTCACGCAAAAATAACACTCAATAAATGGATTGTCCAGTCAGTACTTTTTCTTTAGAAAAAGGAGAAGTACATTTTTAGACACACAATACTAAATACTACATAGTAATTTTCAAATATGTACATTTACAGTTGGAAAATATCATAGATGCATCGCGTAATCATCTTTGACCCCGTAAGGGGCACCAAAAACATATAGGTAAGTCTGTTGGCTTGGAGGAGCAAACCACATGTTAAAAACATAATTTTGTACTTAAATGCAATCATCTAAAACAATAATCATGTGTAAATGCACGTATTAATGTTAATAAAGTCTATTCACTTTTATCAGTGTTCATAGTCAACATTATTAAATCAATAAAGCATTTCAAATGAGAATTAATAAAGCATTACAAATGAGCAAAACATGTGTCTGTGTATTTTTTATAAACTTTCCAGCCATAAAAATGCAAAAATAAAAGCAGTTCGTAGAAAGCATTAACCATAGATTTAGCCCCTAGAGGGCGCTTCAACACATGTACTTTCTTACAACAGCTTTAGACCACAATAAATACAACCATAAAGTCAGTGCCTATGGAGGGCTCCACTCATAGCTTTAGAGCAGAAGCTCCCGCCTAGGGAATGCTTTGGTTACAAAGACCCTGGAAAGATAGGGCGAGTAACTTTAAAAAGACTGTTTAAAAGGGAGCTGCTGTGCACCTGCACCCCTGCAACGGCTCCATTATTTCATTGGTGCTGCCCCTGCCATCCTGGGTCCACCATGAGCAGAAAAGATGTGCAAAATTGAAAAGCCCCGCAGGGCATTATAGGGCGCTTCTCCGGAAGCAGTGAATATTATAGTATTGGCTCTCCCGCTGCTTTTGGGAGAACCAGCATGCTGGCAGGCAACCTTACTCCGCTGTTTCCTTTTGCTGCGGGGGCTGCCCAGTCGGACCCGGGACAACCCCAAGGTGAGTGAAGTGGTGGGGGCTGCGGGGAGAGCCTCAAGTCCCATATGACCCTGGCCGGACCCCTTGCGCTCGGCCGGTGCAGGAACCAGCCTGTTCTCCTTCTCCCGCCCGCGCTCCATGAGGGTGGTAGACAATCTGCTTTGTGGTACTCCACCCCCCCAGCCTTGGGCACGGGGGCAGAGGGAGTTCTCGAGCCCATTGGTGCTCGTGGTCCTGGGGTTTGGGTCCCGGGGCCCCAGATTAAGTTTGTATTAGCCCATGGGGAGATGGGGGCCCTCGGGGCAAAAGTGGAAATGGGCAGGGGGCCCCACGCATGACCCCTCCCTGGACTATATAAATAATTAAATCCTGCGCCAAGCCCGGGCCCTGGCCCACCCCAGGGGTAAATTAAAAAGCAGTGGCCGAGCCCCACATGCTCAGCCGGCAAAAAGGTCAAACATCACCACATTTTAAAAGGCCATAACGTGGGCCCTGTTGGACCGATTCTGACGATATAGGCCTCATTTTACTCCTGGTGGCGAGCTCTAGCCACCAGGGACAGTTGCAGCAGACCTGCTCATCTCCAAAGGGGTGCAGTCAGTCCTCAGGGAGCTGGTTCTCCTTACTCCCTGCACCAGCCTTCCTCCTGGTCTTGGTTTCTGGGTGCAGAAGTCCAGGGCTTTCCCCAACTAGTCCTCAGCTGGTGTAAGAGGGCCAGCCTCACTGGCCCTTGGGGAGACCCACTTGTCCTGGGGTCAACTGGGGCAGAGTCCTTAATCCTTGGTGAGCATCAGGGAGTTCTTCCTTACATTTCTACATGGCGCCCCAGGGTCCAGCAGCAAAGCACAGAAAAATCACCAGGCAAGAGATAGTCTCACCCTTGTGCAAGAGTTTTTAAAGGGGGAGGAAGGTTCCAGAAGCCAATTCTAGGGTGACACATCACCTCTCTACCCCTGTCCCAACCCTCTTGCACAACATGCTGGGACAGTTCAGAATGGATTCCTCCAGGAGTCACTAGTCACATCTCCTCTGGGGGCCACAGCTCAGCTCCATGTTGCCATAACTGCCAGGGCCTTTCTCACAAGATTTTCAAAGGGGAGCCCCCTCCTGTGTTGACTCCAGAGGTTTGGGCTCCCTCCTTTGTTCAGTGGCCTTGGTCAGGCCCATCCCTGGTACAGTGTGACAGCTGATTGATTGATGCAGGTGATTCCGCCCCACCCCTTTCCTCCTCAGGAGCTGAGTAAAGCACTGTTAATTGCTCTCTTTGTGTGGGGAGGCCTTTGTTCCTGCTGCTGCCGCGAAATGTAAATAACCTGGCACTGCAGGGTGGCAAAAGTTCTAGGCTCTGATCCTGAGCTGGAGAAATCTAACAAGTCAGGAGGACCCATTGGTTGTACAGATATCATTGTGAAACTTGCAGGTTTGATTTTCTTGCACCGCAAATCGCACTCCAATTCGATGCGTCACTGGTCTCTGTAGGCCAAAGGGAAGCGAAACTGCACTCTTAGGCAGCTTTCTCCTATGTGTACAATAAAGTCACTACAGACAAAACTGTAAATCACACTGACTTTCCCTATTAGTGTACACTAACATTATATGGCCTTCCCTAGGTCAGTATCTAATCCTGCAAAGTCCCCACTGCGCCAGGCTTCCTGTATGCAGTTTTCAGGTTGCGCATAACAGTAGTCTCCCAGCCGCAGCCTGCACACGTGCTCACATGTAGTGAGGTTCACCCACATCAAAAAGTGAAAAAAGCGGGTGATCCAAAAGGCAACAAATCCGGGTGTAATGAATGGGTGGAACCCAGTTGCAACATTCCTCTTGTGAGTCTAAGCTGTCTATCTTTAATGGAGCGGCGATTGATCCAAAAATGATCCTGATTATGATGGTGTAACGTTGGGATTTAGCAGTTTGCTTAGAGGCCCACCCGCCAAACAATTAGTGACTTCAAAACTGAATCACTGATCTATTCTGGGGTGGCACCCTGAGATTGATTGAAGGGCTCTTCTTTGCTCCAACGAGGCGCTGGTGCTTCCTAGTGCTACCCTACTCTGCAGACCGGCATGCAGCCTCAAGATTGTTGCGGCGAACGGATCCGGGGATGCTACAATTGGTGGCAGAGAGCGGCCCATCTGTATTCTGCCTGGAGTCTTGAGTGTGGGTTCTTTAATGCTCCTGTACTGGTGGACCGGAGTTGACACAAGGTGTGTCATTTTGTAGCGGGCCGGACACACTTTGCTGACATCACCCCCTGATGTAGCAGCCACTATATTTGTTTCAAATCACTGCAACACAATGAAAACAGCTTCATCGTGTGGCCACGCTTTAAACTACAGGCACTGAATAATCCAGCATCTCTGTCATCTGTATGGATACATCTCTACATTATTATACAGCCTCCTTGCAGTGATTAATAAAGATACTAACTGTGCTCTGCATTCTTGATATTTATTGAGTCACCACCTACTGGACTCTCAGTCAATTATTCTTGTATTATTGCACCACCCAGACAACAAGGTGTTGACTGCCCAGTATTGAGAAAGGGGAGAATAAAACATGCCACCACCCTTTATTTTCTGAAGCGGTCTTTGGAGGCAATAAGAAGGTGTTACCCCCCTTTTCAGATGCAAAGATGTCAACAGGGACATTAAAGTCCGTGATGGCAGAACTAAAGGGAATAAAGATATTGATAGATGTGGTTGAGACATCCACCACCTCCGCCAATAAAAAGCTTAAAAGCATCCACAAAGAACTCGCAAAATTCAAATAACAAATCAGAGCTCAGAGAAACACATTACTGAACTAGAATGAAAACTTTATTACGCACCAGATTGGGAGAATGAGCGCTGGATCCTTTAAAGGAAAGTTGCTGACCATGAAGATCGAAGCAGGAGGAACATTTGTATTTTTGGCCTCCCAGAGTCAGATAAAGGATTGGGTCTTATCAAATCTTTGACTGAACTACTGCCATAAATGAAAGGCCTGAACTTCAATCCACCATTAGATTTTTCAAAGAGCACACAGGCTTAGACCTAAGATCCCTCAATATGCATATGACTCCTAAGCCTATCATCGCCTGTTTATATTAAGGAATCAACATGCTAGATTAGTACTTCATACCTCCAAAAGAAGTGGCCCCTTTGACTCTCCATTGTGCTGGACTATTTGTATGAAAGATGCATTATTAGAAATAAATTTCTTGCTCTTCGCCCTCAATTACTGAAACTGATTATATGCTATGGCATACTGGACCGGATTTCAATGAGCATAAGAGTAGATGGGAATACAAGAGATTTCTTGGACCCAGAAGATACCTGGAACAATTTATTTTAGACCTGGGAGAGAGTTTGATGGACATCAGTGCTATGCGTCATTATTAAACCTCCAACGCTGCAGAAAGGCAGCATAGTTCCAGCAGCCAGTGAGCAGAAATACAACAATGCCACCTTGAAGACACAGAGACATATTCAGAGATCGCAAAATAGATAAGAAGCCCCACTATTTTAGGGATAACATGATCACCTTGAAAGTGTGACTTTTTTATAGCTAGCTCATGGACGTCATCCTACAAGGATAAAGATGCTATTCAAGCCTTTTCAGGAGGATACTCCTAATACTCAATGTGTTCGCATGATAGTGACTAGGCCCTGACAAAGAAATAGAGTGTGCCAGGCTAAAGCCTAAAGTTTAATGCCATTAACTTTCCACCTCACAGTGTTTCCTTCTCTTCTTGAATGCTAGAAGTGAATGTATTCTAGTTACACATGCAGTGATCTTCGGCAGAACAAAATAACATTGCTGCTGTATTGATTCTTCCGACTCATTCAGCTAGACACATATTCTGACTCCGCACCCGGTAAATTTAGGTATTATTCTTCAAAACCTGTTGTCCTTCACCAGACTGCTTTCTATTTGGACCCTTAATGTCAAAGGCCTTTCAACGTTTATCAAATGCAAAAATGTCCTAACATACTTTGGGCCAGATGTACGACCCTTTCATATAGCGCCTCGCAATTTGCGACACATTGCGAGTCGCAAATTGCGAGGCGCTGAATGAAATGTACAACAGTATGTTTACACTGTTTTGCGATTCCCAATGGGGTCGCAAATTGCGAGGCTCATTAATATTAATGAGCCTCTCGCAATTTGCGAGCCCATTGTGAATGCCAGCCCTCCCAGGGATGGTGGCCTGCTGGGCTCAGGAGACCACCATGTCTGGGACTGCTTTTTAGGTCTCGCCTGGCGTTAGCAGCATGCATGCGCTGCTCTCGCCATGCGAGGGCTTCTTGGAATCATTACGGTTCCAGAAGTCGTGTCTCTGCTCCGCCTGCAATTTTCATTCGTGCGCGTCGTTTGTCGTCATGGATTATGCAAAACACAGTATAATGATTGCACCGGAGGCATTTTAATCCCTCCTAGTTGCCACCCTGTCCGCTTTTGGCCCCGCCCACCGGGATTGGATCTTTTACTTGCGGTGGGAGACAGTGTCTCTTAATTAGCCGCTAAGCACTTTTTTTTGGTATTACCGCGTTTATCTTCAACAATGGCTGACGCGCCTTTCATTTCTCTGGCGCGGCTTGTTTTTTAAACCAGCCCCACACGCCTGATGTTTCACTGCTCTGAAGAGGCGGCATGCGATGCGAGGGGCCGTAGTATATGTCAACTTTTTTTTTCTTTTCTTTTCAATAAGGCGCTAGCATGGCGCCCTGGTGCATTTCTGTTAACACAGTCAACAATGGCGGCCGCGGCTTAAAGACCCCCCATCCTGCACCCGGACACCACACTTTAACTTTAACATGAGCGCCGCGCACTTTGCAGCATTCCAGCTCTTTTAGTACTCGGCACAGCAGGTGCCCTCATTTTCGCACTTTATTTCTACATCCTTTTTTACCCCTCCCATATCTGTACTGTCAGTAGTGTGTCCACAAATGAGGCTGCCAGTGTGCTTGTAACCCTCTTATTTACCTTCCGTTTCCCACCGATATCAGTGCCAGGGGGCTGCAAACGAGAGCGTCGTTCATGCCCGATCAGAATGACTCGCAGACTGAGGTAAGACGAGTGAGCGGCTTCCAGCGGTACAGCTCTTGGGCTCTAAGGTCAATGCCTTCTACGTGGGCCGGCTATTACTGTGAGTGTGGTAAAGGCCGAGCATGGCGTGTAGCTTTGAAGCTACTGTGCGGCTGTCATGACTTGGAGTTGTGCTTTGGGGGTTCCTTCTAAAAGAGCCCCTCCAGTGCCATCCTGTCTGCACCTCAACTTTGTACGCTAGGTCCTTTTTGGCCTCTTCTTTTCAGTCCAAGGTGTGAATGTTGTTGCCCCACCTCTGCCGTGGAGTGGCAGTTCCGAGTATTTATCATTGCCAGTTGTTTGTGGCCACAAAGTTGTGTTTTTGTTCTGATAAATGATGTTACACCGCTGCCGGAGGAATTAAGCCCATCGGACGGGGCTTTCTTTTACACTTTATATGAAGTAGCAGGATTACGGAACCCGGAAAGCCTTTGCAGAATGGCACCCCTAAAGCCGACTCTGAAAAGAGCCTTCGTCCCCCCTGCCCCGGGGTCGTCCTCACACCGAGAGCGGAAGCGGGCCCAAAGTGGTGGTGAAAATTGCGCTTTGTGTAAAGTAAAACAAACATTAAAAATGCAATAGGTCTCGCCTTTCATTAAGTTAAAGCCATTTGCTTTGCTATACAATACCATTAGCAAAGCAAATGGCTTTAACTTAATCAAAGGCGAGGCCTATTGCATTTTCAATGCTTGTTAATAAAGCAGCTTTTTTTTTTAAATGCAGCCCGTTTTCCTTAAAGGAAAACGGGATGCATTTAAAAAAAAAAAATGAAACGTTTTCGTTTCATTTTTTAAGGGCAGGCAGTGGTCCCTGGGACCACTGCCTGCCCTTAAAAAATTATTTTGCATGCATTTGCAAATGCATTACCACCTACTTGAAATAGGTGGTAATTGCGAGTGTTTTGCGACCGCAATTGCGGTCGCAAAACATTAGTACATTGTTTTGAGACTCGCAATTTGGAAGGGAACGCCCCTTCCAAATAGCGAGTCGCAAAACATATTTAGCGAGTCGCAAAATGGGCTATGTACATGGCCCAATATGTTTGCAAACCCGTTTGTGCATGCAAAAACGAGTCGTACATCTGGCCCTCAGCGTCCTAGAATCCAGATATTGTTCTCCTACAATAGACATACCCCTCGGAAGCAGAGTCTGCAAAACTGAAGAGAGACTGGTTGGGGAAAGTCTTCTTCTCTGCTAATAACAGCAAAATAGAAAATAACCCTAATGGTCACTCCAAATCTTATTGGAAAATAGGAGTTGCCATTCTACTCTGTGAAACGCTGAAATCAAGAACACTAAAAATGTGGTCGGATCTGGAAGGTAGATTTGTTTCTGCCAAAGTCTCTGTCCAGAATTGTATTCTAGTCGTTCCTTTGATGTACTCTCCTACCATCCAGAAGAGCAACTTTCTTTCCAGAATCAGCAGATTCTGCAAGGACGTGGGCCAAACACAGTTCATTATCGGAGGGGACTGGATTGTAGCTATAGATCTGATACTGGACAGATTGAGAAGACCTGATCTAATCAATAACAATGGCAGGCACAAACTCAGAGACCGGATGCCTGATCAATCTCTGTTGGATACCTGGCATTTGCTGCATACAACATATAGGGGCTATACTTTTTCGTGCCCCCATGGAAGAGAAACTAGGTCTAACCTATTTCTTACTAACACTAAAGTACTACCTAAAGTAGGAGAATATGATACCATGCCAGTGGGATTGTCTGACCACGCCCAAATTGCATTCTTATTAGACTTTCAAATCATTACCCCAAAAGCCAAAAGGTGGCAAAAAAATACACTTCGTTATTGGCAACCACAAAATAAGAAAGATCTTAGCTCTCAGGAACAAGATTATTTGGACACCACTGAACGCACCAATGAAAGAGCCATGGAAAAAGCCTACATAGAGGTTTGATAATAAGAGATAAAGTGACTAGAAGACAGCACTCCGCAACCAGACAGAAGCGCTAAAACACAAGCTCTTTGATCAAAAATGAACATATAGAGGCATGCCCACTAGTGAACTGCTTAGACTCCTGACTAAGAAAAAGTACAATTTAGATACCATCTATTCTTCCATGGCAGAAAAAGCCTTTCTACGGATTCAAAGTAATTACTGTGAACACTGAGATAAGGTAGGTTTGTTGCTTGCTTTACAACTGAAACAGAGAGAAGCCAACTCTGCGATCCCTCCCTCAAAAACTTCCAACGTAACATTAATCGCCAAAGAATTTGCCCCCATTACACCCAGTTATATACCTCACAAATAGTAGAAAGTGTACTGGACGAAAGTACGTTTTTGGACGCCTTATTTATCCCATGATTAACTGTAGCCCTGAAAACTTCACTGGATCAAGCTATCACGAACAATAAGGTGTTGGAGGCGATAAAATGCATACTCTCTGGGAAGGCACCCGGTGAGGATTGTTTCTTTATTGACTTTTATAAAAGCACCTCCAAAATTACTACTCCCCTCTAAGGTCTACATAGAGGCTCCAGACATTGCAAACGTCTATCTGAATTCAGTGAAGCCCATATAACATTAATCCCCAAACCAGGAAGAGATCTGCTGCAATATCTGAATTATATACCTATTTCACTCCTAAACTATAACGTCAAAATGTTGACAGAGGTGCTCGCCAATATAGTGAGAAAAGTGATTCCAATTCCAATATGTAGAAGTCAAGTTGGCTTTGTACCAGGAAGGTCTTCATGGAATCACCTTAGAACCTTGCTTCACCCGCTGCGACAGGTATGGAATGATACTACTGACAGATTGACCTTATCCATTCGATACTGAGAAAGCATTTGATCTAGTGGAATGGAGCTACTTATTTTGGGTCATCAACAGAATGGGCTAAAGTACCAAATTCATTAAAATGATACAAACCTTATATTTACTCCTAGCACTGCAGATTGGTTACAATGGTTTCCTCTCAGACAGGATGCACATTGGTAGAGGAACAAGACATTAATACTATCCCCACTTTTATTCCTGATTGCTTTGGAACCATTAGCAGGCGCAATTCAGAATGACCCTGGGATAAAAGGGATACCATCCCCTTCAGAGAGTTAAAGATCATGCTGAATGCGGTTGATGTCTTGCTGCCACTGTCCACACCAGGTGAATCTATCCCTGCATTCATGTCTACTATTACAAAGTTCTCATCCTTCTCAGGATAAAAAGATGTATAGGTAGAAAAGTGAAGCTATGTCAGGGATCAATACCGCCATGGTAGGCTTACTATCTGGCTTACTATCAAGATTCCCGTTTAAGTGGGTTCAGCAGAAGTTGAAATATCTGGGGATACTGGTTAGCAGTGATCTCTGTTATGTGGTCCATGACATTTCTACAGCACTAATCAGATGAAGCAAGAATTTCACAAATGGAAAGACCTACAATTTTCTCTTTGGGGTAGGGTCCAGACTGTTAAAAGGGAAGTAGCCCCAAGCTTTAACTATGTGTTTGCCCATGCAAGCTTTACTTATCCCACACAAAAGTCTAAATTCCCTAGACAAACAAATCAAGTCATACATATGGGATGACTAAAAACCCAGACTAGCCATGTTCAAACTATATCCAGATGCGTCCTCTGGTGGCCTGCATCTCCCCAAAATTGAATGGTACCACACAGCTCACCTCTCACTTCCAGGAAGATTTGGAGACCCCAGACTAAATGCCTGATATAGATCTTGGCGGTAATGGTTCCGCTGCCGTTTTTTCAACAGTTTCTCTGACTACCTACTTGGCGGTCTGCCCGCTGTATTGATATGCTGGCAGTTCTATGGACGAAAGACCGCCTGATCCCGCTGACTCCGCCAGGAATGTTCACCCGCGTCGTTGGTGTCATAGGCAAAAGCGGCTGTCGAAGGGAGTCCAGCCAAGATTACCGCCGAGCAAATTAGGGTGTGCCTTTCAGTCGAGGCAACTGTGGCGAGAATAACTCCTACCTTGAGTTGGTGGAATCAAAATAAATGAGGTTCACACTTAACTTTTGTACTGTTTTGCACTTCCGTTTCCGTCACGATCACCTTTGTCCAGTTACCTCCTTTGCTACTTCGATTTCACCACGACGCCAAACAACTCCGTTATCGCCAGGATCTCAGGTAATCTGCTCTGACAATTGTCTTACTATGAGTTGTGTGTTGATAATTGCTGTAGCCTCGTGCATTTGTACATTGCTCTTAAATGCAATTTTTTTCTTATGTGTAATGCAGTCGTGTTCAGTTTCCTAGTTAATCAAGGTAAAATGAACACACCATTATTGCCACTTAAAAGAAGAAAATGTTGTTGTTGTGCTTGTGTGTGTTGTGCTTGTGATGGATGTGGGTATGCATACAATAGTGTGTGTATGTTTGTGTGGCATGCAATATCTAATAAAAAGGAGCATAACAAATTAACAACATATGTTTTTGGGGAAAAGACACAACATATGTGTATTGACACATTAAGAAATAGTACTTACCTATCTCCTCTTGAATAGGGACACACTCCACCAGCAAACACAGCTGTTTGGAGAACGCCAGCACAACAAGGACATCTAAATTGGCTAGGCGCAAACCTGCCTACCTGATGGCGACGGAGTACTGCTAGCCAGCAGAGGAGTCTGCCGCGTTGACAAAGGTGCACCGCTTACACAACACAAAACAGTCTGTAGATGCAGACTGTGGTTCAGCCAACCCACATCTAAATTCGGTGGCCGGAACTCCATCAGCTCGACAGAGTACTTAAAACCGCCGCCACGGAGGGACAAGATGCCAAGTGCCCACAAGTTATATATAAACAACTTAAGAGATCCAAAGATCCCCTAACAAACTTGATACAAACCTTGATTCAGCTGTGGATAGAGCAACACAAAGAGTTTAAAGAAAACAATTCCTTTCACTTACGTGCACCAATCTGGCATAATTCTGAACTATTGATTATCAATTCACCCATCTATTTCAATACTTGAACTTGTACTTCTAAAGCTATTCTCACAATTCAACAACTTTTCGGAAATGAAACTATGAAAGAGTTCCCCGAACTGCAATCAGAATATGGCCTCCCCACCGAACAATCTTGGAAAGCTTTACAGTTGAGAAGCTGCAACTTGGAAAGTTATCTTTACCACCTTCAACCTCTATTGTTCATGATTACTTGATAAAATAGGGGTGGATATGATAAACTGATCTCTGGCATGTATACTCTGATCACAGACAAACTTTTTTCAAAACCAACCAAGAAATACCTACAGAGCTCTTGGTGCAGGAAAAGCCAAAAGTGTTTCAATGATGAAAAATGGTCAGATACACACAACAGGAGCCTCAAATTTAGGTACTTTAAGTTTCTACACGGCTGACATTAAACTCCTTATAAAGTGCACCAGACAAAGCTTTCTCCTACTTCGAATTGTTGGCGCTGTTACCGGGCAGGAGGCAACTTTGTTCATGTTCTTTGGTCCTGCCCTGACATTACTGCCTACTGGAATGAGCTGTGGAGATTCTTATGTCCAGTACATACTGTATATTTCAACCATCTCTAGACCTAGCAATCTTACATAAATTGGACTGACCACATACAGGAGTAGATGGTTGGTATTCTCTTTAGCAACAGCTAAGTTATGTATTCTGAGAAGTTGGAAATCACTCAGTACACAAACTATAGCTGATTGGTCTGAAGCCATAAATACCCTGGCAACTTTAGAAAAAATCAATGTATAAAATGTATGATCCTTTGGCAGAATGTGAAGCCATGTGGAATCCCTTCCTTTGCGAATCTGTATTTGTGGCAATTGTGGTTTACAGATGCATTCTAAGTTACGAGTAGCACATGTTACAGAAGGCTTGATCATCTACCTAACGGAACCACAATCTATGTAATCAAGGGGAATAATTTAAAGAAAGTGCAGTTGGTAGGAGGGGGGGACATTTTTTAACATTCTCTTGAGAAGTATACCTGCATGTAAATGCTTCAGCGCGCTGGCTTTGTATTGGCTTTGTATTGACGACGAAAGTGACATCATATGACATGACCGAAGCAATGTAGTACCTACCCCGGTGCAATGTCAGTTTCCATCCATTTTTTATGAGAATTCAAAGCGGACAGAGCAACATTGACTTGAAGTAGTGTAGTGCCAACCTTTATTGGTACCTTAATAACCCATTCCACGGCTATATCCATAAAATGGGGAGGCAGGTGAGATCATTGAGGAATCTGCGGGTCGACCGAGTATCCACCAGAAAGATCAATACAGAAGTTAAGTAATTTTTTTCCTCTGATAGATACTTTTACCTTCAGATTCTTCACCCATTGAATAGATTCTCAAGCATTATCTTCCCCGGAAGATGGTTGATGATGCAATGGTTGAGGGAATCTTGTAGCACGTTCTCGCAAAGTTTCCATCCATGCACATCTCTGAATTCAGGCAGTAAGACTTGGCAAAGATGTGCAAGGACGCCCGTGACGCTGCCTTCCACCTCTTGCGAGATCAAAAGATTACTTGACTCTTGTGTAGGAAGCTCTTATTCCCTCAGGTGGCTCCTTCTTAGCAAGAGTATAACACGTCTTGATACAAAGGATGGCCCAGCAAGACAATGTCTTCTTCAGAACCAATTTTACTTTTCTCCTGCCACAATACTTAGCAAAAAGTTAATCATCCACTCTGATGTCCTTGGTAAGGTCAAGGTGATAGCGTACCTCTTGTCAAGGATCCAGCTGATGCAGTCATTCCTCCTTCTTTGTGGGATGGGGCAGTGCATAAAATGTTGAAGGGTGATGAACTGACCCAAATGAAAGGGAGTCATCAAAGGGAAGCAGCCCTGGTTTTTAACACCAGCTTGTCAGGGAAAAATGTGTGAACAGCGGAAGGGGATCAGGGTTTGCAACTCACTGACCCGCCTTGCCAAAGTAATGACCACCTAAAACACAACTGTAACTGACAACTGCAATTGGGCTCAAACGGAGACCCTATCAAAAAGGTCAAAACAAGGTTTAGGTCCCACTACGACATAACAAAAGGGGTTGGAGAGTACAGATTTGTCAACCTTTTAAGGAACCTCATTACAGTGGGGGATTTGAAGAAGGATGGTTGGTCGGGCAGAGAAAGGATCCCTGACAATGCAACCATGTACCCATTTACAGTGCCCACTGCACACCCTCTCTGAGCCAGGGAATGTGCGAACTCTAGGATCTTCGACAATTGAGCTTGTAAAGGATCCACATTGCTGTCTGCGCACCATGATACAAAACTTCTCCATCGATATTTTGTGGAGGGGCATCAAGCTGTCAAGATAACATCCACTACCTCCTGTGGTAACTGAAAATAACTTTGATGACCCTGTCGTGTTGTTCCTATACATCTATATAGGATCTCCACGTTTAGACAACATATACTGCAAGATTGGTGTCTAGACTAATTCCAGACAACCCCACCGGGTCTGTTTGCCTGTATACCAGTGCCACTGTAAACTCCTCTTACCACGGAGAGAATAGTTCTTGGCAACTATCGAACATGACAACTCTGTGTCATAAGGGATCGTGGAAACAGTACCGTACTTTTCACTCAGTCACTCGTGCTCACTTTGTCTCAGAGAGATACACAGAATAAACGGTGGGGACGTTTTTCAATAAGCATTTATTGAACCAGCGTCATTCTAATGTAAAATAGGTGTGCTGAAACAACCAAAAGACAGAAACAGATATAAATGATTGTAAGCACCAATAGAGTAAAAGGATGGTAGATTCCTACCATAGTGCTAGTGCTTATGTGTGTGGGAGGGCGCCTATAAACCAGTTTATGTGCTCCTGGTAGGTGAGCGGAACTTCAATGTCCTCAAACGGACAGTATTCATCTGGTGTTTCATCTTCAGTGTAAGAATGAAATGTATTTGTGCGTGCATCCGTGGGGGGAATTTAACTCATGAATAGAATACCTCTGTTCTGTATGACTCGTGTGCCTCAATCACGAATGTTACTGTCCCACCCCTAGCCGTTACTCCATATTCTGCTAGTTTTAAAGTAAGGGCAGTTCTGACATTTTCTGAAATGTTTATAGCACCTTCCTGCTCTTCCTCCCTTGCTGCATTCGCACGTAATGCTGCTGCAGCGTCTTCATCTTCTTCAGTCATTGTTGAAAAAGTTCTCAAGGAAAAATTTCAAGGAAACTGAGATAAGGTTTTATGCATTACAGGGAACTATTTGTCCTTCAAGCTTGAATAAACCTACAGCCAATACATAGGATATGCCTACTCAGCTGTGGCGGATTGTTCGCTTCCCACTCCAGACGTCTCTGGATATAGTGTGAGTAGGGGTCTCTGAGACCAGCACGACTGAACTACTCAGATTTGACCGTTAAATAAGTACCAAACTTACGTTGGCGGTGCCATGTCGTGTAGTTCCTATAAACCTATGTAGGATCTGCGCGTTTAGACAACATATACTCTGGGATTTGGTGTCTAGACTAATTCCAGACACCCCCACCGGGTATGTTTGCCTATATACCAGCTAGCTCACAGTGCCACTGTAAACTCCTCTTACCAAGGAGAGAATAGTTCTTGGCAACTATCGAACATGACAACTCTGTCCCATCAGGGATCGTGGAAACAGTACAGTACTTTTCGCTCAGTCACTTGTGCTCAGTTTGTCTCAGAGAGATACACAGAATAAACGGTGGGGACGTTTTTCAATAAGCACGTATTGAACCAGCGTCATTCTAATGTAAAATAGGTGTGCTGAAACAACCATAAGCCAGAAACAGATATAAATGATTGTAAGCACCAATAGAGTAAAAGGATGGTAGATTCCTACCATAGTGCTAAAACAATGAATACCGGCAGGTATAAAAATACATGATAATAAAATGCGTACTCCTACGATGCAACCCTAACTAGATGTACCTAAGTGTACCTAGCATGTATGTAGGTGTAGAGCCAAGAATTCCTCTAGGATAAAGCCAACCCCATTACCTGAAGTGAGAGACTGTGGGACCCCGTCTTGGTCTTGAGCTGGACACCCCGCGAGGGATGTCAGACCACTGCGAGCTGGAGTGTCTGCGTGCAGGAACCTCAGCATCTCGCGCCAATGTGTCAGCATGGAAGTCCTTTTTCTCCTCTCCCTGCCTCAGCAAAGATTTTGTGTCATGTTGGACTAGGATGACGGAAGGAATGATCCTTATACATAGTTAATATTCAGGAGATGGTAGTCCTGCTGAGATTCCAAGAATCCTCATGCATAATGAATGAGGCTAGTTTTCGGAGAAAACCCCACGTCATTTAAGCAGTACCGTAATTAGGTAAAAGGTCAGTACCAAGAACCGTTATGTAGTGTAATTGCAGGAGAAATATAGGTGAAACGTCTGGTTACTACCTGGTACCTGTATGAAACATAACAACCCCACACAATCTCCAGGCATGAATGTGGAGGCTTCAGAGATTCCGGTGGATCACCATCCCCCAAATGGTAGGAGAGGTTCACCCTGGACGGCAGCCAAAGCGGGGATATAAGGATAAGCATAGAAGGTCTGTATACCACACTCTCCTTGACCAATTCGGAGCAATTAGATTGACTTGGGCCTACTCTTTTTCAAAACACGAGGAATCAATCTTTGGGAAACTTATAGCGAAAGTAATAATAGGGAGCAACAGAGGGAAAAATAATAGTCAGGTCGCCCTCCACTCACAAATAACTATAAACAATCAAAGACCTAACTATGCGGGACATCATGCAATCTTTATAGGGCTGGTATTGGGGGGTATCCGCCTCTCCCCAACAGCTGGTCTACACACTTTACCAGTCTTTATCCACTCCTACAAACCCGCAATATTTTAATATGTTTTCTTTAAATGTTGGTTTGTCAGTCAACTCATTCCCAATATACCCTTAACTAGAAAAGGTGCATAAAAAGACTCAAAAAAATGTGTGAAGGTGAGAAAGTCCCTCATGTGCGCTACACCAGAGGAGCTACTGGTAGGTTCTCACCAGCTTGCCCACGTTTCTCATCATTGGTAACTTTCTCACCTATTAGAAAAGAAGTGTCCAGTAAAGAGATAAGAGGTGAAAGTAGTGATGTGTATATCAACAAAAGGAAAAAAGACCCCGTAATGTGCAAAAGATAGAAATTATCTCAAATTAAAATTGAGTTCAAACTCACATAGATGACGTTACAGTTTTATTCAGACCCGTGAGTTTAAAAGACATTGAAAGTGTATTATGTGGATCACAGTGCTAACTGATACAGGACAGTGATTATTTTTCTTACAATTTAAACAGTAGTAGTGGAATTTTGCTGTGTAGTAATCTGCAAATAATAACTATCTTTTCTAATTCTGCAATTAAAAAGTGTTCACTTTTTTAAATAGAAATTTTAACTTTTTTGGATAGTTTAATTTTCATCCATTATATTACCCTTTTGTAACGAGGAGGGCTTACGTCATGCCACACCTCATCTTATTCTCCTCCGTCCCCTCGGTACTACTGCTCCTTTAGCTCTAGTTGGCTTGTGAAACATTTTATGGGCTTTCCTACTACCTTATGCCTTATTTTAGGTTTTAAATTTAAAAATTTGGTTTGTGTGTTCCGCTATGTTTTGCTCAGAACACGTATAAATGGGTGTACCACCCTGGCCTAGAAAGGAGCACACTGACCTTTAAAGCCCAGTGTCATCTTAAGGATTTTTAAGATAGGCAAGACATAGTTTATGGGCCACCTATATTGAAAAACTTTAAATTTATTCAAGCTGTCCAGATGCCTAACAATATTGAATGATACTTTTTTGTCTAGAAACAGCAGTATTTTATGTGGAGATTTTTATATTTAACTAGCCAGTACCTTCCATTGGAGGAAAGACAAAGTAAAGAGAACGTAGTGGATTTTCAACAGATTATTGCTTAATTTTAAAATAAGACATATTCACATAGTGCTTGAAATTGTATCAATCAATCAATCAAAATGCTTTATTCGACTCTACTGAGCCATAAAAGTTTACATAAAATCATGTATATTTCCAAGGTACTTAATAAAAAAGTGAGCATTGAAGACAGAAAAAAAAAAACATATTCAGAGAGAGGCTTTAAAAGCTACAACTGATATTTGCTACGAGTCCTAAGCACAGTTAAAATATAATTTAATACTCCATATATAACATCTGTACTCTCTAGAGATAGTAAATAAACCATCGCCTGACTCATGAGCCCTTATCCCTGATGCTAATAGTAGCGGGCAAAGGAAATACCTTCTCTGAGGGGTATAAAAAGTACAAAATAAAATAAGGTGCTTGGTGATTTGATGTGGAGTCATCTCATGGACAGAAAGGAAGTGAGGGGAACCACGTACCCTGGGTTGGAAAAGCTGCCAAGAAGTGTATAGTTTTTAATCGGAACCTAGTCAACAAGAATTTTTGCCTCTCATTCCAGCCGTACTGTAAGTAAAGAGTTGGTTGTATTTGGGGCTGTCGACAAAGCTCCATCTGCCCAGCAGACTTAAATGCTGGGCTTGACAACTCAGAGCATTGATAAAAAAGTGTTTTAATTGTGGTAGCTAAAACATTACTCTAAGTAGCGAGATTCGTAAAATATTCCGGAGGGCCCATCCTGGCAAAGCTTATTTTAATGAATCTAAGCCATGATATATATCTAAGCAGTTATCCAGTTTCATACAGTCTGTTAGCACTATTCTGCAAAGGTATGCCTCTGAGTTATTCCAAATTCTTACCCAGAGCAATAGAGGCTGCAATTTTATTTTGTTATGTAGGAAGCTCAGCCCAACTTCCTCATGACAGAAAGATACAGAGGTACTTTGGGGCACTGCAAGCAATCGCCTTGTGAACTTTCTATAACTTGTAGTGAGTTACAGTTTACGTACCCCCAAACAGCAGCCCCAAAACTTACTACTGAGAGGCATTTTCTCAAAAAAACTGAAAGTAATTCTTTAGTTGGCTTGTGTCCCAGTCTCTTAACAAATCTAAAAACAGCATCAATCGACTTTTGAAATTGCATTGCTCTGACATTTAATAAAAACTTCCAATTAAAATCCACATCAAATGGTACTCCCAAATATGCAAAATGGGGGACTTTTCTAATTTCTTCACATCTGAGTAAAAAATGTCTTGTTTTGGCTTTTTTGGCCCACACTTCATTATAAATGATTTAGCGCGATTAGCCTTAAGCCCTAAATAATTCATAAAGGCTTTAAAAGCGTCAGCTAAATTTGTAGGCCATTAGCTGTCCTCGCTATAAGGACAGCATCATCTGCGTATAATAACACAGCAATTCGCCATGAATTGGCCCTCGGGATGTCCTTACTCATCTTGCATAAATGTTCCCCCGGCCCACTGATATACAATAAGAAGAGAAATGGTGCTAAGACACACCCCTGTCTAAACCCCATATCAGAAGAGAATTCTTCTGTTAGGTCCTCCTCCCTGTTATAACATACTCTTGCTGATGTGCATTCGTGGAGCCTACTGAGCAGGGTAATAATTGCTTCATCAATCCCTAACTATGCCATAAGAGACCATAATTTAAGACTGTCCACTGTGTCAAAGGCACTTGTTAAATCCATTAAAGGCTAGATGGACACAGCCTTTTTGGGACTTTGTACATTTTTGGACAATTATGGTGAGGTTTAACGACTGCTCTGCTGTTCCAAGCCCTGGTCGGAACCCAAATTGGAAGACCGAGAGCGCTTGAGTTTCAGACGCTCAGAGTTCTAGTTTGGCCAAAATGACCCTGCCCTAGATTTTAACCATGCCATCCAGCAGAGAGATAGGGCGGTAGCAATGAGGTTGACTCTTGTCCCCCGTTTTAAAAATCGGGACGATAATGGCTTCCTGCCAGGTCTTGACTATAGGTCCCACTATAGCAGCTTTTATTACGTTGGTTATCTGCGGGCCCAGAATTGTGGTAGATGTTTATACAGGTCTATTGGAGTTCTATCGGGCCTGGAGCTTTCTCTGGGTGGCTGTTCCCTATAGCTAGAATTACATCAGCTTCATCAACTGAATTACTCAGGGCCTGAGCTGCTCTCATGTCAAAGGGGACTTCTGGATTCAAAACCAGAAAGGCAGTCTAGGGGTTGCAAGAAAATATTTTTGAAAAGTAGTTTGCCCAGTCTTTAGCTAATACAATTGTCTCTAGTTTAGGCGTTTCATCCCCTATCAAAGTAGTGGAGTTCACAACCTGCCTGAAGGCTTGTGAATGTTTTGTTGTACAGGCGATTTTTAAGTCTTCCCAGGTTTACTCCTTCAAATACATTTTCCTTTCCCTGATTATTTCTTTATAGCCTTTTCTGGCCTTTACTACTTCATCCTTATTCCTCAGGTTTTTACTTAAAGCTCGCCTTAAAGATCTATGAGCTTTGAGCAGGCATTATTAAACCATATCGGAGTGTCAGATGTTTTTCTGGCACATTTAGGTAATGTATCTGCCATATATCTGTTTAGAGATGAAAAGGCCTGTATAACATCATCTGGGATAGAGGAATTTGATAGGGCTGTCTCAATTTGTGCCTGATTATTTACTACAAAATCTCTAAGAAGGGCCTCGTGTCGATTTTCTCCCACTTAATGCTTACACCGCTATTCTTATTGAATGAAGCCCTGTGTTGTGGTTTTTTACCCAACTTACTTCCCAAAACTAAGTTTAGGGTTAGTATTAATTCCTTTACTTTGCAACCTCTAAAAAACTGGCCTAATTCTTTATCAATTAAAATGTGATTAATTATTGATTTAGAGCTTGCCCCCACAAATGTTGGGACCTGCAGAGAGTTTGTTGTGTCATATTCTTGGGCAAATATCAAATTTGTAGCAAAAGCAACTCTGTTCAGCGAATCCCCATATGGAGTATGTTTAAAGTGCGTGAGCAGTTGGTCCACCTCATCACAAATACCACCTGAGGCTGATACTCTAGGGTCACATACTTCAATATTAAAATCTCCAACCCCAAACTTGTGGAGCTCTTTTACATGGTCATATTGAGCTTAGCATATCACATCCTCCATGCCATCTGTGATCTTGGTCACAGTTGGGTCAAATATATTATAATAATAATTAAATAAAAGCAAATCAAATAACTTCTTGAGGATAATTAAAAGCAACTGATAATACGTATTTATAGAAAGTTCTCTAACAGTGATATCCATCAGTGTCACTGAGATAAAAGTAACCAAACCTCCTTTTGCCAGACCTGACCTTGAGGGAATTGCTGGGACAAAATAGGAGGCATATCCATCAATATAAGGTGAGTCTATGAGCCATGTCTCTTGACAGCAGATGATTGTATATTGCTCTACCAGCATTTTCCAATCTGGATTATCTGTCTTGGAGCGTAGTCCTGCTACGTTCAATGAGATTACACTAAAAACCTCTTCCCTGATAGATCCTGCGTTGGGCGCACAATAAATGGGTGCAGATAATATAGGAGGACCACTTTGTAGGACTATACTTTCTGTTAGCTGTGGCTGTCAATCTTGGTGTTCCAGGGTTAACAAAACCTTGAATCTGTTTGACAGGGGCAAATTATTTTGTCGTTTCAGTGGTACAATTTTATCCTTTGTAGGGCTTAACTGCAGTAACCTGTTGTGATTAGCTGGTGGTTTGAGAATTTTCGGCTGGTGAAAATCGTCTAAGGGTTGTGCTCTAATGCCCTCTAAAAGGATACATTTTTTAGGGAGGCATTGTAACAGAACTCTAACCAGACCCGTGTTCCTAAATTATAGAGTCACCTGGAGCTGATTATGGGACTGGACCCATCCTGGGGATTCTTCTTGTGGTAATAATTTCCTTGGTTAGATCACTTGGCCAATTGGAGTTTTTCCTCAGCCAAAAGAGACTTTGTGCAGTAAGGATGCATGAGATTCATTTTGCGCTTACTGGAGTTTAGGGACATTCTCTAGTACAATTATATATGGTGTACATGCCGGGGGAATATTGGGTCATGTATCCTTCGGGTCAGATCGATTGTCACTATTGGCATTCTGTTGTCAATGTCCCGTAGTTCTGGTACCACTTGTTTTACTGTGGGCTGCATGATAGATGAATATGCTTCATACTTGAGAACTTGCTTATGCGTTAATTCTTCTTCGTGCCGGGTAAGGTGTGCTGATTTAAAAGTCCCCACATTTTCCCTTCGGTCACCTTGAGTCTTCCGCTAATCTTCCAGGGCAGCCACTCAATGCATAAGTTTTTCCTGGGCCAGAGATATATTATCAATCTTTCCCTCTAAGAGGGTTAGTTTTGCAATTGCCATAGAGCATAGTTGAGCTATAACATTTAGCTGTTTCCTCAGCTGATCAAAACTGCCCAAATATTTTGTTCCGGTTTTTTTAATATCATAATCACCTTTAAAAGTCTTCTTTGTATACTTTTTTCTGAAGTTATTCTTTTTATTTGGGCCTAGTTTTGGCAGGGAAGAGGAATTAGATTCAGAATGGATAGAATTATGAGGCGCAGCTCTGGTCAGCTCTTGTCTGCTTTTCTTACATGGGAGGCTGTCCAACCTAGATATGGCTTCAAGCGACGACAGCGCTTGGGTGTCTTTGACCACACACAGATTAAAAGTGGCTGAAGAAATGCAGTGAGATGATAGTTCCACGCTATTTAAGGCCTCAGATGGAGTCTGCCTGATGAACAAGTTACTTACCTTCGGTAACAATATATCTGTAAGAGACATATATTAGTTATTGATTCCTTACCTTAGAATTACCCCCAGGCGTCAGACTGGATCCAGAGAATTTTTCTTCAGCAGTACCCCTGCGCGTCGGAAGGTGGCGTCGGTCGACTCCGCGTTCGTCATTGGCGTCGTGGCCGCCGGAATGACGACGTGGTATCTACTTAGATGCCGCCCCTGCGCGTTGACATCAGTTCTTTACACGACATTCCACGGCAGAAGCGCAGAGCCATGCAAGACACTGACCACTGGTGCACAAAACTAGGGCCCTGAAAGGGAGTCTCTTACTCTAGAAGTCAGTTCGCAGAACGGGGAGGATAGGTGGGGCGGTAAGGAATCCATAACTAATATATGTCTCTTACAGATATATTGTTACCGAATGCAAGTAACTTGTTCATCTGAAAGAGACTATTAGTTATGAATTCCTTACCTTAGAATAGATACCCCAGCAATACCAACCCCGGAGGTGGGTCTGCGAACCAAGTTCACACCAGAAAGTCCTGGAGAACGGAGCGGCCAAAGAAGCTGTCTCTCCAGACTTGGCTGTCCTGGCAGTAATGTTTAGTGAACGTGTGCAATGAAGCCCACGTGGCTGCCTGGCAGATGTCATGAAGGGGGATCCACGTCCCAAAGCAGTAGTGGCTTCCCTTGCCCTGGTGGAATGGGCGCGCAACCCTACTGGAGGTTCCTTTTTCGCCAAGGAATAACACATTTTTATGCAAAGAACGACCCATCGAGAGATGGTTAGTTTTTGCACGGCCCGACCTTTCTTGGCGCCCACATAGCCAACAAAGAGCTGATCATCCACCTGGAATTGTTTTGTGCGATCCAGATAAAATGAAAGCACACGTTTTGGATCCAGACGTTGGAGCCTCTCCTCCTCTATAGAAGGATACGGCGGCGGGAAGAAGGTGGGCAAAGTGATGGTCTGTCCTATGTGGAAAGAAGTAACCACTTTGGGAAGAAAAGAAGGTCTAGTGCGAAGGACGACCTTGTCCGGATGAACAGCCAGGAAAGGAGGTTTAGAAGAAAGAGCCTGAAGGCTCACTCACCCTGCGAGCAGAGGTGATGGCAACCAAAAAGGCAGTTTTGAGTGTCAATAGTCTGAGAGGACAATTATGCAGCGGCTCAAAGGGAGCGCACATAAGGTAGGTCAGAACAAGGTTCAAGTCCCACTGGGGCATTACGAAAGGAATAGGAGGAAACAGGTGAGTAATGCCCTTCAGGAAGCGATTTATAATAGGGGACTTGAAAAGAGAAGGCTGATCAGGAGACGAAGAAAGGCCGAAATGGCCGAAAGATAGCCTTTAAGAGTGCCCAGAGCAGAGCCCTGCTGGGCCAAAGAAAGAATGAAAAGGAGAACCTCTGAAAGAGGGGCAGAAAGGGGATCCACAGCCTTTGCTGTGCACCATGCCACAAATTTGTTCCATCTACAGGCATATACTGTTTTGGTGGAGGGACGCCTGGCTGCCAAGATAACGTTACAGACTTCGGGAGGAAGGTCAAAAGCTGTCAACTGTCGCCGCTCAATCTCCACGCAAAGAGGTGGAGACTGGACAGGTTCCGGTGCAGGACCTGTCCCCTGCTGCTGTGACAGAAGATCCTCCCGAAGAGGCAGTCTGTTTGGAGGATCGATGGCCATGTTCAAGAGCTCGGGATACCAGACTCTTCGTGCCCAGTCCGGAGCCACAAGAATGACTTGGGCCCGGTCGTGCTTGATCTTCTTCAGCACTCTGGGCAGAAGTGGTATAGGCGGAAAGGCGTATAGAAGACCGTAACTCCACTCGTGACAAAAGAGTCACCGAACGAGTGCCGCCTTGGAAATTCCAACGCGCAGAACTGCTGACATTGCGCGTTCTCTTTGGTGGCGAATAGATCTAACCAAGGCTCTCCCCACTGCTGAAAGAGACCCTGCACCACCTCTGAGTGAAGACGCCATTCGTGATCCATCATGCACCAGCGGCTGAGTTCATCCGCCCTGGCGTTCAGGGAACCCGCCAGGTGTTGAACCACCAGGGACATGCCCTGATGTGCCAGCCACTTCCAGAGACGAAGTGCCTCCTGACAGAGGGTCCACAACCCAACCCCACCCCGTCCTGTTTGTTGCAATACCTTATGGCGATGGTGTTGTCCGTGAACACCTGCACTATTCTCCCTTTGACAGAAGGAAGGAATGCCTCCAGTGCAAGACGAATCGGCTGGAGCTCCAGAAGTTTAATGTGGAGCCCGGACTCCGCCGGAGACCAGAGCTCTCTGATCTCCGCCTCCCCCATGTGGCCGCCCCACCCCAGAAGTGAGGCATCTGTCACCACTGTGAACTCTGGTTGGGGAAGGGAGAGGGATCTGCCGTTGACCCAATCCTGGTTCGTTAGCCACCACTGCAATTGGTGTGCAGTGCCCTCCGAGATCTGGACGCAATAGGAAAGATTCCCCTGATGCTGTGCCCACTGGAACTTCAGGTCCCACTGCAGAGCCCGCATATACCACCTGGTATAGTCCTCCAGCAGGATGCAGGAGGCCATGAGGCCCAGCAGCCTCAGGGTCATTCTGGCCGAAACCCGGGATAGAGGCTGAAAGATCGGAATCATAGCCCGAATATCCTGGACTCGCTGTTCGGGAGGATAAGCCCGAAACTGCGCTGTGTCCAGAACCACCCCGATGAAAAGGAGCTTCTGAGAGGGAATCAGGTGTGACTTTGGCACGTTGATAGTGAACCCGCGCGAATGCAGGAGGTCCGCCGTAGTCTGGAGGTGGGAGGCGACAGCCTGGGGCGAACTCGCCTTCAACAGCCAGTCGTCGAGATAGGGGAAGACTGGCACCCCTGATCTGCGCAGATGATCTGCGACCACCGCCATCACTTTCGTGAACACCCGAGGGGCGCTGGTAAGGTCAAAGGGGAGCATGGTGAACTGAAAATGCTCGTGGCCTACCGTGAACTGTAGGTAACGTCGGTGGGCAGGCAGGACAGGGATGTGAAAATAGGCGTCCTGCAAGTCCAACGCTACCATCCAGTCTCCAGGGTCGAGGGCAGACAGGACCTAAGCCAATGTCAACATTTTGAACTTCTCCTTCCGGAGGAAGCGGTTGACGTCACTGAGATCCAAGATAGGACACAGGTCCTTCTTGGGTACCAGGAAGTAGTGAGAATAACAACCACAACCTACTTCTGGCACAGGGACTCGCTCGATGGCTCCCTTGGCCAAGAGAGCCGCAACTTCCTGACAGGGAAGGGCAAGTGATCCTCTGACATGCGATGGAAAGCAGGTGGCATGGAGGGATCGGTAGTCTCGAAGGGGAGGGAGTAGCCCCTTCGGACTATCTGCAAAACCCACCTGCCCGACGTGACGTTGAGCCAGTGGGGGAGGTGATGGAAAATCCTGCCGCCCACTGGCAACTGGTGGCCCTGAAAAGTCAGACTAGGAGGGTTTGGAGGCTGCTGCAGATGGGGCGCTGGTGGACTGGCCCGCCCGCTGGCCCCCAGACCCACGATGCTGGGTCCCTGACCGTGAAGAGGCTGGACAGCTTGCGCAGGCCTGTGGCTCTGGGCGGAACCTGGTGGGGCACCCCTTCCGTAACCACGAAAGGGGCGAAAGGCTGACTGCGCAGGGCGAGAGTTGGTAGCGAGGCCCAAGGATCTGGCCGTAGCCCTGGATTCCTTAAAGCGCTTGAGCGCGTTGTCCGCTTTGTCACCAAACAAGCGGCGGCCATCAAAGGGCATGTCCAAAATAGTTGATTGAACATCACCTGAAAAAGCCAGTGGACCTCAGCCAGGCGTAGCGTCTCAGGGCTACCGACGTTGAAATCGTCCTGCTTAGCGAGTCGGCGGGGTCCAGCCCACATTGCATGGCGAACTTCGCTGCACCTCTCCCCTCAGCAACTGCACGGGAGAGCACGGCCCGGGGGGTAGGGTGTTGGGAGAGGAAAATGGGGTCGCCCGGGGCCGGGCGGTGGCGTCGGGCAATCATTCTATTTACAGGGGCTCCTGTGCTGGGCTTGGACCAAATGCCCAGAAGGATGTCCTTGAGAGCCTCATTGAACGCAGCAGGGGCTCTGAAGAGGCCGCTGGCGGTTGAAGCACCTCAGTCAGGAGGTTAGTCCTGACCGCCACCGTAGAAAGCTCAAGGTTCAAGGCCTCAGCCGCCCTAAGCAACACCACAGCATAAGAGGCTCCCTCCTCCATAGCCACGGTAGGGGGAGAAAGCATGCCAAGGTCTGGAGACGTGTCCAGACCACTGGCCTCACCCAACTGCTCTCTCCAGTCCAGTTCTTCCAACTGGTCTGCCAGAGGGTCCACAGACCCCTCCCAGTCCTCCTCACCCTCCTCTGGTAGCCCCTCAGGGCGATAGGCAACACCAGGGGAGAACAAAGGTACAAAAGTACCGGTCAGTGCCAGTACCAGCGTCAGCTGACGCCGGTCCGGCTCCATGTCCACATCGAGGGGGAAGCCGGGGTCGACGTCGGTCCGGGACACAACCGGCGTTGGAGGTGGCGGTGGTGTCCACAATGGATTCGGCGCCGGAGGAGGTGTCGTAAGGTCGACCGGCGCCGATCCGGATCCAGATCTTTATCCCTGGGGGCCCTGCGGTGGCGGGGACTAAGCCGCCGGTCTCGAAGGCCTAGAACCCCCAGCCAAGTCCGCGGGGCCCATAGTCGCGCCAGCGGAGTCAGGCTGCCCAAAGATGGAGTGGAGGGCTTCGTAAAATCTACAAAGTTGGACAGGGGTCGCTCCGGCTCCTGGGAAGGGAGGGAGGCTCGGAGCCGACCCAACAGGCTACGTGGGCGGAGCCGGACGACTACCTTCCGCATCTCGCGCCGCTTCGGCCGACGGACAGGGAGAACGCAAAGAGCGACAGTGCTTCTTTGCCTTCTTTTTGTGCTTCAACTTACACGAAGACTTTGAAGAGGAGTGATGGTGGTGACTCCGCGACCAGTCCAGCAACCTCCCTCTCGACCGGGGCCTCCAGAAGCTTTCGGGACCACTCCCGCAAAGACTTTGGATTTATGGCCCGACAGTCGGAGCACGACTTCGGGTCGTGGTCGCGCTCCAAGCACCACAGGCACACAAGGTGCGGATCCGTAACCAACATCAACTTGTGAAACGCGTCACAAGGTTTGAAGCCGGTCCGCCAATGTGACATCCCTGTGCACCAGGAGTCGAACGACTCGAAAAAGATGTCGACAAAAGTCGAAACATGACAGTCAAAAAGTGACTAGAGGTACTGCTCTCTCCGGATCTGCGCTCGCTGGCGCGGAAAAAGAAAGAACTGACTTCAGCGCAAAGGGGTGGCGTCTAAGTAGATACCGCAATGTCATTCCGGCGACCACAATGCCAACGACGAACGCGAAGTCGACCGACGCCACCTACCGACGCGCAGGGGTACTGCTGAAGAAAAATTCTCCGTATCCAGTCTGACGCCTGGGGGTAATTCTAAGGTAAGGAATCCATAACTAATAGTCTCTTTCAGATAGAGTCTTTCAGTTGAGACAACAGATATAGTCTTGAGAGCAGGGGAGATAGTCTTTTTTTATAGCTGAGCTCATCCTTGCCTCTACCCTTGCCTCTACCCTATCGATCTCATTTTCAATAACGGCCATAACAGATGTCAAATAATTTTTGATAGAATAAGTGTGAACCGCGTCCCTTTCCCCTCTTGGGACTTGATGACTTCCCTTTCTCTTCCCCATCTTTAAGTTTACAAATCAATAGATTTACCTGAGTGGCTCTTAGCCAGGCTGAAGAACACTTCTTCCCGTACACCCAATCCTATTAGCCTGTTGATGGAAATATAGACGACGAGGCCAAGAGACTGGGCCCAGCCCAGCATCTTCCAGTCGCTGCGGGAGCTCCACGTCGGTTTTACGGCGATGCAGCACCTCCCAATAACAGGTGCAGGCTGGGGGACTGAGTCCCACCCCAGCGGGAGGATCAAGCAGCAGGGCTACGTGCGGGCTTCACACAGCCCGTTTCGGCGAAATTGTATCTTTAATGGTTGGATGTTCATAATCTCATAATCACAAATTTCTATTCACAACTAGTACTCTTGCTGCAAAGGTTAAATCACTGTTTCCAGGGTTTTCACCTTTCCATCTAGTGAAATCTGATATTTTTCTCCTGAATTTTCTTCCCCTACCATTTCTCTCTTTTACTCTTTCTATGTGTTCAAAACATTGGCTACACAGTGCTCTCTAATTCTGTTGAATAAGAGAAATTGGAGGGGCAGGTAAAAGAGAACAATGTAACAAGAGAGGTGATGTAGAGGCAGAATGGAGTTAGAGTTAAAGATGAGGAAAAACATAAATGAGGTGATCAGATAGAAAGATATCGAGAAGTAGAAAGAGGCCGAGGTAGCTTGAGGAAGCGGTAGAGAGAGCAGAAAGGTTTTAAAATCATGCGGCAAGGTAGAGAAAAGGAAATGTAAAGGCATACAAGGTGGGGGGGCACAGAGAGAGGTGAGGTAAAAAGAGGTGAGTTAGCGCAAAGGGAGGAAGAGGTTCAGAGGTGAGGTACTGTGAGATGTATAGAGTGATGTAAGGTAGAGAGGAAATGGTGAAAGAGTGTAGAGCAAAAAGAGAAGAGGTATAGAAATAAAGAGTCTGTAAAAACTAGTGTGTTGGAGGGAAAGCTAAGCAGAAAGGAGTGTAGGGTATACAGAGGGAAGAGGTATAGAAAGAAAGGAGAAGTAGAGAAAAAGAGGAGTTTGATAAAGAGGCAGAAGGTATGAGGTATAGGGAGAGGTAGAGAAAGAAAGGTGGATTCAGTCAGAGAAGAGGGTGCAGAAAGAGATGAAAGAGAATAGGCAATGATAGAGTAAAAGAAGTTTCAGGAAAGGAGGAAGATAGTCTGATAGATGAAGTAGAGGGGACAGAGAAAGAAAAGGTGAATGAGGATGTGGATAGTTGAGGTTGTGAGCAAATGGTGAGATAAATTGAGAGGCTAGGTTATGAGAGAGAAAGAGGTGGAGTAGAAAGAAATGCAGAGATGAGGCAAAGAGAAGTCGTTGAGAGAGAACTGAAGTAAATGTAGGAGAAATACCTGGAAGATGAGATGGAAAGAGCAATAGGGTGGAGTGATGGGGTGAGTTTTGAAGAGAGAGTTGAGAAAGAGAGTGGTAGTAGGCAGAGCTGTACGTATGTAAAGGTATGCACAAACAGTGGTAGAAAGAGGTGAGTTTGTGACACATAGAGGTGGAAAGAGTGATCCGTATTGAGAGAGAGTTGAGCTATAGGGGTTTGCACTTAGAAATCTAAAAATAAAAAAAGAAAGAGAGGTGCGGAGAGAGGAGTTAGGTAGGTGAGCTGAAGAAAGACATAAAAGAAGATTATTAAGAGTATGAGGCTTAAGTTTGGGCAGGCACACTAGCTGGCAAATTAAAAAAGATATGTTTTCATACACACCATAATTACTGTTACAGCAGGACTGCTGACTGTCACAATCAATTTGGAAAAAAACCCTGCCCCTTTCAAGTCTAATGCACTTCATTGAAACTAAGACAGAAGGCTTACTGAAGAAGTACATATTTCTGAAGGATACTTCTAACCTCAGATTCCTCATTTTTAATATCCTCCACGTGCCACCAGTCTGGTGATTTTTCATAGCAGTGCTCCATTGTGCTGCTAGGTTGCACCGTGTGTCCATGTGTTAACTCCATGCCACCCCAAAAGTAACAAAGCAGAGCTGCATATAAGTGCCACCCCTTTGTGCTGATATTTGTGCCTTTTTTTATGCTTTCTGCTGCAGATGCAGACATCCGCCACTGACTTTGTCAGTTTTCTGACGACTAATGGTCCTGAAGGCATTTCGAGGCAGAGAGGGGCTGTTGTATGTCGCTTTGCGAAGGAAGTCTCAGCCTTTTCCTAGATCCCAATCTCATTCCACGACATGGGCCTGGTCATGGCCAGGGGCTGCCCCCGTGTCTGCTCCACTTCCCACTGGAAGTCCTCTGGTAAGTCGAAGTCCAAGTCTAAACACAAGTAGCGAGACTTCATCAGACCACTCTGACTCCAAAGCAAAGGCGAAAGGTATTAGTCACTTTCCATTGAGGTCACAGGCTTTTGTCGACCCCTGCAGCAAATCAAGATCTTCAAGGTAGACTTTGCTGCAAATTTTCAGTGCTCTCTGGCTCCCTCTGGTGTACCTTATGGCTCCACAGAACCACAGGGGCCTCAATTCAGGCTTTCACCGATGAGGACCTGCCCGGCGCTGTCTGACCCCTCTGGACCTGTTATCAGACCAGTATTCCCATACAGACTTACACTCCAGCCCCTAGATCCACACTGGTTTCTGCTGTCCAGACACCAGCGGTACCGGTCGATGACGCTTTGCCAACTACCATGTGTAGACATCAGCTTGAGCTTGATTGATGTCATGCTATGAGATATAAAAGTGCAACCTGTTGTCATGCACCTTGACTCTAACTCTATGCCTCTACCATGTCACAACTATCAGCAGAGACTCCATTACTGTATATTTTAATTTACACCTGAAAAAAGTCCCTGGTTTGCAGTGGTTGTTCAGAGTGACGTGAAGTACTGGAATTGCAGTTGAACTTCAATGAGACTTGAGACAAATATTTTGACAGGAATACTACAGCCTGGGCTGGCAACATCTGAGACCTTGCTCCCGTTTAATGATGCCCTCACAGACACTCTTGTGGCTAACTGATCGAAACCATGTTCTGTGTGAACAGAAAGGTGGCCAGATGTGATAAACTAGCACTTGGTGACCTGGATTTTCTCTCCACCCACCCCACTCCAGAGATCGTTATCGTACAGGCCTCGAATAGTAACGTAAAGTCATTTCCAGCCAATCCTCCGGACAGTGAATTAAAAAAAGATTGATGCCTTTGGCAAAGATATATTTGCGTCTGCCAGCTTGGAACTGCGATTCGTCAATGCACTCTGTCTGCGAGATCTTGCTGGCAGTCTTGGAGTAGCCATAGTGCCTCTCTTCCTCAGACAATACATGATGGGCAGGATGCGGCCAAGTATGCACAGGGCTGGGTACCATGGATTTCCTTGGCAGGGTAGTTGGAACCAGTGTTGTCCTTCGTTGACGTACTTCGATGAAGTCCACTGGGTTTCCCGGCAATTTACAGGTTTCGCTAATGGACATGCGTTTTGATGGGTCTTGCCTCTTTGAAGAGAAGAGAAGCTATTCAAAGGGGCTGGCTTATAGGCAGAGATGCTGCAGACAACCCAGTCCTTTTGGGGATGTGGGCACGGAATGCAGACAACATGCAGGTCAGTAGGGACATTAGTGTTCCATCTTGTCTTCCCCCGCTACAACAACCACCAAGCCTCTTTAGTTTGCCCTTAACAGCACACACCTACCTAGTGTGAGCCAGGATCTGGTGCTTCCTCCCGAGCTGGCGATCCATCTAGTCCGACAGATGGATCTTACAAATTGCACACGCAGGCTGCGCCCTACCCTTTCCCTTATCCCCACCCAATTTTCCACCTACGCTGAAATGAATCTCAGAAGAACATCTTTCGATCTTACTACAGGAAGGGAGTCTGTTGCTCCCCAAGGCTTCCACCGAGAGGGTACCAGACTCAGAGAAAGGCGTTTTTGTTTTATTCTCAGTATTTCCTCATTCTGAAAAAAGAAAGGAGCCTCAGGCCATCTAGCCCCTGAATGCCTTCTTTCGGAAGGACACATTTTAAATGCTCAAATTGGCTCAGATGCTATTTGCTCTGGATGCAGGAGACTGAACGGTGTAATTGGACTTCCAGGACACCTATTTTCATATCTTGCAGTCCCACAGGAATTACCTACAGTTCAAAGTAAGCTAGGAGCATTTTCAGTTTTCTGTGCTCCCCTTCGGCCTCACCTGCGCCCCACAGGTTTTAAAAAAAATAATGGTGGTGATCGATGCCCATCTTCAGCGGTCGAGAGTACCTGTATTCACATAACTTGATGACTGGCTGCTGAAGGCAAGTTCGCCTCTTAATGATGGCAGAACATTTAACATCCTTGGGCTTCACCATAAACGGGCCAAAGTCTAACCTCATTCCCGCACAGAAACTCCATTCATTAGGATTGTCCTTGACACAGTGGAGTTCAACACATTTCCCCTGCAGCAAAGGGTACAACACATTCGAGGATGCTTGCTTCCGGGACAGGGGAGACCTGGCTTGGCAGTTCGGGCTGGACTGTTCCCATGAGGAACAGGGTCAAGACGGATTTGCATATGACTGGGTCTGAACTGGGGTGGCAAAGTGAGCTAAAGAACGATGATGGATTCAACCCAGATTTAATAGTGACTGGGGGTAAGAGTCTGAAAAGTTTCAGCGCTCCGTCCTTCATCTTATTGTGTTTGCTTTGTTCGCCCTAAGTTGGGAGGGTATGCCCAGACGTGGGTCCCTTGCTCACTTTGCCACTGAATTCAAGCTAGCCTGGCTGATGAGAGGTGTTACCCCGAAACTGGTCCCTGGATTCCTATTTCCGGTCCAGGGAAGACCTGGTTTGGCATTTCGGGCTGGACTGTTCCCATTAGGAACAGGGTCAAGACTGATTTGCATATGGCTGGGTCTGGACTGGGGTGGCGAAGTGAGCTAAAGAACGATGATGGATTCAAACCACATCTAATAGTGACTGGGGGTGAGTGTCTGAAAAGTTTCAGCGCTTTGACCATCATCTTATTGTGTTTGCTTTGTTCGCCCTAGGTTGGCAGGGTATGCCCAGATGTGGGTCCCTTGCTCACTTTGCCACTTAGATTCAAGCTAGCCTGGCTGATGAGGGGTGTTTCCCCGAAACCGGTCCCAGGATGCTTGTTTCTGGTCCAGGGAAGACCCGGCTTGGCAGTTCAGGCTAGACTGTTCCCATGAGGAACAGGGTCAAGACTTATTTGCATATGGCTGGGGTGGCGAAGTGAGCTTAAGAACGATGATGGATTCAATCCAGATCTAACAGCGACTGGGGGTGAGTTTCTGAAAAGTATCAGCACTCCGTCCATCATTCTATTGTGCTTTAATAACCCTGATGTATCAGGCTCAACTCTGCATCCATGTGATGCTGGCTTCTTAGTTTCATGCCTCCTCCTTGTGAACCACACCCAGGTGGCACATGTAAGCTCTGTAGTAGAACCTGAAATCTCAGTGCACCCTGCATCGCGACCGACTTTCTGACACAATCTAGGGCTTGGAGACGACTGCTTAATATCTGCAGTGGTAACTGGCTGATCGCACTTTGTCCTGCAGCAGATCACTTTCCCTTCCCCACCTCGAGTTGACAAAGGTGGCAGACACATCATTACTAGGCTCAGGGTCACCTGGGGAGTGGAGATCAGAGGACTCCATTGGAGGACTTGCTTCACATCAGCTTTCTGGAGCTGTGGGCCTTTCCTACCTTCCATTATGGGGAGGCTGATGCAGGCTCTCTAAGACAACACCACCACCATATGGTACTACAACAAGCAGGGCGAAAGGGGCATGGATTCTATGCCTCTGGACATTGCATCTCTGGAGGTGGCTGGAGCGCGAGGATGTCTTTTTGGTTGCCAGTCAACTGGCAGGGTACTTGAATGCCAGGGCAGATGGATTGTGCAGATGTTGTCTTGCAGATCCCAAGTGGTGTCTCCATCCTGAGGTGCTGCAGGACATCTGCCACCATCTGCCGAGATCTTTTCACCAGCATTGAGAAAGCAAAGTGTAAACGATTGTGCATATTAGAGTTTCTGCAAGAATACTCATTAGGAGATTTTAGTAGTAGTGGAATAGTCTTTATTCAGTAACAAAAAACTTAAAAGCACATGCATCATTATATCATCTACAATTAATTACAATTTAACATTTATACATACAATTATTTAAAAGGACATCTATTACATAAATTTGTGTAAATAAATAAAAAATGCAAAACGTTTCAAGCATAGGAGACTTATTCATCATTAAGACGTCCAAGTTTAAAATGGCCATAAGAGCAGTCAATTAAAAAATAGTAAAATATATCCTAAAACAGTTTATTCTGGGACTAAAGTGCATGAAAAAGTTCTGGTTCTCAAATTAATTCAGAGAAATCATCCCCTAAGTTCTGTTTCATGTCTTAACAAGTAATTACATCACAATGCAAGTTATCTTTAAACTTTAGGAACCTTTCTGTTAAAACACCCACTGTACCATGATTTAACCAAAGACCACAAATGTAAGACCGTTAACTCTTCTTCAGGTACACCAGACAGTTTTTCCAAATGCCAGTGGGATTGGACCAGAGTTCACTTATGCCAAGTCTGTGTAGCCATGACTCAACATGTTTGGGCCAAGGTATGCTTCCATTTGTACCTTCACTTCCTGCAACGATTGTCTCATAGGGAGCAGTGAGTTGTTGTGCCAGACTTGGATCAAGTGTGCTAAGGGTCTGAATGCTGCTATGTGGGCTATGCTGTTTAGGCACAGATCCAATAGCATTGTAGTCAAGGGCACGTTTCGGGGTAACCCCAGAATTGATCTCATGAAGATATTTTCTACTTTTAAAATTGCCTCTAGATTCTGGAAACCCTAGATCTCTGCTCCATAAAATGCCGCACCAACCCCTTTTGCTCGATAGATGCCAATATCCGGCATATAGGTACATACTTTAAACCTTTTGGCTAATGCTGAACTGACTTGCTGAAGTGTTAGTTGGCTCTTGGAGATGAGTGGGGTCCATGATAGAATATCTGTAAACCTAACCCCCATATAATCAAATTGTATTGTATTGTATTGTATTGTAATTGCATTTATATCGTGCTTACTACCCCTGACGAGGTGTCAAATCGCTTTTCGGTTGTTTAACTTGTTCTAGGTAGGTGTCACCCATTTTCACCTTACCTTTAATGCTTTGTGAGGGTTGAACACCATACATTTGGTCTTATTGATGTTAACCTCTAGACCAAGTGCCCCACAGACTTCCATTAATTTATTCAATAGGTTTTGTAACCCATTGGTGTTCTTGATACAAGTAATGTGTCATTGGCAAACATCATAGAGCTTCAAAGTGGAAGCCTCCTTTGTTGGACAAATGGTTATCACATTCGTGTAGGGCTGCCCCTTTATTCAGATAGACAGGCTTGCGGCAGAAACAAAGAGGGAACTCAGTTGTCAATTTTTTTTTTCCGTGGGCATATAGCCCATCGGTAGCTACACCTCTAGGGTGGGCTACCAACCGCCTAACATCCAAGGAAGGGTTCAGACATCTTGCAATAGTGCACATCTAGCAATCTGGCACTGCCAGAAACCACACATAGCCGGAAGTCATCAGAGGGTAGGAGGGATCTTGGTAACCCATTGACTAATAACCGCATCATCCCCCAGGGCACTTTCTGGGCATAAATATGGGATCCCTGGCACTCTGAACCTCAGATCACATCTGGACTTGAGAAAGGACCGAAGAAGGACTGTCCTACTGAACCCTGGGCCTAACAAAAGAGACTGCATCAACCGCTGGACTGCACCTGCTGCTTCTCGGGCTAGCAAAGAGAGGATTGTGCCTGTGGTGCCTGGCTTAAGGAAAAGTTTGAGTAAAAGTTGATCCTGAGCCCCAGACCAAAGTTGTGACTCCGAGGGTCAGCTGACCCCCTGTTCAATGGCCATAAAAGCTGAAGTCGCCCATCCTGGCCAGTCAGTTTCTACTCGCAAGGAATTGCCACTGAGCTTCGACGTGGACCCAAGAAGACCTCCACCCGGGACTCAAAAGTTGCACCCGTTTCTGCCAGACCCAGAGTGTGGTTCGGTAGCCAAAGATGGGCACTAGCCCTCACCAAAGGATATCGCTGGACCCGCTGTTCAAGCCTCAGCTGCATTTCTACTGGCTCAAAGAGCACTTATAGGGACTCCGACCCATGTGGCCAAAGTCCCCCTACCTTACCCACAAACTAAAGAATAACCCTAGAGAGTGCCCGTCGACAGCACATCACCCAGGGCACCTTTCAGCATCCTGTATCCCCAGCATAAGGACGACTGCATTGAAGTCTATGACGGTTTGGATGCCAAGTGTGGAACCGGACTTGAGACCTTTTGTGGCTAGGTAGCTGTCCAAATACTCCTTATTACTCCCCCTGTCGGAATTGGTCACCCATTCCGGGCCAGAGTATCCGAACAGAACTCTTTCAAATTTCTCAAAAGCTTGAAAACTTTATAGTTACCAATGCTGGTTTGCGCTTTGGACTAAAAGCTGACATTTACTTTTACTTAAAAATATACATCTCCAGAGCCCTCTGGTGGATTTTGCTCATCTTGGTGTCTAAACATTCATAAAAATATACTCTGTTTTTCATAAATTGGTGTCAGTTTTCTTTTGTGTTTCTTTCGTGTTGCGTGACTTTCTTAATTCGTTGTTTAGTGCTTCTAAATGCTTTACACTACTTCCTGTGTTTAAGCCTTACTGCTCGTAGTCAAAGCTACCCAGGTTTGAGCTAGAGGTTTTACAAACAAGCCTGACTGGACCCATGACGGTTTTGTGACTGTATTAGTGGAGAGGTGTGGTGCAGCGGCCAGGGCAGCTGACTTCGGAGCACAGGGCTCACGGTTCGATCCCCGGCTCCGGCGGCAGCTCAGCACCATGTGACTCTGGGCAATAGCTCACTTAATCTCCACGACGGCCCCCAGCGCCTTGAGACCCGTAAGGGTGAGTAGTTCGCGCTTTACAAATACGGATATAAATTTACATGGTAAGGTCGCACAACCATACTATATAGTACACCACAACCCTCACACTAGCTCTGCCTATGGTAGGTTGATTAATTGAAAGGCAAGGTGTTCAGATTTTTGCAGAATTCAAGAACAGAGGAGGAGGCTCCGTTGTGGAATGTTAGACCGATCCACGCTTTAGGAACATATGTGAGAGACCACCCGTCCTCCTGATCTGGTTCTGTGTATGCGTGGGATGTGTGCGAGTAGGAGTCCTGCGGAGGTGTCTGGGTTGTTGTTGGAAGCAGATGCAACTGTTCAGATAGGTGGGGCCTGAGTTGTGGTGTGCCTTGAATGTGGTTGTATGAGGAGTTTGAATTGAGTGCATTTGTGTATGGGAGCCATTTTAGCTCTGTGAGGTGTGGTGTGAGTTCTGTGTGGGAAGTTGAGGATGAGCTTGGCTGTCGAGTTCTGGATGGTTTGTAGTGTTCTAGTGAGTTGCTTGATGATTCTGGCGCAGAAGGTGTTTCCATAGTCTAGCTTGCTAGTGACTAGGGCGCAAGTGGCAGTTTTTCTAGTATTGTATTTTTTGTATTGCATTGCAGCATTTATATAGCTCTTACTACCCGTTTGTGGGGTGCTGAAGTGCTTGCCTACGTGGGTACACATTGCACTCTGTAGGGTGTGTGGTTCAAAGGATTTTGTTTTTCTTTTGATACTATGTGGGAAGTGTTTCCATTTCGTTCAAGATGACCACCGAGGTGCGGTTATCGTGTTATGGGACACAGCCCTTAGCAATGTGATGGAAGAGACCGTCACACAGTTTATGATTTTTAGCATGCTGGTAGCTTTGAACAGCTCTGCAGGTCCGTTTTATGGTATTTCGTATGATATAGTCTGCTTACCTGGTTACTGCACTGGGTTGTCCAATCTGAGATTTTGTGTATAGATGTGGTCCTGAGCTGGCATGGTTTTGTTGCTTGGGGGCTTTTTGAAGATCTTCCCCAGCATTTTCAGGGTGTGGAAGCAGGGTACAGTGATGGCGTTGAATTGTGTAGTCATGTCCAGTTTGCTGTCGATTACTATTCTGGTTCCTGGCTTGGGTTCTGGGTGTGGGTCTAAGTTCACCGGCCATCAGTTGGAGTTGCATGGTGAGGTGTTTTTGCCGAATATCACTACTTCTGTCTTGTAGATGTTGCGCTTGAGACAGTTGGCTTTCATCCAGTTAGCAACTTCAGTAATGCATGCTGTGAGCTTATTTCTTGTGTTGGGGGTCTTGTCTGAGAGGGAGAGTATGAATTGTGTGTCATCAGCGTAGGAGAGACTGTTGATGTGTGCTTGGATGATGTTGCCAGAGAGTCCTTAGGTGAAGGTGTATTGGGGACAAGGGTCAGATGGAGCCCCCGAGTGGATGGTTGTCATGGTAGCAGTGATTTTGATGGTGGTGAAGCCAGGCTACGAGGTCAGAGTTTGTTCATCAGCCGTTATGGGAAGATAAGTTACAACGTTGAAGGGGTCTGGTTGAGGTTCAAAGTTGGTGTATATGAAGGTGATTTTGTTACAGAAGAATTGCAAGAGCTTGTTACAAAGGCCTTGTGAGGGAGTGATGTTGCAGGAGACGGCAGGAGGCGCGGTGCAATCTTTGATGATGGCAAAGATTTCCTTGCTGCTGTTAGTGCTGGTGTTAATGCAATCTGTAATAGCTGAGTGCTTGGGGTTCCGTACCTGCTGGTGGTAGCGCCTTAAGGCTGATTTTAAGAGGTCTTTTGCTACAGGGTCTTGGCTTTTTCTCTATTTGCACAAAAGTTGCTTGCAGTGGCGTTTCATCAGCCTAAGTTCCTCTGTGTACGAGCTGGGCTGTGGTCAGGATCTTGCAATGTGTTGCAAGCTGTTGAGGTTCTTGATGGCTTTTGGCAAGTTGCTGGTGCACTCGGGTCAGTGCTCAGAGAGGGTGGAAGCCCACTCATCTTCTGAGATGATTTTCGAGTGACAGCGGGCGATTCCAGTGTTGGTAGGTTTGTGGTGGTGCTGGACGGGTATGCTGAAACTGTTGAGGACGTGGTCTGTCCAGGTCATAGTTATTTGCTTGTTCACTGTGATGTTCCTGATTGAGGAGGACATCAGGTCCAATTGGTGCTTGGTGAGGTGGGTGAATTCAGTAACATGCTGGGTGGGACCAGGGTTTCTGAGGCTTTCTACCAGGGCCATAGAGTTTGGGTGGGTGTGGTCTTCTAGGCGAAACTTATGATCTATGAGGAGGATGACCGTGCTCGCATTGATAATGAGGGGTATGATGAAATCGGTGATGTGTCACTGGTGAAAGTGGTGCAGGGTCGTGGTGGTCTGTATATGAGTTTTCCGCCAAGGGAGAAAGTTAGCTGTGATGCATATCTTGAACATGAGGTGTTCCATGTAGCTAGTAGGAGTGTCCGTGTACGTGGTGCAGCTGATGGTGTCTTTGAATATGATGGCGACTCCACCTCTGGGCTTGTGCTGGCTGTCTTGATTGGCGATCTTTTAGCTGCGGAGGATGATTTTAGTGATGTCCTGTGCCGAGGGTGGGTTTATTCATTTTTCCATGAGAGAGAGCAGTGGTCGTGCAGGATTTCCCTTATCTCTGTGGCATGTTTGGTGAGCAAGCGTGTGTTGAGCATGCATGCGAGCAAGTGTGGTATGTTGTTTGGGTAGTGTTTGGTCTCTGTGTGCTTGACTGGGTGACTGGTTTGTGAGAGTGTGAGTGAGTGGGGTGCTAGGTGCTGTTGGTGATGGAGCGGTGGGTAAAGGGTGCTGAAGAGTGCATAAGAACTTGCAGGTGGCGCATGTGAACACTCCTTTCATTTTGTGTCGTGCAGTGTTTCAGCAGTGCAGCGAGCTGCGGCCGGGGTTACAAGCACGTAGGAGTGCAGCAAAGTAGCGGTGAGCAAAGAGAGAACCAGTGTTTCTGATGCTGGGTGCGGTCCAGGCACGAACAGGCGCAGACACGCTTGCCTTCGGAGGGCCAGCAGTGCACCCGCTACACCTTCCATTAAATAGGCCAGTGTAGGATACTGTGGACAGAAACCAGTGATGTCCCTTCCTGTGAAGATGGATAATGGGAAATCCATTAATGTCACTTCCTGTGTAGATGGGAAATGAAGTCCTCTTTCTTGGCTTCTTCTTTTAAAGATGGTTTTGCAGGAAACCAGTGATGTCACTTCCTGTGCAGATGACTGATGGTAAATATAGTGATGTCACTTCCTCTGCAGATGGATGATTGAATATCCGGTGATGTCACTTTGTTTGGAGACAGATGATGGGAAATCCAGTGAAGTCACTTCTTGTACACATACACAATGGGAGCATTACAATGTAAAATGAAAACATTATGTTGTCCTCTATTTAATATTGGTTTCATTGCTGCTGAGATTTGACTTGTGACTCTTCCCTTTAATAGTTTTGGTAGAACTGAGGACTCAGATTTTTATAAATATATTTAGAGGATTTCGATGAAGGCTTTCAACTAGGATAAAACTTGAAGTAATGTAGGAGATCCTTAGATTAGAGCGGTTGGTTGATGGTATCCAAAACTCTGTCATTCATTTTCTCTGTAGCTGTGTCAATGAAATCATTCACAAATCAGTCATAATCCTGCATTCTTTCACATGGTGTATCCCTCTGGACCAGTTGTCCCTCCTTATTTTTGTTTTATATTATTATAGATAACAAGTGCATAACACATGAGTATAGTAAGGTATGCAGTATTTAACCATACCTAAATTCACAGCATTGTCATATTGTAAAACTTGGCCCAGTTCCCTTTTGCAGACAGTTGCCTCTTCTTTAGCATAAGTATGTCCCCTGCAAACTCTCCCACTGTAATTCTGGCAGATCTGCTGTAGTGCCTGGCTTTGGCGGCCCCAAATCACAACAATACAATCTCGCAGCATGAGATCTTCAGTTAATGATCCAAGACAAGGTAAACCACTTCATTCACGAATACGGAATCTTCTAAAGGATTATGGAATTGGTCAGTACGGTGAAGCACTGCCTTAATGATGGCTTTTATTCTAGTGCCATTGCATCAAGCAAATGTAAGAGCTCCTGCAGGTGTCTGTGATCGATCGTTCGGCGAGGTTGTGCTGTTCTGTGGATATTGGTCATTCTGAGACTGGTAGTGGTGCATTAAAAAGGTTTCAGGGGTGTGAGATGATGTTAGCAGTTCCTCAGAACAGCCGGGACACTAGAGACCCAGACAGTGTTGTATTTATCAGTGGTGGCCATTCCTGTAGAACTGGTCGCCTGATGCATGCTATTTCCCTCTCCCATGCGTGCTGTGTCAGTGCATTGCATGATCTGCATGGCAGAGATCCATCAGCACAGATGCACTCTTATGTCACTTAGATGACCAATCTCAGTGGGTGGAGACTCGCCTGCAACCTTCTGAAGCTTCTTACTCGGTCCCCTCAGCATGAAGGGACATGCACTGGCACTTCCCTCAGTGAGTGTTTCCATGTTTAATAGGCAGTGCTCCTTTCACAACCCTCAGAGAAAGGGCCAGTGTACATGGCAGAGTGTTATAACTGTCCCACATTCCTCTGTAGTTATGGTTACTATGCGGGAACAGCACGGCTGAACCTACTTCAAATTGAAACAGTTAGTTGTTGATTTGTCTACATGTGATTTTGACTCGCTCCAGTTGTATCAGTATCATCTATGCTGGGGAATGCTCCTAATTGATCAAAGTCTAAAGAATCAGTCTAAAGAGGAGAGGCAGTTGTTGATTTTGACTTTTTGCTTCTAGTGCATTAAAGGGTAAACAAAGGATGTTGGAAATGTGTTACGGAAACAAGAGACTACTTAGAGCACCACATTTGGAGACTAGGAAGAGAGTAACATTGATATTCAAAGTCTATGATGATGAGGACAGGGATCATGCTTTCTAGCACTTCAGATCAAGAGAGAATCATCCTTTGAAAGTTAGAAAATACAATTTTCCCAACCTGGCATCAGAAACAGTGGAAAAAAGTCCAGGCTGCATGCTGTCAAGATGAGTTTTCTTCGAGAGTGATGTAAGAGCGGACCTGCTTCAGCTAGCTAAATTCAAGGTGACTTGGAAAGAGAAGGAGTATCTGTTTTGGGACTTGGAATGGGCCAAGGCTCTTCTGGCAACCATACCCCAGAATAGAAGCAGTGGACGCCTTTCATGTATGAAGAACTGAGTTAATGCTGCACTGAGTGTCATCTTTTGTTTCAGTGTTGAATGTGATGTATCACTTTATATGTGATGGATTTTGGTGTAGTCTGCGTTTAGTGTGGCCTTTTTAGCAAAGTCTTTGACCTACTGGTAATTGGTCACCTCAATGTGTACTCTATTTTTTTTCTCTCAACATATAGTAGGATTGTGGACTACAAAACTGCAATGAAAATAGAAGCTACCTGTTACTATTAGAACTTTACATATGAGGATATGTTCCCTTTTTAGAAGTTTATTGCATTGTTTGTATAGTCAATAAAAATACCTTTAAAAAATGAAGGACTAAAGGCTGTCCAGTCATAGGTGGCGGTAAATAAACACGAGTAGAAACAGGTTTCTGCTACCTTTGGCGGAGTTGCATTATTTTATGTTCATAATCCATTGAGCATCTTTCAATTGGTCAATACTCTATTTTACAGAAATAAAAAAATACTCCTGTTATTTTCATTTATTTTGTTCTTTTATGTAGTATATTGATTGCATCTTATCTTGAGGCAACTATACTGAGTTCAAGAGCATGAACTTTAGTCAAAGTGGTAGCTTTGTTAGAATAATTGTATTGTTGATGAGTCTGAGAATCTGGTAAGAATGTAGTGTGACTGACACCAAAGCATTAAATCTTAAGCACAGAAATGCAGGCATAACAACGTTAGGTGATCTAATAGAGGACGGCAAATTCTATACCTTTCAAACATTGAGGGACGCCACTGGACTAGGTATGGGGTAGTTTCTATTATTTAAACCAATATTAGATGTGGTACAGAAATACCGGGGCTCCAGCACTGACCTATGGACAGTATATATGGCACTATAGGCTGTACTCACACTGAGTACATCGTGCAGAGCAGTGACTAAGATCTATAAAGGATATGGGGAAATTACAAAAATACTCCTGGGGGTCTGGACAGAGGATATAAGTGATGAAATAACTGACAGGGAATGGAATAAGAAATTGTCTATCCAAGTGTGTTCTTGCAAAATGCTCATGCTTATTACAATTTAATGTACACCATACATACCTTTTTTTTTTTTTACTTTTTTAATTTGTAAAGCGCATTGTCCCAGTGCTAAGGAGCTGGCACAAAAGAACTAGATAATCCAAACCTAACCCCAAACAGGCTGCATAGAATATTTAGATTTTCCCTAGATACGTGCCGTAGATGTAAAGCATCTGGTGTGGACCTCCTACTCATGTTTTTTTTAATAATAGATTTTATTGGCATACTTTCGAATACAGAAGTAATCACTTCATTACATCGTTGTTTTGGAAATGTATACACTTATTACCAAATCATATATTTGATATAAACATAACTTAACGAAATAACTCCAATGCAGTTGTGTGTGTCCATTACATACATAATAGATAGATATAGATCATCATTTCAAACATTCTTCCTTCAATGTGCGAATACCCATGCTGCAATCGCCACCAGACGTGGTACTCCATTGCACATATGTTGTTTCTCTTTTTTCATAAAAATATTCATATGAGGGAGACCCTCCCCCCACTTCCCTCCCTCCTTCTTCCCCTCCCCACATAGGGACCTTCATTTGTGTTTGTTGTTTGATTTGAAATGCATGCCAATGTAGATGTTATTGAGAAGATATGTTAGAAACACCACAGAAACTACACATTGGAATGTGTTGTAATGGTTTGTTATTGCAAATAATTAAAAATCTTTAATAAAAAATAAAAAAAACATTCTTCCTTCAAGGTACGTGTCTTTTCTCTGCAATTAAAAATAAAAAAAACATTCTTCCTTCAAGGTACGTGTCTTTTCTCTGCATCGTAAGATCTGATTTCAGAGTCCATAATATCTGCCATCGTTGCCTGTGCTGGCAGGACCAGTCCACGGTAGATGCCCATCTTTGCCAGATTTTAGGATGTTTCTGTGGGCATCCACGGGCCTGAAAGACGGATATCTCCAACCCCATACAGATATCCCACACCATTTTTCCTTGACCTAATCGTAGGGAGTATATAGGGGGTATAGCCTATTTCAAAGTTCTGGCAATATCACGTTTAACGATGGTAAGGCCTAACCAGAGGAGATGGCGTTTATATTTATCACCGCCTATTGTGTCTGTTTTGTGTAGCATTGCCAATCTAGGGGATCTAAATAGTTCCCATCCGAGAACTTCAGCCAGGCTTGTCAGCACCCCATTCCAAAACCTGTCCAAAGCCGTATATGTCCAAACTATATGTATAAAGGACCCTTTGTCACTTTGACATCGCAGGCATATAGGAGACTCAATTAAGCTTGCTCTCCATAGTCTATAACGCGTATAATACGCCCTATGCAGGTGTTTAAACTGAATAAGACACAGTCGGGAGGAGATGGCCACACCAAGGGGAGATTCTAGGGCGTCAGTCCAATCGTCAGTGTCCAGTGGACCAATGTCCATTTGCCATGTTTCTTTAAGTTTCTCAAGGGTAGTGGCACTGTGTGTGATGAGGGATTGATATATTTTGGATATCTTATGCTCTCCTAGGTCACCCATGAGGAGTTTACCCTCTAATGGACTGAATTCTGGGAATGATTCAGCTTTATCAATGTGTGGTGTAATAGCATGGCGCAGCTGTAGGTATTTATAAAACTGGGAGTTATGTATGGAGAATTCATCCTTAAGGGCCTGGAACGATTTGAGGACAGTACCTTGTATGACATTGCCAATGGTTCAGATGCCTATGTGGTCCCATTCGCGGAACCCCTGAAGCCCAACCAAGTGAGATAATAGTTGGTTATGCCAAAGCGGTGTTTTCCGTGTAAGGTGACCCCACCACCCCTTTCGTTGTAGAAATTGTCGCCAGGAAAGAATAACTGCTCTGGTAGAGGGTAACAGAGAGCGGTGGTTCGAATTACTATATAGGTGAGATGTAAGGGTCGGGTCATTTAATATCCACTGCTGGATTGCATATGCTGGGTCGTCACTGGGGCCATAACGCCAATCGTTAATTACTTGGAGGTGTGAGGCCGCTTAGTAGGCCCGCATATCTGCGGCTGCAATCCCACCACAATACATGGATTGAAAACATGTACGGAGCGCAACCCGGGAAGCACCTCCACCCCACAAGAACTGCCCCAGTATGGCATTAATGAGTTTAAACCATGAAGACTGAATCGGGTATGAGTGGTTCTGCAAATAATAGAGCAGCTGTGGCAAGGAGACGATTTTGAAGATAGCAGATCTCCCGAATAATGAAAGTGGCAAACCTGTCCACAGCCTAATGCTAGATCGTACTTTTTCAGTAGCGTCGCCCAGGTTACTGTCCCATGAAATTTGGGGGGACTCAGACAGGAATATACCCAGGTATAGCAGTCCATCTTTTGCCAGCTGAAGACTTTCAGCCCATTTGTTAAGCCCCAGGGTGCCTCGTAATGGCCATATGGTAGATTTGCGGGGGTTCAGGTATAAGCCTGACGTCTCTTCAAAGATCCGCATAATCTGCAATATTCTGGGGCCGGTTTAATTTGGATCTGTAAGGAAGAAGAGTATGTCATCAGCATATAATGCTATGCGATCAGATATGTCCATCGTCCATTCAAAGCCCCGGATTAGCGCATCTTTCCAGACCCATATGGCCAATGCAAAAAAGAGGGGGGACAAGGTGAAGGAAGTGACCCGATTAGGGTCACCCGGGTCACTCACGACCACCTCTCTGCCTTCCCAATAAATGAAGAGTCGGTCAGACAGTAGAGAATACAAACCCAATACTTTATTAGTAATGCGCTGCAGCAGAGCCCAGTCTGACCAGTCTCCTGAGATGACTGCAGAGGGACTGACCCCCGTTCACAAGGTAGCACAAAATATACATTTCCAACACCTCTAAAATCCCTCCCAAACTGGAATTTTCCAGCTCAGGCCATGGTGAACAAAGGAGGCAAACAAGGATGAGCCATGGCACAGGGCTGGGTACATGCTATCTCGACCCCAAGGCCGTTTGGCCGGTGTCTACCATTCTAAGATGTGGGAACGGGTCTATCTAACAACAAAGGTATGCAACAGTAGACGATACATTCATTAGTGCAACAAAGCTTCAACCTTGAGAAGTACAAGCTGGAGGCGCAGAGGCAGCCTTTCTGCTGAGACAGGCGTTATGAGACAGGAGCTCGATCTCTGTGACAAAACAAGATGGCACCAAGAAAGATGGCGTCATGAATGCTAACTTAATACGAAATAGAGCATAAACATTGCAAAGGGAGCATTTCAAGTGTGTGCATCACGGGAATAATATTTCAAATCTAACAGACCCTCCTTTTAGCATTCATGCTAAGCTTTATTGGTGCCATCAGGTAAGGGTCTTTACAATTCTAAACCAGGGAAGAAAGAAACATTCACACATACACTATCATTGCTAACATATGGACTATTCACTAAAACTAATACTCTAAATACTGGACACATATAATCAATATTCAAAAATACCCTCATCGATGCTTAACAAATCCTGAATACCCTGCATCATCATAGCCTTTGTATTAGAATCACGCCTTGGGGTCCTGGGATGTGCCTTGAACATTGATACACAGCAGGCACAACAGGCAGGGAGGCAGTGTATACACAGACAGCATGTCAAAATAATACCTCCTATGGCGACCAGGAAAGTAAGGATCTTCCAACCCCAAGTGGCGAATAGGCTCCAGAACCATCCCGTAAATGACCATGTACCATTCTCCTGGTGTATATCTGAGGCTATTTTATGCATTTTCTGTATAGCAGCGTACACAGTGGGGGCGTGGTCAGGGATGTACACACAACAGCTACTGCCGATGACGCGACAGGGCCCACCCCGATCAACTAAGATAACATCTAAAACCATACGATTTTGAAGGGCAGCAAGTCTCGTAGCCTGAACCTCCACTGTAATATTTGTCAAAATTCCTGCTGTTATATTAATTACTCCTTCCACCACCCTAGTGAGCCGCCTAATATTGAGACTATTGGCCATGGGACCCCAGAATGGTATGATGCCTTTCATTGCGTCCGTGAACTGCTGCAAGGTGGTGTCTGTCTGATCTATGTCATCAGTGCTAATCATTCTCTTAGTCCGGGGCACAGGAGTGCCTCTACGCTGCAGGCGGTGGTCCCTATGGTAATTAGGAAGGGCTATATACACAGGTGGCAAGAGGTAAGAAAGGTAACACCTTCCTGACCATCCTTCAGGAAGCCAAACATAACCATGAGCCCCTCAGACAAAATAGACATTAGGTGGCGGGCTCAGGGGTGGACTATTTGTCCCTCTCAAGCTATAAGTAGTATTGCATCCGCTCTCTCCCACCTCTACTGCTCCAGCCCCTTGGACACAGAAAGGAGCCATGACATCCACCACTGACAAGGGTATCGGTTTATCTTCAGTAATGTTGCGGGTCTGAAAGGACTGGTAGTATTCTGATGCATTGAACTGTAGGAAATTATCCCTTTCCACCTGAGGCCAATTTCCCTTCCTCACTCCCTTGTACGCATACATGCAAGAGCTCAAGAATAACCGGCCAAACGGCTCTCGGCCTGTGAGGGCACTGGGGGGTACTCTATGCTGAAAACGAACTGTCTGTGTCAGGGAGTGGGAACTAGCACTTTTTCGTTCCAATGTGTCAACCTGTTGAAATGAACGGACCATGCTAAGTAATGTAAACCAACCCTCACAACTACTCACATATGACAATGGCATAGATAGCAAGTTCTCACTTCTATGAGTTACTGAGGGCAGCAACCCACATACCCAACATTTTGTCGTATTATAAGCAGCGTGTGTTTGATGCAAGGTCTGAATGAACACATTATCTTTATAGGACTTCCTGTGCTCCTCCTTGTGAGGCGCCAGGGTAACAAAAATATGCTCGGGGGATCAGGCGTAGTACCAATCAAAGCGTGCGCAGGACATTTCTCCTCGAGAAAGTACGTTATCCCAAGTATCAATATTAAGGAAATCAAAATAATTGCTACGAAAACAACTTTCTTTTTACAGACCAGGAGGACCAAACAGGCCCATCCCGATCAGAACGCGGAGCTGCGAAAGGCTGCTCCGCCTCTTGAATGGGACAACCAAAGGGATACATTCTTGTAAAACAGCGGAAAAGACTTACACTTGGAACCAAGCTGGAATAAAAGCAAGAGATTAAGGCAATATATTGTTCACTAAACGTAGGCGCTGTTGAGCACCGGCGATAGAGCTGTTCGTCTAGCTCGGATCCAGGTCCCGCGTTGCAGGGCAAGACACCTTCTCCTCGGAAACACAGTTCATTTGCCCTGTTCGGCGACTGTCCGAATAACGCACCAACCTCCCTGTCCCTAAGCTCTCGTTGGTACCACGGGCAGGGTACGTTCGCCCTATTCTGCAGCAATGCAGTCCATCCCTACTAACCTGACTTTCCCTGTGGTGCACTGTTCCTCTTACGGGGGCGCAAATTGTACCTCAACACTCCAGGCACAGCCGGGTCAGAGAACAAGGGGTCAGGCTCAAGGGGACCAAGGGGCAAAGGGTCGGACTCAGGCAAGTCGGTGGATTGGGGCTCAACTGGACGTGACTCAATCACAGGTGGGCTAACAGGCTGGGGCTCCTGGATAGCCTTAATTTCAGGTGGCACTGCCTCATTCAGCACTGCATTACTCTCCTCCGTCTGTGCCCATGTGAGCCGGGCATCCGAAAAAGGAATGAACCGTGGCACCTGCTCCGTTTCACAATCCCCAATCCCGTCCGCGACCCACTGGTCGTAGGGCAACGGGAGGGGCACCCTCTTGCAGTGAGTGCTGTGTATCCAATTCCTCCAACCATCGACCTTCACCGCTGTCCTGGTGGCGAGGAGGACCTGCAGGGGTCCTTTCCAGCATGGCTTCAAGCCGCTCTTCCGTTGAAAATTCCGTACTAGTATCCAGTCACCTGGCCGTATCTCGTGGCCCGGACCCTCTGGATGTTGCTGTAACGTCTCAGCAATCTGTTGGTGAATAGAACGCAAATTTTTAGTCAACTCATAAAGGTAGTCTATAAGCAAGGGGTATTCTACGTCGGAAAACCTACGTGGTCGTAGCACGTCCCAAACATTTGCCGGGCGCCCAAACACGACCTCGTACGGGGACAATCCTGTTCTAGAGTGGGCTGTAACTCTCGTGGACATTAGTGCTAGGGGTAAAGCATCCGGCCACTGCAATCCTGTGCTCTCTTTGATCTTGGCCATTTTCAGCTTGAGAGTACCATTGTACTTCTCAACCAGGCCTGCTGATTGGGGGTGCTTCGCTGCATGAAACTTCTGCCTAATGTGCAACCCGTCGCACACCAATTGGATGACCTTGGCATTAAAGTGGCTGCCATTGTCACTCCAAATCAAACGGGGCAAACCAAAGCGCGGGAAGAACTCTTTCAAGAGTACCTTCGCCGTCGCCATGGCGGTGTTCTCTTTAGTGGGGTAAGCCTCAATCCATTTACTGAATGCACAAACAACCACCAACACATATTTCAAGTTATGGACTCGTTCCATTTCGATATAATCTATCTGGATAACCTTGAAAGGGAAGGAAGGCGATGCGAAACTGCCAACAGGAGTGGGGGTACCCTTCCCAGGATTGTGCATCAGGCAAACCATGCAGTACTTCACCAGGCGGGCAGCAACTTTGGGAATATTGTCATTCCGCCATACGGGGTTTAGCAGCTTACAAATCCCCTTCGCACTAATGTGGGCTGGCCCGTGCGCCATGGTAACCACAGGGAGGACATATGCATCCGGTAGCATCCATCTCTGCTTTCCAGATTTATCAATCCTTCACCCATCCTCATCCAAACTAGCCGTGCTGTCCTGCCATATTGCTAACACCTCAATTGTCGCCTCACTCTGAATCTCCTTAATGTTTTCCAGAGTGTCCTCAAACATCCCATTTTCAGGCACTCATCTAGCTGGACCTGCCACAAACATCCTCTTCATTTTAGTTTGTGCTGTCTCCTTCGCTGTCTGGTCCGCAAATGTGTTCCCCCTCCCAACATCATCAGTTATTGCCTTGTGAGCACTGCACTTCACTATTGCTAATTTCTTAGGGAGTGCCAGGGCTGACAAAAGTCTGTGTATTAATGGGCCGTTCTGAATTCTCTTTCCATGGGACATTAGAAACCCCCTCTCCGCCCAGAGCCACCCAAAATTATGAGCCACGCCGAACGCATACTGGCTGTCAGTATAAATATTGACAGCCAGTCCCTCACTTAACTCGCAGGCACGAAGAAGGGCCACCAACTCTGCAGCCTGCGCTGACTGGTAGGGAACCCGTGATATCTCAACTACAGTGCATAGGGTGGTGATAGCATAGGCCGCTGTTGTCGTGCCATCTGGTAATTTAAAACAAGAGCCATCGACATATAGCTCCCCTTGGGGTTCAGATAGGGGAACATCAGTCAGGTCTACCCGTCCCTTCGTCTCTTCCTCTGTCCGGAAGATGGAATCATGCACATCCGTCTCCTCACTCTCAGAAGGGAGGGGTAGTAACGTGGCTGGGTTCAGAGTGGCACATCTTTTGATGGTGACATGTGGTGCAAACAAGGTCAGCTCATAGCCAGTCAGACGTGCACTTGTAAGGTGCTGCGTCTTTGTTCTGTTCAAAAGCGTGTCCACAGCATGCGGGACCATGACTGTGAGGTCAGTATCAAGGACGAGCCCTGCCGATTGTCGGATAGAAATGGCCACGGCCGCGACCGCTCTCAGACAGCTCGGGAGGGCTCTGGCGACGATGTCAAGCAGTGCAGAGAAATAGGCACACGGCCTTTGCTTACCTCCAAAGGCCTGTGTTAGGACAGAGAGCGCGCAGCCAGCCATTTTGTGTACATACAACACGAACGGCTTCTGATAGTCTGGAGTGCCAAGCACAGGTGCAGAGCGCTATTTGTAGTTGCTTAAAAGCATGCTGACAGTCATGCGTCCAAGGCAGGGGTTCATGCACATCTTTAGTAGTTAGGCGCAGCAAGGGCTTCGTTAGTAAAGCAAAGTTAGGGATCCAGTGACGACAATACGAAGTGATACCTATAAAGGTTCGCACATCTCGTTGCGTCCTGGGGATGAGCATCTTAGTTATAGCAGCAATGCGCTCAGGTGTTAATCTCCTTCCCTCCTTCGACAGTAGGTGACCTAAGTAGGTGACCTCCTGTTGACAATATTGAAATTTAGAAAGGGACACTTTATGTCCATGATGGGCCAAATGTAACAATAATTTAATCGTTGCATCTTTGCAACCCTTTTCAGTATCCGAAGCGATCAGGAGGTCGTCCACGTACTGCAATAGGACATTCCCTGAGGGAAGGACGAGGGAGTCCAATTGGCCTTTTAAAGCTTGGCTATAGATACTGGGACTTTCAGTATAGCCCTGAGGAGCCCGACAGAATCTAAAACTTCTGCCGGCCAAGGAGAATCCAAACAGATACCTGCTCTCTGGGTGTATGGGAATGCTAAAGAACGCATTCTTTAAATCTAATACAGAAAGGTATGTGGCAGAGGGAGGAATCATGGTCAGGAGAGCGGTGATATCATGGACAACAGGGAACTGAAGGACCACAATCTTATACATCTCACCCAGATCAATCACGCAGATCAATCACAAAGCGGTAGACATCGGGGTGCCCTCTTTAAGATAAGAAGAATAGGGCTATTGCACACATTCGCAGTCGTCTCCTCAACCACCCCAGACGCAATCAAATCTTGTATAATCTGCAGTAGCGCCCGTTCTCTTGCCTTTGGTATCTTGTACTGGGGAAGACGAGGGAGACAACATTGTCCTTAACCTTGATGGAGACTGGAGGTATCTGAAATAACCCTACATCCGTATCACCCGCAGCCCACAATGTCGTCGGCACCTCTTGAAACTCCGCAGGAAGGGGCTGATCCTTTGACAAACATTGCTTGGAGTTCACTACCTTGGGTCCTATAGTCATATATACGCCAACCGGGGAGCAGGAAATAGTTGCATGTAACCTTTTCAACAAGTCCAAACCCATCAAATTCTCTCCACAGTTAGATGTCAATAAGAATGGCAAATCTACAGTAAAAGGGCCAATGGTCAGGGCCAGTGGCTCAGAGATGGGGCTCACAACCGGTATACCTGAGAAGCCTACCAAAACGTTATTTTGGCCAGACAGGGCTGCCCCGGGGACCAGTAAACGAGAAACAGAGCTATTCATTGCGCCTGTGTCCACCAAGAATTTCTTCGCTGAGCCCTGCAGATCAGCAGTAACATAGGGTCCCCGCTGATCCACAGCGATCTGAACTGATCCCCCACCCTGCCCCTGGCTGTCCTAGCCGTGGGTAAGTCCCGTCACTTCGTCCAAATCATAATCGTCATGGTAATACTGTCGCCCTCTTGGATCATCAAAATAGTTCTGATCAGACCGACCTAGCTGCTCCTCACCTCCTCGGCCTGCATCGTGGCCACCTGCTCCCCGTCCCCTTCCCCTGGACCCCAGTCCCCTCAGGGCTTCAACCCTTTTCAACAGCGTCGGACACTCACTACGCCAGTGCCCCTCCTCCTTACAATGGGCGCACTGGTTCGGTCCCACGGGCGTAGCATTCCCGCCAGTGCGGGGCAACTGCCGGGCCGGACCAATGCCTTTTCCTCTACCGTTCCCCCGGGACACCTGTTGCATCAACACCTTCGTTTTCAGCTCCTTATTCTTCTTCTCCACCTTCTCCTTCTCTTCGTTCTCTCTGTGCTCATAATACTGTGCCATACTTAATATCACTGATGGAGAGGAGGTAGTCCAAGTGCTCTCCGAAGCCTGCAACCGAGTCGCGATCTCAGGAAGCAGGTTCGTAACAAACCTGTTAACAAACAACCGGACACCTCCCTCCATCGACAAATCCTGTCCACTGAAATCCAAAAACACCCCTTCAAACCTAGCGAAAAAGTCGGATACACTTTCATCTTTCTTCTAGCGACATGCTGTTAACTTATCCCAATCTACTCTTCTAGGTGGGATCAAGGAGTGCATATACGTAATTATTCAGCCCGGCAGAACTAGAATCTCAGCCTTAGGCTTCTCGCCAGGCTTCCTCTCCTTGTCCCATGCACGGATCTCACCCCAAGTGCCACCCAACTCCACTACATGGTCCTGCGTGTGCACCTGCCGCCAGATATCAACCGGCACCAGCAAACATTAAAACATCTTGATGTCTGCCAACGTCATCACCGTCGATAACGCAGCCTCTGTCAACTCTTTGTAATAAGCAGTCGGATTTTTCCTAGGGTCGGGCAACTGAGTCTTAAGAGACAAAACCTCACTCCTTTTCCAAGGAGTATAAACCCACTGTTCCTGGAAACGGGCCTATACACGCTGCCTGATGACTTGGTCCTACCCATTTCGAAGCTCTGGTATTTCGGGGTGGTGGATGGGATGCACTTCCCTCATCGGGAACTGAGACACTACAGTCGGGCTCTTTTGGATCTACCTGTCTCGGTATCCAATCAACGTGGCAACATTACTAAAGACGTCATTAGGGGCCATGCCAGCTGCATACACACTGTCCCGAATATCATAAATAATTTGGGGGGCAACACCATTAAAACACTGCTTCCACAGCCCAATCAGAGTAGCCGACATATGCTTGAGGGAATGCTGTTGCACAAACGGCTCGTAATCTTTCAGTACACTCCACACATCCTCCACACTGTAAATCGGATTCCGGGCCAACTGGGAGGCCTGGTCAGCCACCATCTTCTTCTCTGCATCACCCACATCAGACCGGATCAACACTCGCTCCATTCTATCCTTAGCAGCTGCCCACTCTCCATCATCCAGTCCCCGCACCGGTGTCCCAGCGCACAACAAGGGCGTGGAGAGAGAATGAGGGGAGGACACACTCACAGATGTTACGGGAACTAGAGACACCAATGTCTGTGTGGTGGGTGTAAGCGAGGGTGGTAGAGAAGAACTGGAGGTACTGGGTACAGTAGATAGGCCTGTAGTTGCTGCAGCCACTGCCGACAAAGCCGAAACGGAAACAAGGGGTGCTCCATCTGAAGCGGCCGAGTCAAGGGCAGGGGAACCAGAGGCGGGAGCATGGGAGGCGAGGTGTTGGGTCAGCGGGGCTGCCGTATATATCCTCTGTGGGGCATAAGGAGGTGGTGGCCGTACATCTAGCAGATCCTCCACAAAGAGATCACCTTCTTCACGTGTTACATAAGACTTGTCACATTGCAATCGAAAATTCCGGTCAGCACACTCTATACCCTTCTCTATCCTCTCCCTCTCATACGCTATAGCCTTTTGTGTTACTGTCTGCGTCTTCCCTCTCCGAGCCTCTTTCTCCGCTCTTATTTGTCTCTGCTTAGCTTCCTTTTGCCATACCTGAAGATAGTCAGACATTGACTGCCTACTTCTTTTTGCAAACAATTTATCCTGCAAGAGTTCAATTTCTGTTCATCAAAGGTACCTGTCAAAGGCCACTGTAACTCGGCGTTGTCCCTCGTATATTTGTGCCATAATGTACTAAACATAATAGGGCCAAGGCCATTTTTCACATACATGTCGAAGTTCGGGGTGCCTTCCGGAGGCGCAGGCTGCCTCTTCCAATCAAGCATCAGCAGAACAACAACGGCACCCCAAACAGCAAACCTTGCTAAAACAGGGCATCTTCAAGAACAAAGAGGAAAAGAAAATTCGCAACTTGTGCTCGACAAATGACTTACCAATTCGTCCCCACAGGTCCGTCCTCGGACCGTACTAAATGCTCAAAGATCAAAGGAAAAGGTCCGCAGACCGCACCAATTCGTCAAATCAGACTCCGCTACACAAGTCCCAAACACTAGTCAAACCCCAGGCGTTTTCAAGAAAAGGCCGAATTACCAAGTCGCCTGGCAGAGGGTCCTCAGACACCCTGTATCTCCAAAGCGGTCCGCAGACCTATCAAGTTCACAAACAAACCAAGAAATGGTCTCCAGACCATATGCAAAACTATACAAGACGGCGCCATATTTACCAAGAATCAAGACAAACTCACCTGGTGCACACAGGTCAAACAAAGCTATTCTCCACTGCTGACTCTTCGGACCAAACAGTCAAATCCAAGTGTTTCGCCTTTCAGGACCCCAGCTGGGATGACCACTAGACGAGGCGCAGCCCGATCAGACAGGCGGGGCATCTGCGAGAACTAAGCTCGGTCGTGTGGGGATCCCCGATCTGCCCGTCCGACCTGACGCTGCCCTGTCCCCCACACCCGGTTGCGGGTGAGTTTGGGACACCCGATGGAGTCCCTGTTCGAGCACCAAATGAAGGAAGTGACCCGATTAGGGTCACCCGGGTCACTCACGACCACCTCTCTGCCTTCCCAATAAATGAAGAGTCGGTCAGACAGTAGAGAATACAAACCCAATACTTTATTAGTAATGCGCTGCAGCGGAGCCCAGTCTGACCAGTCTCCTGAGATGACTGCCGAGGGACTGACACCCGTTCACACGGTAACACAAAATATACATTTCCAACACCTCTAAAATCCCTCCCAAACTGGAATTTTCCAGCTCAGGCCATGGTGAACAAAGGAGGCAAACAAGGATGAGCCATGGCACAGGGCTGGGTACATGCTATCTCGACCCCAAAGGTATGCAACAGTAGACGATACATTCATTAGTGCAACAAAGCTTCAACCTTGAGAAGTACAAGCTGGAGGCGCAGAGGCAGCCTTTCTGCTGAGACAGGCGTTATGAGACAGGAGCTCGATCTCCGTGACAAAACAAGATGACGCCAAGAAAGATGGCACCATGAATGCTAACTTAATACAAAATATAGCATAAACATTGCAAAGGGAGCATTTCAAGTGTGTGCATAACGGGAATAATATTTCAAATCTAACAAAGGGGCATCCCTGCCGCATTCCCCGTCCTACTAAGAATGGGGCCGAAACGCAATTGGTGACTCGGATTGTGGCAGTCAGATTTGTATATAGGAGTTTGATGTATTTTATGAACTGTGGGCCGAAATTATAGCGTGGTAACAGTGTAAACAGATACAGCCAACTAATGGAATCAAAGGCTTTGTCCTTATCCGCTAGTAGTAATGCCGCTGGTCTGTTTAGTCAATCCACGGCTGTGATTGCGTTATGCGCTCTCCGGATATTATGACGGGTAGAACGATGTTTCATGAAGCCGGCTTGATCTAAATGGACAATATCAGTCTGATGTGGTAATAGCCTATTCGCTCATATTTTTGCAAGGATTTTCGCTTTGATGTTTAGTAGGGATATTGGACGATATGAGGAGTGGTGTTCGGGTGGTCTACCTGACTTGGGTCCTACACATGTTTTTGTCGTTCTCGAACCTCTTGTTATATTGGACCAAGGTTTTCGATCATATTTGTGAGATCACTGATCTCAAATTAGGGATGTGCCCTAAAATATCCATATTGGGTCTTTTGCCTAGGTTGTAAAAAAGAAAGGACGGCGTGTAAATTGGCAGATCTTACCTTACTATTATCCAAAAGAAAAATATCAATTTGGTGGACGATTGATGGCGCTCCCGTATGTTTGTTTCTTGTTCTATCTGTATACTTGTGCTCATAAAACAACATAAAAAATATTTTAAAAAGTTCTAAGCACAAAAACAAATGCATATTGATGAATGTTTTGTCTAGTTGGCAATGTATGTACCTTATTTTCTTGTGGTCAGCTTTTTTGAGGTTCAGAATATTCAAAAGTATCTAGTTCCCCATTGTCACACTGACAATTTGCAACTGACACATTTTGGCGGTGTCGGGTGTTGATTTGGGCTCATACCTCAATATTCAACAAACTACAATTATCTCAAATGCCCTTTTAAATAAAATATTGTATCTAACTAGTGGAAGACTAAAGCTTTTGAGAGTAAGTGGGGCAGAAGTGGGGTAGGAGGTGAATTGAAGCACAGGAAGGAACTAAGCGCTTCCTTCAGAAATGAATGCCACAAGGATGCTCTGCAAATGGGTGAGTTAGAGGACATGGAATACAACATGGTCCTGTAAAGTAAGAACTGCTGGCAGACTCCATCAATTTAAAAGTAGGAAATTAATCAAATAAGAGTAAATGCACTATCTCACCAATCTTGTTTATCCATCCAATAAAGATACAAATATGTCCTTTAGTTTTTGAATGGTAGGTGAAAATTAAATCTGCTGTTTAATTACAAATGTGCAGCCCCTTTTGATGCCTTTAGTTTGCTTTTAACTGACGTTTCCTCAGTTATGCTAAAAGATATGTCCTGCTCCTTTGTGTCACAAAAGCTACAGTTTGTGCACAAAAGGTTATACTTAAATATTGGAAATCAACTCACAAATAGAAAATTGATGATTGAACAAATGATCTACCCACACCAGTTTCTTTCAAAAGAGTTGTATCCTGCCTCAGAAATTAAGAAATATTCACTTTCTAAATTTGGAATGATGAGACTATTTTCTAGCCCCTTCTCACTTGTTTGTAATAGGTAAATGTATTTTTTATAAATAATTGCTTTAATGACTCTCTTTTTAGGACATCAAACTATTAATTTGCATTGTCCACTTTGTTATTTGTGTATGCACAAATTTGTATTTTAGTTATGATATAAATATATTCTTATGTAGTCTTATATATATATTCTTATATATTCATTAAAGATACCAAGACGATTTTAAGACCAATCCTTTGCATGCAGTTAATAAATTATTACATTTTTTATTGAAAAGATTCCAACCAAGTTGATAAGAAGAGCATTACGAGATCTTGGCAAGACTGAGGAGGCTGCACCACATTATTCAAACTGTTAATCTAAACAAATTGGAGAAAAGGATTGTCAAGCATAGATAATCTTTCTGTCATGCTTGGTTAAACCATACCATTAACTTCTTTGCTTACCACTTCTGCTGCTTAATTATGGTCAGCCAGGCTGTTTCTTTTTGGCATCACCCTAGCCTACAGAAACATCTTACTTTTATTGTCTTAAGTGCATCTGAAACACCCTGATTTCCACCGACTCACATGCTTAATCTACACCCTGCTACAGAGAATGTTGAATGTGGTTGATGGACGTGTTGGCAGCTGGAGTTTGGTGGTGTCCAGTGAAGAATTCTACCTTTCTGAATTTGTCTTCTTTGGCGCTTTAGGTTCTCATGTCCTGCTTATGCTTGTCTGTGACTCCTCTTATTCAGACAGAAGGGTGCCAGATCTTCACCCGCCTTCAGTGGGCAGTGGTAGAATATAAATTTAAAGTGCTGCTTTGTTAGTGGGGATCTATTATGGCGTTTGAGCAGAGAAGCAATCTTGGTGATCATATTGCCAAATTCATGGTATCTCCAGGCTTAGGACATAATTTGTTGCACATTTGCATTGCCTGCAGCCGCCTCTGTTCTTTCGCTCAAATTTGGTCCGTTCTCTGTCTGAGGCATTTGCCTTTTCATTCCACCTAGTTTGCTTAACTTACATAAGTTCTTAGCATGCTGTGTTGGAACCCTCTGTAACTTACTTGTGTCCAGGTCCACATACATTCTTAATATATTCAAATGCCCAATGAAATTTTGTAGGTTAGCATTTGCAGGGCCTGTTGTTTGGTAGATCAAAACAAGCTAGAGCCTAATGCATGACTAATAGTAGATGCCTCGTGGTCCATAGAAACGTCAAGTATGACACAATCAGGGGGCGTGGCTAGGACCACGATCATGGCGGACGCTTAACAGCGAAGCTCCGTCTAGGACCCGCAGAAATCCTGCCCAAATTGTGTGTGGGGGACCCCCGCTACCGGCAAAGTACGGGTGAAGAGGAGGAGCCGCTTACCGAAACCGACCCCTGGCCGGAGCTTGGGGCAGCAGAGGAGCGGAGGACTAGTTGCCGTGACGGGAGCCCAGTGGAGGCGGGGTCGGACCGGCGGTGGGGCCAGGCCCACTCGAGCGCTTGAAGACCGGGCTGCGTTGGAGGTGCCCTGGGGGCGGGCACTGCGACCCTCGACGGAAGAGACAGTGAGTGGGGCTGCGACGGTGCAGACGGCGGCGGGGACATCCACCCGACGGAGGCCCTGAGACGACGATACCAGGCCCGAACAAACCATGCAGAAGAGGCCTGGAGCAGCGGCTGGCGGTGAGCGGCAGTTCGCCCTTGCTGGAAGCGGGGACTCTGTGGCTGCAGTGCCGGGCGATTGGGTGCAACGACGGTGACGAGTACCGAAGCAGGCCCTGAGGTACGGGCCCCATACGCGGCGGCGCCTGGGGAGGCGCTGATGCGGCGCGAGATAACCGGGCGCAGAAGCCAGAAGGGCAGTGCGGCCCTGTGGACGAAGTGAGCACCCGGGGAGTATACGGCAAAGTTTGGCAGGGGGCACGGGAGCCCCCCCCTCGAGAAACAAGCAACACGCCTACAGAGGGGAGACTCCAGCCATTGCGCAACAACGCCAGGAGGAGTGGCAGAGTGGCACTCATCTTGAGGATTGGGGTGGCGGGCCGTGGCTGCTGAGGGCTGCGGGAGAGGCCACCGACCGGTAGCAAAGGGTGATTTCGAGTGCCAGGGACCTGGCTTGATGGGGGGCATAAAAGGTGAGGAGAGCTAGGAGGTGTGGAGAGCTTACACCACCTGCGCAGCGGCGGGGGAACATTTTGTGCTAGGCCACTGCGTCTGGGAACTGTAACCGGCAGCAATCAGTGAGGCAGTAGCCTACAATAGACAAGCCAGGCCCCAGCGCTACGTGCTGAGAGACATTGGAAGCAAGGAGTGGCTGTTTGGACAACGTGCGGGGTCGCCCAGTTGGTGGAGCGCCTCAGTGCATACACGCGCCCCAGAGCTTACCCCTGTATAACGGTCCTGCTGCATTCGCCTTACTCCTGTGGTTTTGAGCACTGGTAGCTTGAGCTTGCTGAGGCCCGGATCGCGTTGGCAGCGACTACAAATGGGCGGAGGCTCTGTGGGGCCCCGTGACTCTCCTACAGGCTGGAGCCATTAGACTGCTACTAGTACGGAAGAGGACTACAGAGTCCAGGGATCCTAGGCGGATCAAACAACACACATAACGCAAGGGGCCGTCGCCTTCTGCTAACTGTGAAGATGCCCGGGCGGGGGACAGGTGATTCGAAGCGGCAGAAACCGAGACAGGGGAGCACGGTGCCCAATACCTGGGAACCTTCCCCCCAGACCAGCGGTCAGGAAGCTGGAGACACAACGGATAAGGACCTTTTCCTACACCTACATCTGGACAAGATCTTGAAGGCGATCTCTGACACTAGAACGGCGCTGCAGCAAGATATCGGAGCAGTGTCGGTGGGGCTGGGTCTCCTGCAGGCCGAACACCACAAACTGGCAGACAGAGTCAAGAATACTGAAAACACTTTACAAGACTTAGTCCCGGAGCATAAGCAGGGGGCGGCAAGGCTTGATGACCTCACCTCTAGGGTGACAGAACTGGAACGGAGGGCGGAAGATGCCGAAGGTAGAAATCGCCGCAATAATGTTCGATTTGTGAGGATCCCGGAGGCAGCGGAAGGGGCAGACATGCTGTCGTTTCTTGAAAAGTGGCTTACTGATGTGATGCCACCTGGTGCACTATCCAGATTCTTTGCCTTGGAGAGGGCTCATAGGGTGCCAGGAAGACCGCCAGCACCAGGCAGACCTCCCAGACCGGTGGTTGCCAAGCTGCTCCATTACAGAGACAGAGACGCTATTTTACAGCAGTCCAGATCCCATGGCCCATACCCTATGGACAATAGTAACGTTTCCATGTATCCAGACTTCACTGCTAAAGTGCAAGCACAGAGGGCCTCTTTCGTGGCAGTGAAAAAGGCGCTACTCGAAGCGGGACTGCAGTACTCCTTAATGTTCCCGGCGAAGCTCAGAATCGTAGTGGACAATGCCACGCACTTCTGTGCCACACCAGATGACGCATGGACATGGCTGGAGGCATATGGGAAGGGGGCTCCTCTGCCCCGACCTACACAGAGCACAAGAGGTGAGAAGCGAGGGGCAAGGACCAGGCCACGCCGCCCCAAGAAACCGAGGGCTTTGCAGAGGCCCACTGTGTCTCAGACGCAACGGGAACGGGAAGCTGCTCTGAAAGCAGTGGCGCAGCTGCTGTCACCTGAAGCCCAAGATCAGAGTGGAGACTCCTCTTCAGACCCAGTGAATCAGTCGTCTAACTCGGATGACCACTCCGGAAATGATGCTGGCCTGCCGAAACTTACCCCACGTACTGCTGACGACGTTGCCTGACGGAATAGACACATGGACATTTACAGTGGAATGCATCAAGAAGTTGGGTTGGGGGACCTGATGGGACCTGATTGATGGGACCTGATGGATATTACACCATATCACAAACTTTTGACTTTCCATCTACCCATCACAAGAGTGCACCGCCACCGGAGCTGAGGGCGGCGTACTGATCGAAATGGAGTTCTCTTACAGGTTTGGGCAGCTGACCGTTGTCAGTCCGCTCCTGGGAGGGGGAGTTTTACTGTTGGGGTTTGATGTTTCCTTCCACGGGGTCCATAATGGTCTTTCGGGTGGGGGCGATAGGGGGGGGGGGGAGGAGGGGTATCACTGCTGGGGGATGGCTGATGTCTCTGGCTTTGCGGAGGAGTTTAAACTCCTAACTTGGAACGTTCGGGAATGGGCTCTCCCTCCAAACGCTACAGCATCCTGAACTATATACGACGTAGGGGAGCTCACATAGTGATGCTGCAGGAGACCCATCTCACGGAGGTAGAAGTGGCCAGGCTAAGACGCAGATGGAGGGGGCAGTTATTTGCGACTGCCTATTCGGCTTTTGCACGGGGGGTGCTTGTGTGGGTTAGACCTGGGGTTACCTTCCAGGTGTCCCGAAAAATAATTGATACAGAAGGGAGATTTGTAGTGGTCCGGGGTAAATTGAAGGGCAAGGAGATAACCCTGGGGACTATTTATGCACCAAATCGTGACCAGCTTTCCTTTTTAGAGCAGTTCTCTGGGAAACTCTCTGGGATAGTGGCGGAGGACTTGATTCTGAGAGGTGATTTCAACTGTGTATGTGAATTAGGATGGGACAGATCTACTCCTCCTTTGAGGGGAATGGTAGCAGCCACCACAGCCAAGGGATTAAGGAGCTGGATTGCCGGGTGGGAGCTGACGGATGTTTGGAGAGTGCAGAATATGCAGAAAAGAGAATATTCCTACTACTCCTCCCTATATGATCTGCACACCAGGCTAGACATGTTCCTTTGCTCAAATAGAATAGCCCCGATGTTGTCCAATGCTGAATATCTGGTGAGATCCATATCTGACCACAGCCCCCTGCTAATGCGATCTGCCCCTACTCCCGAGAAGGCACCCATCCCGTTGTGGCGACTAGACCCCGCCCTATTAGAAGACGATAGTTTTAGACAGCGTCTCTCGGATGCTATTACCTCCTATTTTGAGAACAACCAGGGGACCGCTAGCTCCCTCTCAGTGGAATGGGATGCATTTAAAGTGGTGATCCGAGGGAACTGTTTGGAGCAAGTGGTGGGAGCCAGAAGGGAGATCACCCGGGAACTTGCAGCCCTGGAGGCTCAGATTCTGACACTGGACAGAGAAATCGAGGGAGGGGCGGATGTGCAGAGAAGACTCGCAGACGTGAAGAGTATTTATAACTCCACATGGGATAGGCTAAGGACATTAGACTGCCGGACATACCAGGAGCGTCAGCATGTGGAGGGCAGCAGGGCAGGGAGGCTATTGGCCTGGCTGATTAGACCAGAGAGCAGGGGAGCTCCAATTCCGAGCGTTCGTGATACGGGGGGAGGTGTACATTGCTCTCCGAGGGGCATTAATGACTCGTTCCGGGACTACTATGAGAAACTATACGGAAAACCGGGGGACATACGAGAAGATAGCGGACGATCAAGACGCTCGGGACGCTCTGGCACTCCTGGTAAAGGCCGGGGAAATCAGAACGGCCATTAAAGAAATGGCACGGGGGAAAACACCAGGGCCGGATGGCCTACCGGCTGAATTTTACCTCACCTTTGTGGATTTATTGGCTCCGAGACTGGAGCAGATGTATGCAGCAGCATTAGGGAAGAAACAATTACCAAAAACGAAGTAAGAAGTACCAGAAGTGACGGAATTCCGACCGTTGTCTATGCTAAACCTTGATATTAAGGTTCAGAGCAAAGCGCCGGCGTCTCGACTGTTGCCGCAGATGCAGAGATTGGTCCACACTGACCAGAGTGGATTTATTCCCTCACGTTCCACCTCTAATAATTTGCGGAGGTTATATAATGTTCTGTTCCACAGAACCCTGGTGGGGTACCCCAGAGCCGTAGTAGTGGCTGTGGACCTGGAAAAGGCCTTTGACTCCTCGAGATGTGATTTTTTAATGGCTGTAATGGGGAAGATGGGACTGGGAGACGGTTGGCTGGAGTGGGTCCGTCTTTTATATGAGAGTCCCAGAGCGAGAGTACGTACAGGTAGCACAGTGTCTGCCCCTTATCCTGTTTACAGAGGAACTCGCCAGGGATGCCCCCTATCGCCGTTGCTCTTTGCCCTGGCAATGTAACCCCTGGCGGAACGGCTCCGGCAGGAGGGTGAACACCTTGGACTGGCTCTGGACGAGACTGACCATATAGTTTCGCTATATGCGGACGACATACTGGTCTACCTACGTGACGGACCGACTGGGATCCCAATAGTGATGCGCGTCCTGGCAGAGTTCGCTGAGCTCTCTGGACAGCGTGTAAACCGGAAAAAAACATGTGTGTTCCTGTTAAGTCCTGTGCTTGACCGACCGCTGAACTTCCCACCGGAGGTGGAATGAACACCGAGCTCTTTCCGATACCTGGGTATACAGGTTTATCACCGTCAGGTAGACATGTTTGAAGGGAACCTCAGAGGTGTCCTGAGAGCGCTAAGAGCAAATGTTTCCTTCTGCAGTTCGCTCAAGCTGCCGGTGATGGCCAGAGTGGCGTTGTCTAAGATGGTGATTTTGCCCAGGCTTTTGTATTTTTTTGTTAACCTGCCAGTGGTGATCCCGAGAAGTTGGTTTAAGACCCTGGATACATTATTGAGAGACCTGGTATGGGATGGGGGACGTAATAGAGTGTCCTTACAGACACTGCGACTGCCGCTTGCCGGAGGCGGGCTGGGTGCTCCTGACTTTGAAGCCTACTATCTAGCGGCACAGCTTCAGTGGATGGCCAGATGGCTAGATGGAAGGGGAATGGAAACTTTGCCACTGCCAGCTAGTGCAGCACTAGGGGTTTTGATACCTAGAATGCTCAGCCCTCGCCAGAAGGGCAAGCAAATGGGGACACTACTCTCAGTGGCGGTAACATGTTGGGATAGATGCCGGGCGAGAACTAGGGATGCACTGCTTTACACACCAAGTTTACCAATTACGGGACTACCACAGGCTGGAATGGGCCCCCCTCTTACGCAGAGGTAGTTACAGGGTTGGGAGGAAGCAGGCGTGTCCTCGGTTGGGGATTGCTACTGGGATGGCGAACTGCTCCCCTTAACTGAGTTTCTAGAATATCATGACTTACCACCGGGACAGTTTCTGAATTATCACAAGATACGGGGGGCTTTGACGGAGCTGTGGGGAATTGCCACGAACGAACCCCCCACACATGCGGTCCTCCATGCGATGGTAACTTTGGGCTCGGCAGGACACCTTGTAAAATGGTTGTACCTGGCCATAACTGAAATGACCCATCGACCTTTGCCCCGACTAAAAGAGAGATGGGAGGGCACGCTGACCAGACAGCTGAATGAGAGGGAGTACCAGAAGGTCCTGGGAAGCCCAAAAAAAGTATCCAGGAACGCGGCCTTTAAACTTATACAATTCAATGTGCTCCACAGAGCTTACCTTACCCCTCATAGATTGAACGTGGTATACGGTAAAGTAGATCAGGCCTGTGCATGGTGCTCGCAACTGGACGCTGATTTTGACCACATGATATGGACCTGTCCGGGACTCCGAAATTACTGGACCAAAATTGTAGAGACAGTAAATGACGTTTTGGCTCGGACGCTGACATGCTCACCGGAGGTATGTCTGCTGGGTCTTTTCCCGAGACCCAAATCCAAAAGAATGGGTCATAGGTTTGTAGACCTGGCTTTCCTCCTGGCTAAACAGAGAATAGCTCTCAGATGGAAGGCAAAGACGAACCCCTTAATTGTAGACTGGGAACAGGATGTGTCCTGTTGGGCCAGGGCAGAGGAAAAAGCTCTGATCCGGGAGGATAAGATCACGAAACGACGCAAACTCCTGGCAGAACCATGGGCTGACATATTGAGGGCTTGGGACACACGTGATACACCTGACCTAGGTTCGCAGCGGAGCTCATCAGAATCAGAGGGAATAGAAGAGACACGTGCCCGCTCAACCGCATAACAGCTACTGTAGAGCCCTCGCGAACCTGTGGGAACCCAGGAGGAGGGTAGGCTTAGCCCACTGAAGCCACAACACCTGGATGACATAGTCTCTCATTTGGTTTATGGGATACTGATCCTTGCCCCAGTCCAGTGTGGGTCTTCCCCGATTCCCCCTCTTTTCCCCCCCGGTGGGGCGTTGCAGCGCACGCAACGAAATTCGTTTTATTTATTTATTTGTTTACTTACCTCTGATCGGCCGTATGCCATAGTTTACTACCCCCCCACCCTGCTCCTCCCCCGCCCCGCCCTACCGCCCCGCAGCACTCCCTCCACGAGCCGCTACTGGTTCAGAGCATGTAACTATGGAATGATCAAGATAGATAGCGGACTTAGATACCCCAAGCAGTGCACCCCGCTGCAACAGGGAACTAATACGCCTTAATACGAACCTGAAGGGTAACCAATATCGCATCAGAGAAAACCATAGGGACACATGATGTTGTAACCGTTATTGATTGTCCTATACCTGTATAAAACGTACTGCGCACGATACGCAACATAGTTTTTTCTCTTTGAAAATTTGTACTACCTCTGCGGTTTTGAATTTACATTGATTGTATCAAAGACAATACCATAAATGCCGATAAAACAGATATTTAAAAAAAAAAAAAAGTATGACACAATCAAAATGGAGGGTGGTAAAATATAATTTTTCATAGGTTACCATTAAGGCCTGCACCAGTTCTGACCAAACTTTACTTGGAATCACTATCAACATGCCCTCTTCGGTACAGGTTGGGCTAGAGTGATGGTCCTATGAAAGTCTATTGCTCCATTTACCATCCTTCTTTAACTCATCATGGCTAAGTATAAAAACTATGAATGTAGGCATTTAAAGCCTATATCTTAATAGCAAAACAGTGCTGTTCTACTTGAGATTGTTAGAATCCCTGCTTTTTTAGGTCTCGCCTACGCAGCTCGCATGCGCTGCATAGGAGGAGACCTCTTGAAATCGATTCTCTTTTTAGGCCAAAAACGTGCACGCATTGCATTGCTTTCAATGGCAACGCGTGCACGTTTGGCGATTCCCTTGCGGGAGCGAGCTTTGGCGACATCTGTTTGTAATTAACTTGCAAACAGATGGTGCCCCATGCTCGCTCCCGCAAGGGAAACGCTGTGTGTGCTTTTGGCCGCACTCCCCCCACTGCATGCACGAGTACTGTTTCACTTTCGCGGCCGCGGGGCCGCGCTTGTGTTTCAGCGCTTGTTTAGGACTTGTACCCTGATTATACGTTTATCAGAAAACAGTAACTGGCTTCTACTGAAATGTATACTTTTTATACATTCGAAGCGTAACTACAGGATTTAAAAACACTGATTGTTACGGGGTGCGATTAGAAACTCTTCTACAAAAAGGAAAATATAACTAGACCGCAACCAAGTACGTGAGCATAGCCACAATGTCAAAGAGTCACCGAGTTCTGCGTTCCTCTTTTAGATCCGGGTTTGACTATCCCGGGACATTGGATACTTTCTGTGTTTTCTTTCCTTCATTAAAGATGGTATACGGTCTCTCGGTATCAATTGTGGGAGAACTTCATTTATAAAAGTCCGGATGCCTGCCTGATAAGCCACCACGGTTTTCCTGTTTTTGAAAACGTATTTCGGATAGCAAACACCGAATTTAGGCTTAGTAAAACAATACAAACCACACTCGCACCCTTGAAAGTCTGCTTCATATTTATTCATTGATATCCCTGGGGGACTGGGAGGGAGGTGGGGGAAGTCTGTCTTGCAATGGCATCCTTGAATTCTTTAAACACGCCATTGGGGTGCATTTACAACGTCCACTTAGTTTGACTGAGCTGCTAGGACTAACGTTTGTACGTTTGTAAAATACAAAGTTTAAACGTGAATACTTACTGTGAGCAAAAGCAGGCAATGCCGTAAACGGATCATTTCAAGCAGCAGTTATACAATTTGAGGAAGGATAAAACTTCTCATTGCACCGGAAGATACTGTACTGCTGGATGAATACTTTCGTTTTCACTTTCTCAGAGCCCGCCCCTGACTGTTGACTCATTGGAAAGTCCCTACCACGTGTGTTTACCGGTTTTATTCGCATCGAAGGAGTTTCCTGCTTCGCCTTGAGATGCATGGAGACTGCCTGTGATTGGAAAGCATCTTTGCCAACGTCTGTCATTGTCTAAATAATAAGTGAATGTAAAACTATGTATGGCTAACGATAATAGGCTCATTTGTGGGTAGGCCTGCCTGCAAAAGTAGAATACAGCCAAATGCATGCTTGTGGGTATTCAATTCAATTCAAAAGAGCTTTATTCGGTATGCACAACAACCGTAAAAGCAACAAGCATTGGCATAGCCAATAGGTCTCGCCTTTGGGACCTTATAAGTATTTAGTTATGCAGCACAATATCCTTGGTGCAACAACATCAACTGTTGCATGGCTAAACACTTATAAGGTCCCAAAGGCGAGACCTATTGGCTATGCCAATGCTTGTTATTTGTCTGTTAGCACTTTGGTTCCGTGAAACTTTTAAATCGCTCCTTTGCACCATTTACATTTTCCTGCTTTATCATGCGTGCCCTAGTCACAGTGCTAGGTTGTTAAATTAAAAGAACGAGGAGCCCTCACCCAGTAGATGATATGATTCATCACAGGGCTCCTCTTCGCCTATGTGGAAGCGTTCCAACATCAATCTATTGACTTCATCGTGATTGGCAGACAGTGGTGGAGGTTTCTTATTAGTTTCATCGGCAAATACATTTCCTCTAGACACTGCATCTTGGCAGCACATTTTTCAATAGCAATTTTACATTGCATGAGGGCATCCAACAAGTTTTTCACATGCAATCCATTCTTTATGTGGATACTGGCACAAGTAAGAAAACCCCTTTCCATCCAGAGCAGCCCACAATAGCGGGCAACACCAAATGCATACCTGGAATCCGGAACTATAGTTACAAATTTGTGAGAAGCCAAAATACAAGCTTGTGTAAGAGCAACAAGCTCATCTACTTGAGCACAGCAGACTTTAGACGAATGATAGATTTCTATCACTTTATACAATGTATATACATTTCCAGCAACATGGTTTCCAACGTTATTTCTGAGACAGTATCTATCCACATAATAGGCTATTTCTCAGCTGGGTACAGTAGTATTAAACAAATACATTCTAGGTTTTGTTCGGTAATACGGAAGCAGCCATGAGGCATTCCCTCCTACACAGTGGGTATTATAAATGGGGGTTCAACTTTTGGGAACATAACAAAATCTGTAAATGTCAGGGATAAAGCAACACACTCGAGAAACAGTAATCCATAGACCTATAGTCATGTCTCCTAAACTCATCCTGTTAGGAATAATGGATGGCCTGGGTAGCTTCGGATACACAAGGGCTGATAAAGCTGGAATTTTTAATAGCCAAAAAGGACATTGGCAAATACTGGGGTTCTGGACAAATCGCTCCAGTATTAGAATAGATATGGGGCATGAAATAAAGTGCATGCATCAAGAAAGCAGCATACCAAGCACGACGATGCCCTAACAAACACAAGGCGATTTGGGACCCCTGGGTGGACTACTTTCATACCTGTTGCCCCGTAAGTGACATCCACATAATCCGTAATATTACACTTAATAGCATACCACTTCACTACTTAATCGCTACAATCAGAATGCACAATAACATTATAATTAATTTAATAAGATATTTCTCTGTCCTCTTAAGACATGTTTACGTGTATTTACTGTTGAATTGTCTAATGATTACTTGTCAAGTAAATTTCTGAAAAAACAATTAAAATGTATTTTAAAAATACACCTCTTCGTTCTCTGTATTTTAGGACCTGTTTCCATATTGTATTGGTTTCCTGTCCTAGTGTACCTGACACTCTGATTTCCACAAGGCTGTTTCAAGGATTTTTGGTGCAGGTATGTTGACTATACCAACTTCACAAAGGCTGTAAAAATATGTTTTATTTTGGGGTGGTTTCTTGAACAGTTATTCGTGACACCCTCTATTTATCAATGCTCATAGTGCGGTTTCTCTTTTTATATGTCTCCTAAAGTGCTGTTCATAACACTAATACCTATATTTTCAGTGAGGTTGTATGGTCTATTTTCTGATTTTAGTAATTTTTATACAACTGTAAATAACACCCTGATTTCCCCAAAGCTCAAAGAATTATATCTAAATGAGACTTCTAGCTTCAGATTCCTTACTTAAGAATTATCCCCAGGCGTCAGACTGGATCCAGCTGTTTTTCTGAGCTGTCACCTTGTGCACCATTAGGTGGCGTCGTTTGTCTCTGCAAGGGCACCGTTGGCGTCATCTGCGCAGGAAATGATGAGCGTGGTGCCTATATATAGGCATCACCCCAGCATGCTGACCTCAGTTCATCTTTTCCACACAAACAGCGTGGATCCAGATCGAGCTCCCCTAAGCACTTTTTGACTGACTTTTTTCAACGTTTTGTCATACCTTTACATCAGTGTGCCTTTTTCAACCCTTTTATTGGACTATGTCCCCTAAAAAAACAACTAGTTTTAAACATTGTAGTGCCTATCACAGGCAGATATCTGTAACAAATCCCCACTTGGTGTGCCTTTGGTGCCTGGAGCCAGACCATGACTCCAAGTCCTGCCCGGATTGTAAGACAATGAATCGGAAGGTCATCCGCAAGCAAGCCATGAAGCTCATGGCCTTTCGACACGCAACTCTGCATCGCTCTAGTACCCGGTCGCAAGGGAGGTCCTGGGACGGCTCTCGGAGTCACCCGCACCCTTCATTGGCACGATCCAGGACTTCTTCAGGTAAGTCTCACAAGAAGAAGTCGAAGCACTCTTCGACTTTTCCCGGCCAGTCCATTTCATTGGATAAGGCACAGGAACGATGCCATAACTCTAGGCCCCACTCCCATGTCCTCTCTGTGGAGCTTCAGCCTGGGTCTGCTCCGTGCTGCCCCAAGTTTTCTGTAGCCGGAGCGACCCCCACCCAGCTCCATGAGTTGTATGAGGCCATGCACCTCATTTCTGGATGGTCAGACCTCTCTGGACTGCCTTCAGGCCCCATGAGTTCAGGAGGGATATCGACTGGATTATCTTCGGTGGGTTCGCACTTGGCGCCAGTCAGGCCTTAGGATCCAGTGGTGAATCTGGATCAGCCTCGGCCGTCACTTTGTGACCTTTTTCGGGGTCTGTACCACTGGCACAAGTTAATTTAAAGTGCGATTCTGACTTACCCAGACTAGAATTGTGGTTCCTGCTTGGACAGGGTGCATACCTCTGCCAACCAGAAACCTAATTTCTAACACCCAGGCATCCCTTATCAACATGCCATTTGACGACACTCGCCTCTTGGCAACAAGGTGGATTCAGTGCTTGAGAGTTACAAAGATACCAGGACCACCGCTAGCTCATTGGGGCTCACCATCACCCCACGTCAGCTGCAATCCACCTTCTGCTCCTTTTGCGGCTACCGTAGGTGCTGTCAACCAGGTCCTTTCATTCCAAGCTACCACGGCCAACGGGCACCCCAGTCCTCCTTTCGTGGCTGTGGACTACAAACCTTGTGGGTGCATCAGATCATTCAGCATGGTTATGCCCTTCCCTTCCAACAATCTCACTACCTATGCCACTGTCCCCTAATCAGCTGATGGTGGACAACCTTTCGCTTTTGCGACAGGAACTACAGGCTCTTCTGGCCAAAAGAGCTATTAAGAGAATGCCAGCATCAAAAGTAGGTTCTGGTTGCTATTCCCTCTACTTTCTGGTGCCGAAAAAGAATGGAGGCCTCCATCCTATTCTAGATCAACACCCTCTCAACTACTTCCTGAAAAAGGAAAAGTTCAAAATGCTTACTCTGTTTGAGGTCCTGTCAGCTCTGAACTCCAGAGACTGCATGCTAGCGATGGGCTTGCAGGATGTGTACTTCCATATTCCCGTTCTGCCAGCCCACACATGTTACCTGCAGTTCATGGTAGGTCGGGAGAATTTGCAATCTGCTGTGTTCCCTTTTGGCCTTACCAGCACCCCTCGGGTGTTCACAAAGGTGATGGCAATGGTTGCAGCCCATCTGTGGAGGCTGGGGATTCCACCTTGATGACTGGCCATTGAAGGTGGGCTCGGCCCAGAGAATGGTCTCCCTCCTCCAGACTACAGAGGACCTCCTGCATTCCCTGGGGTTCTCCAGCAACCAACCAAAGTCACACCTGACTCACATGCTCGCTTTCATCTGAGCTATTCTGGACACAGTGCAATTTTGCACTTAACCTTCAGAGCAGCAATTCCAGGATATTCAGGTTATGATACCAATGTTTCAGCCTCTATCCTAGATTTCAATGACACTGGTTCTGAGGCTGCTTGGCCTCATCGCCTCCTGCAGGCAAAACATGACCGCTGGCATATGCGGGCTCTGCAGTGGGACCTGAAGTTCCAGTGGACTCAGCATCAGGTAAATCATTCAAATCTGGTCCAGAAATCAGAGGGAACTGCAAAAGACCTGCAGGGTGGCTGATGAACTGCAATTGGGTCAGCAGCAGACCCCTCTCCCTTCCTCACCCAGAACTCGCAGTGGTCACAGATGCGTCACCCCTGGGTTGGGCGGCCTTCTGGGAGAGGTGAAGATCAGAGGACTCTGGTCTCAGGCAGAGCCTTAGGTCTACCTCAACCTGCTGGAGTTCAGAGTGATACACTTGGCATTGAAAGCTTTCCTTCCATCTATCCTCTGGAAATGGCTAGAACGTCAGGACATCTTCATGGTCGTGCAGTACCTGGCTGGCTCATTAAAAGCCAGGGCAGACTGACACAGCCATTGATGACTTGCGGATCACGAATGGTGTCTCCCTCTGGAAGTGGAGCATGGTCTCTTTCGCGATGGGGGAGAACCTTGGTTAGATCCTGTTGGACTTGGCCCTTTTTGGCTAAAGTTCCCTAAACTTTTTGCTTTCCCCCTAGACCTTTTTTCTGACATGGTGTTGCCAACTTAGATGCTTTGGACACTCTGCCACTGCTAATCAGTGTCAAAGTGCAAGTGCTCCCTCTATAAAGTGTAATGGTAATTGGTTGTCCATAATTGGTATGTTTGCCTTACTAGTAAAGTCCCTAGTAAACTGCACTATGTGTGCCAGGGCTGGTAATGCAAATGCTACTAGTGGGCCTGCAGCACAAATTGTGCCACCCACACAAGTAGCCTTAAAGAGGGATCTCAGGCCTGCCACTGCAGTGCTCTGCGCGCAGTTTGTTAAACTGCCATGTTGTTCTGACAAGTGCACCCACTTGCCAGACCTTACCCTTCCCCTTTCTATGCACATCAGACACCCCTATGGTAGGTCCAAGGTACCCCTGGGCAGGGTGCAGTGCATGTGAAAGGTAGGACATGTACTAAGGTGTGTACCATGTCCTGACAGTGAAATAATCTCCATTTCGTTTTTCACTGTGGAAAGGCCATCTTGCCCATAGGATAAAATGGGGAGGCTGTGTAATATGTTTTCCAGCCTATCTTCCCAAAGGCTTAAGATGGAGAGGTGAAGTTTAGTGTGCCTGAACTCACAATGTAATAACACATCTTTTTATGAAGGTGGTTTTTGCATTGTGTGTTTAGAAGCCACTCTTTTAGAAGTGGCTGGGTTTTTGTGCTCTAACATTTCTGTGTGTCTCTGCCTGGTTGTGGATTGACTGTCTGGATTTGAAAGTGATAGGATCTGGGGAATGTCTTGACCCAGGGGAAGAGGTGAGACAGCAACAGGCTGACCTGCATCTGGAGTGTAGGGGGGAGGAGTAGCCCCTAGAGGTGAAGAGGCCTGGGCTGCAGCCATAAACCGATGGCTCCGTCCCCTGCTGAGTGATTGAGGATCCAGACCCCCACTATCAAAGGAATAAGGTGTCACTGGCAGGGAGGCTCCCAGAACTGGTTTGAACAGGGGTCAGTGCCCCCCTGAACACAAAGACTTCAAAGACATTTAGGGGTATAACTATGAGAGCTGAAGCCCCTGAACTTTGGAGAAATGGATTGATCAAGATTGAACAAGACTGAAGCTACTTCGTGGTCAAGAGGAACCTTTGCCAAGGAAGAAACAGCTGAAGAGACTGAAGGAAAGGACTGTCCCTTGCTGTGTGTTCTGGGGCTGGCCTGCAGTTTGCTGCTTTAACCAAGGAGAGGCTAAAGGGCCTTTGCTGTGTGCTGTGTCCCCCTGCTTGAAAGGACTTTGCTGTGTGCTGTGCCCGGAAGTAACTTATCCCCAAGGGCCCGAGGTGAGCTGGCTCCCTGTTGCGGAAACTCAGGAACCCAAAAGTTTCCAGGAGTGTCTCAGCGACGGTGTGTGCGTGTGCTTTTTGCAGCCTGAGACCCTCGTAAGAATTGCCCTGTGATCGTGGGCATTTGGAGTCCAAGCGAGTCTCAGCGACGCTGTGTGCGTGTGCTTTGTGCAGCCTGAGACCTTCGTGAGGATTGCCCTGTTATCGTGCACACCCGGAGTTCAAGTGAGTCTCAGCGACGCTGTGTGCATGTGCTTCGTGCAGCCTGAGACCATTGTGAGGAGTGCCCTGTGATCGTGCACCCGAAGCTCAAGTGAGTCTCAGCGACGCTGTGTGCGTGTGCCCTGTTGCAGCCTGAGATCTTCGTAGCATCAGCGGCCCGGACCGGCAGCCCAGGAGGAGCCGAGCCGCCGGCCCGAGCCCGCCGTTGCCAGAGTGGGACCTCGAACCAACCTCGTCGAGGGAGGGCCCGAGTCCCACTGCCCGGAATTCACAAAGATTGCATCGAAGGCCCAAGTCGAGAGGAGAGGAGAGGAGAGCGAGGTCGCACCCCCCAGGTAACGTGTGTCGACGCCTGGGGCGCGGTGCGGGCTCGGAGGGAGACGCTCTCGGCCTCTCCCATTCCTGCAGTGCGAGCCTCTGCTTCGACTCGTATCGCGGCCCGTACTTGACAACGGAGTGGCAGTACCGGGGCCGGAGTGCGGAGCTGCACTTTTTGTTTACACCATACCCGTGTGGGGGCAACTGTTGACAGAGGCTGACTGCGAGTCAGTACGAGTGGCGGAGAGACCGCCTGAGGCACTGTGATCGGTGCTGGAGTGTATTACGCATTACATTGTTTCTGCATAACGAACTACCTGATTAGTGTATTACGCATTGCATTGTTTCTGCATAACGAACTACCTGGTTAGTGTATTACGCATTGCATTGTTTCTGCATAACTACCTGATTAGTGTATTACGCATTGCATTATTTCTGCATAACGAAATACCTGATTGTTGCGTTACGCATTGCATTATTTTTACATTGCAAAGTGCCTGATGCTAGCATTACGAACTGCATTATTTCTACATTGCAAAGTGCCTGATTCGAGCATTACGAACTGCATTATTTCTACATTGCAAAGTGCCTGATTCTAGCACTACGAACTGCATAGCATTGCATTAGGACTGCAGTGGAACATTTAGAAGTGCTCATTAATATCGCCAGAACTTACAAGGGCTGGCTGGCCTAACAACCGGCCAGGAAGAATATTACAAATACGCATATGTTGGATTTATATCGTGTGATCTTATCGTATATCTTTTTATATAAATTTATACTCGTTTTTATGAAACTTGTGTGGAGTCCATTTGTGGTGTCATCATTGGGTTGCTGTGAGCGTGGTTGAAAATACTTTACACATTTGCCTTGAAGATAAGCCTGACTGCTCGTGCCAAGCTACAAAGGGGGTGAGCGGGGGCTATCTGAGAAGGTGTCCTTCCTTTCCCTGACGTGAGAGCGAGGGTCCCTATTTGGCCTAAGGTACCTACCTCAGCCAACCAGGGATCCCGGGTCTAACATTTGGTGGTCAGTGGTTGGGATTTGAACGTGTATTTGCAAATTCACTCACAGTAATTGGTGTACATCACAAGTTTAGCGCAGACCACGATGCAACCACATATTGTGTTTTTGATTTGTTGGTTCTATTTTTGAGCCACCTTTAAGCCACACATCATGTCTCAGAGGAGTCAAGTAGCCAGTGAGGCTGCCGAATTAGAGTTCGACATTGAGGCATTGCTGACCTACAAAGTTGATCAATTGAGGCAATTCTGCAGAGCTTTGGGATGTCCCATGAAAAGTAGCGCCAAGAAGGAGGAGCTGCAAATGGCCTTGAGGGCCTGGTGGGAAGCCAAAGGGGCTCAGGAGACGGGTGATGTTGAGGTGGATGAGGATGACCCAGGGAATGGATTTGGTCCACAGTATTTGCCAGTGGAGGGACCAGCCTTAGGGGCTGGTAGTAGCCATTCAGGGAGGAGTTTTTCACCAGAGGAGCTGGAGGAAAACCAAAGGGTCAGAGAGCATGAGTTGGAGGTTTTAAAACTTAAAACTCAAGCAGAAGAGAAGAAGCTGCTCATTGAAAGTGAAAAGCGAGCGGAGGAGAGCAGGAACGCTCTTGCCTTGGAAGAGAAAAAGATTCTCTTAGCTCATGAGTTAAGCATGAGGGAACTGGACATGAAGGTTAAACAGGCAGAGTCCAGTTCAAATGGTGGCAGCGTACAGCCAGTGCCAAGTGTGGATGAGTACAAGCGTGCACTGGATGATTGGGTGTTGGTGAGCATGGCGAATGATTTGATGGGGTTGCTCAACTTTGCCCCTAGGGAGCCTAGGCTCCGTAATTGTTTTCCAGGATTGCGCCAACCCGTGTTAGGGTGCGAGCTCTTTGATTCCCGGGAGCTGGCACAAGAGCCGGACCCCTGGTCATGGGTCCAAGGGTCTGAAAAGGCCTTAGAGAGGGAAGAGAGGCGAAGTAGAACCGTTAGGTCCCAGAGTAATGGGGGGGGCATGCGGGCTAGCACCCTGTCTCAAAAGAGAGGGAGGGAGTGTGAGCAGCGTCCCCAGGGGTTCACCACCCCACCCCGGAGACTGGAGGGTTCCTTAGAGGAGCACCCGGTTGAAGGCCTAGCGCCTACTTGCCAGCTGTGTGAGGAAGAACACCTTGCGTCAGGAGGGTGTGGGGCGTCTGTAACCAGAACTCCCGCGGTCCTGAAGTTTGTGGGTGCCATTCCTAAATGGCAGGCACAGAAATCTAAATGGAAGGTTAAGGGAGGAAGGTGTCCCCCCCGTTGGAAAACCCGTGGGACCGTGTCCAGCCAGTAGGGCTAGGTCCCGTAGGAGTGACCAGGGTAAACCCACTTCTAACCTGGAGGACAGGATAACTGGGAACAGTATCCTGACTGATGGGTCTTCCAGGGGTACCGCTCTAGGTGGGGGTTGGCAAGGGACCAGCACCCCTAGAGAGGCCCCAACTGCCAGGAAGTACCCATGGAGCGGCACAGTTGGCCCAGGGAATAGTGACCAAGAGAATCCCCTGAGGCCAGGAAGGCATAGAACAGGACGGTGTCCCTGCGGTAGCGGGCCTGCGTCTGTGTTCTATCGTCCAAAACAGGGAAGTCCATCAAGGTAGTTGATTGGTCTACCCTGGTTTTTGGCTGGGAGGGTGTTGTGTTGGACTTGGCCCTTTTTGGCTAAAGATCCCTAAACTTTTTGCTTTCCCCCTAGACCTTTTTTCTGACATGGTGTTGCCAACTTAGATGCTTTGGACACTTTGCCACTGCTAATCAGTGTCAAAGTGCAAGTGTTACCTGTATAAAGTGTAATGGTAATTGGTTGTCCATAATTGGTATGTTTGCCTTACTAGTAAAGTGCACTATGTGTGCCAGGGCTGGTAAAGCAAATGCTACTAGTGGGCCTGCAGCACGAATTGTGCCACCCACACAAGTAGCCTTAAAGAGGGAACTCAGGCCTGCCACTGCAGTGCCTGCGCGCAGTTTGTTAAACTGCCATGTTGTTCTGACAAGTGCACCCACTTGCCAGACCTTACCCTTCCCTTTCTATGCACATCAGACACCCCTATGGTAGGTCCAAGGTACCCCCTGGGCAGGGTGCAGTGCATGTGAAAGGTAGGACATGTACTAAGGTATGTACCATGTCCTGACAGTGAAATAATCTCCATTTCGTTTTTCACTGTGGAAAGGCCATCTTGCCCATAGGATAAAATGGGGAGGCTGTGCAATATGTTTTCCAGCCTATCTTCCCAAAGGCTTAAGATGGAGAGGTGAAGTTTAGTGTGCCTGAACTCACAATGTAATAACACATTTTTTTATGAAGGTGGTTTTTGCATTGTGTGTTTAGAAGCCACTCTTTTAGAAGTGGCTGGGTTTTTGTGCTCTAACATTTCTGTGTGTCTCTCCCTGCCTGTGGATTGACTGTCTGAATTTGAAAGTGATAGGATCTGGGGAATGTCTTGACCCAGGGGAGGAGGTGAGACAGCAACAGGCTGACCTGCATCTGGAGTGTAGGGGGGACGAGTAGCCCCTAGAGGTGAAGAGTCCTGGGCTGCAGCCATAAACCAATGGCTCCGTCCCCTGCTGAGTGATTGAGGATTCAGGCCCCCACTATCAAAGGAATAAGGTGTCACTGGCAGGGAGGCACCCAGAACTGGTTTGAACAGGGGTCAGTGCCCCCCTGAACACAAAGACTTCAAAGACATTTAGGGGTATAACTATGAGAGCTGAAGCCCCTGAACTTTGGAGAAATGGATTGATCAAGATTGAACAAGACTTAAGCTACTTCGTGGTCAAGAGGAACCTTTGGCAATGAAGAAACAGCTGAAGAGACTGAAGGAAAGGACTGACCCTTGCTGTGTGTTCTGGGGCTGGCCTGCAGTTTGCTGCTTTAACCAAGGAGAGGCTAAAGGGACTTTGCTGTGTGCTGTGTCCCCCTGCTTGAAAGGACTTTGCTGTGTCCGGAAGTAACTTATCCCCAAGGGCCCGAGGTGAGCTGGCTCCCTGTTGCGGAAACTCAGGAGCCCAAAAGTTTCCAGGAGAGTCTCAGCGACGGTGTGTGCGTGTGCTTTTTGCAGCCTGAGACCCTCGTAAGAATTGCCCTGTGATCGTGGGCATCTGGAGTCCAAGCGAGTCTCAGCGACGCTGTGTGCGTGTGCTTTGTGCAGCCTGATACCTTCGTGAGGATTGCCCTGTTATCGTGCACACCCTGTGTCCAAGTGAGTCTCAGCGACGCTGTGTGCGTGTGCAGCCTGAGACCTTCGTGAGGATTGCCTTGTTATCGTGCACCCGGAGTTCAAGTGAGTCTCAGCGACGCTGTGTGCGTGTGCTTCGTGCAGCCTGAGACCTTCGTGAGGAGTGCCCTGTGATCGTGCACCCGAAGCTCAAGTGAGTCTCAGCGACGCTGTGTGCGTGTGCCCTTTTGCAGCCTGAGATCTTCGTAGCATCAGCGGCCCGGAGGAGCCGAGCCGCCGGCCCGAGCCTGCCGTTGCCAGAGCGGGACCTCGAACCAACCTCGTCGACGGAGGGCCCGAGTCCCACTGCCCGAAATTCACAAAGAGTGCATCGGAGGCCCAAGTCGCGGGAAGAGGAGAGGAGAGCGAGGTTGCACCCCCAGGTAACGTGTGTCGATGCCTGGTGCAGGGTGCGGGCTCGGAGGGAGACGCTCTCGGCCTCTCCCATTCCTGCAGTGCGAGCCTCTGCTTCGGCTCGTATCGCGGCCCGTATTTGCCAACGAAGTGGCAGTATCGGGGCCGGAGTGCGGAGCTGCACTTTTTGTTTACACCAAACCTGTGTGGGGGCAACTGTTGACAGAGGCTAAATGCGAGTCAGTACGAGTGGCGGAGAGACCGCCTGAGGCACCGTGATCGGTGCTGGAGTGTATTACGCATTGCATTGTTTCTGCATAACGAACTACCTGATTAGTGTATTACGCATTGCATTGTTTCTGCATAACGAACTACCTGGTTAGTGTATTGCGCATTGCATTGTTTCTGCATAACGAACTACCTGACTGTCGTATTACGCATTGCATTGTTTCTGCATAACGAACTACCTGTTTAGTGTATTACGCATTGCATTATTTCTGCATAACGAAATACCTGATTGTTGCGTTACGCATTGCATTATTTTTACATTGCAAAGTGCCTGATGCTAGCATTGCGTACTGCATTATTTCTACATTGCAAAGTGCCTGATTCGAGCATTACGAACTGCATTATTTCTACATTGCAAAGTGCCTGATTCTAGCATTACGAACTGCCTAGCATTGCATTAGGACTGCAGTGGAACGTTTAGAATGCTCATTAATATCGCCAGAACTTACAAGGGCTGGTTGGCCTAACAACCGGCCAGGAAGAATATTACAAATACGCATGTGTTGGATTTATATCGTGTGGTCTTATCGTATATCTTTTTATATAAATTTATACTCGTTTTTATGAAACTCGTGTGGAGTCCATTTGTGGTGTCATCATTGGGTTGCTGTGAGCGTGGTTGCAAATACTTTACATATTTGCCTTGAAGATAAGCCTGGCTGCTCGTGCCAAGCTACCAAGGGGATGAGCGGGGGCTATCTGAGAAGGTGTCCTTCCTTTCCCTGACGTGAGAGCGAGGGTCCCTATTTGGCCTAAGGTACCTACCTCAGTCAACCAGGGATCCCGGGTCTAACAGATCTATTTGCCACCGCTGAGAACACACAGTGTCAGCACTTCTGCGTGCTGGAGTCTGGAAGGCGATTCTTGGTCTGAGACACATTTCATCTCGCCTGGATGTCATACCTCCTGTATGTCTTTCCACCAATACCACTCCTGTCCAGAGCTCTCTAGAAGATCAGGAAAAAACAGGCCCAAATCATTCTTGTGGCCTCTGATTGGTCACGGAGAATATGGTATCCGGAACTCCTGAGCATGAGCATCAATTCTCTGATCAGGCTGCCTCTTCAAGCAGTAGGGCAGGGTACTGCACCCAAACTGACACACTCATCAACTCCATGCATGGAGGTTGAGCAGCAACAGCTGAGAATTTTCGACCTCCCTCCCGAAGTGTGTGATATCATCTTAACAGCCAGGCATCATTTCACTAAAAATGTATATGGCTGCTGATGGGACAAATTTGTGGCTTTGTATGCTGCCAAATCCATTAATCCTCTGTCTGCAAACTTATCTGATGTTCTACTGTTTGCTTTACCCTTGCCCGACAGGGCCTTGCCTTCGCCCGACAGGGCCTTGCCTTGGGCGCAGTTAAAGGATACCTTTTGGCCATCTCGGCATTCTTGCGGCTGCCGGATCAACCCTTCCTGTTCAAGCCCCCTCTTGTGACACAATTCCTGAAAGGTTTATAATACAGGTTTCCTCCCACCCCTTTTGGTTTGCTCCAATGGGACCTTAATTTTAGTTCTTACTTTCCTGATGAGCCCATGCACAGCTGCCCTCTTAGGCTGCTTACCATCAAATCAGTCTTTCTAGTGAAAGTTACATCTGTCAGGGGGGTTAGTGAGTTACAGGTGCTCTCAGTCAACCCTCCATACACTACTTTTTTCTAGGGCAAATTGGTCCTCAGTACCCGTGCCTCCTTCCTACCTAAGGTGGTAACACCTTTTCACATCGGGCAGAACATTGCTCTGACGACTTTCTTTTCTCCACCTCACTTTCCAAAGAAGAGGAGAGACTCCACTGTCTGGATCCAAAAAGAGCATTATTGTTCTACATTGATCGTACCAAAGACATTTGGGTGGACGATCACCTCTTTGTGGGCTTTGATGGAGAAAGAGGCAAAGCAGTGCAAAAGAGAACCATCTCCAGGTGGATTGTCCTCTGAATATACCTCTGCTATGCACTCCATAAGAAGCACCACCCTGAGGGATTTCAGGGTCATTCATCTAGAGCCAAGACTGTGACCACTCTGTTAGCTTTCAGAGTCCCTGTCCTGGACATCAGGTGGCTACGATGGCATCATTGCACATGTTCACCAAGCACTACTGTCTGGACAGTCAGATCCGGCATCATGGGCATTTCTCCTGTTCGGTCCTCCAAGTCTTCTTAGTATAAACAGTCTGCAGACCCACCTCCGGGGAGATATTGCTTAGGTATCTATTCTAAGGTTAGGAATCTGCTGCTGAAGTCTATTAGATGAGCAAGTTACCTACCTTCGGTAACGTCTTATCTGGTAGATACTATATCTAGCCACAGATTCCTTACCGCCCTCCCAACCTTCCCGCTCTGTGGTCTGTCAAATCCATTTGAAGAGATCCTTGAGGACCTCACTCTGGCACACTAGTTCAATACCTCAGTATGGATCTGTGCTTTTGGCGCTGAAAAATTGTCATGGAACTGAGGTCAGCGTGCTGGGATGGCGCTTGTATAGGCTCCGCACATGTTTCTTCCTGTGCGGACAAATCCATGTGGAGTTGAACTGCGCCACCTAAGGGCGCACAAGGGGACTGCTCAGAAAGATTTCCCAATCCAGTCTGACGCCTGGGGATAATTCTAGGGTAACAAATCCACAGCTAGATGCAGTCTCTTCCAGATAAGGCATTAATGAAGGTAAGTAGCTTGTTCTTCAATGTTACAGTGATTTCCAGTACAGTGATACATGTCACCTTGATTTCTTGAAATGTGGAAGAGTTGTTTGCACATTGTAGATGTTTCCTGTAGAGCAATGCATCACACACTAGTCACCCCACCACTGCAGGAGTTTGTTCATGCTGTAGCAGTGTAATTGTGCATGACACCTTGATTTTCCAAAGTCTATATGAGTAGTTTTCATATTGAAGTAGTTTATGATGTAGATCGATGACACCCTAATTTTCCAAGCACTGGAAGATCTGTCCCCATATTGTAGTAGTTTCCAGTACTGCTATGCGACATTTAACAATGTTCCCAAAGTTGCAGGAGTTTACTCTGGTTGTAACAGTTTCCTGTGCAAGGCCCTAACATTTTTCCTTGGACTGTAGGATCTGTTTCCGGCTTTGCACTGTTTTCTGGTGCATTTTTATGTGCCACTCGGATTTCTCGAGAGATGTAGAGTGCTTTTTCCATTGTAGTAATTTTCAGTAAATTTGTAAAATGACTCCATGATTTCTCTAATGCTACAGGAGGTATTAACACTTTGTAGTGGTCCCTGTACTATTGTATATGATATCCCCATCTCCTTTAGGCTTTAGGGGCTATTTCCATATTGTAGTGGGTCCCTGCATAATTGTTTCATAAAATTTCGATTTTCCCAAAGCTGTTCTAATGTTGCTGGTGTCTACTGTACTTGGGGTCCGATTCACAGAGGTAAAGTTAGACTTTTGGTCTAAACTTAGACCAAAAGTCTAACTTTACCTTTGTGAATCAGGCCCTCAGACTATACAGTGCATCCTGATTTCTCAATGATTCTAGGGCTTGTTGTCACATTGCAGTGGATGGTGGTACTGTGGTTTATGAAACTCTTAATCCATGTTGTAGTGGTACAGTTGTATGTAACAGTGACACTGTTATTTCTCTATGGTTGTGTGAACGCTTCAAAGTTGTAGTGGTTTCTGGTACAGTTTATTTATGACGTAGAGACTTCCACATGGCTGCAGGTCACATTCCATGATATGGTGTTTTTGATATAGTTGTACAATGCACCAACACATATTTAAGACTGCAGTGGCTGCTCCTAAATTGAAGTGAATTACATCCACAAGGTTGGGTGAGCTGTTTCTATGTTGTAGTGAATTCCTGGCACAACTATACACGATAATTTGGTATCCGCCAGGGTGAAGGGACAACACGTCTGCAGTTCTGTGGCTACCAGTACATTGTAAATGATGTCCTGACATCCACAGTCTATCTATCGTCTTGGTTCTACGTTGTGGTGGTTCCTTGTAGAGTTGTACATAGCCTCATGATATCTCCAAGGCCGCAGGAACAGTTGCCATGAGAGAGTGGTCTCTGGTACCACTGTGCATGCCGGCCTACTATCTCTCAAGGCTACAGGGTGTGTTGTATTGGTCTCCAGTACAGTTGTATGTCACACCTTGATTTCTCCACGGCGGTTTCACACATGCAGGCAGTGTTGCCATTAGTCATCTTGTCACCCCACACAGCCCCGATGAGCTCTAAATCCTGTACTTCCTGCCATTTCCTCCTCCAGTAACACGATGTTCTGGCTGACACTGTGGGAACCGGCCCTCAGTCGGACTGCTCAACTTTGCAGCAGTGCGGCTCGCTTCTTTCCCCCAGAGAGCAGTTCCGGCCTGCACTTCCAGGGATCGCCCTTCTTTCTGTTCGCACAAGGGGCTCCTGTCTCCGGGGACCGTGAACTTCACCCTCTGTGACACAAGGGGCTCCTGTCTCCGGGGGACGTGAACTTCACCCTCTGTGACACAAGGGGCTCCTGTCTCCGGGAGGCCATGAACCTCACCCTCTGTGACACAAGGGGCTCCTGTCTCCGTGAGGCCGTGAACCTCACCCTCTGTGACACAAGGGGCTCCTGTCTCCGGGGGCCGTGAACCTCACCCTCTGTGACACAAGGGGCTCCTGTCTACGGGAGCCCATGAACCTCACCCTCTGTGACACAAGGGGCTCCTGTCTCTGGGGACCGTGAACCTCACCCTCTGTGACACAAGGGGCTCCTGTCTCCGGGGGCCGTGAACCTCACCCTCTGTGACACAAGGAGCTTCTGTCTCCGGGGGCCGTGAACCTCACCCTCTGTGACATTAGGGGCTCCTGTCTCCGGGGGCCGTGAACCTCACCCTCTGTGACACAAGGGGCCCCTGTCTCCGGGGGCCGTGAACCTCACCCTCTGTGACACAAGGGGCTCCTGTCTCCGGGGGCCGTGAACCTCACCCTCTGTGACATTAGGGGCTTCTGTCTCCGGGGGCCCTGAACCTCACCCTCTGTGACACAATGGGCTCCTGTCTCCGGGGGCCGTGAACCTCACCCTCTGTGACACAAGGGACTCCTGTCTCCGGGGGCCGTGAACCTCACCCTCTGTGACACAAGGGGCTCCTGTCTCCGGGGGCCATGAACCTCACCCTCTGTGACATTAGGGGCTTCTGTCTCCGGGGGCCCTGAACCTCACCCTCTGTGACACAAGGGGCTCCTGTCTCCGGGGACCGTGAACCTCACCCTCTGTGACACAAGGGGCTCCTGTCTCCGGGGACCGTGAACCTCACCCTCTGTGACACAAGGGGCTCCTGTCTCCGGGGACCGTGAACCTCACCCTCTGTGACACAAGGGGCTCCTGTCTCCGGGGGCCGTGAACCTCACCCTCTGTGACACAAGGGGCTCCTGTCTCCGGGGGCCGTGAACCTCACCCTCTGTGACACAAGAGGCTCCTGTCTCCGGGGGCCGTGAACCTCACCCTCTGTGACACAAGGGGCTCCTGTCTCAGTGGGCCGTGAACCTCACCCTCTGTGACACAAGGGGCTCCTGTCTCCGGGGACCGTGAACCTCACCCTCTGTGACACAAGGGGCTCCTGTCTCCGGGGACCGTGAACCTCACCCTCTGTGACACAAGGGGCTTCTGTCTCCGGGGGCCGTGAACCTCACCCTCTGTGACACTAGGGGCTCCTGTCTCCGGGGGCCGTGAACCTCACCCTCTGTGACATTAGGGGCTCCTGTCTCCGGGGGCCGTGAACCTCACCCTCTGTGACATTAGGGGCTCTTGTCTCCGGGGACCGTGAACCTCACCCTCTGTGACACAAGGGGCTCCTGTCTCCGGGGACCGTGAACCTCACCCTCTGTGACACAAGGGGCTCCTGTCTCCGGGGACGTGAACCTCACCCTCTGTGACAGCAGCGTTTATTTTTGTAATGCACATTGATCGCATGTGCAAACGTTTTAAATATGAGCTGTTTATACGGCTTCGCCCTTGCAAGTGCTCACATCCTATGTTGCTTGTGAAGCGGAAGGTACAGTCTTAAGAAACATGTTTACGGAGTGGATTCTGAGCACCTCTGCTGGGCTCGAGTCCAGGTAAAGGGACAGCAGAAACAGGCGAGTATGCACTGTGACTGTAGTGTTCCCTTCAGCAGCGCATGCAGGGTGGGGCACGGCTGGATTCGCACATTACAGATGTATTAATGGCGTCATTAGGAGAGCAGCACCGTTGTCAGTGAACGGCAATACTGACTATTTATGGAGCACATAGTCTCGGCCTTTGGATAATCAATGCTATATGTACTTCAGTCTTGATGAGTCGGCCACACTGGGGTTGGAATACTTGATCTGTAGGTTCCGCACAACACAGTGCTACTAAAACAACTGATCTATCTTGGCACCCTCGTGATGTTGGTGTAGGTTCGGAGTCCCTTTCCGCTCTTTTCTGTTGTTTTGCCAAATGCTCCTTTTTGAACCGTTGAAAGACATCCTATACTGAGAAACACAAACTTAACCAATATAGCCAGAATGCTTATATCAGACAAGTGTAGGGCATTTTGCCTTAATTACGGCTCACCTGGGGGGACACAATATAAATTAATGATCTTCTCTGAAAAGAAAGTAACATAAATCCATTGTCAGAGGAGCAACACTTCATTTTCAGAATTTCAAATTAAAAATAGCTGCAAAAAGAAGACAAATACAATTTTGAGAGGGGTCCTCTAGTGATAAGAGAATCCGTTATCCTGACCCGAACCTGCACCACTAACCGTCACCAACAATAAGCATTTTAGAACTTTCCGTTATTTGATCGGACATCATTCATCGGTTGGCCCCTTTAAAAAGACTATTTTGTCTTCAGATCTTGATAGATCAGTGATCTTCAGCTCAGGTACTGCAATTCACCATAGCCTATGTACAGCCGTGCGTCCTTCCACCACAAAGTCTGTGGTATCAATAACCTGCTGAGGTAAGTACATGTCTTTAAACATAAGGCAGAATGCAATCCTCTGATGTAAAATCCAGGACCTAAGAGTTTATCCAGGGGTGAACGCCTTCACATTAAAAAGTAATCAGATTATCTCAACACAATGGAGAAGCGTGGAAGTGAGCAACACAGAATTAATTAATCCCACATCCAAAGAATGTTCTGTTCCTAAGTGAATCATATGAAAAGTAATTTCCTGTAACGGTATTACCAGGCTAATCCATAAGAAAATGTGTCAGGCTGCTGCATTGAGTCAGGGATAGCAGCAGTAATATGAGGCTTGCCACTTGAAGCGTGGATAGAGAGACAGACAGGTCTGGGTTTATGTGTGAGAGCTGCTGTAGAATACATGAACTGTGATACGTAAAATATAAAAATGTCGATCAGGGACACCACACACTGGGTGTGGATGCATACACAGACACACGTAAACTCTGATTGAAAATATATACACAGAGAGCTATGTATGTGAGTGACCAAAAAATACACAAATACAGAGCACTGGCATGTGAGAAAGAGCAGGTGAACTCTGAAGTATAAATTGCACCCATAAACTGCACCCATAGCAAATGAATATACACATAAAGTTATACGAATTAAAGAAACTCTTTGAGGTCTAAAATGTACACGGTCAGCTCTATGAGGTGAAGAAGAAACACATGAACTCTGTCAGGTAGAAGACACAATGATGTGCACACCCTGCCCATTTTTCCTAACAAGTATTTGATGCACTTTACACACTGGATTTTACTATTATCGCTGTGGGACATATTGTGGAATCTTGTGATCTTCTATCCCTCAGGTGTACTCTATATTTTGGTAAAGGTTCATGAACTTTAGTTTTTTGCCTGTGCCTATTGTTGGAAAATATTGCTGTTTTAGTTGGTAGGTCGGGTATTGCAGCATTTTTGCATATAGAATGTCAGCATAGGCAATGTTGATCCTCTGCATCTTTCCTGCAAGTACATGGGGAACCCTGTATTACATGGAAACCATTTAGAGCTTTTGCTTAATTTTTGGTTGTATTAGGGGAACATAAGATATGGTTCAGAAAGTAAAGGGTTGTTATCAGAATATAACTTTAGATTTGAAAGCCAAGAGATTTTCCAACATTTGCCATCTGCTGAGCCTATTGAAGGAGAAAAAAGAGACTAATACCAAGAAGAGATAGAGCCTGGAAAAGTGTCAAAAATAACACACACACATTCGGATGCCTAAAGTTCAACTGACGTTTAGTGCAAAATAGCAGGTAGCAAAGGAAAAACATCAAAGTCAATTGCCGTTTCAGTTGACCAGGGCTCTCGCTAGAAATGGTCAGCAGAAGCTAAAAGCTAAGGTTCAGGAAAATTCAACCCAGTATATATACAATCTCTCTCAATATAGGTCAGAGAACCATGATAACATGATAGAAACGTGTTACTCTCAGCAAAAACGTTTCTAATGTGCTGGTGTCAGCATCTTCCCCTCAAGGAAGCATAAAACGGCATATCATTCATGCACACAATGCTGGCCTATTATTCGCACAAAACCCTGCTTTCCTTGCCAGGTTTGAAAACGAGGTTATGTTGTTGGGAAATGTGCAAGGTACAACACTGAGCACTTTGGCTTCCGGGCTTACTAGGGTCATGAAACTTTTGCAAGCATTTCAATGTCACAGGAAGCTTCAAGTTAATACAAGACAGCATCCATATTTGATTAGTAGTTAATAAATTCAGGAGTATATATGTGGTTACTGCACTTCATAAGAGAAGGTAGTACTGGCATCCTTGTAGAATACATGACCACGCAGGAAAAGGGCCTGCTGAATATGCGGACCATTCTGCGCAAATGTAGAAAGTGCACCAACAAAGTGAATTGGTAAATGTAAAACTTGGAAACATACACATAGAAGCAGAAAAGGAGTACTACCTAGATCACAGGTCTCCATATTTCATTTACCATCAAAGGGGTAAGTCACGCCCGGTACCACCCTACAGCTACCTCCCTCACTTTCAGTGTTGATATTAGAAAGGTTTGGAATGCCAACACAAAGATTATACGTCAAATGACTTATAACACTGCACATAACAATTTGATAGGCGAGCAAGATGTAGAGAGAAATAATTTTTTTTTATTCTTGGTGATTTTCTTCAATTCGCTTATCATAGTGTACAGCAAACACATGTTTTGGCCTCTCTTGGCACTTTTTCAAGACTGAAAATGGTATAGAATAATGCAAGTTTTAGAATTGCTTCCACATCAGGAGCCTTTTTATCAACTCAAAATTAAGTTCATTATTCATAAAAAATATTTTTACTAAATATTTTTTAATTTTTACTCACATAATCTGTGAATACACTTTGTGATTTGTACTTTGTGAGGCACAGAAAACATGGAATGTTCATTTGAAAGACGTGGAAAGAAAATCAGAGTGACAGACTGGGCGAATCATAAATACATGTTATTGCTACTGCTAAAATATTTTGTATGACTAGGAAAAAGCATTTGGCATAAGAAAGTTAGCAAGGAATATATAGGTTGCCCTAAAAAAAAAGTGGTTCTATAGTCCAAAGTGGTCACTTTAGCTTCCAATGTATGAGTTAAGTTCTAAGCAGAGAATGAGTATAGAAGCTTGTCATAAGGAGGAGGATTTGAAATATGGAAGTTCAATGGCATGTGTGGCTACAGATACACATACTCTGCATACTCCGGCCATCTAATGTTCTAGAGTTGTGCAAGTTGTTTTTCTTTGAATAAGTCTTTTGAGTGGTGAGGTCGAGTGAATGACTCCTCCTCTTGGTGATATTGCGCATGGGCATCAACTCCATTGTTGAATTGTTTTCTCTCCACTGTCGGATTCGGACGTGTGTGCCTCCGCTCCGTGTTTCAACTCCGTTTTGATATGTTTCCTCTGTTTCTTCACTGTCCTCAACAGTTTTGCATTCGATTGTGCTTTTCGTATTTTGCGCTACTCTCAAAATTCAGCGGTTTGGACTTTGACCGACTACCCTTTGGGGCGACGCTTGTCTTGGGCCTACCGTTCTGCGTGTCAACGGCTCCATCGAACATGGGCTTCTAATGAAACAGACAACCATCAGGTCATGCCTGCGCTGCCAAGTGAAAAACCTGCACACTGACGAAAACCTAGTGTGCAACGTTTCGCCCGACCATCTAGAAGCCTAGATATCTGCCATGCTATGACATGGGTGTCGGTGCATACGTTCACAAAGCATTACTGCCTTGACAACGAGGTCACTTTGCTTGCTTCCACCAGACTTTTTGATCTGAGCCCACTTCCCAGTCCCTCCACTTTGGGATATACTGCTTTGGTATGTTTTACACAGGTGAAAATCCATCTGAAGAACAAGTTACTTACCTTCTGTAACACTCTTTCTGGTGGATACTCTGTCCGGAGATTTCTTACTGCCCTCCCACCTCTCTGTTCTGTGGAGTGGTCTCTGTTTAACAGTTGAAAAGGTCTCAGTTAGAGACCAGCACACTGTTACCAACAATTGTTTTACACTCAGCCTCTGAAGACATGGAAAGGGAATAATATGCAGCACAGCTATTTCACTTCCTGAGAAGTATGCAGCACGTTGTTACCAACAATTGTTTTACACTCTGCCTCTGAAGACATGGAAAGGGAATAATATGCAGCACAGCTATTTCACTTCCTGAGCAGTATGCAGCCAGCTTAGAGCTGTTCGGCACCACCTACCGGCAGGTGGTAGCATTACTGAAAACATTTCCAGCTCTAGGTTGGGACCTGTGGGATATTCTAAAGGTGTGTAAACCACAACTGTCAGTGGAGGTCCCTCCACAGGCAATCAAGGGGTAAGAGAGGTTAAGACATGGATACCTCCTCCCAACTAGAAATACACTCCCTCACTTGTATCCAGACAGAACGGAGCTCTAGAGGTAAAAAAATCTCTTACGTGGCGAACACCGCGAAAGGCGGAAAAGGAAGCAATTCCTTTTTGTTATTTAACCCTCACACACCCTATTGGTGTCATGCTTTATCATCGGGTTCACCCTGACTCCTAAAGGTCAGGGTGGGCTCGACCATATTTCAGGGAGCTCTTAGGAGATGTAGGCCAGGGGTTCTTAAAGAAAAAAATCCTACTTCGTTCCCCAGGTATCCCTTTTATTCTCGGGGACGTAGTGGATATTAAAAAAGTAATAAAAACGGGTCTTTTTGGAGTAATGGTCCTATGACCCTAATAATCTGCCAACATGTTTCAGCCCAAAAAAAGGGGTGGCCTTATAGGTCCTGGGCTTTGGGGAGTATACTTATCCCCCTTCTTTATGTACGAGAACAATTTTGCCTGTAAGGGGAATAAAAAGACAAAAGACATACAATTATGCAATTAAATAACCATAGTCATAGTGTACAGTCGCACCCATCATGCACGGGTGCTCTCATTCCCATACGTTCATGATCAATAATTTGTGACCGTTACTCAGAGCTGATATAGATCTGCTGATCTCGCCTCGCCCCATAGTCGGTATGCGTGAACTATCGCCTTTATTTTATTCTCATTAGTGCACATTATCTTATCCTTTATTGAATAACACACCCACTCATGTCCAATCCAGAGTAAGAACTCACTCGTACTTAACAACAGAAACCTGTGCCAATAATAGTACAATATCGCGTGCCAATAATGGTACAATCTCGCATGCGATTTCAATACAAACTAGCGTATCCCACATTCACGCTGGTGCCCAACAGCGCTCATATGCCCTTACCCTAATTGGGGGAACAAGTGTTTCTCACGGATCACGGCAAGGGCAGCCTTTTAGTCACACGCTGTTTAGGGGACAAGTGAAAACTACAGTGTTAGAATCCCCAGTATCCCACATGAGTAACACCCACATTACCTCTATCCGTCGGAATACTATCGATGTGGACTTACTACATCAAAGGACCTGCCCCTAAGGAACCTATTTGGTGTCCGTGTATCCCGGCTATTGCACCTCGCTGCTCGGTAGCCCCGCTTAAATATACGAGTCATCCCGTTTAGAAGCTGGTCAATGGGCGTCTGGATGAGGTGGGGCGCCTGTGAGCTCAGTCACTTCCTGTGCGCGTGTAGGTAGGGACTACAAAAAACCTTTTGTCTCATGGGAACCGTAGTTCCGGGTCATAATTAGTAAACGACTACTCAACTCCCATGGAATCATGGGAACTGTAGTATCGTGTCTCCAATCAGTACTCATGGTGTGCCTCGCCTGTATAGAATACCACCTCCCTACATTCTCAAAGAGTTTAAAACCCCTACAAGCATATGTTAGTTGAGGCTATATATATGTATATACCCCAGTTGGCAGTATCGCACTAGGTTGAAATACGAACCGTATGTCTGCTAATAGGTTCGTACTAGGGTTGGTCAGGCGTACTGACTGAGTATCATCAGTGGTAATGTGTGAATTGTGCAAGATTCTAATAACACAGAGGACACTGACCCTACTAAAGAGGATGTAAAACAAGAGTATGTTAAAAAAGAGAGTGCCTTAAGTGACAAGATCCAGCTAGTGTTTATTCTTAGTCAGATAGTGTGACCCTATGGTAGTACAACAAACGGACTGGGAGGGCCTCCACAGACACTGACTTAACCCCATGTCCAATTTAGTTTCTATTCAGGGTATTCCATGGGATTGAATCACTCAGTCCTCGGTTGTCAGTACCCAATTTATAAACCCATTGTTGCTCTCTCTCCAGGAGTCTCTTGGTGAGGTTAGGGCCTTCTTTAACCTTTTCGATTATGGTCCATTCTATGTCTTTGTCATCATGATTCTTCTCCACGTAGTGGGCCGTCAATTTTGTAGCTGTGATTCCTCGTCTAATGGTGCTCCTATGTTCACCAATCCGTAGCTTGACTTTTCTAGTCGTCATGCCGACGTACCTGGATCCACACTGGCATTTGATCATGTAGACCACATTAGAGGTGTTGCAATTTGTGTGGTCTCTTTGCTCCCAGTCATACTTTAGACCCAGGTGGATACTGGTGGTATGCTTCGTAAAAGGGCATACCACACAATTTCCGCAGGGAAAATGGCCCTTTACTGCTGGTTGATTCCACAATGTCAATTGGCCCTCACGTGTGGGTTCCCAGCTGTCCGTATGAACCAGTGTGTTCCTGATTCTCCTATTCCTCCTGAACGAGAACATAGGTTTCTCAAATGAAAGTCTGTTGGACGTGAGAATGCGGCAGTTTTTATTTATGATTTTTTTAATGTTATTGGAAGATGAACTGTGCGTGGTAACACATATCAGTGCTTTGGTTTCCTTCTTGGTGTTGGTTTCCAATAAGGCCTCACGTGGTGTATTCCGTGATCTCTTTTTGGCTTGCTCAATGACCTTCTTGGGGTATCCCTTCTCCTCCAGTCTCTTAGTGAGGTTTCTGGCTTCTTCATTATAATCCTCCAGGTTAGAACATTTCCTCCGTATCCTTAGATACTGTCCTATGGGGAGGTTTTCTCTTAGAGATCGAGGATGTGCACTGTCAAAGTGCAATAAACTGTTTCTGTCAGTAGGTTTTTTGTACAACCTGCTCTCAAGTCTCCCATCTTTGGCCACGATGTTGATGTCCAAGAAGGAGACACATCTGTTGTTGCAGGAGCTGGTGAATCTCAGATAGGGGTTACTGCTGTTGATCCACGCCATAAATTCAGTTATGTTGTCCTGGTCACCATGCCAAATGACAAAAATGTCATCTATATATCTGAGCCATTGTCGTATGTTGTTGGAAAAGGGGTTGTTGGACCAGATGTGTTCCTCCTCTAGGTGCCCCATGTAGAGACAGGCAATACTAGGGGCAAAAGTACTGCCCATGGAAGTCCCATGGACTTGCAGGTACAATTGGTCCTCAAATCTGAAAAAGTTTTTAGTGAGGGCGATCGGAATGAGGTCGATGATGAATCCCACTGGTGCCTGCCAAGGCCACTCTTGTCTTCTCAGTATGGTCTGTATGACCTGGATGCTCTCCTCTTGTGGTATACCCGTGTACAGAGCTTCCACGTCTAGGCACAACATTATTTCATTTGACTGGTCGTATTCAACACCTGTCAGTATGTTAAGGAGATGTTTTGTGTCTCTAACGTAAGATTTGATCTTAGGGACAAGTGGCCGTAAAAAGAAATCGGTGTATTGTGAGAGTGGTTCAAGAACCGACCCTATACCAGACACAATAGGTCTTCCAGGGGGTGGTACCCTCCCTTTATGTATTTTAGGGATGGTATAAAATACAGATGTTCTAGGTTCTTCATTGTTGAGGAAATCTCTCTCGTTCTTATTGATCCATTCCCTTTCTAGCGCTTTGCTAGTAATGTCAGTGATGGTTTTCTGCAAACGTGCGGTGGGGTCCCTTTGTATCTTCCTATAATTTCTTCCATCTGAAAGGAGGGAGATGCATGCTGATCTATATGCGTTGACCTCTTGAATTACAATCGCTTCCCCCTTGTCCGCGGGTTTGATGATCAGATTTTTTCATTTTGACAAAGAATCCAATGCTTTTCTTTGGACCTGGCTAAGGTTGTTGTAGGTGTTAAAATTCGGTTGGAGTGACTCAATTTCTTTACTGACTGCTTCCTCAAACGCCAACACCTCGGGGGGCATCATGGACGAAGGCGGGCAGAAGGTGGATTTTCCACGTAAAGTTGTGTATCCAGTGTCTTTTTCTTGTTCTGGTTGTCCCTCAAAAAAGGTTTTTACACGGATTTTTCGAAAAAATTCACTGAGTTCACAGCGGGTTTTAAATTTGTCTGTGTGTGGTCGGGACAAAACCTAGGCCTTTATTGAGTACCTCAAGTTCTTCTGTGCTCAAAATTTCTTCAGTAAGGTTTACCACCAGATCTACTTTGAGCTCGGGCCTGCCACTTGATCTTTGGTTTGACTTCTTGTGTTCACCCGTGTATCTTCTTCCCACTGGACCCTTCTGTTTCCACGTCTCCCCCGTCTGCCTCTTCTCCCACCCGACCTAAAAAATGTTGTTGATTTTGGTTCGGTTGGTAGTATGGCATTCCATAAAATTATGGTGGGCCTTGGAAAGGCTGTTGATTAAATGGACCAGGCCAAGGGAACATCTGTGGAGGATAACCCTGGTTTTGTCCACCTCTCCTCGGTCGATGTTGTCTGCCCCTCCAACTTTTGTTGGAATTGTCACTAGACCACTCATCTTGGTCTGAGTACATAGACCCCGAGTCACTTCTATTTGAAGATCCTGTATCACTCTCCGGTTGTTTGGTGTAATCATCTCGGATGTAGGGGTACACTTTCTCATGGGAATTTAAAAAAATCTTTTTGAAGTTTGTTTATTTTGCTCTACATCAAAAATTCTTTGTGTTCCCCTATCTCCTTATTCACCTCTTCAAGTTTCTTTTTAAAAACTGTGATTTTAATTTGAGTACTCAAGGCATCTTCACTTGTTTTAATGTTAACAAGGAGTGCTTCAGATAAGCATTTGGGCGTGTTAATTATTAAGATTAACCAATCGCGTGTGCATCGCCACGCGATCAGCGACCACTCTTTTTTGAAAACAGGGTCATCAAGAAATATCCGGGGTTCATTCGTGACTATTAGCCCTGTCGGGACAGCATTGCCCCTCAGATATTCGGTCATAATAGCACCGTGGAGTAAGATCTTCATTTGGTTTCTTTTCATCTCGTTTATCTCATCCCAATTCTGAGATTGATTGAGACATTGAGAGATATTTGTATCAGGTAATAACGATGGGGCTGCCAGGATCGCTGATGCCATGTCATCAGAGTATCCGATCCCCAGTTGTTCCGCCATGTTGTTGTCTTAAGGTGCTGGCGTCGTGGTGTCATGTTATTCTTACTGCAAAAATCGGAAATTAGGTGGGTGCTAGAACTAGGCAAAGGGTAATTTTATGTATACTAAGAGATGTTTAGGAAAATATCCTATACCCCACAGCTGTACGCTGCGCAAGTACTGTAAACCACAACTGTCAGTGGAGGTCCCTCCACCGGCAATCAAGGGGTAAGAGAGGTTAAGACATGGATACCTCCTCTCAACTAGAAATACACTCCCTCACTTGTATCCAGACAGAACGGAGCTCTAGAGGTAAAACAATCTCTTACATGGCGAACACCGCGAAAGGCGGAAAGGAAGCAATTCCTTTTTGTTATTTAACCCTCACACACCCTATTGGTGTCATGCTTCATCATCGGGTTCACCCTGACTCCTAAAGGTCAGGGTGGGCTCGACCATATTTCAGATGTAGGCCAGGGGGACTTAAAGATAAAAATCCTACTTCGTTCCCCAGGTATCCCTCTTATTCTCGGGGACGTAGTGGATATTAAAAAAGTAATAAAAACGGGTCTTTTTGGAGTAATGGTCCTATGACCCTAATAATCTGCCAACATGTTTCAGCCCAAAAAAAGGGGTGGCCTTATAGGTCCTGGGCTTTGGGGAGTATACTTATCTCCCTTCTTTATGTACGAGAAAAATTTCACCTGTAAGGGGAATAAAAAGACAAAAGACATACAATTATGCAATTAAATAACCATAGTCATAGTGTACAGTCACACCCATCATGCACGGGTGCTCTCATTCCCGTACGTTCATTATCAATAATTTGTGACTGTTACTCAGAGCTGATATAGATCTCCTGATCTCACCTTGCCCAATAGGCGGTATGCGTGAACTATCGCACTTTATTTATTTCTCATTAGTGCACATTATCCTTTATTGAATAACACACCCACTCATGTCCAATCCATAGTAAGAACTCACTCGTACTTAACGACAGAAACCTGTGTCAATAATAGTACAATATCGCGTGCCAATAATGGTACAATCTCGAATGCGATTTCAATACAAATGAGCGTATCCCACATTCACGCTCGTGCCCAACAGCGCTCATATGCCCTTACCCTAATTGGGGGAACAAGTGTTTCTCACGGATCACGGCAAGGGCAGCCTTGTAGTCACACGCTGTTTAGGGGACAAGTGAAAAACTTGATATTCTAAAGGTGAGCAATCTGCAGTTAGATGGATAGATGGAGTATCAACTAGAAGAAGCATTACAGGAGGTAAGTAACTTGTTCTTTCGGATAATCACCCCCTATCGCACATTGATTACATCATCCTCGCATTGGGAAGTGCTATGAAGTGCTAAGAGGTTTTCTACAGTTAGGGGTCGATTCCGATCTCGCTGGGAGAAGGCTCCGTCCGACTCGGATCCGGAGGGCTTTCCGACCGTCTCGTGCTCCGGTGCTCCGAGCGCGCGAGTACGATGCGAACAAGCGCTGATGGACACGGGTCGCTCGGAGCCCCATTGAAGTCAATGGAAGCCTGTTGTACGACGCATACATAGGCTCCCATTGACGAAAAAGGTACGTTGCGCACAAGGGCGCCCTCTGTAGTGGGGACGCGTCTGTGCCACCCGCATCGTACATGCATGTGTATGGGGGACCCTTGGGTCCCCCCCGTGATCGACTCGTAAGGCTACGGGTGAAGGGGGGTCTGGCACGGATCCCCGAAGTCCGCTTCCCGGAGCGTTTACGTGTCGGAGGCTTTGACTCGATCCGGCTGTCCGAATCGTGCATCGTACTGGCTCGGTCGGAAATCGGCTCCATTGCACGGCACGGTTTGCTTACTAGTGTGGCGTAACGTTAAGCATCACAGGGTTGTATTACATCACATGTAAATCAACGGGTTTGTTGAGAGAATGAATATGAGATAGTGGAATGCTTTCTTTGGGGAAGAAACAGTGCTTTAACTGCTCTTAGGCCTAGGAAAACATGTAATGGAGCCCATTGGATTACTCAACATTTATCTACGGCATTTATCTACTGAGTGTTTCGTTTTAAAGTTATGAGGTGAAAACAATACTTTTTTTCCAGAATTTTGATGTTGTACTATAAGGTTGGCGACAACTAAACTTGGTCGATTTAGTATTTTATTGTTATATGTTTAATTTTCTTGTTCTCTTCCAGGGGATCCTCATCAATAGTCATAAGCACTGAATATTCCCGCCCATGTGCGGGGACCCCGGAAATAATAAAAATTATATATGAAAAACATATATATATACAGCTCTATATATATATATATATACATATATCATTTTTTCTCATAGCAATGCAGTCCCCATCTAGGAGGCTAAACAATGTAATAACACATAAACTGCTTTTGCAAACACATAATATATGTATAAAAACACAGGAGGGCAAGTAGCACTTGAACTCTGTTTTTAATGAGTAAACCTCATGAAAAAAAACTGCAAATAAAGCAGACATTGTTAGCCTACAGGCTGCATTGTAAACCAATAGCATAGAAAATGAAAGCATTTTCATACAAAACTGGCACCGTGCCTTTAAGGCAGCCATGACCCCTAGCTTCCCATCATGCCTCAGGGGTGACAAGTTAGGTCAGTTGTTCTTTCCGGCTCCTTCAGTCAGGACCCTGGATTCACAGCTCTTCCCTTTTTTGACTTTCTGTCGAAAAGTATCTGATTTTTTGAAGTTTTTTGCTTTCATTCGACGTCTTTTAGCATTAGAGTGAGAGTGAAGCCTTTTTTGTGCTCCAGAAAAGGTTTATTTCTGTCAGAAATGCCTTCCTTATTTGACCCTTGCCCTGCCTGTGGCAAGAAGAAGGCTAGGTCAGACACACACCCTGTGTGTATTCTCTGCCTCCCTGATCCTCACTCTTCTGCCAACTGTCATCATTGCAAGAAGTTGTCGAGAAGGACCATCAAAGAAAGGGAGAGAATTCGACTTTATGGCCTCTCTGAAAGAGGTAGGTCTCCAGTGAGGCAGCAGAAAAAGAGAACTCGGTCGACGTCGAGCAGCAAGGTCCCGACCTGTTCTCCTTCGGCGTCGGGATCGGCGTCGAGGCTGCCGACGGCGAAGAAATCGTCGTCGAAGACTACGGTGGTGCCGGAGCATCACTCTTCTAAGAAATCGAGGACAACGCTCTCAATGTCGACGAAGGTAAAGGGCCCTCGGTTGTCGTCAACCAGGCGACGATCAACGTCGAGGAGCAAATCTCCGTCAACGCTGGCTAGGCGATCGACGTCGAGGCAAATCACTCCGTCGTCGCGACATCAACGGCGATCAACGTCGAGGCAAAGGTCTCCGTCGAGGTCAGTCCAAAGATCTTCGACGTCGAGACGCAAGACTCCGTCGCCGACGTCGAGGCAGAAATCTCCGTCGAGGTCAGTGCAAAGATCTTTGACGTCGAGGCACAAGACTCCGTCGCCGACGTCGAAGCAGAAGTCTCCGTCGACGGCAGCACGGCTGACATCGAAACACGGTACTCCGTCGGCGTCAGGTAGACGTTCGACGTCGAGAGACCGGTCGACTCCGAGACTGAGTCCTCCGTCCAAGAGGAGAAAGTCGACGTCAAGACAGGCGTCACTGTCGCCGAGACGACGGTCGACGTCGAGAAGGCAGTCGGTCCAGAGACGTTCCAGATCGACGACGAGGCACCAGTCCAAAGAAGCCTCACGTCCGGTAAGCCTGTCTACATCGCCGTCACCGACGTCGAGAACAGGTTCTCCCAGCTCTCACAGGGGTTCATCGTCAAGATCTCCGGAGGTCGTGATCTCGACGTCCAGCAGTCCAGTGTCCAGGGGACATCAGGATTCGCCGACCAGGCCTACACAAGAAAGAGAGAGCTCTCCTCCTCCTCCTCCTCCTCCTCCTCCACATTCTCCTGAGGGGCGAGAAGGGCAAAGAGCGCCTTCCATCCATCTATCACCAATATGGAACAGGCCCTTGCATCACTGGGCCACAACCCCGGCCACAGGGGCACAGCATTACTTGAGCCCCCTTCACAGATCTCCGTTGGCTCGGCTGGTACAGGCGGTGGATAGAGAGCGTACTCCATCAAGAGCCAGGGATCGCAGTCGCACTCCTGCGCACTCTCACAGAAGGAGATCTAGATCCAGAAGCAGGAGGAGAAGACACAGATCTCCAACACCTTCCTCCTCTTCCACACACACGTCACACAGAGACTATTCACCTACTCTTACTGACAGCCCACCGTCGAGGGTCTCTCCGGTGGATGACGTGGGCACTTTTCAGGACGTGCTTGGCCGAGGGGCGGCGAAACTAAACATCCCTATGCCGACTCGACAGAGTTCGTCCTCTGTTATCTTTGAGACTTTACACCAAAGGGCAGCATCTAGACCCCTGCTACCATTGGTCCTGGACCTAATAGAACCGGTTATGGACATTTTCCTCACGCAGGCGACACTTAAGACCGCGCCGGCTAGGATTTTGAAAAAATATCGTTCACCGGAAGAGGACCCGCTTTTCCTTAAATCTGACCCCCCACCGGATTCTGTAATAATCGCTGCAGCAAAAAAGACTCATGCTATTGCTTCCTCCTCTACTGTTCCACCAGACAAGGAGAGTAAAACACAGGATTCGTGGGGAAGGAAGGTATGTGGCACATCAGCCTCGATGATGAAGGTATCGAGTGCGGCGGCTCTCTTGGGCCGGTATGACAGGTCTCTGTGGGACTCCCTGCAAAGATTCACGGAGAAGTTACCAAAAGAAGATCGCAAGGAATTTGAGGAGATCGTGCATGAAGGCAGCTTGGTGGCTAACCAAGTTATCAGCGCCGTAGCTGATGGAGCTACTCTTTCGGGCTCATGCCTATGCACATGGGATATGCGCTAGAAGAACCTCCTGGCTCCGACTCACAGCGCTCAAACCAGAGGCACAGTCTCGGATCCTCAATCTCCCCTTCACCGGCTCATCTTTGTTCGGTGCACACACGGATGAAGAAATGTCCCGGATGAAGACAGAGCTAGACACACTAAAGGCCGTGGGTCTAGAGAAGAAGAAAGAGTTCCGCAAACGATTCAGGCCTTACAATCGACGATCTTCCCAACAGAGAGTTCAAACCCCTCATTGGCAGAAAAACCAGGATCAGCAGGGACAGCAAAGGTCCCAATACCAAGGCAGGCGCTCTGACAGAGGAAGAGGGAACCAGCGTCAGTCTAACACCTCCGCCAAGACGCAGACCAAACAATGAGTGCCCACTTCCCCCGTCGCCGTTCACCACTCCAGTGGGGGGAAGTATTGCAAATCATCTCGAAGAGTGGCGAGTTATCACAAAGGACCAGTGGGTGTTAGCTACGCTGCAGAATGGGTACTCTACGTTTTCGACGCCACCCTCCCTCAATCCCTCCGGTTCCATCATCGTGCCATCAAATGAAGATATTGCAAAACGAAGTTACCACCCTTCTGCGGAAATCAGCCATCGAGAAGGTGCCAATATCTCAAAGAGTGAGAGGGGTTTACTCAAGATACTTCTTAGTAAAGAAGAAGGGTCGAAAAGCAGAATACAGACCCATTCTGGATCTGCGAACGCTCAACAAGTCAATCAAGAAGGAGAAGTTTCGCATGTTGGCTCTCCATCAAATATATCCACATCTCAGGCAGGGAGATTGGATGTGTTCGCTGGATCTGCAAGATGCCTACTTTCACGTTCCGGTCAGTCAACATCACAGACAATATCTGAGATTCCTGGTGGGATCTTCACACTACCAGTTCAAAGTTCTACCCTTCGGGTTGAAGTCAGCTCCCCGAGTGTTCACGAAGTGCATGGCAGTGGTGGCAGCCGCACTACGCCGCAGAGGCATCTTCGTGTACCCGTACCTGGACGACTGGCTGTTGAAGGGTCCCTCTCCCCACAGCGTGAGGAGTCATTTCCTACAATGCCTAGAGATTTGTCACCGGCTGGGCCTTCATGTGAACTTCGACAAATCGACGCAATAACCCACACAAAGAATACATTATCTAGGAGCTCTGGTAGACTCCGAGGTAGGAAAAGTGTTTCCTTCGGAGGAGAGACAATTTTCCATCATACAGAAATGCAAACTGGTTCTACACAACAGAATGCTGTCAGTTCGTCGGATTGCCTACCTGTTAGGGTCGATGGCATCCTGCATTTTCCTGGTCCCCAATGCCAGGCTGCGAATGCGTCCTCTACAGCAGGATCTGGAGGACAAGTGGGACCAGCAAACAGCTCGCTGGGACGACAAAATAAGTCTCTCAAACGCAGCAAGAGCATCCATCCCATGGTGGATGAAGAAGGAGAATATGCAAGTAGGGATACCTTTTCATCAAGCACCTCCCTCTCAAACACTGATCACGGACGCCTCCCTCCAGGGCTGGGGAGCCCACATGGGGTCTCTCCAGACGCAAGGTCAATGGTCATTGAAAGAGCGGTCATATCATATAAACATGCTAGAACTGAGAGCAGTTCACCTGGCCCTCAAGGCTTTCCTCCCTTCGATTCAGGCAAGTTCAATCTTAGTACAGATGGACAATACCACCACCATGTACTACCTTAACAAACAGGGGGGAACTCGCTCACGCACATTGTCGTTGGAAGCTCAAGCTCTCTGGCATTGGCTCCTGGCACAGAACCTATCAATCACAGCGGTACACCTGCCGGGAAAACAGAACGCGAGAGCGGATGCTCTCAGTCGACACTTCGAAGACAGACAAGACTGGGTTCTCAACGACGAGGTCGTCGAAGGCATCTTCCAGGCTTGGGGGCGTCCCAGCATCGATCTCTTCGCGGACGACGAAAATACAAAATGCCGAGACTTCGCCTCAAGGTTCTACCGGCCAGGGTCGAAGGGGAATGCCCTTTTGATAGACTGGTCAGGGGCATTTGTGTACGCCTTTCCACCCCTTCCTCTCATCCCGAAGGTGGTGACCAAGCTGTCTCATTCGCACACGAGAATGATCCTGATTGCCCCGGACTGGCCGAGACAATGGTGGTACCCAGATCTTCTGCACATGTCAGAATGCCCTCACAGGAGGCTGCCGTGCAGACCGGACCTGCTGTCCAAGATGAATGGGAGGATTCATCACCCCAACCTTCCCTCACTGAACTTGGCATCTTGGCTCCTGAGGTCCTCCAGTATGGCCATTTAGGACTACCACAAGACTGCATGTCCATCTTAAAAGAAGCAAGAAGGCCGTTCACTAGACACTCGTATGTGTGCAAGTGGAAACGTTTTTATATGTGGTGCGTTCAAAACAATTGTAACCCAACCAAAGGGCAGGAGGAGGTTATTCTACCATACCTGCTTTACCTGTCTAAAGCGGGCTTGAAGTTTCCCTCCATTAAGGTGCACTTAGCAGCTATCACTGCATATAGGCGCTCGCCTTCTCAGCCTTCTTTCTTTCAGTTACAGGTTGTGAAAGACTTCGATCACGTCAGCTCGCAGAGTGAGCGAAATACAGAACCTCTGCTCTAAGGAACCTTATACTGTTTTCCATCTTAATAGGGTCGTATTGAGGACTCATCCCTCCTTCCTTCCGCAGGTGGTGTCAGATTTCCATGTGAATCAGACCATCTCTCTGCCCACCTTTTTCCCTAATCGCTCCACTCCAGCTGAGAGGGCTTTACACTCGCCTGACCTAAAAAGAGTTTTAAAATTCTAACTGGATAGGTCCAAGTCCATGAGAAAATCTGATCAACTATTTGTTAATTATGGGTCGATCAGAACAGGTTTTCCAGCTTCAAAACGGTCCATCTCCAGATGGAAAGTTTTGTGCATCAAGTTAGCTTATCAATTAGCGCAAAGGCCCCTTGGGCCTACTCCCAAGGCGCATTCCACAAGAGGAAAAGCGGCTACGACTGCTTTTCTTCATAACGTGCCTATCTCTGAAATCTGTAAGGCGGCAACTTGGAGGTCCGTCCATACATTTACGAGGCACTATTGTCTAGATTCGGACACCAGAGCAGACACCCAAGTAGGCCAGGCCTCCTTGAGGAATCTGTTCAGCAGCTTATTGCGGCTGTTCTTGTATGTTGGGTCATTCACTCTCATTTGCCTGCAGGTGGAAGATGGGCTTGCTATTCTATTCAGTGCTTATGACTATTGATGAGTGTGAGAAGTTGGCCTGGCATATGCTGTCCACTAATTATAGTGGGCACCTTGCACCAGTCCAAACAACCCCTTATTGGAGATAGGTTAAAGACAACCTTATTGAAAGCTATCCTAGTGGTAGCTTATGGAGAGCAGCCTTCAGGCTAAGTCTTGAAGGAATGTAAAGCAGCTTGTTTTACCAGTCTATAATCTCTTGAGTGACCAAATGAAAGAGCACCACACCAGGTATATATTCAAAATATATGTATTTATTGCTAAACACACCCCTCTAGTCTCTTTATGGGGCTAGAGTTCGAAGTACACAAGTTATAAGTTATTTAAACACAGTAATAGCACAAATACACGTTTGGGCCCTAGGGGCGTACCAAACCATATACCAATAAAGTGGTATAAGAACCACGACTGAACTAGACACTAGGCCTAGAGCCTCTAGAAGTGCTTGGACCACAAGGAACCACCCAAGGTAGTGACACGGGACCCACGGGGGACGCGTGCAGTGTAAATACACAACCGCGATACGCCGTTAACTTCTATGGAGAAAGTCGCGATCAGGAAATTAAAGAAAAGGGACACTTAAAGGAGGACTTGGAGCAAACCCTTTGAGAACTAGGTCGTTCTAGAGTCTCTACCCACGGGAGCACCGGAGTACTCGTGTTACCTCACCCAGGGAAGCCGGGTGCATAGGTGCCTTTTGGGGTCGGGTTTCGTCGTCGATTTGAATGGCGATCTGCTGCAAAGTGCTGCTGGCGACCAAGTGGAAAGTGTCCGGGTGGATCCAAGAGTGGATCGGAGATCTGAAGAACCTGAAAGCAGAGGGGACAGAGTCTGGGTCACTAGCCAGTGACCAGGAAGGCGATGGACAGATGCCCACCGATGTCGCTTGCTTCAAGTGCGTTGACGGTCGTCTTGACTCTTCAGCCACGAGGTCCAGGAGGCGTTGTCGGTGACCAGGAGCAGGATTCGGGCTGGTACACGATGTCTGTCGAGTGCTGAGGTGTCGGCGACCGGATTGGACCCAACAAGCCTTGGCAACGGCAAGTCTCAGTGAAGATGAGGATCGTCGATGGTGCAGACCAGCAGGGTCTGAGGAACTCACCCAGCAAGGGTAAGTGAGGGCAAGCCTGGAGCAACCAGGGAACCCAAGAAGAAAAGGATTGGCCTTCGTGAAGGGCTACTAGCCAACGGGCTAGCGACCGCGAAGGAGCCTCGAGACGTCGCACGTGGATCTGGCTCACAGGACACTCGTGGAGTGGAGGCCAGTGATCTTCGGTGCAGTTGGTGCTGGAGGCTAAGGCTACTCGGAGCCCAAAGCACGACTTCGTGGGAGACCCAGAAGAGGATGCACTAGCAAATGCGTGCGGTGTCCAGGGGTCACGGTTCCACGTTACCCACGACAGCTACGGGCCTCAGCTTTGCTGGGGACTCAGGGCAGCCTCGGGGAAGTCTGGAAATCCACCTCTGGTGATGCAAAGACTTCGGCGTCCGACGGGAGCTTAGGCGATGCAGACCGGACAATTGCTTCTTTGGTGCCTGCCAAGCAGGGGAGTCACTCCTTGACCCCAAGGGAGATTCTTCTGTCCTCTAGTCTTTAGTAGAGCGTCGAAGGTCCAGGATTCTGTTTCAGAGTTTCGTCCAGGGATAATCTAAAGTCCTAAGGACTGGGTTCCTATACTTATACCAAGTTTAGGGGTTGGACTACTCTGTGGCCCCACCTATGGGTGGGTCAGGGCAGAGGGGTGGCTACACCCCTTTCCCTTTGTCCAGTTCGCGCCAAAGCAGGGGCTGCAAGCGCCTGATCCGGTTTGAACTGGGGTATGCACAGGGACACCAAGTGTGCCCCCAGTGCAGGACTTCAAAGCACCCGAAAGTGCTCCCGCCCAGCCCCAATACACATTATCCTGTCTGGGGAGGTGGTCACACCTCCCTGGGACAGGAAACCTATTGTCCAGGCCTCCCCTGCCGGAGTTTCGTCCAGCAGCAGGAGGCCAGACTCGTGTCTGTGGCAGCAGCATCCATTTTGTGATGCCAGGGCTTTAGAAAGAAGTTACCGGCCAGGCCAGGGTTAACATGTCTCTCCCTCTAGAAGGGTGGAATGCTACCCCCGCCGCCAGAATTGGCGGGGGGTAGTATTCCAAGATGTTTGACACCAAACACGACATGTTTAGGTGCAGCCATTCCAAAGTTAGCATTTAACGCGAGGTTATAATGCGCTTAAGAGTATATGGTCAGGTTGCACTACAAACAGCATCAGAGAAGGGTCTCCGAACGCTGCAGAGGGGCCCTGCTCATGCAGGGGCACCCTCTCACATAGGAACTACGCACTCTGCCTTCAGGATTGATAAGGCCTGCCATAGGAGTGACTTATAGGTTTATATGTGTGTATGTATTTAGTTATATAGGTAACCTATATCACAGTAAGGGGTGCATGCACCACCTTACCCAGGCTGCAGTAGCAGACCTGTGGTGTCAGTTTGGATGGCCTTCCAGGGGTGGCATAATACATGCTGCAGCCCCTGGTAGGCCTCTGAGGTACCTATGCCCTTGGTACATAGTATACCATATACTAGGGACTTATAAGGGCACTCCAGATTCCAATCAGTGATGTGCCTAAGGCACATGGAAACCATTTTAGAGAGGAAGCAGCTAGGCTGGGGTTCTGATTAGCAGGGCCCCAGCCAGACTAATGTCGAAAAACAGTGAAGCATCAGCAAAAAGTGGGGGTACCCATGTGAAGCAGATCCTACTCTCCTTCACAACCCCCCCCCAAACGTAGGGACATTAAACTAACCTTGCCCAGTTAAGTCTTCATGTTCTAAGTGGAAGTGCCTAGAGAGTCCATCTGCATTGGCATGGTTACTCCCAGGTCTATGTTCCACTGTGAAGTCCATCCCCTGTAGGGAAATGGACCACCTAAGCAGTTTGGGGTTTTCACCCTTCATTTGTTTTAGCCATAAGAGGGGCTTATGGTCTGTCTGAACCAGGAAGTGGGTACCAAACAAGTATGGCCTCAACTTCTTCAGAGCCCAGACCACAGCAAAGGCCTCCCTCTCAATGGCTGACCAACGTTTCTCTCTAGGGGTCAGCCTTCTGCTAATGAAAGCTACTGGCTGATCCTGACCTTCTTCATTCAATTGTGACAGTACAGCCCCTACCCCCAATTCAGATGCATCAGTTTGAACAATGAACTTCTTGGAGTAATCAGGACTCTGTAGAATGGGAGCAGTGCACATGGCCTGCTTCAGGTCATCAAATGCCTTTTGACAGCTAGCTGTCCACTGAACCTTTTTGGGCATTTTCTTAGAAGTTAAGTCATTCAGGGGTGTCACTATTGATCCATACCCCTTGACAAATCTCCTATAGTACCCAGTCAGGCCTAAGAAGGCTCTCACCTGAGTCTGGGTAGTGGGAGCAGTCCAGTCCATGATAGTCTGGATCTTGCTCTGCAAAGGTTGAACCTGGCCTCCACCCACAAGGTGGCCCAGGTACACAACCTGACTCTGCCCTATCTGGCACTTAGTGGCCTTGATAGTCAGGCCTGCTTTTTGCAGGGCCTGTAAACATTCCTGAGGTGGACCAGGTGATCTTCCCAGGTGGAGCTAAAGACAGCAATATCATCTAGATATGCTGCACTATAGGCTTCCAGACCTGTGAGAACTGTATTCACCAACCTCTGGAAAGTGGCAGGTGCATTCTTCAGACCAAAGGGCATCACCACAAACTGATAATGCCCACTAGGGGTTGAGAATGCTGTTTTGGCCTTTGCAGTATCAGCTAGTCTGATCTGCCAGTAGCCAGCTGTCAAGTCAAATGTGCTGAGATATTTGGCTGAGGCCAAAGTATCTATGAGCTCATCTGCCCTTGGTATTGAATGGGCATCAGTCCTAGTGACTGCATTGAGACCTCTGTAGTCCACACAAAACCTCATCTCTCTTTTTCCACCACTGGTGTGAGGTTTTGGCACAAGGACCACTGGACTAGCCCAAGGGCTATCTGAGGGTTCAATAACTCCCAATTCCAACATTTTCTGGACTTCAGTCCTGATACAGTCCCTGACATGGTCAGGTTGCCTATAAATCTTATTTTTAATAGGCAGACTGTCCCCAGTGTCCACTTCATGAGTGCACCAGGTGGTCTGACTGGGTGTCAGTGAAAACATGTGTCTAAACTGATTGAGCACCTGTCTACAATCAGTTTGTTGCTGGGTAGTGAGGCTGCCTGCCAAGGCTACACCATCTACTGACCCATCGTCAGGGTTCTGTGAGAGCAGGTCAGGGAGTGGGTCACTCTCTTCCTCCTGCCCTTCATCAGTAGCCATGAGCAAGCCCATGTCTGCCCTGTCCACATACGGTTTTAACCTGTTGACATGGAGAACCCTGTGGGGACTCCTGGGCGTTCCTAGGTCTACTAAGTAGGTAACCTCACCCTTCTGCTCAACAATAGTGTGGGGTCCACTCCATTTGTCTTGGAGAGCTGCTGGGGCCACTGGCTCCAACACCCACACCTTCTGTCCTGGCTGGTAAACAGTCAGAACAGCCTTTTGGTCATGCCAGGCCTTTTGAAGTTCCTGGCTAGCCTCAAGGTTTTTGGTTGCCTTTTTCATATACTCAGCCATCCGGGAGTGGAGACCAAGTACATAGTCCACTATGTCTTGCTTTGGGGGCTTGAGAGGTAACTCCCATCCTTCCTTCACCAAGCACAGTGGACCCCTGACAGGGTGGCCAAACAGAAGTTCAAAAGGGCTGTAACCAACCCCCTTCTGAGGCACCTCCCTATATGCAAATAAAAGGCAGGGCAAGAGTATGTCCCATCTTCGCCTAAGCTTTTCTGGGAGCCCTTTAATCATGCCCTTCAAGGTTTTGTTGAATCTCTCAACTAAACCATTGCATTGTGGGTGATAGGGTGTGGTGAACTTATAAGTCACTCCACACTCCTTCCACATTGCTTTTAAGTACCCAGACATGAAGTTAGCACCCCTGTCTGATACTACCTCCTTAGGAAAGCCCACTCTTGAGAAAATTCCCAGGAGGGCCCTTGCCACCACAGGTGCTGTAGTGGTCCTGAGGGGAATAGCTTCTGGGTACCTGGTGGCATGATCCACTACCACCAGGATAAACCTGTGCCCAGATGCTGTTTGGGGATCCATGGGACCAACAATGTCAATCCCTACCCTTTCAAAGGGCACCCCCACCACAGGTAGTGGTATCAGGGGGGCCTTTGTAGTGCCACCTGCCTTGCCACTGGCCTGGCAGGTTACACAGGAGCGACAAAACTCCTTGGTGTCTTCAGACATGTGGGGCCAGTGAAAGTGAGGGACAATTCTGTCCCAAGTCTTGTTCTGGCCCAGGTGACCTGCCAAGGGAATATCATGGGCTAGGGTCAATAGGAAGCCCCTGAACTTTAGAGGTATAACCAACCTCCTGGTAGCACCAGGCTTGGGGTCTCTACACTCTGAGTACAGGAGTCCATCATCCCAATACACTGTATGGGGACCACTAGCTTTCCCAGCAGCCTCAGCAGCAGCCTCAGCAGCAGCTTGCTGTCTGAGGGGTTCAAGGGAGGGGCAGCTCTGCTGCTCCTGGCTCAGATCTGCCCTGGAAGGTCCCCCTGTCCCCAAGAACTCAACCTGGTCAGGTTCAAGTTCCTCTGGGACAGTTCCTTCTTCAGGACTGATATCATCCCCCTCAAGGGACTGATCTTCTTCCTGAGCCAAGGGGGAAGGCACTGCCTTAACCCTACTACTCCTCCTCTTGGAAGGCACTTGGTCCATTATTCCAGAATCCAAGGCCTGTTCAGTGCTAGACATTTTGGCTTGTGACCTGGTCACAGCAAACACATCTGCAGGGATCCCCAGCATTTCTGCATGGGTCCTGAGCTCCACTTCTGCCCAAGCAGAAGTGTCTAAGTCATTGCCAAGCAAGCATTCGACTGGTAGGTTTGCACTCACCACAACCTTCTTAAAGCCAGTTACCCCTCCCCAGGAGAAGTTAACAACTGCCAGAGTATGGTCTGTTCTGACGTTGCTAGCATTGGTCACTTGGTACATCTCACCAAGTATAACTTGCCCAGGATTCACAAGGTCTTGTGTCACAATTGTGACACTTGCCCCTGTGTCCCTAAATGCCAAAGCCTCTCGTCCATTGATTAAAGGCTGTTGTCTGTACTTGCCCAGATTACTGGGACTCACAGAGGAGGGCACATCCATGCCTCCATCACAGACTAACACAGCCTGAGTTAGTTCTCTGACTAGGTCAGAGCCCAACTCAGTACCCAGGGTGAACCCTACTAAACCCTTGGCTGGAGCACTCCCACCAACTGTAACTGTACTAGGGGGAACAGGTGCCTTAGGGGCATTGGTGGGTGCTGGACTTGAGTCTTTGGACTTGGTGCAATCACTGGTCCAGTGGGTCTTTTGCTTACAGACCTTGCACCATGGTTTTCTTTGGCCTTTCCCTTTTGTAGACTGTGAATCCCCACCTGAAGAAGATTTTTGGGGGCCTGGTGAAGACGTTTGATCTTTACCCTTCTCCCCACCCTTTTCAGAGTTCTTAGCATCTTGCTTCTTAGGGTCCCCACCTTGGTTCTGTACCTTCTGCTTCACCCTGGTTCTGACCCATTTGTCTGCCTTCTTTCCCAATTCTTGGGGAGAGGTCAGATCAGAGTCCACCAGGTATTGATGCAACAGCTGATTTTGACAGTTATTAAGAATCTGCTCCCTCATTATCAGATTGTACAATCCTGAGAAGTCACACACCTTACTGCCCATCAAACAGCCTTCCAGAGCCTTAGCAGAACAATCCACATAGTCTACCCAGTCTTGAGTTTGTGCTTTTTGGGTATCTCTGAACTTCAACCTGTACTGTTCAGTGGTTAGGCCAAACCCATCAATAAGAGCACTCTTCAAGACCTTGTAATTATCAGCATCCTCCTCTCTAACAGTGAGGAGCTTATCTCTACCTTTGTCTGCAAAGGAGAGCCACAAGATTGCTGCCCACTGCTCTTGAGGGACCTTCTGTACTTTACAGGCCCTCTCTAGAGCAGTTATCCACTTGTGGATGTCATCCCCACTCTGGTAGGGAGGGACAATCTTGCTCAGGTTCCTATGGTCATAGGACCTTTCCCTATCTCTAGGGACATGGCTGCCACCATGGGACTCTAGTCCCAACTTTCTTCTCTCTTTGAAGAGATCTAGGGACTCCCTGTCTATAGCCAGTTGCTGCTTTCTGAGTTAAAAGCTGAGCTTCCTCATATTGAACCAGCCTCTTTCTCCTCTCATGAGAGGATTCCCTCCTATGAGATGAGACAGAGGTCCCTATGGAGGTGCCAGAGTGGTTAGATTCCTGAGAAGGAGATCTAGACTTTCTGGGCACACTCATAATCCTTCCTGGGGGGACAAAGTGGGTATCATTCTGATCTTCCTCTTCATCGTCCACAGGAGGGATTGGGTTATCCAGGTCAGGGTCATTGTCACCCTCCTGGCCAGTTTCAGAGGGGGAGCTGGGGGTATTTCTACCCCTGGCCCCATCCTCATCTTCTGCCCCACCCTCAGCTCCTACCCCTTCAGTCCCCAAGGGCTCTCTCTAAGATGTTGGGTGGTGGGACTTTGTCCTGTCTTCAATTTCCTCAAGTTACATAATGCTCTCAATTCCAAGAATGGGAGTGTATCATACTTGGAGGGGAGAAGCCCATGGGCTTCTGGCAAGGACTCACTGGGTCCTGGCTTTGAAGACATCACTAGTGAGGTGTGGTGTATGCACTACCTACTCTAGTGTGGCCTACTAAACTCTCTTGAGTTGTAGAAAGGGTGTGCTATCCCTTAACACACAACTCTAAGTTCAGTAGAACTTACTGTATTCTAAGCTTAAATTATATGTACCTTAGGTACCTTTAGTGGTTTTCAGTTGATCAATTCAATTGAGATTATCTGGTAAAACAATAGCAAGCTGGAATCCCACACGCTGCACACCAATGTGAGAAGTTGGCCTGGCATATGCTGTCCACTAATTATAGTGGGCACCTTACACCAGTCCAAACAACCCCTTATTGGAGATAGGTTAAAGACAACCTTATTGAAAGCTATCCTAGTGGTAGCTTATGGAGAGCAGCCTTCAGGCTAAGTCTTGAAGGAATGTAAAGCAGCTTGTTTTACCAGTCTATAATCTCTTGAGTGACCAAATGAAAGAGCACCACACCAGGTATATATTCAAAATATATGTATTTATTGCTAAACACACCCCTCTAGTCTCTTTATGGGGCTAGAGTTCGAAGTACACAAGTTATAAGTTATTTAAACACAGTAATAGCACAAATACACGTTTGGGCCCTAGGGGCGTACCAAACCATATACCAATAAAGTGGTATAAGAACCACGACTGAACTAGACACTAGGCATAGAGCCTCTAGAAGTGCTTGGACCACAAGGAACCACCCAAGGTAGTGACACAGGGGACCCACGGGGGACGCGTGCAGTGTAAATACACAACCGCGATACGCCGTTAACTTCTATGGAGAAAGTCGCGATCAGGAAATTAAAGAAAAGGGACACTTAAAGGAGGACTTGGAGCAAACCCTTTGAGAACTAGGTCGTTCTAGAGTCTCTACCCACGGGAGCACCGGAGTACTCGTGTTACCTCACCCAGGGAAGCCGGGTGCATAGGTGTCTTTCGGGGTCGGGTTTCGTCGTCGATTTGAATGGCGATCTGCTGCAAAGTGCTGCTGGCGACCAAGTGGAAAGTGTCCGGGTGGATCCAAGAGTGGATCGGAGATCTGAAGAACCTGAAAGCAGAGGGGACAGAGTCTGGGTCACTAGCCAGTGACCAGGAAGGCGATGGACAGATGCCCACCGATATCGAGTGCTTCAGGTGCGTTGACGGTCGTCTTGACTCTTCAGCCACGAGGTCCAGGAGGCGTTGTCGGCGACCAGGAGCAGGATTCGGGCTGGTACACGATGTCTGTCGAGTGCTGAGGCGTCGGCGACCGGATTGGACCCAACAAGCCTTGGCAACGGCAAGTCTCGATGAAGTTGAAGATTGACGATTGTGCAGACCAGCAAGGTCTGAGGAACTCACCCAGCAAGGGTAAGTGAGGGCAAGCCTGGAGCAACCAGGGATCCCAAGAAGAAAAGGATTGGCCTTCGTGAAGGGCTACTAGCCAACGGGCTAGCGACCGCGAAGGAGCCTCGAGACGTCGCACGTGGATCTGGCTCACAGGACACTCGTGGAGTGGAGGCCAGTGATCTTCGGTGCAGTTGGTGCTGGAGGCTAGGGCTACTCGGAGCCCAAAGCACGACTTCGTGGGAGACCCAGAAGAGGATGCACTAGCAAATGCGTGCGGTGTCCAGGGGTCACGGTTCCACGTTACCCACGACAGCTACGGGCCTCAGCTTTGCTGGGGACTCAGGGCAGCCTCGGGGAAGTCTGGAAATCCACCTCTGGTGATGCAAAGACTTCGGCGTCCGACGGGAGCTTAGGCGATGCAGACCGGACAATTGCTTCTTTGGTGCCTGCCAAGCAGGGGAGTCACTCCTTGACCCCAAGGGAGATTCTTCTGTCCTCTAGTCTTTAGTAGAGCGTCGAAGGTCCAGGATTCTGTTTCAGAGTTTCGTCCAGGGATAATCTAAAGTCCTAAGGACTGGGTTCCTATACTTATACCAAGTTTAGGGGTTGGACTACTCTGTGGCCCCACCTATGGGTGGGTCAGGGCAGAGGGGTGGCTACACCCCTTTCCCTTTGTCCAGTTCGCGCCAAAGCAGGGGCCGCAAGCCCCTGATCCGGTTTGAACTGGGGTATGCACAGGGACACCAAGTGTGCCCCCAGTGCAGGACTTCAAAGCACCCGAAAGTGCTCCCGCCCAGCCCCAATACACATTATCCTGTCTGGGGAGGTGGTCACACCTCCCTGGGACAGGAAACCTATTGTCCAGGCCTCCCCTGCCGGAGTTTCGTCCAGCAGCAGGAGGCCAGACTCGTGTCTGTGGCAGCAGCATCCATTTTGTGATGCCAGGGCTTTAGAAAGAAGTTACCGGCCAGGCCAGGGTTAACATGTCTCTCCCTCTAGAAGGGTGGAATGCTACCCCCGCCGCCAGAATTGGCGGGGGGTAGTATTCCAAGATGTTTGACACCAAACACGACATGTTTAGGTGCAGCCATTCCAAAGTTAGCATTTAACGCGAGGTTATAATGCGCTTAAGAGTATATGGTCAGGCTGCACTACAAACAGCATCAGAGAAGGGTCTCCGAACGCTGCAGAGGGGCCCTGCTCATGCAGGGGCACCCTCTCACATAGGAACCACGCACTCTGCCTTCAGGATTGATAAGGCCTGCCATAGGAGTGACTTATAGGTTTATATGTGTGTATGTATTTAGTGATATAGGTAACCTATATCACAGTAAGGGGTGCATGCACCACCTACCCAGGCTGCAGTAGCAGACCTGTGGTGTCAGTTTGGATGGCCTTCCAGGGGTGGCATAATACATGCTGCAGCCCCTGGTAGGCCTCTGAGGTACCTATGCCCTTGGTACATAGTATACCATATACTAGGGACTTATAAGGGCACTCCAGATTCCAATCAGTGATGTGCCTAAGGCACATGGAAACCATTTTAGAGAGGAAGCAGCTAGGCTGGGGTTCTGATTAGCAGGGCCCCAGCCAGACTAATGTCGAAAAACAGTGAAGCATCAGCAAAAGTGGGGGTACCCATGTGAAGCAGATCCTACTCTCCTACAATGAGGATCCCCTGGAAGAGAAGGATAAGTTACTTACCAGTAATCCTAGTTCTCTTCCAGGGGTATCCTCATCAAAGTCATAAGCAACCCACACGCCTCCCCAGGCAAATTAGATTTTTTCTTCATTGTTAAAAAGGATATCTTTGTGCCCTGATCTTCAGGGTTACGCAAAGAACAACTGACCTAACTGTCACCCCTGAGGCATGATGGGAAGCTGGGGGTCATGGCTGCCTTAAAGGCACGGTGCCAGTTTTGTATGAAAATGCTTTCATTTTCTATGCTATTGGGTTACAATGCAGCCTGTAGGCTAACAATGTCTGCTTTATTTGCAGTTTTTTTTCATGAGGTTTACTCATTAAAAACAGAGTTCAAGTGCTACTTGCCCTCCTGTGTTTTTATACATATATTATGTGTTTACAAAAGCAGTTTATGCGTTATTACATTGTTTAGCCTCCTAGATGGGGACTGCATTGCTATGAGAAAAAATGATATACGTATATATATATAGAGCTGTATATATATGTTTTTCATATATAATTTTTATTATTTCCGGGGTCCCCGCACATGGGCGGGAATAATCAGTGCTTATGACTTTGATGAGGATACCCCTGGAAGAGAACTAGGATTACAGGTAAGTAACTTATCCTTCTCACCTATTTGCTCTCTTTGGGTATTTGATATTCTGTTTTTGTTATCCCCAGAAATGCAGGGGTGGCTAGTTACATTACAAAGTGGGGGGGCACGGTTGCAAAAAAAACGTAGTGAGATGCTGCTGCGCTGGCCCTCCGTGTCTCTTCTCTCCAGGCAAGAGGCAGGCGGGTAGAAACGGATAGAAGCAGCAGTGACGAGCAGGAAAGGTAAGTGGTTGACTTCATGCCACGTGCCGAATCCAACCAATCCTGGAACTGCTCTCATGCTGTTGAGAGCAGCTCCAGGATTGGTTGGAGCAGACTCACCCAGAGCTCATTTTGATGCTGGGGCCTGTGCCAGCAATCCCCCGGCTGTTTCACAGTGCAGGGATTGCTGTCTCCGAAGTGCTCATGTCAGATTGACCGGCTGTAGACAGCCGGCCAATCTCACATGCGCACTGAGCACCTGCAGATGTATCCTGCAATCCGCAGGAATGTGCCCTGCCCCCACCAACACACTCGCACTAGGGCAGCACACAGCCAGATTAATAAAATGGTAAATTACCATTTTAATAATTTATCTGTGCTCACCAGCTGCGCTCGCAGCAGGCGGGGCAAAGCTCCTCCACCCATTATGAAGAACCACCGCTGCTAAAATGTAAATGTTTTTCTTTTTTTTGTCCTGTGTTTTCTTTATGTTCTGTTTTGCTCTGTGAAATAATATATTGTGGGTGCGAGCCGATATACTGTCAGGAAGTTTGGAAATGCTGTGGCTATTACTGATTCACGGTTCCATTGTGGTCTATGTAGAAAATGGCCATATACAAAGCTTCTGTAATTTAGATTCATATAAGAACTCCAAGGTTACATTTTTAGTAAGCAATACTCGCGCCTTGGCTAGACCTTATTGGCTACGATACTGCTACTGTACAAAGTAAATTTACACGTTTAAATCACTGGGGGGGAGAAGAAAAAGACCCCAGAGCACTGCTGTGAAATTTGGTAATGTATGAATAAAAGTATTTCTATAGACAACTCGCTTATTTAAGCGTGTTGCACTCAGTGCTATAAGTGTACAGCTTATGAAATGGTGATTTATTTATATGGTGCTTTCCGTACTCTTTGCAGGCCTAAATCGATTTGCTTTATATCATTGGTCTATTATAATTTTGCACCTGCCCATTAATTAGAATCCCTTCAATTTACATACAAATACAAATTGCATTAGAGCAATGATTTGAGGCTTCAGCGACATACACCTTCAGGAAGGTTGATAGATAGAATCACAGTGAACGAGCAGGTATTATTAAGGGAGAGGGGGAAGAGGTGACTAGCTGCATGAAGAAGTGTCATCAGGTATTGTGAAATACAGCATGTGTGCCAACAACTCACGTTAGCATTAATATATAAATGCACATGCAGTTACACAGATTATACAATGGATGGCTAGTAGCACGGATAATTCATATGAAAGGCTGCTCATACATATAATGGTACATAGGGCACATCAGAACGCCCAACTTCACATTTTCTCGATTGAGGACGCAGAATGGGAGGTTAATGTACAGTATCACTTGGTACATTACTGATTACATCACGCACAAGAGGCGGGCTCAGATACACAAAAGCTTATTTCAGTGTCTGTTCTAGCACGAGCCATCATATTGACAACGGCCAACACAACACTGACACCCCTATATGCGGTTCGAAAGAGAAGGCCAAGTTACGATGACCCAATTGGCGGCTCAGAAAAAAGGAGTGCATGTTTCACTATAGCTGTTGCATTGGTACACTGCTACTGGCTACTACTGGTACACTGCACCTTCAGACATATTGGCATGCCTCTGCTGTGTAGACAAGAAAAAACATGCTTACAAACTACAAACTGCCCAGTTACTGCTAAGTAAATCTATACCTGCAATGGCAGGGATGATGGCCTTTGTCTGTGTAGCAAAGATGGCTGTTTAAGAAAGGATAACATTAGTGAACTTAGGGCCAGATGTAGGTAAAGTCAGTTTTGCGAGTCCTTAATAGCGATTTTTACTGAATCGCTATTAAGGAGTCGCAAAATGGAATGTATGTAGAAATCGCAATAATAATTGCGATTCCTTAATATTCCTTAATTGCGAATCGCAAATTGAGATTCGCAATCAAGGAATACCTTCCCATTCATTCCTATGGGCCAAGAGGCCCATAGGAATGAATGGGATTTGCGCACGCAATTTGCGAGTAACCAAGAGGTACTCGCAAATTGCGTGCGCTAATTTCAAGGGTGCAAGGGTTCCAAAAGGACACCCTGTTGCACCCCTGAAATGTGCATGTGTGCACATGTGGCGCACATACATGCCCTAAGGGCATGTATGTGCGCCACATGGCACTTTGAAAAAAGCAAAAAAGTGCTTTTTTAATGAAAATCGCAAATTACCACCAACTTGAAGTTGGTGGTAATTTGCGATTCCTTAAGGCAATATCGCAATTTGTGATGCCTACTAGCATAGCATTTAGGGAATCGCAAATTGCGATTCTCTGAATGCTTGCGCACAATAAGGAATCGCAATTTTTGCGATTCCTTATTTTGCGAGAGGGTATTTGCCTACCTACATTGCACACAATTCTGCGAATTTCAGCGTTTGCGATCGCAATTTGGCTTCCTACATCTGGCCCTAAGGGTCTTAGAAGGACCCTACATTATGCTCCTGCAGCTGCCATGCTGTTTGCGTTAATCATGGAGTTTGTCTGCTCTTAGTCACTTCATGCTGTGCAGCAGCACACTGTCACAGCAATGTTCTGGGTTTATGACGAGGAGCACAAACCTCTTGTGGGCGCTTTCAAATTCATGTAATTACAATCATAGATATTTCTGGATTATGACTTGTGTGTTGCTCATTCTTGATACCTGTGATTTCTTGTTATGATACTTTGTCATGCATATGCATACGTGTTTTTATGATTTTCAGTTTCTTGTTGTGCCTTCATCATCCTATTGTTGTGATCACTTATACTACTTTTCTTTCTTTTCTTTGGGTTTTCATGACTGGTCACAGCTATGGCTTTCATAATGTAGTTGTGTGTCCTTGCTTTTTTCCAGCTGGCAGATATTATTTCAGCTCTTATACCAGTTTCAAGAACAATTCCCCCATGCCTTTGGTTAAAGATTCCATTCATGTGTTCTTGTATTGTATTTCTCTGTCTGCTACTTCAAAATGTGTGATCTGTCACAGTTGTGTCTGTTGTACTTGGATTCGTTCACGTTGCCAAGTGCTCCACACATCCATGCCTATGCGTTAGTGTACATTTGAATGGGATAGATCTATTTTCATAAACTCTCTGGTATATTTATGTTCTCTCTTTACATTACTTTTGAACCTGGTTTCATGAAACACAGTTTATTAAAACTGAGGAAAATATAAAGTGATGGGTAGAATGCTTAAATATAGTCTCAGCAACAGGTAATCGGCTCTGGACATATTCCATTCTATGGGGACCAGATAGAACTCTTCCAAACATGATTTTAAAAGTCACTGTGGCCACCATTACACGTGAGCTGGATTTAGGTACGAGGACTCTGGCTGTTAGTAATTAATGTTTCTGGCCCGTAGTCCGCATCTAAGTGAGGTTACTATGAGTTATTCTGCCTGAAATGGAGAATAACGGATCTGGTTTCACCGTGTCAAAAGCCTCAAGGGGAAGAATGTATTTTACAATACCCTGATGTATACTGCTCTGTATAAGCAAGTGCCCTACAGCTTAACTCAATTCACCTCAATTTATATTAATCTAATATGCGTACTTTGATAATTCTATGACCGGAAGTATTGTGAGGAAGTGGTTTGCTAGGTGGTTGAAATACCAACAAAGAGGCCTATTCACCAGTGCAGTGTTGAGTATATAAAGTAGCGCTGCACTGCTGTAGTGCCCCTTTAATAGCTCACAAATGCTGTTCACTAATATCTGGCCTGGGTGCTCCACCTACACCTGTCTTGTCTTTTAGATGTGGTGCTCTCCACCCACAAATGAGGAGAACTCCGCAAACCTCATTTTCTGTTGATAGGGTAAATGTGGGAGGGGCAAAGGGGACTGGCAGGAAAATGGGAAATATTTACTACTAAATGGGTGGAGTAAAGGGAAAATTAAGGAAGGCATAAGGAGTCACATGCTAAAATCAAAACTCAGCCATACCAGAGTTACCACCACATCTACTCCAGTAGTACTCCTGACCTAACAGGCTGAATTCTACTCCAGATAAGCATTGGAGTTAGTCATGCCACCCAAGGCCAATTACTGGTACTGCAAGGCCGTACAATAGAAGGCAAGGAATAAATAACACAGCACGTAGGGAAAATAGGTAAATAAAGGAAAAATATTATTTGTCAAAAATTAAAATGTTTTCGAGCCTAAATTATTAGGGAAGGTCCTAGCTGATCATTTCCGGACTTGTGTGACAGACCTAATTCACCCGGACCAATCGGGCTTTATGCCCCATAGGGCCACCCGCCATAATATACGGAGAGTACATAACGCCATAGCGATGGCCCCCACATTGGGGCGTCCAGCAGCCCTATTATTAGCGGACATAGATAAAGCTTTTGACTCACTCAGTTGGTTTTATCTGTTCCAATTACTCGAGGTGGTAAACTTCGGCCCTCGCTTTATAGCATATGTCCGGTTACTCTACACTGGCTTAACGGCTTCTGTTCGTATAGCAGGACATCATTCTGATCCATTCCCCATCCGCAGAGGTACAAGGCAGGGCTGTCCCCTATCCCCACTGCTGTTTGCTTTAGCAGTAGAACCCTTGGGGGCCTGGGTTCGTAGTGACCCGGTGCTCCGTGGGTTTGAATGGTCCCAATCACACTCAGACCGCATCGCGCTATATGCGGACGATGTCCTCTTCTTTATGACAGACCCGTGGTTCTCTGGACCTCGCATCCTACAAATCCTTAGAGTGTTTGGGGAAACTACCGGTCTACATACCAACCCTGCTAAATCTGTGCTCTTCCCAGTATGCGGCAATCAGGGACGGGGCACTTGGGCGACACTGCTGTCACACGCGACAGATGGTTTCAAATATTTGGGCATCTTATTATCACCAAGCCCTACAATCTTTTGGGCCAATAATATCAGCTCCTTGCTCGCGAGTCTAACTAATGAAACAACAATATGGTCCTCCCTTCCACTATTGCTATATGGTCGATCTGCCATTTTCAAAATGGTCTCTTTACCCAGAATTCTCTATAGACTGCAAAACTTCCCTTACAAGATCCCGCGCTCCTGGTTTGCACAAGTGAATGCTATACTTAATAAATTTCTCTGGAACGGTGGTGCGATCAGAGTAGCGCTACACACATGCACACAGTCTACATATTGTGGGGGAATCGCAGCGGCAGACGTCTATGCTTACTATGTAGCCTCTCATGTCCTGATACTAAATGAATGGTGGTACAACTCCCCAACTGACCCGGCTTTCGCACTCGAGCACGCTGCAATGGGACAGACTCCCCTTCTCCAGCTCCTCTATAGTTCCGACTCCCTGGAGCCGTTGCCCTCGGCAAGTCAAGTAGTCATACAGCTCTGGCGGGACACGGTCAGACGGATGGGGTGGCACGGGACACTAACTCAAACAACTCCCCTGTGGAACGGCACATACCTCCGTCGGGTGGCAGCCTTGCAGGGTTTCCGTGGGTGGGACGTGGTGGGGATCTCGACCCTGGGAGATGTGATGCGGGGTACTACACTGAAATCATTCCAGCAACTCCAAGTAGATTTTCAACTACACAAGACCCAGTTCTATAAATACCTCCAACTCCGCCATGCTCTGACCCCCCTGATCCAGACCCTGGAGTCCTTACCGGAATTCCATCCTCTTGAAGGGCGCCTCTTAATGGGGGATTTAGCCCTACACAAAATCAGACAAACCTATCAAACACTGACCACTCACACCCAAACCACCCTCGACAAGACCAGACGCGCATGGCAGGAGGACATTCCCGATCTGACCGACGACGACTGGGCAGAGGCCATTGCCAGCCCTCGGGCGCGGCAGTTTCCACACGGTACCGTCTCACACAATTCAAGTATCTACACTGCGCTTATTATACCCGAGCCAGACTCTGGAAGATGGGCGCCATCCAATCACCTACGTGCTTACGATGCGACAGAGAAGAAGGGACATTTTTCCATACTGTCTGGGGCTGCTCCGCGTTGCAACCCTTCTGGCGCAGGGTATCCTCTTGCCTCAGTAATGTATTATCATGGGAACTCCCATATGACCCGCGACTCTTCCTCTTGCATAGTATGGATGAGATAGGGGGCAATAAATATAAACAGCATTTACTTTTTTTGGCCCTTACTATCGCTAAACGCGACATTGCACAGTTATGGAAAGGGACTTCCCCCCCGACTTTAGGCAAGTGGAAAGCAGAGCTAGATAAATGTATGGGTGCGGAAATTTCAGTGTTTTTGGCACGTGGTTGCCCCCATAAGCACCAGAAGATCTGGACTCGCTGGGCAAAGTATCGTGGGATCGAGCTCCCTCCCCTACCATCCCCGGACCCCTAACCGAAATTACCACATAGGTATATTCCTCTACACATAATTACTCCACACTATGTAATTGTTTGTCATCCTGTGAGAGTATCTTAGATATGAATACGTGAGTCTGGAATTCTCTGCATATTGTTTTGGTTGTGTTTCCCTGCATGTTCGCAGGTATTGCCAATGTTTTGAAATAATGGTATTTCTGTCTAATTTGTTTTCTTGCAGGTATTTGTAGGGCCTTGCCCAAATCTCACCTAGAATAACCAAATAAAATTTGTTTAAAAAAAAAAAAATGTTTACATTTCTTTAAAACATCTTTAAAATATTAAACAACTCAGACACAACAGTAAATACAGCAACGTTTATCAGAGTGAGTCAGGACTCTACCACACCAATCCACAGGAAAAAATCACTACAATATCAACCAGTCAGTCACACAGTATCCACATTAGAAGGTAAGCCGCAAACAAGCATTTTGGTAAATATCTTTGTTGCCTTGCTCTTCATTTTGAGCAGCAATTACTTGAGGAGGAGAGAGGGGATTTACAGGCAGAAGATCAGCATCTTTGTGAAGCAGGCAGACGATCAGCATCTTTGGGAAGCTGTGCCCCTTGATGGAAGCAGGTGTTCCCTCCACCAATGGCCCTTCCCCTGGACACCCTGCACGTCAAAATTCTGCCTCCACTCCACTTCCTGATCACTGTCGCTCTCCGCAGTGAGCATTTCACAGGCAGTCACAGGTAGTCTAATCATGGTGCTTGCTACAGTTAGAGATGCATCACAAAGTGCATCAGTTTATCACCATGTCACAGTGACTGGTGGAAAGCCAACATATGGCAGTGGAAGTCTGCGCCACTGCCCACTCCAACCGGTATTGGGTGACATTGACTGCACCCATGTTGCACTTCAGCTATCCCACCACAGGGGACACCATGTCCACAAAATACACTGCTGGCATCAATGTGCAGGCTTTCTGCAATGCGAGGGCCTGCTTCATTGATGTATTCTGCCTTTCCTGGGTGTACACATGATAGCTATGTTTTCCAACAGTCCAATCTTGCACTTTAGTTGGTTGCTGGGAATTTTGGTGACGTGGCTTCTAAGTAAGTTCAGCAAAGTCACACTGGGTTTGCTTATATACCTACTAAATGGTATTACAAACAGAGTAACTGATTACCTCACCCATTCACTATATACACCCATGAGACTTACAGTGAATGCATATATGTATATAATGTCTGCTGTATTCTCAAGTTCACCACATTTTGAATCATGTTTTTTGTTGGAGTTGATGCTGAGTATGCCCTCTGTCCCCATCCAGTGGTGTACTGCATGTGGAGCCCCATTCAGCCTGAGACCAATAATTATTTGGGAGACATGGGAGACTCTGCGGCCCCTCATCACATTCTGCAGGGAGGGGCATCATTTTGTGTTACACCACTGCCCATTTCCCCCCACCCTTTCATCGTCCAACTGCGCAGCCTCAACAGAGATGTAAACGAACACTCACACTTATGCAAACCATCTTAAAGTGCATTTTTAGTATCCTAAGGTCATCTTTCAGATGTTATGACCATAAAGGCAGTTGCTCCCAGAATTAGTATACAAGATTATTGTACCTGTTGCGTATTGCACAACATAAACCTATTTAATCTGTCTATGTAACAGAATTTTTGGCCTCCCCTTATAGGATTACTACGTAGTCAGGGCAGAGTTCTCTGTCAACCATACTATACAAGGTATGATATACAGCAACATGATGTAGGTCATATCTGAACCATTCAAGACCCACAACACAATCCTTCTCCATCTTCTTGCTTCTTTTGCTTTATAAATTCTCCAAAACGGCTGAGGATTGAGATAAGAGGGCCCCAGATTTTCTCAAGAGAAATTGGTGATCATTGAGGAGGGGGCCTCCAGGAATATCCTCAGCTTTATGGGAGATCTGAAACTCGACTGAGCAGTTAAATACATCCTGAGATATGGCAGGACATAACCACGCACTTCAGGACAGTGGGGGTTCATGCTCGAAGAGCCAGCGAGTGTGACTAGCGCTGAGAGGACATCTGGCGCTGTGCAAGTTGGAGGATGTGCTGGTGATAGCCTGCCAGCTCCATACGCGGTATCTTAGACTCTCTCCACTACACAGAAGGGTCCTGAAAACAGTTTGACCGACAAGCCGTGATCAGCTGGAGGCCCATAAGCAGCAAGGTGTAAGTCTTACAGTATAAAGTATATACAATGTAAAACTTTATATGTTCTTTGAAAGTTTCATGGTGTCATGTCTCATGTTTAATTTGTTTTTTAAGTTCATGCTGTCAGTATTATATTGTTGTCGGCTAAAACATGTAGTTGAGTGATTGTATTTGTAAATTATATTCTAATTTTTATTAAATAATATCAATGTGTGGTATATTGTGTTGGTACATGTGAACTTTTAAAACAATTTTATCTATATATTTTGTAAAAAAAGACTCATTCAGTGTTGTCACATGACTTTCTAATGTTCAATGTACATAAAATCTAATCTAGATCATGTCAGACACACATTACAGATAGTGTAAAACGCACGTGTTTGACATTTTTTAACAGCCAAGTAAACTGGACACTGTCATCTTATGTCATGCAATGTAAAATTGCCTGTATCAGCTATCAAATGCCCACATAATACCCATGCATGCTGTACCAATGATTAATTATTCAAATGCTCCAGTTTGCAATCATAAGGGGATGTTTGGGTGGGACTGTCAAGCCATCCCATTTCTGTTTTTATACCATACGTAAATAATAATGATTAACTGAGAAATAATATGCTCTTCATCTGCACCATTGGTAACCAGTTTCCCACTGATAAAAGTGACAGGTGGAAATTACAGCCTTGCATGGCAAAGTGTGAACATTTTCATCCTTTGTCTCATGTAATACTCTAATATTACAATATGTGTTTATTTACATAAAGAAGTGATCTGAAAGAGACTATTAGTTAGGGATTCCTCACCTAAGAATTACCCCCAGGCGTCAGACTGGATCCGGAGAATTTTTCTTCAGCAGTACCCCTGCGCGTCGGTAGGTGGCGTCGGTCGACTCCTCGTTCGTCGTTGGTGTCGTGGTCGCCGGAATGACGTCACGGTATCTACTTAGACGCCGCCCCTGCGCGCTGACGTCAGTTCTTTCTTTTTCCGTGCCAGCCAGCGCAGAGCGGGAGAGAGCGGTATCACGAGTCACTTTTTGACTCTCCTTTTTGTGACTGTTTGCCGACATCTTTTTGAGTCGTTCGACTCCTGGTGCACGTAGGGATGTCCCGTCCTCGAACCGGCTTCAAGTCTTGCGACTCCTGTCGCAAATTGATGTCGGTTACGGACCCGCACCTCGTGTGCCTTTGGTGTTTGGAGCGCGACCACGACCCGAAGTCGTGCTCCGACTGCTGGGCCATGAACCCGAAGTCTTTGCGGGAGCGGTCCCGAAAGCTTCTCGAGGCCCGGCAGTCTGCTCCGCGCCACTCGAGTTCCCGGTCGAGAGGGAGGTCGCGGGACCGGTCGCGGAGCCATTACCACCACTCGTCTTCGGGTAAGTCAAAGCACAAAAAGAAGGCGAAGACGCATCGTCGCTCTTCATGTTCTCCCCGTCCGTCGGCCGACGCAACGCGGGTTGCGGAAGGTAGTCATCCGGCTCCGCCCGCGGAGCCTGCTGGGTCGACCCTGAGCCTCCCTCCCTTCCCAGGAGCCGGGGCAACCCATGCCCAAGTTCGTAGTTTTTATGAAGCCCTCCACTCGATCTTTGGGCAGCCCGACTCCGCTGGCGCGACTTCGGGTCCTGCAGACTCGTCTGGGGGCTCTAGGCCTTCGATGCCGGCGGCTTCGGCTCCGGCGCCGCAAAACCCCCAGGGATCCAGGCCTGGATCCGGATCGGCGCAGGTCAACCTCGTGACATCTCCGGCGCCAAATCCAGTGGCTACACCTCCGCCCCCTCTGACGCCGGTTGTGTCCCCAGCCAACGTCGACCCTAGCCTCCCCCTCGATGTGGACACGGAGCCGGACTGGCGTCGACCGACGTCGGGACCGGCGCCGACCGGCACTTTTGTACCACTGTTCTCCCCTGGTGTTCCCTATCGCCCTGAGTGGCTACCATAGGAGGGTGGGGAGGACTGGGAGGGGTCTGTGGACCCTCTGGCAGACCAGTTAGAAGAACCGGACTGGAGAGAGGAGTTGGGTGAGGCCAGTGGTCTGGACACCTCCCCAGACCTTGGCATGCTATCTCCCCCTACCGTGGCTACGGAGGAGGGTGCATCATATGCAGTGGTGTTGCGTAGGGCGGCTTAGGCCTGAAACCTTGAGCTTCCTACGGTGGCGGTCAGGACTAACCTCCTGACCGAGGTGCTTCAACCTGCAGCGGCCTCTTCGGAGCCCCTGCTGCCATTCAATGAGGCCCTCACGGATATCATTTTGGGTACTTGGTCCAAGCCCAACACAGGGGCTCCTGTGGATAGGATGATTGCTCGACGCCACTGCCCGGCTCCGGGCAACCCCATTTTCCTCTCCCAACACCCCACCCCTGAGAGCTTGGTGGTCCAAGCCTCGACTTCCAAGGGCGCATTCCCTACCGCATCACCTGATAGGGAATCCAAGAAGCTGGACCACCTTAGGAAGGAAATGTTTTCTTCCTCCAGCTTGGACTGCAGTCGGTGAACACCGCATGTCTGTTGGGCCGTTACTCCCACTCTGTGTGGGACACGGTTGCGCAAGTGCTGCCGCAGTGCCCGGAGGAGGACTGGGCCGTGCTCTCTCGTGCAGTTGCCGAAGGGAGAGACGCAGCGAAGTTCGCCATACGTTGTGGACTGGACACCGCCGACTCACTGGGCAGGACAATTTCAGCGTCAGTAGCCCTGAGATGCTACTCCTGGCTGAGGTCCACTGGCTTTTCGGGTGATGTCCAAGCTACGCTTTTGGACATGCCCGTTGATGGCCGTCGCTTGTTTGGCGACAAAGCAGACAACGCGCTCGAGCGCTTTAAGGACTCCAGGGCTACGGTCAGGTCCTTGGGCCTCACTTCTACCTCTCGCCCCGCGCAGTCTGCTTTTCGCCCCTTTCATGGCCGCCACGTTCCATCCAGAGCCACAGGCCTGCGCAAGCAGTCCAGCCTTTGCGAGGCCGGGGACCCACCGTCGTGGGTCTGGGGGCCAGCGGGCGGGCTAGTCCACCAGCGCCCCCTCTGCAGAAGCCTCCAAGCCCGACCTTTCAGGGCCACCATTCGGGCTACTCCCTCCCCTTCGAGACTACCCCTCCATCCATGCCACCTCAATTCCATCGCATGTCGGAGGATCACTTGGCCCTTCTCCAACAGGAAGTTACTCTCTTGGCCAAGGGAGCATCGAGCGAGTTCCTGCCCCAGAAGTAGGTCGTGGTTGTTATTCCCACTACTTTCTGGTGCTCAAGAAGGACAAGGGCCTGCGTCCTATCTTGGATCTCAGGAACGTCAACCCGTCAACCGCTTCCTCCGGAAGGAGACGTTCAAAATGTTGACACTGGCTCAGGTCCTGTCTGCCCTCAACCATGGAGACTGGATGGTAGCGCTGGACCTGCAGGACGCTTATTTTCACATCCCCGTCATGCCGGCCCATCGGCGTTACCTACGGTTCACGGTAGGCCACGAGCACTCTCAGTTTACCGTGCTCCCCTTTGGCCTTACCAGCGCCCCTCGGGTGTTCACGAAGGTGATGGCGGTGGTCGCAGCTCATCTGCACAGATCAGGGGTTCCAGTCTTCCCCTATCTTGACGACTGGATGTTGAAGGCGGGCTCTCCCCAGGCTGTCGTCTCCCACCTGCAGACTACGGCCGACCTCCTGCATTCGCTGGGGTTCTCAATCAATGTGCCGAAGTCACACCTGATTCCCTCTCACAAGCTCCTTTTCATCGGAGCGTTTCTGGACACAGCGCAGTTTCGGGCTTATCCTCCCGAACAGCGAGTCCGGGATATTTGGGCTTTGATTCCGATATTAAAGCCTCTATCCCGGGTTTCGGTCAGACTGACTCTGAGGCTACTGGGCCTCATGGCCTCCTGCATCCTGCTGGTGGACTATGTCAGGTGGCATATGCGGGCTTTGCAGTGCGACCTGAAGTTCCAGTGGGCACAGCATCAGGGGAATCTTTCTGATTGCGTCCAGATCTTGGAGGGCACTGCACACCAATTGCAGTGGTGGCTAACGGACTAGGATTGGGTCAACGGCAGGTCCCTCTCCCTTCCCCAACCAGAGTTCACAGTGGTGACAGATGCATCACTTCTGGAGTGGGGCGGCCACATGGGGGAGGCGGAGATCAGAGGCCAGAGTTCAGAGTCCGGGAACCACATCAACCTTCTGGAGCTTCGGGCGATCCGTCTTGCACTGAAGGCATTCCTTCCTTCTGTCAAAGGAAGAGTAGTGCAGGTGTTCACGGACAACACCACCGCCATGTGGTACTGCAACAAACAGGGCAGGGTAGGGTTGTGGACCCTATGTCAGGAGGCACTTCGTCTCTGGAAGTGGCTGGAACATCAGGGCATGTCCCTGGTGGTTCAACACCTGGCAGGTTCTCTGAACGCCAGGGCGGACGAACTCAGCCGCCGCTGCATGATGGATCACGAATGGCGTCTTCACTCGGAGGTGGTGCTAGGTCTCTTTCAGCGGTGGAGAGAGCCTTGGTTAGATCTATTCGCCACTGAAGAGAGCGTGCAATGTCAGAAGTTCTGCACATTGGAATTTCCAAGGCGGCACTCGCCCTGCAACGCTTTTCGTCGCGAGTGGAGTTGCGGTCTTCTATACGCCTTTCCGCCTATACCACTTCTACCCAGAGTGCTGAAGAAGATCAAGCGGGACCGGGCCCAAGTCATTCTTGTGCACGAAGAGTCTGGTATCCCGAGCTCTTGCACATGGCCATCGATCCTCCGATCAGACTGCCCCTTTGGGAGGATCTTTTGTCGCAGCAGCAAGGGACAGTCCTCCACCCGAACCTGTCCAGCCTCCACCTCCTTGCGTGGAGATTGAGCGGCGACAGTTGACAGCTTTCGACCTTCCTCTCGAAGTCTGTAACGTTATCTTGGCAGCCAGGCGTCCCTCCACCAAAATGGTATACGCCTGTAGATGGAACAAGTTTGTGGCATGGTGCGCAGCAAAGGCTGTGGATCCCCTTTCTGCCCCCCTTTCAGAGGTTCTCCTCTTCATTCTTTCTTTGGCCCAGCAGGGCTCTGCTCTGGGCACTCTAAAAGGCTATCTTTCGGCCATTTCGACATTTCTTCGGCTTTCTGACCAGCCTTCTCTTTTCAAGTCCCCTGTTGTAAATCGCTTCCTTAAGGGCATTACTCACTTGTTTCCTCCAATTCCTTTCGTAATGCCCCAGTGGGACTTGAACCTGGTTCTGACCTATTTTATGTGCGCTCCTTTCGAGCCACTACATAACTGTCCTCTCAGACTTCTGACACTCAAAACTGCCTTTTTGGTTGCCATCACCTCTGCTCTCAGGGTTAGTGAGCTTCAGGCTCTTTCTTCAAAACCTCCTTTTCTGGCTGTTCATCAAGACAAGGTTGACTTTCGAACTCAACCTTCTTTTCTTCCCAAAGTGGTTACCTCTCCACATAGAACAGACCAACACTTTGCCCACCTTCTTCCCGCCCACGCATCCTTCTAAAGAGGAGGAGAGGTTCCACCGTCTGTATCCAAAATATGCGCTTTCATTTTATCTGGATCGCACAAAGCAAATTCGGGTGGATGATCAGCTCTTTGTTGGCTATGTGGGTGCCAAGAAAGGTCAAGCCGTGCAAAAATGGACCATCTCTCGATGGGTCGTTCTTTGCATCAAAGTCTGCTATTCCTTAGCGAAAAAGGAACCTCCAGTAGGGTTGCGTGCCCATTCCACGAGGGCGACGGCAGCCACTACTGCTTTGGGACGTGGAGTTCCCCTTCATGACATCTGCCAGATATCTACGTGGGCTTCATTGCACACGTTTACTAAACACTACTGCCTGGACAGCCAAGTCCGGAGAGACGGCTTCTTTGGCCGTTCGGTTCTCCAGGACTTTCCGGTGTGAACTTAGTTCGCAGACCCACCTCCGGGGTTGGTATTGCTGGGGTATCTATTCCAAGGTGAGGAATCCATAACTAATAGTCTCTTTCAGATGCACAAGTTACTTACCTTCGGTAACGATATATCTGTAAGAGACATATATTAGTTATGGATTCCTCACTGCCCCACCCATCCTCCCCGTTCTGTGAACTGACTTCTAGGGTGAGGGACTCCCTTTCAGAGCCCTAGTTTTGTGCACCAGTGGTCAGTGTCTTGCATGGCTCTGCGCTTCTGGCGTGGAATGTCGCGTAAAGAACTGATGTCAGCTCGCAGGGGCGGATTCTAAGTAGATACCGCAACGTCATTCCGGCAACCACGACGCCAACGACGAACGCGGAGTCAACCGACTCCACCTACCGACGCGTAGGGGTACTGCTGAAGAAAAATTCTCCGGATCCAGTCTGACGCCTGGGGGTAATTCTAAGGTGAGGAATCCATAACTAATATATGTCTCTGTCTGGGACCACAAACCCTAATAGCTGCACTAGATTGTATACCGTTAAGGGCATCACAGAACCTGAGATTTGGAATGGGAACCACTATTTTGATTGCACCACAGTCCTGACATGAGCAGATGGAAGCAGCTCTGTTGGAATCCTGAAAACTTTGTTCGTGCATCTATGTAAATCTGAATGCTATTGGAGAGGAGTCATTTCCATCATCCATCTGCACAGGAAGTGACATCACTGGATTTCCCATCATCCATCTGCACAAGAAATTACATCACTGAATTCCCCATCATCTGTCGGCACAGGAAATGACATCACTGGATCTCCCATCATTCATCTGCACAGGGAGTGATATCACTTCTCTCCCGTCACAGGACCCACTTAATGGTTGCCACAGCATGGATGCGCCGCTGGCATGCCAAAGACAAGCCCACCTGTGCCCGTCTGATCCTGGACCGTGCCCAGCGCCTGGCACTGCCATTCTGCGACCCTCTGTGCCCTCAACCGTGGCTGTTCCACATGCTGCTGCCTCACCGCACCACACAACACTGAGGGAGCTTTCTCCTGTGCTTCCTGCAAATTTTCATGCACTTACCCACACCCAACACTCACTGCACCGACAGTACCCAAAACCCCACTCTTTCCCACTCACACAGTCGTGCAACCACCCACACAACACTTCACACTCGCTTGCATGCTCCTCAACGCACGCTCACTTATCAAACATGCCACAGAGTTCTGGAACCTGCAGCACGACAATGCACCAGACCTACTTTTCCTCATAGAAACATGTCTGAACCCTGCATCAGCACCTGACATCGCCACATCTATCTCCACAGGCTACAAGGCTGCCAAGCAAGACTCACTTTAAAAGCCCTGAAGCGGGATCACCATCATCCACAAGAACACCATCAGCTGCACCACAACCATGGACACATCATCCTCCAACATGAAACACCTGTTGTTCAAGCTCCACGTCACATCCTACTTCAACCTAAGCGGCAGACTCAACTACAGACCACACTCGCCCTCAATGCTAGCAATTACATCCTAGTCGGAGACCAGAACATCCACCTGAAAGACCACACTGACCCCAACTCAAAAGCACTCGTTGAAGACCTTGGAAGCCTAGGCCTTAGCCATTGAGAAAATAAACCTACCCACGTGGCCACACACCTCCTGGACTCTATTTTCACCAACTTCATCAACATCTGACTTAACGAGCCCACACCAGTCCCCTGGACAGACCATGCCCTTGACAAGTTAAGCATCCCCGTCCCGGTCCAACACACACATGCCACCACCAGACCAGCCTGCTGAAACTAGAACAGCTTCACTAACGAGGACTGTAACACCGCTCTCAACACCTACTGACCTAAACACAGTAAAATCTCCCCCCACCTCCCAAAATCATCACAAATTTGAACAATTGGATCACCTCCTGTGCTGACTCCCTGGCCCCCTCAAACACAGCAATACAACAAGATCCAGACCCCAGGCCAATTGAGAGTGAGCCAAGACAATGCAGACAGGCACACGTTCAAATCCGCCTTAAGACGCTACCACCAAATGATCCGGACCATGAAACGCGCCACTCTGGCAAACCGCATCGATGCCAGCACCAACAGAAGCAAAGCGCCCCCAATTCGATGACCCCCTCGCAAGACCTCTGCAATAATCTCTCTCAATTCTTCAGCAACAAAATCATTAACATTTACAGCAACTTCATCATGCAACCGGTCCCGACAGACCTCACCAAACGCATTCCGATCTTACCCAATGGACCAATACTAACATGGCCTTTCATCACTCCAGAAGAAACCGCTGCCACTATGACGTCCATCTACTTAGGGGCCTCCTCGGACCTCTGCCACCACTACGCCGACTCCAAAGGACTGCAATCCCTCAGCAGAATGCTCACACCCATTTTGAATGTCTCAAACTCTTCTGCGACCTTCCCAGATGCTTGTAAACACACAACGTTTCTCCCATTGCTGAAGAAACCCTCTGTGGACCCTTCAACAATCGCCAACTATAGACCGATCTCCCTGCTACCATTCCCAGCCAAGGTCCAAGAGAACATCATCAACAGTCACCTCCTCAAATACTTCAACGACCACCAACTCCTCAACACCACTCAGTCTGGTTTCAGACTCAACCACAGCACAGAAACTGCCCTCATCGCTGCCACGGATTACATTTGCATGACTATGGACGGAGGAGACATGGTGGCCCTTATTCTCCTGGACCTTTCTGCAGCATTCAACACAGTATCTCACCCCATTCTCATCCAATGCCTACATGACATGAGAATGTAAAGACATGCACTCCGAAGGAGCTGCTTGTTCCTGACTGGAAGAACCCAGTCGATCAGCCTGGCACTGTACACCTCAGACACCCGCAACCTCATCTGCGGAGTTCCACAAGGATCCTGTCTGAGCCCGGCCCTCTTCATCGCATACATGATCCCTCTACGCAGCATCATCCACTCTCACGATATCACCATCCTCTCCTACGTAGATGACATGCAACTCATTCTCTCCCTCCTGAACAAGACACCCAGTACCCCGATCAAGTTCAATGCCTGTATGACTGAAATCACCCACTGAATGAAGATAGCTGTCTAAAGCTGAACATCGACAAGACCGAAATCGTGATCTCTGGGGAGAGCACATCACTGTGGAACTCCATCTGGTGGCCAACAGACCTAGAACCAACACCCACCCCCACGCCAAGAACCTTGGGATCGTCAACGACAGCAAACTTAACATGACCACTCAAGTCAGTGCCGTCACAGCCTCATGCTTCCATACCCTGAAGTTGGTGAGGAAGATTTTCAAATGGCTCCCAATCATCACCCAGGAAACAGTCACGCACGCCCTGGTCACAAGCAATCTGAACTATGGGAACACCCTCTATGCCAGAATCAACAAAAAACTCACCAGAAGGCTGCAGACCATTCAGAACTCAGCAGCCAGAATCACTGTCAACCTCCCACACCGCATTCATATCACACACACCTGAAGGAGCTCCACTGGCTCCCCATTCACAAACGAGCACAATTCAAACTCCTCACCCACACTTTTAAGTTATTACATAACACGGGCCCAGCATACCTCAACAATCTCATCTGCTTTCTCAAACCTTCTAGACATCTACGCTTGTGCAGACTCTTACTTGCACAAATCCCACACATACAGAAAAGCCAGATCTGGCGGCCGAGCCTTCTCTTACATCGCGCCTAAAGCATTGAATGACCTGCCACTACACATAAGAGCCTCCTCCTCACTTGCTGAATTCTGCAAGAAGCTGAAGACCCAGGCTTTTGAATAAGCCCTCTAGGCCCTAGGTGTGCTCAGACTCACATCTGCTCAGTCCCAGGATACCCTTCTGGGTGATAGTGCGCTCTACTAATTTGCATCATATTTAATTGGGACCTACGAACATAGCACTGTAGAGTGGAGAGAAGTGTAGTGTAGAGAATTCTGAGTCATGTCGTCACAGACTCAATATAAATGCTGGCAGAGTAATTCAAACTTGGATCTTAAAGGCACATGACGTTTAAATCTTCTGCACACCAGTTTGTGTTCTCAGAGACAGCAGCACGCAACAGGCAATTTTTCAAATCCAAAACCCCCAGGATGGCTGACACAACAGTGGATGCCATTTTAGCCAATACGAACTCAACAAAGGGTGATCAAACTGTTATATTATGTTATGTTAAATGGATTTCTGAAGCGCATAGCTGCCCGAGGGCTTCCCAGCGCTAAATGAGTGAGCTGTGGAAGAAAAATAAGTAAGTATGTTGAAAGTACTGCAGAAATAACCATGTCTTTAACTTTTTCCTGAAACTAGCTTCCACTTCCACAAATCTTAATTCACGTGGCAATGTGTTCCAAAGCTTAGGTGCCAAATGTGAGCTGGATCTACTTTGGAAGTCAAATCTGTATAAAACCGATATCTCTGCACTCCAGGCGCGACTATGTGCAGCAGAAAAGAGACTAGAGGACATTGATACCCAATATGATTAGCTTTTTGACTGGAGTTGGGATGTTGTTTTCTCAAGTATAAAATCACTGATCTGCAAGGTCGAGCTAGGAGAGTTAATATCTGCCACTATGGGATCAAGGTTAACAAGATGATGTGATTGGTTTTTTGATGGAAATGCTGCCATATCTGCTTCAACTGCAGTGCATTGAACCACTGGAATTCCAGAGAGCACAATAAAATTAGAGTATTAAACAGGACTGCAGGTTGGACACCGCAACCGTTCATAGCATGTCTTCCGTACGGCTAACAAATGAGAACTATGCTCCTAGTAGGTAAGAAGAAAAATGGTCCATTCCTGGTTGATGGTCATTCAGTCTTTATTTAGCAGATTATTCCTCCAACACCAACTTGAAACACCAAAATATTTGCAACATTGTGGCCTCAGATGCACCAGTGGGACATCAATAAGGTATATTAGATCACCCCTACGTGCTGATCACCCTGGGAATTCACTGACCCGGATGACTAAGAAGCCTTTTCGGATTTGCTGGGTGAATTGACAACAGGCAAGAGCAACTACACTGCACTCCTCAGTCCAAGAGACGTCATGGCATTAACATGGCTGGCCCATGAAACAGACTAGGCTGTCAAGGAGCTTGCAGCATGAATCTGACATGGAAGGACTTCATCAGATTGTGGAGACACTGAACAAAGACAGGGACAAGTCACATTCCCCATTCAAAGCGACCCCAGATTCAAGAGATAACAGCCTTCCCATTTGACTGGGGACTTGTCCGAAGGAAGCTGATGATATCTGAAAAAGTTTGCTTCCTCCTATGAAATGACGTTTGAGATGTTTTTAGTTGTTTCTGATTTTTACATCTTGATGGATGCTGTAGTGTGGATGGATATTGTGTTCCAGCTGCCTCTTTATGCTTCTGGGAGTGCTATCTTTGAGTCTCATTGCCAACATTAATGGGCCTTCTCTCCGTCAAATCTAGTCTCATCAAGCTCCTAAATGTCCTGATCCTTAATGTAGGACTTTTATAGACCATGACAGCAGTTATGCCACGTGCTTGACAGACTCTTGTGGGAGGTGGCCCTGTGAGTGAAATGTTAAATGTTCACCTTTTCCAAACAATACAATACTTATGTTTGTACTGTTGATTCCGATTATGATTTGAGCTTTAGAGACATGCTTCGAATGGTTGTGACCTGCTAGTTAACTATTTGGGTACATTCCTGAATAGTAATGGAGGAGTGTTCTTTCTATTCTCTAATGTCTCCTTCCGCATCCATATTTGCTCCATGTAGCAAGAAATGATCTAGCAGTGTCTCATTGGTTCCCTTTAAAGACATATATTTCCTTAAGACAATCCCCATCTTGCTACATATCCACATTTCTTCAGTCTCCCTCCGTTGTGTGTATGGACCTTCCTTGAGCTTCTGTGTTTTTGTTTTGTCGATACTGTAGACCCTAATACTTTGGCGAGACATAGTTAGGGCATGGATGTGGTGTTACACAGCGTATGAACTAGCTTGTGGCACACTAGCTTGTGACACATAGATAGCAGAACCAAGCCTTTTCTTGAGATCCTTGATACCTTGGACCTTCACCTCACTTTTTCTGTCTGTTTCTTCCTATACAAACACCTGCTTATTTAGTGTTAGATATGTTGCCTCATAAGACTCTTTGCGCATCACTTTTCTCTCAAGCAAGTTTTACCGCTTGAGATTGTGTCTCTGTTTTCCCTGTTTTGCTATACAGCCCTACCAATCACTCCTCCAACAGTGCCAGAAGAATACTTCCCTCATCATTCTCTCGCATATTGAGTGAAACGTACGATAGCGAGTCAGTTCTCCTTTAGTTAAAGCAGTGGTGCTATACAATGGCTACTCCTTTAGCAATTGTCAGGCTGAATGTTAATGCTATGTCGCACTATGTGAAACAGAAAGACATATAACATTATTTAAACACAAAGGAAGAGGACATAGCACTGGGTGGGGCGGTTATCTGCAGTAGTAGGACCACAGATCATCATAGGCATCTCTTCATATCCCAGAACTGCTGTAAGAAATGTGGGCTTGCGCTCCTTATTCAAGAATTGCTCCCATGCAAAGTCCTTTGCTGAAACTGGACAAATCAAGAAGGTTGGTTTACTTTTGCTTAACCTAAAATTTAGTCTGACAGCATTATGGTGGTTGATAGAATTTACGCACAGAATATTTGTAAACAGCGTTTCTTGGCTTGCTTTAGGATTTTTCTAGTGTTATGTTCTCACTTTATTACTGTTTGAGTACTGCTTAAATACTTTACACATTGCCTCTAAGTTAAGCCTGACTGGTTTGAGCCAAGCTACCAGATGGTTAAGTACAAGTTTATTTAGTAACTGTTGTGGTTCACCCTCCCAAAGATTGTGATTATTATAGGAGGTGGGTTCTCATCCGCCTCAAATAATACTCCTATTTCTTACATGCAGGATAAAAAAAAACCTTAAACAGCACCTATGTACATATTTGGCAGAACATGAAGGCTCAGCAACTTCAGCAGGTATACTCTGGGCTGCAGGAAAGGCCATTTGGAGGGTATTATTATGATTGAATCTACCATTGCAAACAAAGTTCCCTAAAAGACCAGTAACCCCTCAATACCTCTGTCAGAGATCTCTGTAAACAATATGCTGAGATCCCCTCACTTATGGCAAAATGCTTGTTGGAAACAGCCATGTTGCTTCTTAACACCTTTTTTATATAATCCGCAGAAAAAACCTTGGTCATATTGAGGCAACATCGATGTGGACATGGTGAGAAAGCCAACACTCTTTTGGCAGCTCAGTTACGCCAAAGAGAGACTCAGCTGACAATCTCAGCTATGAGAGATGCTAGGGAGTGATGTTTTGGCGCATATTGTGGCAATTGCTGACAGGGTTGTCTCCTTTTAAAAGCTATTATATGGCTTAGACTAAAAAGACATGCAGGAACAGATAAACAAATTCTATCGACCTCTGTACCTCCCTGAGTGGGTAGAGAGCTTTTGAGGGTGAAATTTTCAAAGAGGAATTTGCTGAAGCAATCTCAACACTATCAACCTGTAAATTTCAAGAAGAGGATGGGTATCCAGGAGAATGTTACATGGTTTCAAAAACCCTCTTGGCCCCCTTATTCCACCAAGCTGCTAAGGGGGCTGAACTCAAACACTCCCTGGGATTTATTTCTAACAAGGCCTCGAAAAATCTTACCCAAGGCGGATAAAGACCCCATGGAATGTTCAAACTATTGTCCAATATCTTTGCTCAGTTAGGACATCAGGATATTGACAAAGATGTTAGCAATGAGATTATGTAGAGTTACTGCCATGTTAATTTATGATTTTCAGGAGAGATTCTGTACCTGGACACACATCTCAAATTCACATACGAACACTGGCACATCTCCGATGGCAGACTAAAGACTACCCTATAGAAATCGTAGCTATCTCACTCAACGCCAAAAAGAAGTTTGATCGGATGGAATGGAAGTATATCTTTCATATTCTTACTAGAGAAGGGTTGGGGGTGGATTTCATAAATAAAATTTGTTTACTATACGGTTCACCCATGGCTGATTGTGAGAGACCTGTACAGAACGATATGTATGAAAAATGGCACTCGCCACGGGTGTCTGTTGTCCCGCCTCTTATTCCTTTTGGCAGTATATCCCTTAGCTGTGGCTATCTCAGATAGTACATGGGATTGGCACTAGTGTAGGTACAGCTAAAGCATTTTTGTATGCAGACAACATTAAACTAATGTCCATCCCAGGAATCTTAATTCCCTCTGTGATGTCTATCATTGAGACCTTCTCACACTTTACTGGCTATAGGATCAACTGGGATAAGCATGAACCCCTTCCAATATCCAGGGTGAGTACCAGGGCTAGCCTTTATAGTTTTGATATGTAATGGGTACCGGCCAGCCTCTGTCATCTTGGCATTAATATTAGTATGGATATTATATTATATTAAAATGAATAGGGTAGACGATAATTTACTGTCTGTTATAAGCTGCACTAAGCAGGACTTTTTGGTTTGGACTCCTAGATCATGTGCTATGAGGCAGGATATAAACCATCAAAATAATGATCACGCTTTGCTTCAATTACATTTATCGACAAGCACCACTCTGTATTCCTTAAGCGATATTGGTACAAATTGACTATTCGTGTAGGCTGAGACTGAAAGTGTCTAAACTCTGGGCACATACCTTGACTGGGGGCATTTGATTGCCTCTTATGCGGATGTATAGTCTCTCATTTATCACAATTGACATGCTGTATGCAACACTTTCAGGAGATGCCTCTATGGGTATTGCTGGAACACAAACTCTTGACTTCACAGACCCGTTCCACCAGTCTACATGACTGAGAAGATGGAGATCAGTAAAGATAACCCATACTTAGTTCAACACTGTGAGCATGGAAGACTGTCTTTTCTCTGCTTGGATACAATCTACGCTGTATAAGAGAGCACCAATATGGCATAATAGATTCAGATGGGAGGCAGGGTGTTTTTTGTGGCCAAATTGACATGCAGTTGGTCTACATTAACTTGATCAACTTTCTCAAGATGGATGCATTAAAAATAGCCCGAGATACAGATAGAATATGGGCTGTTAGCAAAGGGCTATTGGAAGTATTAGCATTTGGTGCATTTTCTCAGGGTCAATTTGAGAAAACCACTAGCTGTTCTGACTGAGGCACCTGTCGCGCAATATTTGAGGATCTGAGGTTGTTTTTGGTCTGTACATAGTTATTACTTCTAACTTACATTCCTCAGAGGTTCAGAACATCGCTAGGCTTTACTGGCAGACGCTACTTGTAAAAAACTATTTCCCGGAAGACTGGACCAAACTATTACACTATCATGATAGGGAGTCAAATTGGAAATTTCTGTACTTCAAGGTTTTAAATGATTGGTACTGAACATCCCTTAAATTGAAGAAGGTGGGCTTGTTTGGTCACTCCAGGTTTTGGAGATGTGACATGGATGATTGTAATATTTAACATATCCTCTGAGAATGTCAGATGTTGAAACCCTGTTGAAATACAGTTTGGACCAAACTGCAGACACTGGGGACCATTGCTTTCCAGCCTTCCCCATATTTGGTCCTCTTACATGATGTTTCGGCTATTGTTGGTCTGAGTGTGCACACCCACAGATGATTAGCGACCCCTTTAACAGCAGCAAAGCTCTGTATACTCTGACATTGGTGACAAGTGACTATCCCCACTTATGATAAATGGCTAACTGAGCTTCATAGAATTGCACACAGCCAGAGGATCACATATAAAGTGAATGATAAACTAGAAGTATTGATTCAATATGGAGCACTTTTCTTTTATTGTGAAGGAATGTATAATATGCATTGTGGGAGGGTCACATGAATAATGCAAGCAGATGCTTGTGGGGTAGGACCGCAACTGCAGGGGCACCTTCCAGTTCTACACCAATCTGAACCCATGTGGATCCCTCTGTCTCTGCTCTCAGGACCAACTAAGCTAACCCATGGGTATTCCTTAGCTGTCCGTGGCCAGGACCAGGCCCTAGGCCATCCAGGTGTCTCTGGTCCTTGCCATCTAACAGAGTGGGGGGCGGTAGCCCCAGGTATATAGTAATGTTGCTCCACTCTACCTCTCATCAGTGCAGTTCTACTCTGCCACTGTTCCCTCAACCCAGGGTCTGCATCCTCAGGCTGACCAGGGGTCACAGGCGAGGTTCTCCGTCCCCTCCTTCTGGGGTTCCGTACCCTCCGAACCTAAAACTGTCAGGGCGCTGGTATCAGCCCTCCCACAAAATTCTCCCACCGGTTCAGGATTTCTACCCTGCAACTGGTCTCCCAACCCAGGGACCAAACCCTCAGGTTGAACCGGGGCCAGAGGCGAGAACTCCATCTCTCTGCACCCCCTTCCAGAGTTCTGCACCCTCCCACCTAGAGTGGTACCGCAGAAGACAAAATGGTAGGGACACTGCTAGCAGATGTCCTTCCCTCCAGGTCAGACATTACCTCCTGAACCTAGCCTCCCAACTCTGGGACTACACCCTGCGGCTGAGTATTTGCCTGGCAAGCCAGGACTTCCTGGGGAGCACACCTACCCCCCCTCCCCCCCCCCAAGGGTAAAACATACCTCGTGTGTTGCGTGACAGTCTGCCTGATGCTGATCTCCCGACCCCTGCCCATCTGACAGTGCGCGAAGACCCCCCCAAACAGAAGCGGTGTCACCATGGTCATTACTGGGGAGCTCTACTCTCAGAGCTCGCCCCTGACCCACTGGCTCTCCCACTGGGGACTTCCTACCCCTCTCACCCCTCCATCTGGTCTTCTGCACCCTCCACTCAGGAGTGGTGCCGCCAGACACTAGAACTGGTGGAACGCTGCTTACAGATGCCCCTCCAAGTTCTCCTGACACTAGGAGATCCCCCTCAGCGGCTGACCTTCCAGTACAGACTAGGCTCCCCTCCTGGTGTTCACTCATGGAACCAACCAGGCCCTGGGACTGGGCTTTGGGCACCTTGGGGCACACCCCATTCCCACTCCTTCTCTTCTGAGACAGAACACAGGTCCTTACACCCCTCCCACTACACTGGGACCTATCTGGGCTATCACAAACCTTTCCCACCACCCTCGGTTGGAAAAAACCTGTGCCACTCCCTTTAGAATCACTCCCAAATGCCTTTCCAGAACCTCTGGTACTCACCCAGAGGTCTGCCTCCGGTGCAAGTTCTCTGGGATCAGAGATCTCACACCCCAACAGGTGTTGGCGTAGCCCTGGAAAACAACAACGGAACATGTGCTCTCTGACAATCAGATTAAACAGCCCTTCAATATTGTTTGCTGTGCTACCCTTCACCCATCCTTCCAGCGCATCACAACATTCTTCCACAAACTCCCCCCAAGACTGATGAAACAGTTTCCTACTGCCCCTGAACCTCAACCTATACCCTTAAGGTGTGACACCCTCCTCCTGGGAACTAGGTACCATGCTCTGGGATCTGGAGGTGGAAGTTTCTACACTGGACACAACATTGCTGCCACCACTGGACTCCACCCTCACTGGTGAATCCAGAACAATGAAACTACACTCAGGGGACAACCTATCCTCACGAGGTAGCTTCTCTCTGGCGAAGGCCCTCTCTGCCTCCGCCATCCTCTCCTGAACTAAGGCTCTCTCCACATCAGCCTTTCTCTCCTCCATAACCAGCTGCGCCAGCTCCTTGGCATGCTCCAATCTGAGCCTTTCCAAAGCCAGCTGGTGCTCCCTTTCTTCCCTCCTGTCCGCCAACTCCTCTGGGGACAGAGAAAGGGATGGGGCACTACCCCCGACACTAGACCCAGCAGGGGACTCCCTCTCTACGGGGTCCTCACTACCTACTGGCGTCCCTGCCCAGTCATTTCCTCCCTCCTGTTCAGACTCTTCAGGGTCTCCCTCAAAACCACCACCATCTTGGTATGCGGACTGGGAACCCTTCCACCCAGCGTACTCATGTTTCCATTCATCCTCTTGCCACTTGAACATGACTTTCTGAAGGCCTAGCTGGGTGTCTTCTGCAGTCACTACTATTTAATACTCTCCCTGCAGAACCCTTTTAACTCCTCCAGATTGTATTTCAATAGGTCATTTAGGTCAAAGGCAGATTCCATTTTGGCAAGGCACTAAATACACAAGTGCAACGCAAGACTCCTAGGCGTACGAGCTGAAGCAGGAGTACACAATACAAAATGACTAATGAGGGAAAATCAGGAGAAATCCAAAACACGTGATTGTGTAAATGCAGAGTTTGTAGTGCAACCATGCGTCACTGTGGTACTGCGCAAACGCAAGTCCTATCCTCACCGCTGACAACCAATGTTAGAAATGGGGTTTCTGGTTGGCTAGGTTATGCACCTAAGCCAGGCAGAACCCACCACTCTAGTCAGGGCAAGGGAGTCACATGCTGAAGATAACCCCTGCTCACCCCCTTGGTAGCTTGGCAGAGCAGTCAGGCTTATCCCAGAGGCAATGTGTAAAGCGTTTGCGCAACATACTCACACAGCAGTGACACACTAGGCACACCACAAAAGAAACTCCACACAAGGTTATATAAAAAATATCCTTTGTATTATCCATAAAAACACATTAGAACACAATCACATAAAGCACTGTGCCACTAGGCACTTTCATGATGTCACAGGGATTACATAAATCGCTTGGTCAATTGGACCAATGTCATAAACATTACAGTTAGGGTCACCAGTAACTACTGGTAGGATTACACTTAGCGTAAAGCATTAGGCATAAAACCTCATCAGCAGTGCACCATAGGAAACACTTGCAGCTGTGCACACATCATGGAATACCATTACTAATATTGTACATACCACCATCACCTCACTGTACATATAATGTACACTCTGAAGGAATGCCTGTTATCCTGACCTATGCAAGGCATACATCACATAACTCATCATCTCAGGGCAGGCAATGTGAGGCAATTAAAGTGAGGCATAATAACTGCATCATGAATGCTGTGCCTACTATGCAACTCCTGTGTCCCTACTCATTATCCTGCCAATAAAGTACTGCCCCCTTAGGCGGAGAGACCTCACTCAGTCCCTTTTCCATGAAAGAAATGGCCCCGGGCAGTCCCGCAGGCATGCGGTGTGACTGCCAACAACAAATGTGGCGGTTCAATAATGGTGGGCCCAAGCAGGCTCACCACACGGGATACCTTCCCGGGCTCCCCACTGCACTGACCTGGCAGTTCAGCTGCGGCGGTACGGGCTTCCTGAGGAGGCCGCCCTCCTTCCGTCAGGGCTGGCTCTCCACGCTGGTGCAGGCCGAAACCCTCCGCTGGCCAGGGCCTCCCGCCTGGACCCTTTCTTCAGCAGCGGCCAGCAAGAGGGGAAACAGCTGATCAGTACGCGGAGCGAAGTCTCCGAGGGCATCGCTGCCTTTGACCCCGTCCCTCAATGACGTCGGCGTTGCTGGGCAACGAAGAGGACTTCCCGGGCCGGAAATCCTCGCTCTTCCTTCCTGGCTCCCTCGGCAGCTTCCGAAGCCTCGCTGCTTCAAGGTGGAGCCGAACAGGGTTGCGGGGACTGCAACGTGACCCCTGTTGCACGGGTGCAATTTCACAAGACCCTTGCTGGACTCTGCCCAAGGTAGGACGCGAGTGGGGCTCCTGGGCTCTTCCTGAAGTCGGGCCTCGCTCTGCAATACGGCGTCTCCCTCCTCACAAGTAGCACTCACACGCGCTGCTCCGAGCACAAATCAATTTAAAGAAAAGGCGGTCTCCAGACCTTGCACAGCGCAGAGGGGCTCCCGGCCACGCAGTTATAGCGATTCCCTCTCAGGCACTGAAAGTATATAGGGAAGCACCCTTTAGCGCTCCACTTACGCTGCTAATGAAAACAGCTCCCAGGGTGGCAATCACAGCGCTCACCCAGCACTTCTTCCAATTATCCAGGGCCAGTCACACAGCCCTGGTAAATCCCTGGGCCTGAGAACAGGGCACAGGTAGGCCAGCACACAGGGTCCCTTAGCAGAGTGGCGGTCCCTTCTGCTGCCCAGCAGGCAGCAGGTTCAGACCCACAAGTAGGTAGTCCCAGATGACAGTTCCCCCTGGCACTCCACACAGTGTGTTCTTCTCTATATGGGGTCACAGCCCCTTTACTTATAGTGCCCATGTCTTTGTTCTGGGGGCACTTGGAATATAATTACGAGTGTACAACACCCCCTATTACTAGTGTAAGCCTTGGCGCCAGACACACCACAGGTGGACGGAGCCAGCATTGTGGAAGGCAGGCACAGCCCTATTCAGGTGACTTTGACACGGAAGAGACGCCGAGCGCTGTAGCAGTAACCGGTGTTTATCAAGGCACCGTTGCAGCATTACCATACAAAGTGCCTTGGAACTTAACCCTGTATGCTAGAGCGAATGGGATGTGAATAATAACAGTGTTGGAAATGATACTGTTAACCACAGAGGAACACTACTAACAAATACGCCCTGACGAAGTCCACAGAGGTTGGACGAAACGCGTTGGCTGGTTTTAGAAAATTCTTGTGAAGATTAAAGAATATTCTGGATACTAACTGACCGGATGGACTAAATCATTTTGGAAGCTACTTTATGGTGGTGCAGTTCACAGTTGTGTTCAAAACAGCCCTATTCAGGTGCAGGTGCTACTCCTCCCACCACTCCAAATGCAGACCAGGCCTATTCAGGTGCTAGGGGAAACTCCTCCCGCTACTCTAAATTAAGCAAAGGTCTGTTCAGCCTAGTGCTGAGTCACCCAGGCAGGGCAGGACACATCTCAAACCCCCCCAAGGGACTGTCTGGAGTGAATGCACATCCCCTCTCCCCTGTCAGTCAGAACCAGATGGTCAATACACATCAGGCAGGGCACAAAGACACATAGCACATGGAAATGCCCACTTCTAAAAGTGGCATTTCTAAAATAGTAATAATATATGTGCTTTCACCAATAAGCAGGATTTATCACTACTATTCCAAACATACCACACATGGTTACGCTACCCCTCTCATGTCAGAAATTACCACTGAAGCACATATCAGGGAATCCTAATGCATCCCTATGAGAGGGCAGCCTCACAGCAGTGAGAAACCAAATAGGCTGTTTGTCACTACCAGGATATGCCACACAGTTAAGGCACATGTCCTACCTTTTACTTACACCACACCCTGCCCATAGGGCTAGCTAGGGCCTACCTTGGGGGTGACTGATATGTATTAAAAGGGGAGTTGCAGATGTGGCAACCACTTTATATGCCATGTCACAGAGGCAGTAAACTGCTCGCGCAGGACCTGCAGTGGCAGAGGCCTGAGACAGGTTTGAAAGGCTACTTCGGTGGGTGGCGCAAGCAGCGCTGCAAGCCCACCAGTAGCATTTAATGTACTGGCCCTGGGTATATGGAATATCACTGTACAAGGGACTGATAGGTAAATTAAATATGCCAAACAGGTGTAGACCAATCTTACCAAGTTTACCATAGAGAGCACATGCACTTTAGCACTGATCAGCAGTGATAAAGTGGCCAGAGTCAGAAAACCACCAACAACAGGTCAGAAAAAATACAGGAGGAAGGCAAAAAGTTCTGGGATGACCCTGCAAAAAAGGCCAAGTCCAACACCGTATATATCCAAACTCCTGGTATATTTCTTTTACCCTTTGTTGCTTTGTTTCTATGTTTTCTAGTGTTCTTGTGGAATACTGAGGGCCAGGGTGGGATTCCTCAGAAACCCATACAGGTCATTGGGGCTAATCCTAAATCTCAGGGGAATGGATAATAGATTTAGGAGACGTGTGAATTGCTGTTTGTCCACACACATGCTTGTGTCCGAGTCCATATTCATGTCTTTAATCGTTTAGTGGTCCCATACCGTTGAGAAAATATTCTTCTTACTGTACCATTGCTTATTTATTTTTTTTGTTTAAAGATTTTTATTTTTAGTTAACATTATGGGTAAATATATAATCAAACTGCCATACCATAAAAAGAATATATTATACAATTGAAATAAAAGCAGTGTATAGTAAAATGCAAATACAATCATTTAGGTGATATAATTGGTGGCAATTAGAAAAAGTCAAGTAAATAGAGGGTAAGAAAACAGAAAATACAGAAAAGAAGAGAACGTGGAAAGAGAAAAAAGATACACCTTCTTAGTCAATATCTAAAGAATACAATATGTCAAAGAAAACAGGTCTATTTATCTCAAATCTGTACTAATTAGCATATAAGAACCATTATAAAATGTTATAAAAGCTTAAACATTAGCAATATTGGAAAGGTAAGTAGTAAGAGGTGACCACAAAATATATTTTTTAATCAACATGGAAGAGTTTGTAAATTATATCTGTCAAGTTCATGGTTATGGCAGACTAAGTTTCACCAATGTTTAATGTTGAGAGATGTGATGACTTGTAAACCTATTGGAAGTAACAGATCTGCAAATTTACCATATTTCTTGTTGGTTGTCCATAGAGTATATAGTCCACCAAGGAATATTTTGTCTAGGGAGAACAGTGCATAAATCCCAGTAATGTCAGCAATTCTGTCCCAAACCTGGATCCAGAAATCAAAAACCACTTGACATTGAAAGAACATATGAACATAGGTGCCAGAATGGGAGTTACATTGCCGATAAGTATCTTGCCTAAGAAGTTTGAGTTTGAACATATGAGCAGGTGTATAAAATAATCTAATGTAAAAATAATATAATGTTTGAGTTAATTTAGCTGAACGACCTGTGGAGTGTATTTTAACCCATTTTTTGTCCCATAAAGAAAGACGCCAGCAATATTAAAAATCAGTTTCCCATAATGTTTCCTGCTTAGATTTAGGTCTATCTTGAGTGGATGTGATAAGTGTTTTATAAATAAGAGAAGCAGTGGAAGTTTTATGCAGTGAATGAGTAGGTGTTGGCATAACATCAGTAGTATTTAAAGGTTAGGAAAACTTTTTAAGGGCTTGTAAAAGAAGATCATGTAATATGGTATATTGATTGTGGAATGAAGATGGTAAATTAAATAATTAGGAGAGAGTTGGAAATGAAATAATTGAATTATTTGTGATAAGTTGGGAAACAATAAGTAAACCTTTGTCAATCCATCTATTCCATAGAAGAGGTTTCTCTTTATGGATAAGCATTTTGTTATACCAGATGGGGCTTTGGAGAAATTGTTGAAAAGTGGAAGTATTGAAGATAGGACATGCGGTTTGATCAAGAAACATGAGTGCGAAATAAGTCATGGTAACTAAACTTTAGGGGGTTGCAACATATAATCTGTTTGTGGGAGAAGGGAAAGGTCATGGAGGATTCTTTTTTTTTTATGTTTAATAAGCTTTATTGAATCATAAATGTTGGAACGATACAACAGAGGCCTAAAGTAAAACAATATGGAGAATCACTTAAAAACAGAGTAGTGTAGGCATCATAAAACAGAGTAGAAAGCTATTTATAATTTAGAGATGAATCGGGGAGGAGGAAGAAGGTGGGAAGAGAGGGGGAAAGAAAATACATACATAGATACAAATGAAAATACGAATGATAATATTACGCTCAAAAACCTTATACTATGTTAAGCAGAATATATATTGAATATAAACTTTACCAAATATTAAAGGGTTAAGAATGAGAGATTAAAGAGAAAGAAATTCAAGGGGGTTGGAAATTTTCAGAACGATAATGAGAAACAGTATTGATGGATAACTTATTCAAATAAGCAGTCAATGGCAACCAAAATACGCTTCTGTTTATATTGGGTTTGCATTGGGAGGCATAAGCAACATCCAATCTATGATATTGGCATACAGTGTTCCACCATGACTTAATTGAAAGTTTGGTCAAGCATTTCCAATTGAATGTAATTTGTTGAAAAGCTAAAGCTACCATAAGATCAAACAATCCTTTTTCATAGGAGGATAAGGTAATGGAATCCGATAAACTCCCCATAAGGAGAAGAGGAGGGGACATGGGATTGAAAATCTTAAAAATGACAGATAGTCGAGCCCATACTTGTTTCCAAAAGGATGCCACTGGGGGCAGGAAAAAGGAGGTGTGAGAGATCTGCTGAGGGAGAGTCACAGGACCAACATTTCTTATCATCTGTGTGTGTAAACTTAGCTATACAAGTGGGAGTAAAGTATAATCTATGATATAGAAAAAACATGGACTGGGTAGTGGAGGCAGACCTCGAGATCTTCAGCGATCGAGCCCAGATTTTATTCCACATATCAATACTCCACTGACAATCCAAGTCTGATTCCCACGCTAATTCTATCTTGGTCTTAAGGCGTTCCTGATTTATGTCGTAAAAAGATTTATAAATCAAGGAAGCTCTTGGATGTGAAATCAAAAGTTTACGAAGTGAGTTCTGTGTAGTTAAAGAGTCATCAGAAGGGAGAGAGTAGAAGATACTGAGAATCTTTTCCATAAGAATGGAGAACTTGTATAAGAAAGAGCAAGGACAACCAAATGTAGCTTGGAAAACAGGAAAGGAACAGGGAGAAGTTCCATCAAATAAGTCCTTGACCCAACTGATGCCTTTGATTCTCCATGTGGACCAGTACAAAGGTCTATTATTAATGGTGATAAGCCGGTTATGCCAAAGAGGAGAATGTATAAAGGCACTCCTGGATAATATTTTTGGTTGAAAGAGAGGAATTAGTAGTGAGCAGGTATGTTTAAAAAGCGGAAGGGATGTGATCGCTGTCCTAGCAGTAAAAAGAAGAGTTTCCGTCAACGAGAAAGGGGCAAGAAGACCGCGTTCTATGCCAACCCATAAGGGAGTAAAGGGGAGGATTCCGGAAGAAGCCAATAAGAGGCTTGTTTTAAACAAAAGGCCTTGTGGTAAATCCGAAAATCCGGAAAATTTACTCCGCCCACAAGTTTTGGTTTTCTAAGATGAAATAGAGAAATTCTAGGCTTTTTACCTCTCCATAGAAATTTGGAAAGAAGAGAATCTATTTTTTTTAAAAAGGTGACGGGAATACGAATTGGAATCATGGAAAAGTAATAAAGCAGAATTGGAGTAATCATCATCTTAATGGAGTCTAGACGTCCCCACCAAGACAGGAAAAGAGGGTTCCAGGAAGAAAAAAGTTTGGAAATACGATCTAGAGCAGCATTCATGTTTATATTAACTGAATCCACGATAGATTTGGAGAACCAAATACCCAGGTACTTGATTTTAACATTGTTCCAATGAAAACCGGTAGAGTCAAATTGTTGCTTAAGACAAAATTTAGTAATTGGTAAAACCTCTGTCTTATCAGAATTAATTTTATAACCTGAAACCGCTGAAAAGTCAGAGATTTCTTGTAGTAATGAGGGGATTGAAGAGTCTGGGTTGGAGATAAAAAAATAAAATATCGTCGCGTAGGCTGATAATTTCAAATGATTCTCTCCATACGGGAATCCCGAAATAGAAGAGTTATGACGAATGCGAGAGAGAAAAGGTTCAAGAAATAGGATAAATAAAAGAGGAGATAACGGACAACCCTGCCTAACCCCTCGATGAAGTGAAAAATGCTGTGAGACTTGTCCATTAACGATGACGGACGCATAGGGGGCAGAATAAAGGAGGGAGATCAAAGAAATGAACTTAGGACCGAAACCATGCCAACAAAGAGATTTAAACAGAAAGGACCAGTCAACCCTGTCAAAGGCCTTCTCTGCGTCAATGGATACCGCTGCTAGAGGATAAGATAACGTAGAAGCCTTATTTAGAACATTAAAAAATAAACGAGAGTTATCCGAGGTTAACCTACCTTTGACAAATCCGCATTGTTCTGGACCTATTAAATGAGGAAGAAATGTTTCAAGTCGCAATGCTAACAATTTGGCAAAAATCTTATAATCAACGTTTATCAGGGAAATGGGGCGGTAATTTTTGCAGAATTTGGGGTCTTTACCATCTTTGTGGATAAGACAAATAGTGGACTCCAGAAAAGTACCACTTGCGGCACCAGACAAAGAAAAGTGTTGAAAGAGCTTGAGAAGTCGTGGTAAAAGCAAATTGGAAAAATGAAGATAAAATTCTACAGAGAAACCGTCAGGACCAGGAGATTTATTTTTCTTCAGAGAATTTAGAGACGAGGAGATTTCCTGGAGTGACGGATCTATATCTAAAGAAGCGAAATCCAAATCCGCAGAGGGGAGGGAGGAATATTGCTAAGATATTCATCAATGAGTGGAACAGATGGAGATGATTCGGGCGTGTATAGATTACTAAAAAATTTAGTGAACTCAGCTAACATATCCTTATCTTTGAAAAGGAGTGTACCCTCCAATGTTTGAATTGAGTCAATCAATGTTCTTTCTTTTCTAGATTTTAAATAGTTAGCAAGAAGTGAGCCAACCTTATTCCGGCCCCCATAATATCGTGCACTACTACGGAGTAAGGTAAAGGATGCATTATCAGTAGAGATTTTGTTAAACTCCATCTTTGCTCGGATAAGTTCCTGTACGGTGGAATCGGAGGAGGAGGTATAGAACTGATGTTCCAAGTGCCTTATGGAGGACAGCAGAGCTTTATATTTAAGAGAGCTCTGTTTCTTTTTTTTAGAGACATAGTCTATAATAAAACCTCGAGCAGTAGCTTTGAAGCTATCCCACACTGAAACTGGGGAAATAGAGGGATCATCATTAAAAGAGTAGAATTCTTCAGCAAAAGAAGTGAAGGAGGAGGAAAAAACTGGATCCTGTAAGAGATAGTTATTGAATCTCCATCTGGAAGATTTAGAGTGGAGGGGGAGCAAATCAAATTCGACAACCACCGGAGCATGATCCGAAATCAAAATGGGCTCGATCGAGGAGTAAACAAGGTTCTGGGCTAAGGGTTTAGATAGAAATATATAGTCAATCCGGGAAAGGGAACCGTGTGGAGGGGAGAAAAAGGAGAATTCTGATTGGTCTGGGTTGCATAATCTCCAGGCATCAACAAGGTGAGTTTGTGTGATAGTATTGAGAAATTGTTTATGGGTTTTGTGGGGTATAAATCGTACTTGGGACTTACGGTCCACAAAAGGATCCATAACTTGATTGCAGTCGCCTCCAAGTATGAAAAATTCATCCTTATGTTGAAAAAACTTATCTGTAATAGAGGGCCAAAAAGTGGGATCAGGTTGAGTGGGGCCGTATAAATTGAAAACAGTAAATGGGATATTATTAACTAATAGTTTGACCAAAATCCACCTACCATCAGAATCAATATCTTGTGTTACCACAGAACATTTCAATTTCTTATGAGACAAAATAACAACTCCATTTTTCTTTGTGTTTGTAGGAGAAACAAAAACTGAACCAACCCAGTTACGCTTAAGTTTAAGAGCTTCAGCCTCAGACAAATGTGTTTCCTGTAATAGAACCAAATCCGGATTATAGGAGGCCAAATGTGAGAGAATTCTCTGCCTCTTTATAGGATTATTAACACCCTTTACATTCCATGTTATAACTCTGAATGAAATATATTAGCATCATATATACAACAGAATGAATCAAAATGTAAAGCAATATAAAAATAAAATTGAGCATACGAAATAACGGAGTACAAGAAAAATAGAAATAAAGCTAGAGAGTAGAAAGAAGGAGAAATGAAAGAATATAAGCGTATAGAAATTAAAATCAAAAAAGAATTGAACGTACAGAAAACAAAATATGTGTTGATAGATACAATGAAACAAAAGGTGAATAGTATTGACGAAGAGAAACAAAAAGAGAAAAATGGGAGATCAATTGGAAGAGAAGGAAAGAATGTAAAATAAGAAAACAGAAAGGGGAGAAGAAGAAAGTGAGGAAAAGAGAGAATCAAGAGGAGACAGTACATATCCAAAAGGATGACTGATAAAATATACCTGAGGGGAAGAAAAATGGAAAAGATACTGGGGAGTGGTGGCACACGAGAAGATGAGACACCCGAGACCGAAGAGACCAAACCACATCAGGACAAGACAAAATACGAAGATGAATCGGACGATTTGAGAATAACAGAAAAACCCTGTAGGGAAAAGGGAAGAGAATAAGACCAACCTCATAAGTAATTGAAAAATTACACACATGAAAGACATGAGAAGATGAACACGAAATATATAACCATAAATTAGCAGTAATAGGATAACAACCACCAAATTACCACTAAATCCGATATCTTAGAAAGTTGCAAACCTAAACAAGCATACAAAGTGATAGATACTTATAAGCTGTACAGGTGAGAAAAAATCAAAACCATTACAGTTGCATTACATATCATCCCTTAGAAGCGGAGGCCGTTGTATCCATGGAACTAGTAGCTTGAGATTGGATGAAATTCCTAAGTTCCGCAGGATCTTCAAAGGACCAAGTTTTGTTTTGAAAAGTTACCTTAAAAACACACGGGTGGAAAAGACCATATCTTGCTCCTAGAGAGCGGAGTGGTGGGCGAAGAAGAAGGAATTCCTTTCTTCTGGCCGCCGTAGCATTAGAGACATCTTGAGAGAGAAAACCCTCTGCCCAAGCCAAGAGATTTGTCGTTTGGCTCTGGCCGCTGAGAGAACTGAGAGTAAGTCCGTAAATTTCAGAAAGAGAATAATGACTCCTCTTGGCCTGACAGAAGAGGTAGACGTTGAAGGACGAGGGCCCAATCTGTGGGCTCGTTGAATACTGAGAGAGGTGGAAGGAGACATGTCCAAGAGCTTTGGTAAAAATGAGGTAAAAAAAGAGACAGGGTCATCTCCCTCCAAAACCTCAGGTAATCCGTAAATACGTAGATTATTTCTCCTGTTCCGATTTTCCAAATCCTCAGTGTGTTGCTGAAGTCTCCGAACCTCCTTTTCCAAAGAGGAAAGCCTTTGAGAATTTCCCTGGACCACTGTAATCTGCTGTTCCACTGTGGAAATTCTGCCTTCCATGGTAGACCACTTTTCCTCTAGAAGCTGCATTTTACTGTTCGTTTCCTCCACAAATGGGCGCAAAGCGCGAATCTCTTCCAGCAGTATTTCCATAGAAATAGAAGATGTCTCTTTGTCAGGAGAGGGAGGATCATGTTTTAATCGCTTAGTAGTTACAGGAGGAGAGGAGGATTTATTTGCTGTAAGTGTCATTGAGGAATTGCGAGCAGGAGCAGCACCAGCCATCGTCTCAAGAACAAGAGAAGGATTTAACACTGGTGAGGACGACGTATTTTTAGATGTGGTGGGTCCTTTGGGAACAAAAACAAACTTTGGAGTGCGTAATTTTCCCATATAGGAGATTCCACCCAGAAGAACTGCTAGATATAGCTTTGCAACAGTACTGGCCGAATGTCCCACAAGATATAGAAAGCAGGCCAAGCGTCAATATAGGTGAGAGTGTTGCAGATAACAAAAAAGAAAGAAATAACCGTGGCCAAACGACAATTATGCAGTGAAAAGCAACTCAGCTGAAAGGCATATAGAAATAACGCTTTAAAATTTGAGACAAAGACTGGCACCTGACGTGTTAATCAGTCTAGAGCGCTGTATACCCCTTGAAATCAGCTGACAGGGTAGGAGAGTTAAGAAGATGAGCCTCTTAAGATGAGCAAGTTAGTCGAGGTGATGGCAACCCCATATCTTTACAAAAGATGCGTGTTTCCTATTTTGGCACTCCATATAGGCAGTTGCATCCATTTATAAAGCGCTAGAAAGTCAGTAAATGGTCTTCTGACGTGCGCGCTTAATCATTATTATCAGCATGGAATCAAAATGGCGGACGCGCTGAGGAGAATCTTTCGGCGGCAAAAAGGCAGAGAAAGCGCGATGCGCTTTCGTTGAAAAACCGCTCACCAAACTCCTGCCATGTTCCGGTTGCAGCAGATGGTCATTCCGACATCTGTGAGTGCGAAACAACGCACCAGCAAGTCACGGAAGGTCCCGATGTTGCGGAGCTCCTCCGTCAGGCGGCCATCTTGACCGGCGCCGAAACCACGCCCCCCGTCATGGAGGATTCTAATGCAAACCATAGTTTAGGTTCTGCAGAAGTAGGCTGAAAAATAAAGGATTGAATCTGTTTAATACCGAAGGCCTTATGGTAGAGATACAAATCAGGAAAATTAACACCACCCACAGTTTTTGGGAGATTGTCTGTTCAGTGATATGCAAGGCCCTTTCTCAATCCATAAGAATTTAGATAACATTTTATCCAGAGAAACATTTATAATGGGAAGAATCATAATTTTAATTGTGTCGAGACGTCCACATCAAGATAAGAAGAGGGGTGACCAACCCTGAATAACGTGTGCAAATCTGGTAATTATGCTATCAAGATAAATTTTTAATGTATCTCTGAGATTATTGGTATAGAAAATCCCCAAACATTTAATCTTTACAGGATTCCAAGATAGTCCTAACGTAGTAAAAGGCTCCTTTATACAAAATGTATTAAGGGGTAGGACGTCGTTCTTATCCAGGTTGATCTTACATCCGATTCTGCAGAATATGACTCTAGTTCTTCAAAGAAAGACGGTAGTGACATGGGAGGTTGTGAAATGAAAAAAAAGAATGTCATTGGCATATGCAGTACACTTGATATGAGGGTTTTTGACCTGAAATCTATGTACGTTTTTGGATGGTTTAAGTTGATGTAAGAAGGGGTCCAGTGCTAATATGAATAATAACGGAGATAAAGTTCATCCATGGTACCTTTCTTGAGAGGAAAATAAGTTGATTGCACGCAATTTGCTAATACTGTGGAATGAGGTAACAAGTGAAGTAAGGAAATAGGTTGGAGAAATCTGGGCCCAAAACCATGCCATTTCAAAGCTTCCATAAGGAACTGCCAATTTACTCTGTTGAATGCTTTCTCTACATACAGAGTAAGCACTGCTTATTTTTTTTAAACCGCCAATTGGACAGCCTTACTTTTTACATTACTTTGGAATATTTGGGAATGATTGTCTTACAGCTATATCGTATACCAATGGAACTCAGTGTACATATGGTGATGCTATATTCTTGTGTAGTTGTCAATATTCCATGTTTAGTTTAACTTATTTCAAGCTCTATCTCTTAATTTGATCATCCTCCCTGCCTCTATAGCTTTGAGTTGTTTTGTGGTGACTGCTACTTCTTCCATCTTTTATCTTACACGCTAACTGTTCCTCACTGATACTTGATTTATTGGTGATGGTTCTCAGGCTATGTATGTATATATCAGGGTTAGTGAAATGTACCAGTTAAGTTATATGGCTGCATGTTGTTTCTACCATTACCTATGGATATTAGATGTTGTTGCTTGTGCCAACAAAGGCCCAAAAGAATGAGGGAAAAAAACGCAATGCGAATCTGAATTTAACCGTGAATTTAAACTGAAAAGCGAAAGTATTAAATTAATGAATGTTGCCAGAACAAAAAAGGGAGAGAGGCTATGAGTGAGTTCCGATGAATTTTGTTGTAATTCCTCATTCAGGCAGATCCAGGTAGTAATCTGATAATAGGCAAGACTCACTGAGAATGTTTGTCGTGGTCTTTGCTACATTGGCCGAATTTCATTTTGTGTCATCTGACAATACAAATTGTAACTTTGAAGCCCTTTTAGCACTTTTTATTGGTTTTCAAAGACCATGGGGCATATTTATGAAATTGTAGCGCAGTGCAGAATGTCACCTTGCTGTGCTGCGTCACTGGGAAAGGGCAGTAATGTGCCGTATTTAAGGGAAACACTCCATTCCTGACTTTTCCTCCTGCACTGGCGCACAATGGGTTGCCTAATGCAAACGCAGGCACCCTTGCACCATGTTGCAAGGGTGCCTGCGTTGTATGCAGGGACACCTTCCTCACAAAGGCAATCCTGAGAGGCATATTCCTATTTTTATGTGTGCTGCAGAATTCAGCACACATAGAAAGAGGAAGTAACAAGGAGAAATCGTTTCTCCTGGGGAGGCGTATATTTTTGGCGCATTCCCAGGTTTACAAGGTCTTGTAAATCTGGGACTGCGTCAAAACTCATCGGAGTTTTGTGGGAACACCCATGCAATGCCCATGGAATGCCTTCCCAGGAGAGAGTAACGCTGTGCAGTGATTTGCGCTGCGTTGCGTTACTCCAGATTTTTGAAGCCACTCAAAGCTACGCAAAGTGACTTTGCTTGGCTTCAAACATCTGACTTAAGGTTTGCGTTGCTCTTGCACCACGTTTTGTGGTGCAAGAGCAACGCAAACCAGGTCATAAATATGGTCCTAAGTGTACACTTTCGTTCTGGAGGGAGGGGAGAGCCCCAAACGTTACTTCTCCAACAGCACCATATCTGGTTTTCCTGTATCATGTTATGTGTTTCATGTTATGATATTGTGATTAAATAACTAAAATAATTTGACTATTCTGCTTTATATGACTTGTTATTGATATATATATAATCTTTTTGATTCTTATTAAGCATTGTGAGCCATTGTTATTTTAACAGTGGGCAATTTATTTAAATGAGATATCAGGTATTTCTGTGTGCTGGAAAGTATTTAATATATCATTACCCAGAGGTGTCTAAGATTGTTGATTGTGGCGCAGAATGAGCTTATAAAGACATAAGTTTAATATTGTGTTGATGAAAAGCAATTGGTATTGTCTAACCATCTTTTGCTAGTGTCCTTATTTTAAAAAGAACTTCTGCCAAATTCTGTGATAGTACATCATGTGCATAAGAACCTGCTCCATTATTCTGTGGAGATGTGGACGGTGCCAGTTTATAATTTAAAATGATTAAATATTCAGGAGCATATTAAAAATGCTCAAATTGTTAGCAGCTCGGCTGTGCTACAACAGAAATCCTATTCTCAAGGCGATTCAGCCCTTTGTCTGAAACTTCAGACTCTCAGGCCACTATTTATAAGGATTGTTAGCTCCGGGACAGCATTGAGGGTAGGTTTGGATGCTGCCCCTTTCTCATACCGATGTGTCATCCAACTGTAATAACTATTAGGATGACAGTTTTAGTGCCTGCATAAGAGTAACTATCAGCAGGCGTAACACAGGTAAACGATTTAGTGCCTAAACATTATTTAATCTTGGCAGCATTTACTGTAGCCTTGGTTTGTTTACTCATTGAGAGTTTCATGTCTCATGGTACTCTTGTTTTTCTGTTTAACTGGTCTGTATGACCGATGCCTTTGTGAGTGCTGGTGAGCAGAGTGTTCTAGTATCAGCCAGAGCTGAAGCATATTTAATGTCCAATAGAATGTTGGTGCTGAGATGAAGAAGAGGATGTAAGCCATTATAGGAGGAAGGAGAGATGGAAGCCAAGAGTAAAGCGAAGAAAGGGCAGAGCCCTGGTGCTACAGTTTTACGCAGGTAACTCTGATATAACCCTTCATACAGATATGCCCTGGGGTTATGTATAAGTTAAGAGTTAGTCTGGCCTCTCTGAGGCTTATCATGAGAGAAGTTCCAGGTTCCTGAAAACTCATATGTGTTTTAGTGACCACACCTCCCTTCCTAAGCAGGATTGCTGTGGATGAGAGGGAGACTGGGTTTAGTAGTATTTCAGGTGAACGTCCCAACCCATTAAGATTGTATTGAGGTAAAGTAGTAAAACCCTTCTTTCCCTTAATTAATATTAGAGGACTGTCAGCTGCAACTGGAAAAGCGGCTATGAGTAAATGTGAAGGAGTTAAGAATAGGGACGTAGTGGAGACCACCTCTGTACATTATCATAAAACCACCACAGTCACATTGAAGAAATGAGTATTTAAAGTGAGGTTCAGTTAGCCAACAGAATCTGCTGAGGAAAGTATATTTTCTGGACAAGCAGTGTGTTAAAGATAATCACAAAATAAGTTTTCATGCAATCATTCGACTAGAGATTAGAAACAATTTATCGCTGTTTCACATAGGTATAATGTAAAGATGTAAATGATGTTTGGGTCAGGCAGAGCTTGTGCTCTCCATGTTATGTTAAAGTTAAACAAACTAAAGAATGTTTTATACCAATGTTAAGTGGTATGGACAATTTTCAATGACGTGCACTGTGCACCTTAACTTCAGCAATGATGTTTTTGTCCATTTTGCATAGAGTGGATACGTAATTAACAGTATTATTCAGGAGTAGGCAAAGTGGAGGCCCTATAACAACATGTATATTACTATTGTCATGGTTCTGCCATCTCAGGTTGAGCTGACTCTGTATTTAAAACACTCGTGTCATCATGGAGTTTCCAGTCGACTGCACCATGAACTAGCTCCCTAGATAAGGGACCTAAACTACTGAGTCTCATGTTCTTGGCAGTAAAGACTTTCTTTTTCTTTTTAATTTTTAATTACTATTACTTCTTGTGTGAAAGGCAGTTATGCTTTTGCACTCTTGGCCGCACCTTTAATAACATTTCAAACTTTTAAAATTACACTATGAAGCAAAGCAGTGGCAACTGCTGCTAGTGGAAAGTAATATTCCAGAATCAGTATTGGCACCTGGGAGCATTCATTAATCAATCAGAAAAAAAATTGCCATTAGGTATGTAACTTGAAAATCAATTTTTGAAGGTTTTATGTTATTAATTGAATTACATTTTCATAATTTTGTATTTCGAAAAATAAAATCCTTTTAGATTCTGTTCTCATTATTTTTTTTGCATCAATTAATAAAATACATAAACAACTGTCATATTTTTCACATAAGCAGTATCTCAGTCTCTGTTTATTAAACTTGGCCTCACAAGAAATCATAGTTAATTACACTTGGTTTGTGAGAGCACGCAGGTGTGTGATTTACAATCTCTCATCTGATGGATCTTTTTAAGTTGACTGAGATGCCAAGGGAGTTAGCAATAATAAAACAATTGCTGCCACTGCTTTAAGGCTCCCAGGCAGTCCTGCGGCTACAGGATCAAAATTAGAAGAAAAGTAAGCCACATGTCGCCTCCCATTTACATGCATTTGTGTAAGCACTGAGAGAGTGCAGCCCTCCCTCTCACTGCAGAAAAGAGTAAAAGCATTATTGTAATCAGGCATTACCAGTGCCCTGGCACGACAGAGACTTTCTCTCAGCTCTAGGAAGGCAATCAAGCAGTTGTTATCCCATGGTATCGGATCAGACACATCCTTGTGTGTCAGCCTCTGTAAAGGGTTGACCACTAGGGAAAAGTTGGGTATGTAAATGTAAATCCGTATTTGTAAAGCGCGAACTACTCACCCTTACGGGTCTCAAGGTGCTGGGGGCCATCGTGGAAATTAAGTGAGCTATTGCCCAGAGTCACATGGTGCTGAGCTGAGCTGCCGCCGGAGATCGAACCTTGAGCCCTGTGCTCCGAAGTCAGCTGCCCTGGCCGCTGCACCACACTGGTGACAGTAGCCCACCATTCCCTAAATATCCTGACTTCTCTCTGGGTGGTTGGTAGATTCATTTTAAGAATCGCTGAGATTGTTTCTTGTGACACCTTCCTTGCTCCTTTCTCAATGTGATGTTCGAGATACAAAACTTCCTTTTGACAATACAGCAACTTACTCAGGGACACTTTGTCAATTCTCAGCTAAGTGGTTCAGCAATGCAATTGTGTCTTGTTTACAAGCTTCCTGTGTATCTGACTTAACCAGCAGATCGTCTGGTTGGGGTGGAGCTTGCCTGGCGTGAAGATGGCTGCCTCGTAATAGAGCTCCGTCACACACCGCATCTATCCGACAAAAATGTGAGGCTTCACCGGCTCCAATCCCACGAGGAGATGACGGATCAATGGAGCTCTTAATCTGCTGATTCTGGCGCTGTACCCATTTTGACATTGGCCTGCATACAGCTGACGATCCGGTCGGCGGAGAACGTGGCGGCGTGAGGCTCGTTCGCCTGGCTGACGAGTGCGGCGTCTAGCGTGGTTACGACCTGCTGCGGCTGCCGTCGGAAGATCGAGGTGAGCGGGGCCCCTATCGGAGATAATCCCGGCTGTCAGATCCCGGTGCTGCCTCTTTGTCGCGTGGGGCGCCCCAGCGTTGTTGAATGCATGGTGATCCCTGCTGCCTGGAGAACCGAGTGATGCGGCCGAGCCCGGTGTGGTGAGGGGCCGCGGGCCGCATCGCGCCGTTTGGAGTTTACCCCTGGCCTCAGGAGTCTGTGTCTTCGTTACTCGACCCACCGCCCCCCGGCCAGTGTGACTTGCCTGCTGGTGCTGTCTGAGCGGGGTGCCGCCGCCTTCCTTGTGCTGCCTGCCCTGCTTGGTGTCTCCTCCCATGTAGGTTTAGAATGGAATATGGAGACCTTTGTTGAAAAATTGCTCACGACATTGTTGGGTGCTGAAACCTTCTCTCCTCTGTTTGTCGTGGAGAGGGCGCATCATTCGCTTGGCCCTAGGCCTCAGCCCGGTGCCCCTCCGCGCCCCATAATTGCCAAACTTTTAAACTACCGTGACAGGGACGCTGCACTGCGGAGAGCAAGAGAACTGGGTAACTTGCGGTACGAGGGGGCCTCCCTCTCTCTAATCCCGGACTTTACTTTTAAAGTACAGGAGAGGCAATTTACTCCCCTGAAACGCAAGCTACGTGAACAGAAGATAGATTATGCTATGTTATATCCTGCACTTCTCAGGGTGTTGTTTGATGACAAAGCTAAGATTTACTCGGACCCCAGTCCTTGCAGAAAGCACTTAAGGATTGGGAAAGAGCTGGCAAGCGTGGGAAGGGACGGAACGACACCCCCGTGGCAGATGTTGGTAATGGTAGTCTTGATGACAATGACTGAGGGGGAGTGCGCTTATCTTGTGTATTCCGCTGTTCCGATGAGCTCACTGTAGTTGTTTTATAATGTAATATGGGTGTATTAACGATGTCATAATGATTGTTATGCCGAACAAGTGGTCAGGCTGACTGCAGATTCATGCTATCTTATTGAGCAGGCTTCTTCTCCTCTTTCACTTTTTTTTTGGGGGGGAGGAGGGTAATGGATACACGTGGGAGATGAGTCCTTGCAGCACTCTGACATCAAAATGGCACTTACGCTGCAGCTGCTGGGTCTCTCCTCACTGGTATGTGTTACTCTATATGAAGCTTTAGGATTGGTATTCGGTGGTGTGGCGGGGGCTGGATTAGTTTGATACTGTTGGGTAACATCCGCCCCATTGCGTTACCCGCTGTTTTTCTCTATTTACTAGGGCTTCATTGTTGTAGTTTTGAATTGTATGCGTCGGTTTTGATTGTTTTTTTTGGACTTGGGTGGGCTGTTATTCGCCTTTGCATAGTTGGGGCAAGCAAGGTGCGGGTGGGGGCGGGATTGTGGTTTCTGTTTGTATTTTTTTCTTTTGCAGATCACATGCCTTTTTCTGTCTATGATGTACTGGGCGGGCTGTGGGGTATCGGAGGGAGGCTGGGCCACTTTCATCTTCGTATTACATGACAGGTCCCAATCCCAGCAGGGGTCAGGTTAAGCGGCTAAGCCTCATGACGTGGAATGTCAGGGGCTTAAATGATCACCGTAAGGTGCGGAAAATTGTGGCTTACCTGAGGCAAAAGGAGGTCGACGTGGCCTTACTGCAGGAGACGCACCTTAACACTGGCTGCGCATTACTCACCGGTAGCAGGTTAGCAGGGTCATTCCACGCTGCATGTTTCACCTCCCATTCTAGGGGTGTGCTGACATGGGTCAGCCCTAGATCAGGTCTCCGACTGGAACAATGTGAAACTGACCCGGTGGGCAGGTATGTTATATCCAGATGTCATAGTCCCGAGTTAGATTTTTTGATTGTCAACTCCTATGGCCCGAATTACGATGATCCGATGTTCTATCAGTCCATTTTTTCATTACTTAAAGACCGTCAACCCTTGTCATTGTTTTGGGGGGGGACTTTAATTGTATTCTAGACACAGCCCTTGACCGCTCGAAGGGTTCTTTCTCGACCCCTGTCTGCCTCTGCTAAGACCATAATTGATATCGCTTTACAGCTGCAATTGACTGATGTATGGAGAGCTAGATCCAGCATAAGAGGTGGATACACACATTATTCAGCGCACCATGACACACACACGCGCATAGATTATTGGTTCATCTCACAGACTTTGCTGCCTAAAGTTCAGGACTGTTCGGTTCTGGCCCGTTCTTTCTCAGACCATTCGCCCATTCTGCTGACTGTTACTGTGCCCCAGCGTACTCCTCCTCCTTTCTTGTGGTGATTTCCCCCTTATTCGTTATTAGACTCAGTCTTTAAATCCGAGCTACATGATGCGATCTCTGAGTTCTTCGACATTAATGTGGGCTCGGTTGACTCCTTTGCCACGGTCTGGGAGACGTTCAAGGTCTATATAAGGGGTGTTGCCATTAGCAAGCACGCAGGTGTCCTCCGGTCCATTCGAAATCGACTTACTTTGTTGGAGACCCGTCTGGCTGACCTAGAAGCTGAGCTGTCCCTCAGAAATGATCCTGAGTTTAGAGAGCAGCTCAAGGCCACGCTAGCTGACTACCACGAAGAAGCTGACAACGAGGTTAAACATATGGGCAAGTATGCTTCTGCTAGATTTTATGGGGAGGCCGATCGACCGGGGTCGGTGCTGGCGGCGCTGGCTCACCGTAGATCGGAGTCTAGGTGCACCGCTGAACTAATTGATGAGGAGGGTACGGTCCTGACGGAGCAAGCTACGATTAACGACCAGTTTCGCAGCTATTATCAGGAGCTCTACCGCTCCAAGATTTCCCCTAGTGCTGACGATGTAGCGCAATATCTTGAGTATATTGAACTCCCTTGGCTACAGAACTGGCACCGCGAATTCTTAATGCGCCCCATTGAGGTCTCGGAGGTACGTCTCGCCCTGGGCTCCATGCGGGAGGGAAGCGCCCCCTGTTTGGATGGTCTTACGGTTTCCTTCTATAAAGGCTTTAGTGATCTTCTGATTCCCCATATGATAACTCTATTTCATGAAATGGGTGCAGATGGGATAATGCCTCCCTCCATGCGCGAGGCGCTGATCATCACCCTGTTGAAACCAGACAAGGACCCTCATAGATGCCCTTCGTATCGCCCGCTCTCTCTACTCAACGTAGACACTAAAATATTTGCGAACATTTTGGCTAATCGTCTATCTCCGCTCCTTCCTCAATTGATTGGTCCTGAGCAGGCAGGATTTATTCCGGGTCGCACGCTCTCGTACAACATCCGCACAGTGTTCGGCGCCCTCCAGCATGTCCGACAGGAGGTTAAGGCTGCAGCGGTTTTTTTAGACGCCGAAAAGGCCTTTGATTCAATCGAATGGTCGTTTATGCATGCTGTGCTGCGTCGTATGGGTGTAGGCGAAGTCTTCCTGCAATTGATCTCGGTGCTGTATAATTCGCCAATGGCCCGGGTGCGTACGGGTGACACGGTTTCTGTCCCATTTCAGATTTCTAGGGGAACTCGTCAGGGGTGCCCGTTATCCCCACTATTATACGCTGTAGCTGCTGAGCCAATGCTGAGGGCGTTGCGGGAATATCACGGTCATAGGGGACTTCGTTTCCCTCATTACAATTTAATCGCCTCAGCCTACGCTGATGATATGCTCTTGTATATCCGCGACCCCGAGGTCCATCTGGCTCCAGTTATTCGGGAGGTATTGCGCTTTGGGGGGCATTCGGGCCTTAGAATCAACTGGGACAAGTCCATAATATTCCCATTGACTCCAGCCACGGTGCAGATCTCACTTGACTTCCCACTACAATGGACGACTGATCCGGTACGTTACCTGGGCATCCAAGTTCATTCAGACGCAGATTTAGTGGTTAGGGCTAACTATGGCAGGGCGATTGACAAGCTTGGCGACGATATAGATAGATGGATTCGACTCCCACTTTCCTTAGCTGGGATGGTATCCTTAATGAAAATGGTGGTGCTCCCTCGCTTGCTCTTTCTCTTCATTAATATTCCTATAGTAGTGCTCCAGCACCTGTTTCGTGAGCTGCGTTCTCTGTTGACCAAGCTGACGTGGGCGGGTAAGACCTCTAGGGTTGCTTTGGACACTCTCATGTTGCCATACACTGCGGGAGGCCTGGGTGCACCGGATCTAGAACTTTATTACAGGATCGCGCAAGCCTCACATGCCCACAGTTGGGTGCATGGCCCACAGGATCTGCCTCACCTCCAGATCGAAAAGGTTGCTGCTGCCCCACACTTTTTACCTCGTTTCCTAACTCAGGCGCCCTCGAGACGGTGTGGGATACTTGACTCGGTTAATTCCACTGTCCATGCGTGGAACGCGCTCCTTAAATTGTGCTCAATTATATTCGCCCCGACTGCAGGTGGAGTGGTGCCAATGGTTTGCTCTTAGCTCGGAGAGAGGGACTCTCAGCTCCTTACGCAGTTTACAGATAAATA